>CM076246.1:7183486-7318486 GCA_038380765.1 Odontothrips loti
ATCGACGTATGCGTCGCTCTTACAAGAGCGTTATTTTGTCCTGTCTTCAGAGGGGTTACGCTTAAAAACATATCGCCCTCAAAGGGCAACGATCTGAGAATGTCGCTCTTAAAGGGCACGTCCGAAAACCGTGACCTAATAGGGCGATATTTCTAAATGTGTCGCCCCCTTTTAGCGCGTTGCGTTATTTTTACGTCGCCCTAATTGGGCTATCCGTTTTAACAACACCAAAACTGAGCGACGAACGGCGCTCTTTCGTTTGCGGTGCAACAGCACTTCACCGTAAAAATATTGTTTGTCATATGACGAGAAAATATGTGACGATTCATTGATCGCCATCTACGACGTTTTTCGGTCACGTGACGACTAGAAGGAATCACCACATGTCCAAGCAACCTGGAAGAAGACACTGTTTTAGCGATCTGGGCAAAAATATTTTCGGTAACGCGACTTACCCGTCACTTGGTATGTGCCGGGTATGTGACAACTTATCCGTTTTAGCCAGAGGGTTGTCGTAAATTGACGGTACACATTTTCCCAGTGTACCGCCATCTCGAGCCCGCGGAGTCAGCCGGCGCCCTGGACGCGCGCAGGTCCTCGGGAGGAGGCAGATATGCCGTCCCTTCGGTCCCTTCTCGGGCACGACTGGCTGCTCTGCAAGCTGCTTTGTCGCCAATCGGGGATCGAAAACCTGCTGCCTCGCTTCCATTCGACTGGCGGGCCCTGGCGGACTATTCGTTGACAGACGGTCTTATGTAAGCACACAGAGCGATTAAGACGCGGGGGAGGCCGTGGGGGGCCGCGGGGGCGGCGGGGGCGGCGGGGGCCGCGGGGGCCGGAGCCTGTTGAATGGGCCGCCCTTTTACTGAACCCTAGTCCTCGAATGAATACGGATCCAATACGGCTTCGGACTAATGACGCACTGCGGGAGCACGCGTCGTACCGTGGGGGTCTCCTGAAAACGCGTTGGTCCCCCCGAGGGGTCACCGGGCGCCCGATGGGGCCCACCATAGCCGCGCACCCGCACCGACACAGCAGTAGCTGTGCGCCCTCTGACACTCTGATGCTCGCTGTTTGACAGACACCCCGGCAGCAGCAGGGTGCTCCCGCCGCGCACGCACGGCACGAGTGAGACACGAGAGAGTTACACTCCGTCCTGTGGAGTGGCAGCCGTTTCCGGGCCCCCGTGTGTGTTTCCGGGGCCGATGAGTGAGCCGTGCGCAAGGGGCCGTTCGTAAGATGCAGGGGGAGGGGGGAGAGCCCTCCTTTCATATGGTGAATTTCATATCGACTCTGCAATATTCGCGATCTCCGTCATGGAAGACATCCCCTTTCTGCGACGCCTCATTGGCTGGGCGGTGCAGGCTCTTACACACCCGCTACCCCCACCCCCTCCCCCCTGCTTATAAATATGTCGGTTTATATTCAAATGAAGGGGCGCGCGCGAGATAGTGAGAGACCTTTGTTTCCGACGGGCCGCTGTGCCGAAAATAACCCCGACAGAGCAGCACCTCACCTCATCCCGGCAGGCAGGTGCAACAGCGAGCATATTTCGCGGAGCGAGTGGGTGAGCCCTAGGGGGCTGTTCAGATACCACGTGGACACATTTTGGGAACTTTTGAGCCCCCCCCCCTCCCCCCCAGTGGACAGAAGTGGACATTTGGAGAGGTACAAGTACAAGGGATGGGGGAGGGAGGGGGGGGGGAGTTAGGACACCTCTGATTGATTTATTTTCCGGCCAATAGAGAAGAGTCAACGGTAGAACAATGCACGGTTTGTCCGAAGCACATACTTCTCCATACGGAGTACGCAACACCGGTGAATATTAACACGCTACCTTATGCAACGCACCGGGTCCAAAGGGCTGACCAGACCCTGAGCGCAGACGGAGCACACCGCGCGCAATTCCGCAATTCCCAAGTATCAAGAGCGCGCTGCTCCTCTCCACCATAGCTCCGTAATGTAGTAGGCTAGCGGACTGGTCGGTGACCGCGAGGTTCGGGGTTCATCTCTTTGCCGGAGTAAATATTTTCCTGAAGTCTGCTGACCGAGGATGGTGGGTAAAATATACCAAAGGAACGTGAACGCGGACGTTGGGCCGCGGCCATTCCCCAGAGGTTGAATACACTGCTGAGGAACAGTCGTTCGACGCCCAAGCAGGGGAATGGTGCTTGTCAAGACTCGGCAGAAGATAAGTGTATGAGGCCAAGGGTTCGGACTCTCACATTTTTCAAGCGTAAGACCTCGAATCTGGAGTGACGACAACACCTACTAAGCCGGTTCTGCCTCGGGTTAGGCTTGCTGGGTAAAGTACAGCGGCTTCGGCCGTGTACAATCTGGGCATCCTACCTCCCTCTGCGCCACAGACCAACTGGCTGGTCAAAGGGGGTTGACTCCGGAAATCTGGTCAGCGGAACGGGCGATGTTGGCCGTCGCGGAAGCCCGCCTACCAAGGGGGATGCGTCATGCCTGTGTCTTAGTGGCGGTCAACTCCTGGTACACCGGTTCACATCCGAATACCGAAGCAGGAACGGTTCCGGACGGAAGTCTGGGACGAGGTAGGGCCCGTCGCCCGTTTTTTGTTGTTGTTGTATTTTTTTTTTGCTGGGTCTGAATCTTGAGGATTCAATATAATTTTGAATTTAAAAAAAAAATATTGAAATGAAACGCTTACTACCAATTACGTTCCTGAACGTTCCCGAACGATCCTGAATATGGTGCCTAGGGCTGGTGTGGTGTGCCCCTATACGGCGGTCGGATGGGGGAACATATAGTCCCTAGGCCAGGAAACGTTCAGGAACGTTCGGGAACGTTCAGGAACGTTTGGGAACGTTCAGGAACGTGAGGAACGTTCGGGAACGTTCGAAAAAAATACGTAAAATATCAGCGAGTGAGCGACGCGAATTTTGAACCCCAAGAACCAAAACTAAAACTACGTAACACGTGACACAAATTCGCCCACGATTGACCCTTGGGCTGTCTTGCACGGTATGCGTGTGTGCGTAAGTGTGTGTGCACGCGCGCGAGCGTGCTTTCGTGAGTTAACAGCGGGTATAAGCCGCACTGTACGGTGTGCTCGCAAAAGTGTGGCCGCGAGACAGTGTCACCGTAAATGTGGTAGTCGTGTTGGGCCTTTCTCCCCCCCCCCTCCCCTCTCTCTCTCTCTCTCTCTCTCTCTCTCTCTCTCTCTCTCTCTCTCTCTCTCTCTCTCTCTCTCTCTCTCCTTTCTAGCATAAGGGGCGCGACAAAGGTGGAGTGAGAAAAGCACGGCAGCTCACACACACAGACACGCATGCACTACTCGTTGGTGCCTAATGATGCAGCACGTAACGCCCTCTGCCGGCGGAGAACCGGCAACGCATCCCTAGCCATTCCTTCTGACACGCACGCGCGCACATACACACACACGCGCGCGCGGACGCGGCGCCGGCACTAGCCGTGGGGCGGAAGGTCGGCGGTGTCAAAGGAAAATGATGGATCCGCGTCAAAACTTTTGCCTTGGAAAGCATCGACGTGTGTACTAGTGCGGGAACACAGTCTCTCTCTCTCTCTCTCTCTCTCTCTCTCTCTCTCTCTCTCTCTCTCTCTCTCTCTCTCTCTCTCTCTCTCTCTCTCTCTCTCTCTCTCTCCCTCCCTCCCTCTCTCTCACACACACAGATAATGCCGATGGCGCTGTCCTGCACTGACCCGCTTTGATTTACGACGAGGGACGCGGGAGCCGCAGACATCAGAGCAGAGAAATAGGGTCAAAGCAGGGCAGGATAAGGTTAATGAATAGCGTACTCCGAAGAAGACCAAAACGGAAGTAAGGTCGTGACGAAGAAGCGCCTGACGAAGGAAGGAGATATCGCATTTTTTTCACCGAAAAGCGAGTGAGGTTTGAAGTGGAGCGAAGCTTCTGAACACGCGGTTCTCTTACTTAATATCTTTTTAAGTTTTTGTTTGCTTGTGTGTTATTTGTGCGTTTGCTTACAAATTTGGGACTCGTCCAGCACTGTGAAATATTACGACGTGAAATGGCTTGGCGTATCCGGAAAATGCAAAGCTACATCCGGGAACGGTCTGTGGAAGCAGCCGGAGAATTAGCTGCGAATTGTCGGGGTGCAGCGGGGCTGAGGCTAAGGCAGCCCGCACGGCCGAGCCCCTAGCCGCCCTAGCCCGCGTGCGCGCCGATGCGCCGGGCGCCGGCGACGCCTTGCCTTTGCACCGCCTCTGCTGAAATTGGCGTCTGCGCGGCAGAGAAGGGGGCCAAGTCGTTTGCAGAGGGCGGGTGCACTACCGAAGGCGGCCGCGCCCGGCAAAGGCGGCGGTGCGTCAGAGGCGACGAGTGAATAGCTGCGAAATAACATGCGGCCAGAGTCGAAATTGACTCGGATATGCAAGGCGTCCCGCGCGCAGCCGCCGGCATGTATCGCAGTCTGTTCACGTTGTATCGGCCGGAAATTTTACCCCTGACAACAAAGCGGTACTCGTATGCTTACACACGCAGGCACACGCCCTCTCTCTCACACACACAATCGCGCCTTCACTCACACAGACCCACACAAGACGAACCCGGCCAGCGGGCGAACGTGCCAGCCATGTGAACACATTCTGCTCGTTTCCTGACATTGATTCTGTCTGTTCTGTTTTCCGCGCACATTCCTTCTCCTCATGCAGTGGCGGCAGCAGCGGCAGCAGCGGCAGCAGTGTACTCGGCGGGCCCCGCGCTCCCGTCCACCGCCCGTTTGTCTTGTGCGCTCGAATCTCCTTATTCCGAAGCTTTATTTTTGTTCTTTTTTTGCGTCCCGGTAAAAGTTTACTCTGTGTAATTGATCGCCGAGGAGTAAGTCCCCCATTGGAACGCTCTTTTATTCAAACGTCTGCGAGTTTTCGTAGCCGTTTAACTTCAGGTAAAGAGAAGCACACGGGAGCAATAATCGTAGCGATTCACTACCCGAGCGATTCACAAGAGATGAGGAGTCTCTTTAATTACACGGGCTGGTCACAGCTGAGCCGCTGAACAGTGGGATGAATTATCGAACTGGAACTACCCAGATCATTTACTGGAGGGACTGAAATCCAGTTGTCCACGGATGCGAGCGGATGCAGCCGCGAACTCTGTTACAAAACTGATTCTCCCAATAATGGCTCTGCTCTCCCACATCTCTCTCTCTCTCTCTCTCTCTCTCTCTCTCTCTCTCTCTCTCTCTCTCTCTCTCTCTCTCTCTCTGGAAAGCTTTTACCAGCCCACAAAGAGCGAGACGACAGGAGGAAAGAACAAGAAGAAGAAGAAGAAGAAGGAAGAGGATTGGGAGAAGGAGTGAGAGCAAAGCGAGGAAATGAAGGATTCCGAAGGCCCAAAGAAGACGAGGGAGGAGGAGGAGGAGGAGGAGGAGGACGTCAGCCGAAAGGAGATGATGGGATGAGGGTGGGAGCAATGCCGGCTGAGGTGGAGTGGGAACAACAGAACTGGGGCGACACTAAGCCCTCTGGCCGGTCCGGCCGCGAAGCTTTCAGTGTCTGCACCAAACTAACCGGCTGCTGAGTTGACATCTCTTCATCCCTTTTCTGGCGGCGAGGCGGACGGCGGACCGCGAAAATAAAAGGCAAAGGAACGTCGCGGTCATGGCGGTCAGAAAGTGTTCGCGGAACCATAAGAGGCAGCACACATAGCGCCTCGCGTCGGTGGGAGTGGCGGGAGCCGCGTGCGGGGAGAGGCTTCCGACGAGGTCATTCTCTTGTCAGACACCCCGCGCTCGGCGCCCGACAGCGAGGTGCTCGAGCGCGGGGTGCCTCATGGAATAATGCCTTATTTGTAGACGTTTTACAGGAGTGTTTTCCGTGGGTTATGTACGGTCCAGAAGCTGCTTGGACAGTGGTCGGATGAGCGACGTGGGCCTGAGAGCTTGCACCAGACACGTGCGTGAGGGAGCGAGCGAGAGACAGGAGAGAAAGAGAGCGGGGGGAGGGGAGGGGGGGGGGGCAGACAGAGGTTAGCACCGCCGCCGAACAAGCCGACGAAGGCAGCGGCGGGCAGGCACGTCACCTGGCTCTCGGGTGTCGTCGCACGTTTTCCCCCTGACCCGTAAATGAAAAGAGAATGAAAGAGGAAAATAAAGAAACAACAGAGAAGACTGACAATGGCGTATAGGGATGGAGAGAAAACAAGAAGAAAGAAGGGATGGGGACCGCTGAGGGCTGCGCGCTGCTGTTTGAATTAAAAGAGAATACGCCGTGCGTGGAAATCAAACGCGGCCCCGCGCCGCCACCTCAGCTCAGCTCTCATGGGGGTGGCTGCCGGCGGATGCACAATGCACTCCGTGGAGCCGTGGGCCAGCCGGGCCAGGCGTGTTGGCCGGTGCAACAGTTGTCGCATGCCGAGTGCGATGGTTTATTTCTGGGATTCATTTCCTGTTTCTATTTTTGAAACGCAAAAAAAAAAAAAATCATTGAAAATTATTTTTAAAAAAGTTGAGAACAGTACAGGGGTCACGCAGAGTCCGAGAAGTGTAAGAGAGAGCTTCTGGTTAAATGATGGAGTCCTCCAGGACTAGGACCTCCTCCTGCTAGGACTTACGTCAGGACTGCCTCGGCCTTGGTTGGGCACGGACGCGTGACGATGGGCTGCGGGTTCAAATCAATCAGTAATCGGCCCCGGGAGAGGGCAGGGCTGCGCAGGGCGGTGGTAGGGGGAATGGAAGTGGCGCCACGCCGGGCGCATCGACACGGCGGCGGCAGGCAACCGGCAGGGAGGGAAGAAGGTGAGGGAGAGAGAGAGAGAGAGAGAGAGAGAGAGAGAGAGAGAGAGAGAGAGAGAGAGAGAGAGAGAGAGAGAGAGAGAGAGAGAGAGAGAGAGAGAGAGAGAGAGAGAGAGAGAGAGAGAGAGAGAGAGAGAGAGAGAGAGAGAGAGAGAGAGAGAGAGAGAGAGAGAGAGAGAGTGGGGGTGGCCACCGTGACACTTTCGCCGGAAAACAAACACACCAGAGAGAGAGAGAGCGCGGGAGAGTGGACTAGCCGAGTTTTAGAGCCAACGTGACTAAAAACGCTGGCGGCAAAGGTACTGTGCAAACAGCATCGGCCCGGGACCTGCAGGCCTGCAGGTGGGGCGGAGCGGTGCCGGGCACGCTTACACGGCGAGCTGCGATCCCGTCAATAAGCTTATTTCCTGGCGCAAAATGGAAAACAGTAGGGCAAAAAAAAAAAAAAAAAAACAGTTCCATTCCGGGCAATGATGTCGCATTGTGGAGGCATACAACGCCATGCCTTCTAATTTTAGCTCTACAAAATGTTGTAGTTTAAACCCAGTCAGCGGGATAAGACACAATTATTTGTCCCAGTAAAACGAAAGCATTCATCTGTATCACAGGGCTATGCGGATTTAATCGCATCTCCTGGTATTTGGTTTGGATATTGCTACATTTTGTGGGGCCACCCCATAACCATGACGGCGTGGCTTGTGGCATTCTCCGAATGTTGCCGTCGGTGCGAATGGATACCAGCGTCAATCGTGAAATCGAGCGTAGCATTTTCTTTTAGAGAGAGAGAGAAGGAAAAACACAGAGAGAAAGAGATGAGGTGGAGGTTGAGGAAGGGCGGCCGGAGGCATAAAAGCGAAGCCATGCTCGTCCTACTCTCCCTCCACTCCTGCCACATAATTTTATCATCTTGCGACGACGGTCTCACCTTAGTCTCTCTCTCTCTCTCTCTCTCTCTCTCTCTCTCTCTCTCTCTCTCTCTCTCTCTCTCTCTCTCTCTCTCTCTCTCTCTCTCTCCCTCCCTACCTCCTTTACCCTACACTTCCACTCATACCCTTGTAAATGGTCTCGGCTGAGAAAAAAAATTGTAATGCGAGCGGATGAGTGACTAGCTAGAAGATTGACGTGGATAGAGCAGAAAGAGAGAGAGAGAGAGATAGACAGAGGGAGAGAAAGAGAGTGAGACAAAAACGAGAGGGAGTGTGTCGTGTATGTGAGGGCGAGAGAGAGAGAGAGAGACGGAAATTGTTTCCCTCGCGCGTCCGACCACTCTAGTAGCCGCACTGAGTTGTGGTGTAGGGCGTCCCGCTTCGGTTAGTGCCCTGTGTGTATGTATATTTGTGTGTGATTTGTGTTTGTGTGTGTGTGTGTGAGAGAGAGAGAGAGAGAGAGAGAGAGAGAGAGAGAGAGAGAGAGAGAGAGAGAGAGAGAGAGAGAGAGAGAGAGAGAGAGAGAGAGAGAGAGAGAGAGAGAGAGAGAGAGAGAGAGAGAGAGAGAGAGAGAGAGAGCATACTCCATCCGATGGACTTTGCATCTCTGGGAGTGAGTGACTGACTGCGCCGCCGGAACATGCCTCCTAAACTCTGGTGCTACTACACCCCCGGCTAGGAGGAGGCCCCGTCCCGGCACCAGACCGTCTGTGGAGTAGATTCCCGTTCGGCTGTCCTGCTGTCGCCGGGACCCTCACGTCCCTGACTGACAGGAACTCGTACTCGCCCTCCCCGACCCGACACGGCGAGCTTCTCATGGAGGGTCGGACCCGAACTGGGGGGCAGCGGCGGCGCGGCGCTAGTGCTGGGAGGACATCGTGCGGATGGCGCACTTGTGGAGGGTTATTATTCTGCCCGGAACGTTTTCCGAAGAACGACAACGGAAAAGGGAAAGAATAAGAAAGAATTGCACTCGGCACAGAAGAGATCCGTCCCGTCGTCCCCCTGTGCCCGGAGGCCGAAGGTGGAGGTGGACACGGACGTGGCCGCCGTCTGCTCGGCCTGCCACTCCGCTCAGCACTACTCGTGGTGCGTGCGTGTGTGTGTGTGTGTGTGCGTGGGTGTGTGTGTGTGTGTGAGGCCGGCGGCATTGGTTACCCCCCCCCCCTCCTGGCGCGTTTTGCGTTACATTGTTGGCCTTGTGGATGGGGGCGGCTGCAGGGGGTGGAGACTCGGTAGTGGAATCCCTCGGCTGGCACTGCCGCCGGGTACCGGCCGGGCTGGGCGGGGCGAGTCCAACAGCATCACAGGCCAGGTAAAACGGACCTTTATAAAACTGTATAAAATTTTATAAATATTTATACAAGCCTTTATACAATTTTGATATGTTTTTATAAGGACAGGCATATACACATTTGTATGATTGTATATAAACTGTATGTATAAATGTTTATAAGAGCCTTTATAGAAATATACCAGGTGTATCATTGTTCCCGGGCAGTTTCGGTTTTAGGCAGTCCCGCAAAGCACTATCTCCGTCTCTTTCTGTCTCACGCGTCTGGCCGAGCCAGAAAGAGACGGAGATAGTGTGTTGCGGGACTGCCTAAAACCGAAACTGCCCGGGGCCAATGATACACCTGGTATAAAGGTTGTTGTATAAAATCGTATATAGACTTGTATACAAGGTGTTGATCTTATATACATAATTATAAAGATGTATACAACTGCATAAGACCATACACAACTAAATACAGGCCTTTATAAGACCGTATACAGCCACATGTATACAATTACATACAGGCGTTTATACAATTGTATACAGGCATTTATACAAGTATATATGCGTGTATAAACCAATATAAAGCTACAAACATATAAAACTTTTATAAAACTTTTATCAAAGGTTATAAAGAGCGTTATAAACATGTATAAAACTTTATAAAACCAGAACGGAAGTAAGAAGAAGGCAAGAAGTACTTAAGGATGGATCAGGGGGGACGTGTTGGACGGAAACGGACACAGTCCTACCTCCCCCTCACCCATATTTTAGTACTTCTTGCCTTCTTCCTACTTTTGTTCTGGGGTTCAGCTCAAACCGGAAGTGGAGAAGACGCGCAAGAAGAAGAAAAGCGGACACTGTATGAGGGTAACCGCAGCAGAGAGTATCTCCGCCACGGCGTCGACCGCGAGCCAACTCCAAATTTCTGGACGCTTAGCTCTCACTGGCGATGAGTCACGACTCTTTAGTAGGGTCACACAGCGCAGCACTACTCCGCGCGGCCCGAGGATTCAAATTTCCAGGTGGAGTGCAGGAGATATGCGCCGTGTGACCCTACCAAGTGGTCGGGACATATCGCCAGCGAGAGCTAAGCCTCCAGAAATTTGGAGTTGGCTCGTGGCCGACCCCGTGGCGGAGATACTCTCTGCTGCGCCGCTAGCCTGACCCGATGCAGCGGCTACGACACGACGCGCGGTGAAGAAAAAGTGAAAATAAAGTCGGAGCATGGGATGAAAGATAAGGGAGAAGGAGGGGGGGGGGGGTCGGTTTCTGGTGCGCCAAGTTGGCCAGTAAATGTCCTGGCCGGCCGCGCTGAGAAACTTTGGGAGCGTACTGCGCGTCGCGGCGGCACGAGTCATCGGCTTGCTCCGCGGCGTCGGCACGGTGACGGCACGGCGGCGGCACGGCGGCAGCACGGCGACGGCACGGCGGTGGCACGGCGTTGGCACGACGGCGGCACGGCGGTGGCACGGCGGTGGCACGGCGGCGGCACGGCGGTGGCACGGCGGTGGCACGGCGGCGGCACGGCGGCGGCACGGCGGCAGCACGGCGGCTCAACAGCCTTACGCTTGAGCCACACGCCCGCCGACGGCACCGAATCCCCGCAGTGAAAGGGGAGAGGAGGGGGCGTCCACAAACTCCGCAACGCACATCGATGGGCGGACAAAGTCGAAAGGCGGCGAATGCAGACGTCCCGCAGCCAGGGAGACGAAGTGTTCCGTCATTCACTGCCGACCCCACGCCGTGAAGGGGTGACACACGACCGTAAATGCAGTCCTCGCCTTCTCCCACTCCCTCTGTCTCTGTCTCTCTCTCTCTCTGTCTCTCTCTCTCTCTCTCTCTCTCTCTCTCTCTCTCTCTCTCTCTCTCTCTCTCTCTCTCTCTCTCTCTCTCTCTCTCTCTCTCTCTCTCTCTCTCTCTCTCTTTTTCCCTCTTTATCTTTGTTTTTCTTCATTTATCTCTCGCGCCGCGGTAGTAGACCGCACCGTGCACGCGCCCCTAGCCGCCGCGTGGCTCCGGTGCGGTTCGTCCGCCGGCCGCCAGAGAGCGACACAAACAGTACCGCGGGGTGCCGGGGGGGACGTCGTTCCGGTGCCAGCGTGCTGCGTGGCGTAATGGTAGTCCAAAAGGGAAGGGGAGGGGAGGACGGGAGGCCGGGAGGACGGGAGGTCGGGAGGACGGGAGGCCAGGAGGACGGGAGGCCGGGAGGAGGGGAGGCCGGTAGGGCGGAAGGACGGGAGGCCGGGAGGAGGGGAGGCCGGGGGGCGGGGAGGCCGGGAGGAGGGGCGCCAACGCCGCCGCCCGCTGCCGTCCTCTACAGCGAAATGACATTGCGAAATTCGTAACGCGTTTGCGACATAAAAATCGGCCGTTGGGCGCCGCGCACGGCATCCCAAGAGAGAGGCGCCGGGGCGCAGACACCCACAAGGCCGCCGCAGGGCGCCGCAGGGCTCGTGTGCGTGCGTGCGTGCGTGTGTGTGCACGTGAGTGCTGAGGACAACCGGCTCGGCCGCACAACCTGTATACGAAATCGAACCCCATCGTTTCGGGTGGCACGTCGGGGTGCTAGTTTTGTCCGCAGTCAAATTCGCCGCCCGCCGCGCCACGGCGGCGTATCTCCGGCCGAAAAAGCGAGTTTTCGCTCCATGGTTCTCTCCTCCACACGCGCGGGCGCGACGGGGTCGGAGATGCAAAGCAGGAGGCGAAAATGGTTGACAGCAGGAGAAGGCGGTGGACGGGACTCATCTCTGCCCGAGAGAGGCGTCGAATGGCCGCGCGCCGCATTCTCTGCCCAGCTGACCGCGATTCCCAGCGCTGGCACTACTGTGCATTCCATACACTCTCAGAAAAGTAATATTGAATCGACTAAGGAATGTCGCCTTCGATCCTGCATCGATTCAACTAATTTTATGTTCAGTCGACATTGAATCTTGATCAAGGGACATCCCTAGTCGATTCCATTTTTTTTTTGTGTGACTGATAGTTCCTTCTGAGGGTCACGTCCTGACCGACAGATGCAGTTTCCCTTAAAAAAAAAAAAAAAAAGCTTTAATGAAAAGAAACAGACTGAACTCCACAAAAAACAAGCAAACCAAAAAAAACAGCAACGAAATCAATATTGTTTACGGGGCTGCACTGAAAAAAATGATTTAGTTGTAGTAGCTAAGACTTCTGCTAATTTTGACATAGCTGCAATTTTAGCTCTTCTAGACGATATATTTGCTGAAGCAGCTAAGGTTTAGCTATGCCAGCTAAGGCTCAGCTGTATCAGCCAACGCGTGATCTCGAACAGGGAAACCAGGGATCAACTGCACCAGCTAACGCTGAGCAGTCGCAGCTAAGGCTTAGCTGTAGCAGAAACATTATTTGCCCCTGAAGCTTAACATTTCGGCTATGTCAGAATTAGCTGAGACGTTAGCTACCGTAGAAAATTCTCAGCTACCAGAGCTAACCCATTTTTTTCCGTGTGGCGGGTGATGGAACCGGCCCAGCGACCGCTCCAATTGGTATGCGGGGCGGCGCGTGCTTGGCAGTGTACCTCACGGAACATCATTAATTTTCATGTGTCAGGACGTACCGCCCTCTTGACAGCACCCGCCGCCCCGCCCCGCCACGCCCACGAGGTGCCGCGTCACTCCGCATGACACCACGTGACTTGACAATCTCGGCCAGTCTGTAAGAGAAGTGTGTGTGAGAGAGAGAGAGAGAGAGAGAGAGAGAGAGAGAGAGAGAGAGAGAGAGAGAGAGAGAGAGAGAGAGAGAGAGAGAGAGAGAGAGAGAGAGAGAGAGAGAGAGAGAGAGAGAGAGAGAGACAGAGAGAGACAGAGACAGAGACAGACAGACAGACAGACAGACAGACAGGCAGACAGACAGACAGACAGACAGACAGACAGACAGACAGACAGACCGAGAGGGAGACAGAGAGAGACAGACAGGGATAGAGAGCACAAAGTACGAAAACCCGGCAGATCGGATGGTAAACGCTTTGCCGACGGAGGGAACGAACGCGCTGCAGTCGGGAAAAGGCGGTGAGTGAAGGTGGAAACGCTTTCCGTACCCGTGCTAGGCTGCGGCGGGCGGCGGTAGGACCGAGTCGGGCCGGCTCGGGGCTCAAAACCAATCACTGGCAAACTGAGGTAGCGGCGCCCAGGGGCGCCCAGGGGCGCGCTGGGGCCCGGCAGGGGGTGGGGGGGGGGGGGGGGCGTTCGATAGCTAATACGACCGGCTGTGGCCCTTGCCAAAGCCCGTGGCCCTTTAGTGTTTCACTGATGGTCAGAATTTTCAATTAGTCTATCGCGCCAGAGATTTGCATATGCAAATGCGATGTTATTGCAATGAAATCGGCGATGAGCTGGAAATGAGGTGACCAGGCGTAGCGTTGTACTGTGTGCCGAGCAGCGGTGGGCGCATTGGGTGACGAGGGTTAAACTTAGCCAGGTGTTGGACGGCATCACAACGAGTCGAGACCTTTGAAGGACAGAAAACTGGAAGGATGCAGGAAACGAAAACAAAAGGTAAAGTGCGCGCGAGAGGAAGGAGGACAGGGAGTCTTCCTGTTTGGCGCGACCTCACGGTTGTTGTTAACGAAAGGAAAGGAGAAAAAAAACCCACCGCGGACTCAATTTCTGTATTTTCTACATGAGCAGTCGGTGATTGTTTTGTTTTGCCAGCGATGCCATGAGTTATAACTTCATGCTCCTCAGTCCGACGAACGAAAGAAAAACACACAAAAAAGTATTGTGAGACGAACAGGTTTTACGTTTCGGATGTCTGCTGCGGGGTTGGCTGTAGTGCACTGGTCCGAGGGGACGCAAAGGATAGGCGGTCAGGGCAGACTAAAATTACCATGGAACTGGCCATGGTCAATCCTTGCCGATGGCCCACCATGGCCACCCATGGTTAGGACAGTGTGCGTGGCCATGGTAATCCCTCCATGGTATTATCGTCATGGTTATTTCGAGGCCAAGATAAATAAAGGCCATGGTAAAACAGTGACCATGGTAAAGTGCCTTTTTTGCATCTAGTGGTGTTCGAACCATGAACCTTTCGCCCCAAAGCTTGCCACCTAAGCCATTCGTCTACCAAGACATTGTTGGTAAAGTTCTGCAAAGTGTGGCTAAAATTATAATCATGGTGTACTCTCCATGGCCTCCGTTTTACCATGCGGCCCCATGGCTTTCGTTGGACCATGGTAACCTGCCATGGCCCTCGGTGTGTCATGGCAAAAGTGGCCATGGTTATGTTGAGGCCATGGCAAATGACCCATGGTTCAGTATAGACCATGGGGTGGAGGCCATGGTCCATCTAGGATCATGGTTGAAAGTCTAGTTACCATAGACGACGGCTAAATAACCATGGGGATACAGTTTCCATCGCCAGAATTTTATCATGACTGTCATGGTAATTTTAGCCTGGGGGGCAGCGGCTCTGAGAAACACCGAAATGAATAAGGAAGATTCTTTCTCTCTTCCTCAACCTCAGTGTGTGTGTGTGTGTGTGTGTGTGTGTGTGTGTAGATACATCTTCCATTGGATAGCTGTGTATCTCGTTCTATTCTGTAGTTTGCAAAGAGAATTGGAGGGAGCGAGGCATATCATATTGGTAGCGGAGGGGAAGAGAAGAAGGGGGAGGGGGGATCTTACAAGTTGGCTGTTGTAACTGAATGGAGAAAGTTGTTCCGCCTCCGCTATCCGTGACACAATCAGTTCGACCAATAAGTGACACTGCCAAAGTCTGCGGGGGCCTAGAGAGAGAGAGAGAGAGAGAGAGAGAGAGAGAGAGAGAGAGAGAGAGAGAGAGAGAGAGAGAGAGGCCTTAGCGCTGTAAAAATAATCCGTCGATGTATGCTCCCATCATTCGGCCCTCTCAAACATTGACGTCCAAAGAGGCCAGCCCATCCAGTCAGCCGGCCGTCCTTGGCGCCTGTGAGGTCGGGGATAGGCCAGCCCGCGGCGCACGGGTGCCCGGCGGGCTGGCCTATCCAGCACGGCGCTCTGTCTTCAGCCCCCACCACTGGCACTCTGCTGATCCGGACAGACTCTTTGACTGTTTGATCCTCGGAGATGCGGCGCCACGCGGACCGCGGACCTGATGGATGCTGTGCGGCCGTGATTGACGGAGTGCCCCACGCCCGCTAACACATACGGCTGCCCGCGCACACACGCGCGCGCGCGCACACACACACACACACACACACCTACGCACACACACACACACACTCGGTGGGTCGGAGCATCATCTCCGGCGGAGGCGGAGACCAGGCCGTCGTGAAAAATGTGGCGGAAAGAAGAGGAAGAGATTCGCAACGCCGTCAGGAAATAAAGTAGTGTGTGTTCTCGTCTATGCGCACAAAATTACCGACAGGCCGGAAACGGTGTCAGAGACGCAGACCAAGCTGTGCGACCTCAAGTTGAATTTTGGGTTTAGGTTTTTGGAAAAAAAAAATTAAAAAAAGTACGAAAGCAAATAAAATTTGACTTGTTTTCAGTGGTTGCAGCGTGCGGTGCACTCGGGGTGTCCTTAGCGAGGTCCTGAACCCCGACGCACTCTTATTCACTTTCATTTTCCCCTTCCCCCGAAACTTTGGCTGTTTGGGGCCGTGTGCGTTTTGGAGCCGCCGCGCGGACAGTTGATGCCGAAAGTTGAAGCGCAAGAAAAAACAAAAGTGTGGCAAAATACACACGCGTTGGAGTCATCACATAAAGTGGGTGTAATGAAGGCAAAAGTTTGTCAGGATGGGCTGCTTGGCCGCGCTGCACTGCGCCGCCGCGTCTTGCCTCTGGGTCGGGACCCCCTGGAGAACGGCCTTGACCTCCACCACACCAAAGCCACGTCATGAACCTGCTGGCACCTCAAGGACCCCGGCAGGACCACAGCGACACCATAACACCAGCCCATTCCACCGGTGTGGAGTTCAATGTGTCGAATGGTCGTGGGGAGGTGAGGAGGTGGGGGAGGGGGAGGGATATTAGTGAGAGAGAGAGAGATATAGGGAGTAGGGCAATAGGGCAGACCGGAAAGGCTTGGGTGGAATGGCAGCCCTGTGTGTGTGTGTGTGTGTGCGTAGCCGTGTGCGCGTGTTGTGGCTGCGGTAATTGGCTGAGACAAAGGGGAGGGAGTGGGAGGGGCATGCGGCGCCGTACGGCACCTCGGGGGTGAGGGGCCTCAGCCATGGCCGGCCATGGCCTCAGCAGCAGCGGCCTCAGCCACGGCCTCAGCCATGGCCTCAGCCATAGCGGCTCACAGCTGTATGTTACTCTGGAAGGGTTATTTCCGGGGGAAGTTTGGGGTTGGCGCGCTAGCGCGAACACCAAGCTGTAGAAGTGGAGCTTGGTGCAACAGTGCGTGCGTGCCTGCCTGCGTGCCTGCTTGACCGATTCACCTTAACCGCTCGTTACTTGTTGGCAACGACTCCGGGGAAGAAATAAAAGAAATATTTAAATTTTTTTTGCAAGAGCGATTTGCCCCAGACTCGTCTGATCAGGTGACCTTCAGGCGATGAAACATTACTTTTTCCGTAGTAGCTGCCCCCCGCTGCTGTTCGTCTATCTGTCTGCCTTGCTCATCTGTCTCTCTTTCTTTATCTATATCCGCCTCTGCCTCACCCCCTGTTCTTGTCATGCTGCTTGAATTGCAAAAATTTTGGCCTGGCGGCGGCGGCAACAGGGTGACCGTCCGCTCCTATCATCTGTTCGCGTCTCTCTTTATTTATTCGTGTTCCGCGTTATCTCCCGCTCCTTCTTCTGAAACGAATCGTGCGCTGATCGGCGCTCATAAAAATGGATCGGCATGGAAGAAGAAGTCGTAGACGCTATGCAAGCCGGCGGCGGCGGCAGCGGCAGCAGCAGCGGACATTCTGTCCAAGGCTTTCGACACCCACCCGACAGCGTTCGCACGCGTGATAGTGACGCCAGGATGGTGAGCAATGTCGTAGTAACGCTCTGAAAAAAAAAAGTTAATTGCTGAGGTGTTCCCGAGTTGTCCGGCGGTCGACGTGGTTGACGTCCTCGTGTGTGTGTGTGTGGGGGGGGGGGGGGGGGGCAAAGACCGCACAGCTACCGCACTCAGTGAGCACCAAAACGAAACGTTCGTGTTGTGCATGATGTGGTACATGTCGCCGTGCACTCACTGCCCGGACAGCTCCGAGTGATCCTGTCCGGGCCGCGGCCCCCGTCAGCCACACGCCGGCCAAGGGTGCGCTCACAAATTAGATAACGCAATGTACTTCGGCAGTGTAGTTCGAGAGCATCGAAGTAGCAGTCCGACTTGGTCACCTCATACAGGCAGCGCAGCGGAAGGATCGGTCCGGTGATGTATGTTGGGATCTTCGGCACAACTCATCGTGATGCTGCGGCGATCCATGGGAGGTTTTCCAGAGGTGTCATAAGGAATTAAAAAAAAAATATTCCGATGCGACTGTACGCGTTGGGTGAGTGGGACTGCGTTGATTTCAGAGCTCACGGGGGATGAAACACTCTCGGCTGTGGTTGGGATTCGAACCCGCGCCATGACAGGGTAGCATAGCAAACGCGGCCAGCGCCAGCCGTCCGCAGCCACGCGGTCCGCGGCAACGGCACGGGCCGAACTGGGCCAATTCGTCTTACCAGCGGCACTCAACTCGGCCCATAAAGTTATGTTGGATACACAGCTAGGGGGGGGGGGGGGGGCAGCCCTCCCCCCCCTCCCCTCGCACAGGAGCCCTTGAAACAGGCGGAAGGGAAGGGTCACATCTGCGTGGTCTGAGCTCCCCTCCCCCTCATCCCTCTGTACCCCTGTCTTATATTTCTGGAGACCCTTTCCCTCCGCGGCGATAGTCCTTAGCCCTCGACCCCCTGCCGCGTACTGCCACGGGGAATGACTTGTACCCTCCCTGGCCCAAACAGAGACGAGGTGGAGGGCTCCGGGAAACTTTTGGCACCCTGGGGGACCCTGGGGGTGCCTCGGCGACCATCAAAATCTAACAGGATAGAGATCATTCATCAGTATCGTAGCTACAAACCGAGCTATGCATCTGATCCTTGCTGTTCATTAAATCAAAGCTCCCGACAAATTTGGTCCCCCCTTTTTTTCCAGAGGCCTTTACTCAGCCTGCCTGTTCCCCCTCCCTTTCATGCCCTCCCATTCATCCCCCCCCCCCCCGTCCCCAGTGGCGCGGTAGAGCGCCCTAACATGCTTTATCTATCCCGGGCCACAAAACAAAATTCAAATGAATTCAGAATTGCAAGCAGATGATGGTGACGAGAGAGGGGAAAAATGCTGGAGGGAAAGTGCGGGGAAGTCCACGCATTCGAATGAGAAAGCAGGTGGGCTTAGAAAGTGAGAGCAGTAGAGAGACAGTGAGAGAGGAAGAGAGAGACAGATAGAGAGAGAGAAAGAGAGAGAGAGAGAGAGAGAGAGAGAGAGAGAGAGAGAGAGAGAGAGAGAGAGAGAGAGAGAGAGAGAGAGAGAGAGAGAGAGAGAGAGAGAGAGAGAGAGAGAAGAAAAGTGAGAGCGATATGAATGAAGCGGCCAGAGAGATAGCGAAGCTTGGAGAGGTGGGTGAAACAGGTAAATACTGTGCGCATGAGGATATTTTCTAAAGAACTTGCCGATACAACATTTTTGACGACGTAAAACAAATTTATCTGGAGAGTGCTGACAATTATATCGCTTTCCATAGAAGTTATCTGGGTTAAAGGCAGCCCAGAACACTGACCTGCGTCACGTACGCGTAGTGAAGTCTCTGCAGCCTGGCGGATCCTGGCTCTGGCGGTGCCGACTGTATGTCTGCAATACAAATCTGTCCGCGACCGCGTTTTTCTCCCCTCCGTTTGCCTTGCATTTGTTTTTTGCGCGCTGGCTTCCTCTTTTTTGTATCATTGTCTTTCGTCGTCTTGCCCCCTCCTCTTCCCCCCTCCCTCCCTCTGCACGTCAGGGAGTTCTCCGCGTCGGTTTTTCCTGTACGGCAGAGCTAAAGTGTTCTCCTACACTTGAAAAAGATGCTATCCATTCCTCCGTCTTTCTTCAACCCGCCCCTTTCCCCTCCCCCTCCCCTCTCTCTTTCTCCCTCCCTCGCTCCTTTCGCTCTATTTTCTCTCTCGCCCTTAGCTGATCCTCTTCCTTCCTGTACCAGATCACACATCATTTGGTGGGAACACAATGCGCTAGTCGTTGCTTCGGATAGCAATGGAGACTTAAAAAAAAAAGAAGTTGAAGCAGAATGACACGCATTAACTCATACTGTTACTTTAACTCTCTTTCCCGCAAGTACGCATAGGACACAAAGCCGACCATTCTCCTTCAAGTCCACGTTCTTTCTGCCCTTCTCCTCCCCTTTGTTATTGTTTGACACGCACCGGGGAGACATGAGGCAGAAAGAGAGAGAGAGAGAGAGAGAGAGAGAGGGGGGGGGGCAGGCGGGGAGGTGTATGCAGGCCTCGTTCTCGCCAATCACCATTCATAATCCACTTAATTCTGTCACACACGGCCCGTAGCGAGTAAATCATGAAATGATGATGCAGGTGGCATATAGAGCGCTGGTGGGCCGGAAAGGTCGAGCAACTGACGCACTTACGCATATGTGGCGCACGTACAGAGGGAGGGGGGAGGGGGAGGGGAGAAGGGGGTACATGTAGCGTAACACTATAATACGTCAAATGTTGAACGCGATTCGCATGCAGTCACGAGGCAGTTTGGTGGCAGTCAGCGGGGGTGAGGCCCCGCAGGGCTGTCGACACACACACACACACACACACACACACACACACACACACACACACACACACATTCACTCACGCACTCACACACACATACATACACACACTTCCATGCCAAATGGACTAGCCGGCGAGAGTTTACAGGCACAGAGGTCCAATATAACGCACGCAGAGACCACACTGAATTTTAATTGTACACACCCGGCAGAGGCACCGCCGCAGTCCAACGCTGTTATTACTTCACTGTGACCCGGAAGAGAACATGACGTAGTAGTTTGTAATTATCATGTCGGGATCCGCTCGCAAAAAAAAAAAAAAGTTCTTCCAGCTTAGTTTTTCATTAATTTTAGGATAAGCAATAAATTTTGCAGCAAATACTAAATTTGTTAGATCAGCAAATGGTTTTATAATTTTATGTATTGACTGTCCCGAAACCAACGGACAAATTAGTTGGAACAACTAATAATTTTTCTGCGAGCAAATTTGTTGTATTTTCATACAGCAAAAAATTCACCACTATGTTTGAGGCATTTCAATGGCCGGAAGTCACGTGATCCTCGCATGGACAGTGACACAGCGACACACTTCCCTTCTTTTCAGACACAAAGTCCCCGCGGGTCCCCACGGGTTCCCTGATGAGTGGGCGGGGGAGTAGAGGTGCAACGGGGTGCGCGCGAAAACAAAAAAAAAACGGGGAAGGAGAGGCCGAAGTGCGAAAGTGGGGAGCCCTGCCCGGCCCCGGAGAGAGACAGAGAGAGAGAGAGAGAGAGAGAGAGAGAGAGAGAGAGAGAGAGAGAGAGAGAGAGAAGAGAGAGCGGGGGGAGGGCTAACTCAGAGAAAAGCTCTCTTGTGCTCGGACGCCACCATGTATCTTGCTTTATTTTCGGTGACACTAAAAACGGAGCCAAAACTAGGAAAGCGGGTTACAGGGATCCGGGCCGCGTAGAGGGCGCTGCGCGTCGTGTGGCTGCGTGGCTGCGTGTGTCTGGGGCGTGGCTGCCAGTCTGCGCACACTTTCTCCGCTGTCAGCATGTCCCCCCCCTCCCCCCTTCTCTCCTCTCTCTTTCCTTTGTGCGGCCTTCTTACCATTAGAAACGGATGACCACGATGACAGTGCAACACTATGGTTGTGCTGAGAATGAAAAAAGGTACGTATGATCAATCGCCCAGAATTGCGTCCTGTGAAATTTAGGATTTTTCCTCGAAAAATATTTCTGAAACTGGGACAACGGACAAAAGTTCAAAGACATTATGCATCCTTCTTTTTTCTTCTCTTCGAGGGAAGGAGTGTACTTAACGCTAATAATAATTCTGGCAAGTTTGGCGCTCTTTGCACAATACGTCTCGCTGCTCATCTCCAGGAACGGCGTCCTTTCTCTGTCGTAGCGCGCTGGAGCGGCCGGGGGGGGGGGGGGAGGCGAGGGGAGCGGCCGGCAGGGGTGGGGTATAACTTACTGGTTCCGTTTGGCAGAAGCGCTCTCTTTTCTCTAGGACTCTTCGTCCTCTCAGCGGTGCGTCCATTTGAAAACTGTTAAGCAATTGCTCTTGGCTTGGCAACGGAAATCAGGGCGAAAGGGGGGGGGGGGAGGAAGGGGGAAGGTGAAGGGGAGGCGGAGGAGACCTTAAAAATGTTAGGCGGTGGAAGCGCCGCTTGCGCTCTGGCCCCTTTGGACATCGTAATCAGAGACTCTTGGCCGGCTGCCTGCACGATAACAAGTTTTCAATAATCGCTTTATTTTGACAGTTCCTTTTATAATAGAGAATATAGAGGAGCAGAAGCGTGGTGTGGGATGTATCAGTGCCCCCCCCCCCTGCCCCCCTCTCGTCCCCCTGATCCTTCTCGTTCCGTCCTTTCCCATCCCTTCTCTTTCGGCAATGGCCTGGAAACGATTCTCATTTTCATGAGAAACTTACGCGGGCACAGCGGAAGGGGGGCCTCCGGTGGAAAGAGGCCCGAATGCAAAGGTAAGCTAAAATATTTTATGAGCGCTTAGCCCCGGCAGTCACTTTGAGGGACGTCATTGAGAGAGTAAATAAAGGGGTTGAAAGAGCGAGAGAGAGAGAGAGAGAGAGAGAGAGAGAGAGAGAGAGAGAGAGAGAGAGAGAGAGAGAGAGAGAGAGAGAGAGAGAGAGAGAGAGGTAGAGAGAGAGAGAGAGAGAGAGAGAGGAGAGAGAGAGAGAGAGAGAGAGAGAGAGAGAGGGAGAGAGAGAGAGAGAGGGAAGGGGGAGGGAGGGGGAGGGAGAGAGAGACGGGGGTGAGGGAGGGAGAGAGAAGGATGTCGAAGAGAGGGGGGGGGGCGACAGAGAGAGAGAGCGAGAGAGCGAGAGAGAGAGCGAAGAGGTTGCGATCGGAGAGATACCGCGCGGACCGAGGGTCTGAGTGAATTCAGAGGAAAATTGAACTGCGTGGCAGATTATGACAGGAGCAAGAGAGAGAGTGCGAGAGAGTGTGGAACAGAATGGATGCTGGGTTCAGCCGGTTAGCACCACTCATGCAGCCGCACACGTGAGGGCCCTCGCAATTGTTCAGCCGATCCCGAGCAGAGGCAAAGTTTTACACAGATTCCGTCATCCACACACTGATTGCGAAAAAGGTCATAATGAAACGTTTGCCCCTCCCCTCCTCCACGCAGCAGAACGTCCTCCGATCTGTTTCGGAACAGAGCCCCCTTTTTTTGTGACGGACCGATGGTCTGGCCAGGCGTGCTGAAAGGAATATCCCTCACAGGTGTGGGACGATAATCTTACTCCCCCGAGAAAGTTAACCGGGAGTAAAACCATCGCACGATAATGTTAATCCCCCAGCCTACAAACCCGATGGGGAGTAAAACCACCGTGCGGTAATGTTAATCCCCACACAGCTGACCGTAGGGAGTAAAATTATCGTGCGATAATATTAATCCCCCCCTAAAAATGCGTTTTGACAGCACTAGGTGCATTAGGACTGCGAATAACCGCCTAAATTTCACACGGACTGCGAATAAGCACACTCTGGGGGAGTAACATCACCGTGCGATAATGTTAATCCCCAAGTGGCGGTGCACGCCACGAGGAGCAATATCACCGTGCGATGATGTTAATCCCCAAGTGGCGGTGCACGCCATGGGGAGCAATATCACCGTGCGATAATATTAATCCCCAAATGGCGGTGCACGCCATGGGGAGCAATATCACCGTGCGATGATGTTAATCCCCAAGTGGCGGTAGTCGCCATGGGGAGTAAAGCCATCGTGCGATGATGTTAATCCCCAAGTGGCGGTAGTCGCCATGGGGAGTAAAGCCATCGTGCGATGATGTTAATCCCCAAGTGGCGGTACACGCCATGGGGAGTAAAGCCATCGTGCGATGATGTTAATCCCCAAGTGGCGGTACACGCCATGGGGAGTAAAGCCATCGTGCGATGATGTTAATCCCCAAGTGGCGATACACGCCATGGGGAGCAATATCACCGTGCGATAATATTAATCCCCAAATGGCGGTGCACGCCATGGGGAGCAATAACGCCGTGCGATGATGTTAATCCCTAAGTGGTGGTGCACGTCGTAAGGAGTAACAGTACCGTGTGATTATGTTAATCCCACAAATCAGTGCTTCATTGTTTATTTCGTTTAATGTTGATTGAGTGATCCCAAAGCACTATCAAAAAGTGAGCCATCTCGCTTTGTTTTCCCGGACCTAACAGGATTATTATCTTTCAGTTTATAAATTTAGTATAACACTTTGTTTTTCGCAAAATAGCGGCAACACTTAAAAGATTATGGCGAAATTAGTTAACGTTTTCAGTTAATCGATCGGTATAGTATTATACTCTTCTGAAAAACCGACACAAAAAGGACGACACCAAGAATCACACCCACTAGCGTTTGGTTATTGATATACCACTTTATTCTCTGTTCAGATATTTATGTTTAGAAATATGTAAATCCAACCATTTTTATTACATATCTCACAGTTATACAAAAGACTACAGTAAACAAGGCACTCAGCACTAACAGTACAGTCCTCTGACAATTAAAACCAACAATATAAGATATGTCTAATATATATACATGCACTCCAGATACATTGTACATTTCAATCAAGTCAACAATGTAAAATGCAAGGTAAAATTATGTCAACGCAGAAGAGAACATTTGTTCAACAATTAACAATCATAAGATATATTTGGTTCGATGCGTATGAAAACTATTATCACAAAATAGGTACGGTGCAACACATAGTACACACATTCTTGCATCACAGTACTTCTACAAACATTCCACAACGAAGCTAAAATATAAAATAGACCTTTAAGTACAAAAAAAAAAATACCTTCATGCATATCAATGGTCATAAATATGTTATAAAATTAAGAATACGTGTCTATTGATTAGAATATATATAGAGATGACAAGAACAGGACGTTACTCTTCGGGCTTGGAATACATAACTATGTACGCAGTCTCCTTTCGCACGGCCTGCCAAGTCGATTGTCGAACCTAAACAAATTAAGGCAAATGATTGCACACAATCCTCGGTTTTCTAACGAGCACCTGAAGTAAGTTGTGCTACCTGGGCGTCGTTGTACAGAGTTATCTTGCCGTTGTAGGAAGACACTGCCGCCTGATAGTGACCGTTCCGGCAGGAATCCCCAGCGTGGAAAATGGCACTTTTGAGTTTTAAAGGTGTGCACTTAAAATCTGGCGACAAGACGCTTGTGCAGTGCTGTACCCTAAGGGTCTGTGGCAGTGCAACATCATGGCCCAATTTTGTGCCATCGGCTCCAAATCTGTGAGAGAAACAACATTGAACGAAAGTTACGAGATGCTGCTACGAGGTATTGTGTTGTACATGGAATTGATTTGCAAACAGAAAAACAGACAAACAACCTTTTCAGCTGGAGGATGAGTGTGGATGGCACTTTCTCCAGCAAAACACGTTTCTGAGCATCTACCATTTTCTTGCACTGCACGCACGTGTACCCCCTTATCTCTTCACTAGCAGTGTACCGCGTCAGTGCCGACTGGATATCCCTACAGCCGCGCACTTCTAACTCAAGCTGAGTGAATGACTGGAAGGTTGTGGATACCTTATTGCACTCCAAGCACCGAACTGGAAATGAGAGGGGACATCACATCTAGTACACTTCACAATTTCTATTTCCTAGTTTCATTTTATGTGCACTTTTACGTTACCTTCCGTCTTCCGGAAGCCCCCGAATGCCTGCCCGATGGGGTTTGTGGCTCTGGTTCTCGGATCCATCCTTAACATATGTTTAATTAACTGTTGCAACCCAAACGATAAAATAACACCGGCCATAACTAAGAACTAATACTTACTGCCACAGTGTGTATTGGAACCTATGCAAAAACTCCTGTTCCAATTTCTCCAGGAGAGCCCTATATTACCCACCGGCACCTGCAGCAGCACCTGGGGTCTTATTGGCATTGTAGCTTGGTTCTGTTTATTTTTTGTTTTTTGGGGGAGGGGGGGGGGGTCATCAATGTGAAAAAGTTCGCATCTCTCACGATGGAAAGTTCGCATTTCGCACCGAAGTCCCGTTCCAGTTCCAGGCCCAGAAGGCCCTGTTTTGACCACGGGCACCTGCAGCAGCACCTAATGTCGATGTTGACAGTTTATCTTGGGTTTTGGGGTCATTTAAAGGGGAAGGGGGGGGGGGGGTCTATTCTTATAGAAAAAATTCGTACCTCGCCTACCTAGACATTTACATATGATATACGCTGATACGAGTGATATACGCTGTGCTGGTTGCCTACCTACAGCACAGCTCCCCTATAGGCAGGAAAAGGTAATGTTAGGACTCACTGTCACTAAGCACTTTAAAATAAAACGAGAACATAATTTATATGCCGTTTTCGGCGATGCGAAACACGTAGATCGACCAGGGGTCAAAATGACCCCTTCAGACAAAGATGGTAACCGGGAAAGTCAGGCTTTCTAGTGTTAAAATGGTTGCATACGTAAATATATATATATATATATATATATATATATATATATATATATATATATATACACATAAATTTCTGAACAGAGAATAAAGTGGTATACCAATAACCAAACAGTAGTGGGTGTGATACTTGCTGTCGTCCTTTTTGTGTCGGTTTTTCAGAATAGTACCGTACCTATTTTGTGATAATAGTTTTCATACGCATCGAACCAAATATATCTTATGATTGTTAATTGTTGAACAAATGTTCTCTTCTGCGTTGACATAATTTTACCTTGCATTTTACATTGTTGACTTGATTGAAATGTACAATGTATCTGGAGTGCATGTATATATATTAGACATATCTTATATTGTTGGTTTTAATTGTCAGAGGACTGTACTGTTAGTGCTGAGTGCCTTGTTTACTGTAGTCTTTTGTATAACTGTGAGATATGTAATAAAAATGGTTGGATTTACATATTTCTAAACATAAATATCTGAACAGAGAATAAAGTGGAATATCAATAACCAAACGCTAGTGGGTGTGATTCTTGGTGTCGTCCTTTTTGTGTCGGTTTTTCAGAAGAGTATAATACTATACCGATCGATTAACTGAAAACGTTAACTAATTTCGCCATAATCTTTTAAGTGTTGCCGCTATTTTGCGAAAAACAAAGTGTTGTACTAAATTTATAGACTGAAAGATAATAATCCTGTTAGGTCCGGGAAAACAAAGCGAGATGGCTCACTTTTTGATAGTGCTTTGGGATCACTCAATCAACATTAAACGAAATAAACAATGAAGCACTGATTTGTGGGATTAACATAATCACACGGTACTGTTACTCCTTACGACGTGCACCACCACTTAGGGATTAACATCATCGCACGGCGTTATTGCTCCCCATGGCGTGCACCGCCATTTGGGGATTAATATTATCGCACGGTGATATTGCTCCCCATGGCGTGTATCGCCACTTGGGGATTAACATCATCGCACGATGGCTTTACTCCCCATGGCGTGTACCGCCACTTGGGGATTAACATCATCGCACGATGGCTTTACTCCCCATGGCGACTACCGCCACTTGGGGATTAACATCATCGCACGGTGATATTGCTCCCCATGGCGTGCACCGCCATTTGGGGATTAATATTATCGCACGGTGATATTGCTCCCCATGGCGTGCACCGCCATTTGGGGATTAATATTATCGCACGGTGATATTGCTCCCCATGGCGTGCACCGCCACTTGGGGATTAACATCATCGCACGGTGATATTGCTCCCCATAGCGTGCACCGCCATTTGGGGATTAATATTATCGCACGGTGATATTGCTCCCCATGGCGTGCACCGCCACTTGGGGATTAACATCATCGCACGGTGATATTGCTCCTCGTGGCGTGCACCGCCACTTGGGGATTAACATTATCGCACGGTGATGTTACTCCCCCAGAGTGTGCTTATTCGCAGTCCGTGTGAAATTTAGGCGGTTATTCGCAGTCCTAATGCACCTAGTGCTGTCAAAACGCATTTTTAGGGGGGGGATTAATATTATCGCACGATAATTTTACTCCCTACGGTCAGCTGTGTGGGGATTAACATTACCGCACGGTGGTTTTACTCCCCATCGGGTTTGTAGGCTGGGGGATTAACATTATCGTGCGATGGTTTTACTCCCGGTTAACTTTCTCGGGGAGTAAGATTATCGTCCCACACCGGGTCGGCGCCGCCCTGCCCGCCGCCCTGCGCCCGCCGCTCGCGATAGAGGACCAGAAAATGGAACAAAAGACGGCCGCTCTTTTTCTCTCTCTTTTTTCGCCTCTCCTTTTCCGCTCTTCCAGCCCTTGCGACTTTGCGGCGTGCGGCCAGACTGGCCGCGCTGCCAGCGGAGCCCGCCAATGATTATATTCAAAGAGCATAAACAAAACACTGACGGAGACAAAAGTAAAACGTGCAAGTTTTAGGGCCACGCGGCCATCAGAAAGTGGAGGGGGAGGGGGGAGAGAGAAAGAGAGAGCGTGGGAGAATCTATAAGGGTAGAAAAGGACGCGGAAAAAGAAGAACGCGCGGTGGGTGGGAGTGGGGGTGGGAAATTGTAGCGGGGGTGGGGGGAGCAAACAGGAAGAGGGCTGACACAAAAGAAGCACGACGAACAAAGTTTTCAATTTGACAACTGCCCATGACGAGCGGGGGCCGCTGCCACTCCGGTCCGCGCCGCCCCCGACCGCCCCCGTCCGCCCCCGACTGACAGCGGGTGCGGATCACTTTTGTGTGCCGCGTGGCGGGGTGAGACTCTTGACTCCCGGCCGCCGCGCCGCCGCTGCCGCCGCTGCCGCCGCTGCCGCCGCTGCCGCCGCCGGCACAGAGGAGGCCGGCCCGGCCGGTGTACGTATGCTCTTTGTGTACGGCCGCGTTGTTAATTACATTCCCGAATTGCCTCGTCGCCGTGGTCCTGCAGGAGTAACTCGGCGAGTCCTGTTGCCTCCCGGCCAGGTCCAGCCGCTGCCGGCCGCCGCTCTGCTGTACCTGGCGTGGACTGGCGTGGACTGGCGTGGACTGGTGTGTCGTGGTGGGCTTACGAGGAACCTCGCGCGCGTCGTTTACAGGTCGACCCTCCTTGGGAACAAACCACCTCCCTTCTTAGAGCAGTGCAGAAAAAAACAACACACAACCGGGCTATGAATGAAACAAGACAGGCATGGAGAACGCTTAAGCGTTCTAGGAGACTCGTTCTTTGAGTTTACTGAGGTGTACAATGGCCGTGCTTGTGGAGTGGGAGGTATTTAGTAGCCGGTCTGCCTAGCCGCCAGTTGTTCCTTGCAAGGATCGAGTTTAATTCTGTCAAAAGTAGTGCGGGATGGAGATTTTGTGGAATAAGCCGCAGTGCGCGCACGTTTTGGTCAGGACGGGACTATTTTGCCGGAGGCTGGAGGGCCGCCGGCTGGAGGCTGCTGGAGGGCCGCTGGCTGGAGGCTGCTGGAGGGCCGCTGGCTGGAGGCTGCTGGAGGGCCGCCGGCTGGAGGCTGCTGGAGGGCCGCCGGCTGGAGGCTGCTGGAGGGCCGCCGGCTGGAGGCTGCTGGAGGGCCGCTGGCTGGAGGCTGCTGGAGGGCCGCTGGCTGGAGGCTGCTGGAGGGCCGCCGGCTGGAGGCTGCTGGAGGGCCGCTGGCTGGAGGCTGCTGGAGGGCCGCTGGCTGGAGGCTGCTGGAGGGCCGCCGGCTGGAGGCTGCTGGAGGGCCGCCGGCTGCCGCGCAGCCTTTACTCCGGGTTTTCGGTAATCACTGCCTGGCTGATTATGGCCGCGCTAAGCACCGCGCCCCGCTGCCGGCACAGGGCTCACGGGAGCGACTGAGACAGCAGCCTGCGCGGCCCGGCCGCCGATCGGCGTGCGAGAGAGACAGAGCGCGGCCTCCCGGAAATGGAATTTGGCGCAGACAAGCAGCCCCCGCCCCCCAAGGGGGGCGCAGCGGGCCCGGCGGCCCCCCTGCTGGGATCTGCTGCGGGCCCCGCTCCGTCGGCTCCGGGCTCCTCCGGGCGAGGCGAGGCGGCTGGAGTGTGCGCACCTCCCTTGACTCCGGCGACCGGAGAGCCGGAGGGGGAAAATTGCCGAGATGAAGGTTCAAAAGTGAGCCAGACGTTCGAGGGCTCCTCAAGGGCTTTCTCGGCGAGTAGAGGAAGAAGGGCAGGAGAGAGAGAGATATATAAAACGGGGGTCTGCGCCATCAGACTCAATAAAACGTTTAAGCTGTCAATATTTCCATCCCGAGGTCGGGCCCCGCCGCCCCGCCGCCCCGCTGCGCCAGAGACACGGAACGCTGCGCGGGGATCCCATCGACCGTTCCCCGACCTTGCGCCGCCTTGCGCTACTCAGGACGACACAGACAAATAATCCGTGCAGAAACCCGGCGGGCGGCGGGGGGTACTCGGCGCTGCCGCACTGCGAGCAGATTCGGGTTCGGGGTCGTGATGGCGGCGCGGCGCGGGTAGCAGGCGAGCGCGAGGCGCCGGCCGGGATATTATATTTTTATGGCAGCGCCTTGGCGTAGTAATATTCTTATCTTTTCCCCGGCGCTGGGATGGCCCCTGCCCTCTTCCCCCCACCGCTTCCTAACGAGGAAAGGAGTGCGGGCGAAATGGGCTGATGAGCCTATTACGGCGCAAGTCGCTAGCGTTGAGCAAAATCAAATCAAATGTGCGCTAATCCTGACTAAGTGGCTCTCAGTGACGGCGGCGGCAGCCAGTGGAGCGCGGTGGCGGCGGCGGCGGCGGCAGCGGCAGCGCCGACTGAATCGCCAGGGGACGGTGGGGGGATGCAAAATGGCAGTTAGGGTGGCGACCTTCGTTGGGGGCCTCGGCAGCCGTCGGCAGCCTCCCGTGCCGCACGACGGCCTCGGCTCCACCCCCGCGGCAGCCCGGCCTGACCCGGCCCAGCCCCTCCGAGGCAATGGTGTGATAACGATGCGGGAGAGAGGAGCGGAGAGAAAGGGCGTATCTGTACGCGCGGCAACAAAAATCAGCGCGCCGCCGCCGCTGCCGCCGCTGCTGCTGCTGCCTCAAGGCTGATGCCCGGCGGCAGCGGCGGCCCAGTGCGTGGGGGACCCCCGCGGCTCTGTGCCGATGGTAATGGTGTGCTGAAGAAGAATATGAAGAAGGGGGGAACCGTCGGGAACCTGATACCTCCTCAAGGACGGCCCGGCTGCTCTGTATTTTTGTGAGCCCGCGGAAGGTCGGTGCTGCGCTGTGAGGCACTCAAAATTTCTATGCAGACTTTAGAGAGAGAGAGAGAGAGAGAGAGAGAGAGAGAGAGAGAGAGAGAGAGAGAGAGAGAGAGAGAGAGAGAGAGAGAGAGAGAGAGAGAGAGAGAGAGAGAGAGAGAGAGAGAGAGAGAGAGAGAGAGAGAGAGAGAGAGAGAGAGAGAGAGAGAGAGAGAGAAAGAGATGAACACAACAGTTCTCGATATTTTTACCCACTTTGCCTATTTGCGAAAATTCGATTGCGGAGTGCGTTGAATGTATTTTTGCGGGTCGCTAGCGGCGAAAGAGGTGTGTACTCGTTGTGCCTGTCCCCGGGGCGTACCCGACCTCGCTCACACACACACACACTCACACACACATGCTCGCACGGCCCCAACGCGGTGCCCGCATGCCCCCGCTGGGGTCGGCCGGAGGGGCCTGCAGGTGTGTCCGTAGTCCACTGTCATGTGGCACGCCCAAATTGCTCCCCTGTCGATTATTTCGAGAGGGTTCCACACCGCCCATGTTCGTATACCCGCGGCCCCGCACCGGCATTGTCTGTCTGTCTCTCTCGCTCTCTTTACCGCGAGTGGGTGGAGCGCGCTGTTTTTAATAATGAATTTTAGTTTTTTTTTGTTTTTTTTTCGTCTCTGTTTTTTGGGGGTGGGTAACGTTCGTCCCCGCGGTGCTCGGGAGCTGTATATCATGCGGAGGTCCGTCCGCGTCCCCAGCTGCCGCCGGGCTGCACAGATGACCAGGCCTAGTGGCGCCTGAACGGCAGGTCAGCAGTGGCGCCACCCCCCATCATGGTGACCTACTTTCTTTGCGACACGGGCTTTAACTTAGTTGATCTGCTGTATGGCTTTAACTTTCTGTGGCAGCCCATCGCTGATCGCAAAACTCGAAATTTGGCTCTCCGACCTCTGTAAAGCCAAAACAAAGATGCACATTTGCGGTAATAGAGTACTCCGGATAAGCTCAGAACGGAAGTGTGAGGTCGTAACGAAGAAGAAGAATGCAGGGGGAGTATGAGAAATCGAGTAGTCGAAACCTTACTGCCCTCTGAAAATCACTCCATTTCTCATATTTGCTCCGTGATTCTTCTTCTTCGTTACAACTTTTTACTTCCGTTCTGAGCTTCTCCGGAGTACTATATTTCCAAAGGGGAATTGTTACTACGCGCTCATCGGCGGTCCCGCAGAGAAGCCTTTGCCGCCCCGCGGCTCGGGGTTAGGTATGCACGTGCCGTGCGGTGAGGGCTGGGCGTGTGCCGGGTGTGAGCCGGGCGTGTGCCGGGCGCGTGCTGGTCGTGTGCCGGGCGCGTGCCGGCCCGGCGGCGTCCCAAAGCCCCTTATCGGGAGCACGACTCCCGGCCCGATGAGGTCCGGCCGGGTCACCAATACCGCGCCGTCCTATCCCCGCAGCCCGCAGCGCCCGGAGCCCGGACCTGACCCACAGCTCCAACAAGCAGCAGCGCAGAGCAGGACTACAACACCAATCCGCGCTTTGTGGCCCGAATAATCTGTGGCTGCTGCTGCTGCTGCTGCTGCTGCTGCTGCTGCTGCTGCTGCTGCTGCTGCTGCTGCTGCTGCTGCTGCTACTACCGCCGCCGCCGCCGCTGCTGCTGCTGCTGCTGCTGGTGCTGCTGCTGTTGCCAGCGCTCGCCGACCCTAACCTAGGGACTGCTGGCTATCTCTTTAACTCGTTCTTTGCTTCTCGCGTCTAAGGGGCGTTTTGGTTTGGCATTGATTTAAATTCGGAAGTGACATGACAGACAGGACTAGCCATCGACCAGGTTGTGGCAACTTCACTAGACTTCGTGCAGTGACTGGGAACCACCGTGCTAGGAACCACCTTAAGAAATTTGGTCGAGTTGCCACAACTTTATCGCCGTCTTTGAATCACCCCTTCGTGCTGACCACTGTCACGGGGCTTTCATCACGACTCCTGCTTGATTCTCAGTGCACTCGGCGACTTTGCTCGCGATATTCAGGAAATCGGTTGCCCTCAATGCACAGAGAGCAGTCCGAGTGGGGCAAGAAAAGATTCTGGTTTTCGGCCGTTTTCGGTGCATGCATTGTAACGGTTCCTGAAGTGGGAGGGTCATGGTTCGTAGGGCGGAAGCGAGAGCGGGTATCGGTTGGCGCTCCTGCCAGCGCAGCGGCCCGATCCGTGTGTGGCGCCGTGTCCGTGCCGTGTGCACGACGTGTGCGAGGACAGGCTTGGCAGGTCAGGACGTAAAGCAAACATAATCGGGGTCCGAGCAAAAGCTTTTGCCCGTGAGCGCGTACGTAAGGCCGCTCGTAGGTAAGTAATGCGCGGGTGCATCGTACCTCAACCCGTGCCGAGCCGTGCCGAGCCGCGCCGAGCCGTGCCGAGCCGCGCCCAGCCATGTCGTGCCGTGTCGTGCCGAGCCGCGCCGAGCCGCGCCGAGCCATGTCGTGCCGTGTCGTGCCGAGCCGTGTCGAGCCGTGCCGTGCCGCACGCTACCTCAGGGTCACCGCGTCCCCCTAATCCCCCGTCATAACTCTGGCCAAACAGATCGGACGGAGGGAGGGGGGACCAGGTGCGCCGGGGATGTGGAGCGGAGACACTACTTGCCGAAGGCAGCAGGGAGGGGGAGGGGGGAGGGATGGGAGGGGAGTCACTGAGGTGCAAGGGCGAAGGGAACTGAGGGGAAGGGCGGCGTTGAGCTCTATATATTAAATTCCAGACTCCACAGTCCCAGTACGGGTTCTGGGAGGGGAGATGGGGAATGGGGGGGGGGGGGGAGAGGGCATGGCCGCTTGCTGGGCTGGGTTACACGGTGCCCCCCGGTGCACCCTCCCGACCCCAAGGCCCCCGCAGCCCCCCGCGCACATATGTCAAGCCTAAACAGTGCGGGATTGGAGAAGCGGCCTTATGGACCGTCGTCCCTCCCCTCTTCTCCTCTTCCTCTCTCCCGCTCCGTACTTCCGGGCAAAGGACTGTAGACCTGCACCAAAAGGTGTGTCATTGAGTGCATGTCCATCTGGAAGCTACGAAGCTACAGAAGCTACAGAAGTCAAAACAACGCTGTAGCTGCCAGAGCTCGAACCCGGGTCCCGCCGGCTGCTTCTGCGTTCTAACTCTCGCCCCTCCCCCCCCCACCTCTGCGCAGTGCGTTCTATTTCTAGGTAAGAGGAGGGCCGCCGATCTCTCTTTGTAGTCCTGGTGCAAAGTGCCATAAGTGCGAGAGAGACCGCGGACAAGAGCGGTCTAATTACGTCCGCGTCGTAATCGCGATGTACAGAAAAGGCGGCAGCGAAAATCTCGCATCTCGTATCATGTTTTCTCAAAATTAAATATTAAAGTGTAAAAATATGTGTTTTTAAAAATCGCAACATGTCTTTGCAAGAAAATGGACAATCCTTTGTTCATCCTTTTCGAACAAAAATTTTAACAGTTGAGGTCGGCTGGGTGCGCGACGAGTCCGTGCGGCGATCACAGAGAGCGCTGCTGCGGCCGGCTGGCATGTTACTCATCCCTGGAATGGTCGGTCCAGCAGACGGGATGGGGGACAGGAGCGCGCCAGACTGGGCCCCCTGCGGCCCCTGCCGACCTGACGGCCCCCAGGGCCACCGGCCGGGGCCTCCTAAGGCTGCCTGCCAGCCCCGTCTGTCCGGCCGGCAGGACAGTGCGTTATAGAACGAGGTGCACGTGAATCGCATGTAGATTACATGTAATTTTTGTACGTTGTACTTTTACACACATACACACCGTTTTCTGAACAGCAACGCACGTCATTGGAGTTTGCGATAAATAGCGAAGAATCGTAGTAATCGCAAAGGAACAGTGTGCACTCGCGAGCCTGGAATCGCAAACTGTTTGAAAAGGTTTCGGTGCTATTCTTATCCAATATGTGTTACTACCAAATGCAATTCCTAAAACAGTGTGACGGAGAGTGTGACACATGACACATACACGACCCCACATGTACAGTACCTACACTGTGTAATTGGGCAGCAGGGCACGGCTGGGATGGGGAGAGCCCGGGAGCCCCGTGGACGTAGGCCAGGCCCGCCGGGCTGGGGGGTCCGGCGGGTTGCCTATGCAAGGAATGACAGGGGCCGAACCCAACCCTGGCTTCCGCCTCTTCGAATCCGCTGGCGAAGCGTGGCGAGCGGGGGGGGGGGGGGGGGCTGAAGTCTGTCGAGGGACTCATCATTCCCGGCCCGACATGTCCCCGCATTAATGACTCGGCGGGGCCGAAGGGGATCGAAGTGCGGTCCGGTCGGAGTGGGGGAGCTGCTCCGACCCCGGCAAACAAAGCACGTCTGCAGGAGGCTTATACGGGGGAACAAAGTCGAATCTACAGGCGGGGGAGAAACTCCCGGCCGCGGGCCGCTCCGGCTGCGGGGTTACTCACTCCCACTGCCACTTTTGGCCGTCTGGAAACGTCAACACAACAAGCGAGGCAGCGGCGGCGGCGGTGGCTGCGGTCATTTGCATGGAAATGGTCTTATAAATAACAGTGATCTGCGGGAACTTGGCGCTTCTCTCATTGACCCGACAGCACCAGCCTGTCCATCTGACGAAGGTCCTCTTTTCCGCTGGCAGCGTCGTCCGCTTCACCCGCTCTGCAGTCTCTATCTTTCTCTCCCTCCTACCAACCTAGCCCCCCGCCCCCCTTCTCCTCTAACTCTCGTCCTCCTCCGCTCTTTCCAAAACAACACATGAATAACCAAACAGTTTCCTCCCGGAACGAGTTTCACTCGCACCTCCTTCATTCTTTTCATCCTGACTTTTCGTCACCATCTCAGCCCTCGTGGAAACAAAAAATAAAAGGAGAGAGAGAGACTGAAAGAGAGAGACAGGCAGAGAAAAAAATATATAAAATCGCAGCGTCCTGCTCCTGCTACATTACACTGGATGGGAATTACTAGGTACTTCACTGCTGGACAGAGGGCAGTGGAGAGAGAGAGAGAGAGAGAGAGAGAGAGAGAGAGAGAGAGAGAGAGAGAGAGAGAGAGAGAGAGAGAGAGAGAGAGAGAGAGAGAGAGAGAGAGAGAGACAGAGAGAGAGAGAGAGAGGACGTAATGGGCAACAGTGAGCATGTCCTAATGAGGGCAGGCAAAGAGTACGGCAATGGTTAGAGAACGGTACAACATAGGGAGAGAGAGATAGAACATAGTGACGGTGGAGGCAGAAATATACACGAAGAAAGACGGGAGAATCAAGGAAATAAGGGAGACTGTAAAGGTGAGAGAGATAGATAGAGAGAGAGAGAGAGAGAGGAAGAGAGAGGTGGAGCGAGTGGGCGGCAAAGGCGCCCTGTGTTGTAATGAGGCGCCGTGTGACGGACCTCTCCGTCCTCACGTGGCCGTCACCGTCAGAGTAGGTTACAACCCTGCCGAGCGCCCCGCCCCGGCAGTACCCCTGGGTACCCCTGGGTAACCCCTGGGTATCCCTGGGTACCCCTGGGTATCCCTGGGTACCCCTGGGTATCCCTGGGTACCCCCTGGGTACCCCCTGGGTACCTATCTGGGTACCCCCTGGGTACCCCGGGTACCCCCTGGGTACCCCTGGGTACCCCTGGGTACCCCTGGGTACCCCTGGGTACCCCTGGGGTACCCCGGGGTACCCCTGGGCCTGTCCCGATAGCCGGCCAACACGTTGTGTATTTGTTTGGGAGCCGCAGATGCCGCGGTGATGTATGCCTTCGATACGGGCCGATCCATCATGAGGGCCGACAGGGGCAGAGCGGACGGGTACCGGGGTTGGAGGGGGAGGGGTGGGTGGGGAGGGAGGGGTGAGAAGGGCGCACGACATGGCGCTACAATTTGGCGTCGATTCACCCCGGCACATACGACAACATAAGGAGGTTCTCCCCTCTCTTATCGAATTTTCGTGCCTCCAACTTTTTTTTCCTCCCCCTGGCCACCGCTGCCATCAAGGTCCACGACGAGTATGTGGCGTCGACAGGCCGCGCTCGGCCTCGTCTCGGCTTGCCTATCGCACCAGCCGAGGCGGCGGCGGCGGCGGCAGCGGCAGCGGTAGCGGCGGAGGCAGCGGCGGCGGCAGCGGCGGTGGCAGCGGCGGTGGCAGCGGCGGCAGCAGCGGCGGCAGCAGCAAACACTCATGTCAGCTGATGTTGCAGTTTGGAGGCGAAAGTGCGAGCCGAGTCGGGACCTTGGCTGCGCCATGCCTCTGGGAGGGTCTAGCACGGTGAGGTATACACCCCCCCGGGGCCCTGGGGGCACCGTTGTGATCCCCCCCCCCCTCCTTACGAGGCCCCCAAGGGGGCTCCGGTGTGCCCCCCAAACCTGGAGAAAGGCGCGCCCATGCAGCACCCTTTGCTCACACGCGCACCCACACACTCTCTATCTCTCTCACACACGGGCTCTTAGCGGGGCTTAGCAACCTCCCCCTCTCCTTCCGGCGCGGGATATGTATAAAACAAGCGGAGGGCCGGGAGATGGGGAGGGGGAGGAGGAGGAGGAGGGGGGGGGGCAGAGTGAACGCCATGCATGTCTCTGTAGGTCAGCGGAGATCGCAGTCTGAGATCATGCAAACCGGGGCATCGCCTCGAGGGGCTCAATCTGCGCTGCCAACGGCTTCTGTTCCTCCCAGTAGCTGCCGCTTCTCGCTCGCAGTCCCACTCTTCCGATTCTGCGCCCCTTTCCTCTATTTTGATCTTCTAGTTGTCTTCTGCTGCTTCTTTGTTTTCCTTCTCGTCAACAAGAAGCAGGAGGAGGAGGAGGGGGAGGAGGAGGAGGATGAGGGGGAGAAGTAGGAAGGGTGTCGGTCTGCGTTGTCTGGCCCTGACAAAACACGGACATGAATATATTACATTTGCAAGCGTGCCAAGGGTGGGGCGCCGTCGGACCGCTTGGCTCGCTCCTCCCTGCTCCGCTGCGGCCCATCCATGGCAGCCGCCACACGCACCCCATGGCATCTTCATGGCATGCAGTGCACCGCGGAGGGAGACTGCGTATATTGAGGCGCGTCACATGCGGCTCTGGGCTGTGGGCTCGCACACCTCAGTCATCATCGTCATCAGTACCATAAACGTATCGCCATCATCACCATCATCACCATCGTCATCATCACCATCATCACCATCGTCATCATCATAACCGTCATCGTCATTATCATCATCATCATAACCGTCATCATCATCATCGTCCTTATCATCATAACCGTCATCATCATCATCGTCCTTATCATCATCTACGTCATCATCTTCATCATCATCATCGTCATCAGAGGGCGTCCACATGGGCGCAGGTCAGCGGCTATACCACACATCAGGGGAGCGTGTGTTCGTGACGGCTGACACCGGCGGCACGTCTGCCGGTCCGTCCTCCTGTCTGTTTGTTGGCAAGTCCGTCCGCCCGTCCGCCGGCTGCTGTAAGCCCGGCCGCCGGGGTGGGCGGGCAGGCGGACGGCCCGACCCAGCCAGAAATAGACTGTTGAAACGATATCGAAACGACATCGATCCGACATCGACACACTACATCGAAATTTGGCACGCTTTCGAGATCGAATTGGTTTCGACTACGATGTCGACTAGATATCGAAAAAAGGTATGTTTCGATATGCTTGAAAAGAGCGGTTTACCAACCGGATATTCATTTTTAATTCACGAGGGACTCGTATGGTGTTCACCAATCACAAATTTAATGTCACCATAAGTCCAGCAGTCAGGTACCTTTCGTGTGCACATCAGAGTGATCAACTGAGTGCGGGCGTCCTCAGATCAACCTCACACGACAAACAGATGGAGCCAGCTTCGGAGACTAGGGTAATGCGCGCATGTATATCAGCCGTGTGTAGGATTATGTAATGCACTTAAAACATGCTAAACTACTCATATCAGATGGGAAAAATGATTGAAACTGTTTTAGGAGTCCACATACTATCCGACGACTCAGACTCAGAATCCCTATAGCACGTCCAAAACATAGGAAATACGAAAAAGCACAGAAACATCCGACACTGGCGCCGTCTGTCGGGAAAATGTTCAGAACCACTCTACCATTGATATGGATCATATTTTTCGAACAGAAACATTCAAACGGTGTGATCGTCGATAAATGGACATTAATTTTAATTATTTCTCCTAAAATTTGAACACTGATTTTACTGCTCGAAATGTTAAGTTCAAATCGATGTCGAATTGATATCGATGAGGAAACCTAGATCATATACTCATAGAATATCGCACCCTTATTCAAAAGTTCGGCTCCTACGAACTATTATGATACCCAATGCTATCCCTCACAACAATCTTGCGAAAGTCCTGTCATTCGTTTTTTTTTTAAATACTTCGACGTAAGATCGAGTCCCTCCGAAATATCGACGGATTTCATGTCGATTCGATATCGTTTTGACAAAGTATTCCTGACTGGGGACGGACTGGTAGATACTACTGCAGTTTAGCGGTGGGAGGTGGGAGAGGGGGGCTCATTTCCAAATAGGGGTCCAGGACGGGGAGAGTAGCGCTGATTCCAGATCTGACATTCCCAGATTAAATTAGGACAGCAGGCGATCAGCCGTAGAGGGAACGGGGGGGGGGGGGCTAAGGGGGGGCGAAACGGAGGCAGTGCTCCGCCACAGCCACCACCGCCGCGCTAGCAGACCGCCGCTTCACTGCCGCCGCTTCACTGCCGCCGCTGTTCGCTGCCGCCGCAAAAACGATTCGGTTACTGAACTAATATCGACACCGGCTTGGAAGGAAATGCAAAGTAGCGTGGTAGGAGTCAAAGAACCAAGGTTGTAGATACATGTCATGTACCCACCATGAACAGAATAACAAACGCATATATTATGGTCAGGGACCCATAACTTAACATAACGCGTAACATTATAATGTTACGAAGTGTAACATTGGTGATAGTTATTTTCTAATGTTATGTTACAATAACGTAACTTATATTCCAATAACCCATGGACAATGTTAATAACATAACGTTAACCCGGTGTGTTATAAGATGTAACGGTTATATGGATAACCTCGTTTGTTACGTTCAGGCATAACGGTTATGCTAATAACATTCATCATAACGTTATGAAAAAAACGTATAACGTTACAATAATAACGTTAAAATACGCTGAGAACCTGGCTGTGTTGCCAGATCCTCAGCCTCCCCCTTTCCATCCCCACCCCCTTCCCCTCCCCCTCCGATGACTACGTTGCCACATTTCTTGAATCCCAAGCCTCGGCCTCTCCATCTCGGCCTTGTTCCTGTTAGTCATGCCCCCTCCCCGTCTCTGCTACTACAAAGACAAGCAAAATATATTTCGAGAAGCGGTAGGAATCGAACCTCAGACCATCTGTGGCCCGTCGTGCGGCGCACGCCTTCTAACCATTGAGCCACCGGACCGCTGGGAAAACAATCAGCGAGAGCCGGAACTGTCTGTCGCTCCGATTTCCGCCAAGCCAATGGCTGGTTTGGGAACGAGTGAAATGGACCAGGTGAGAGGGGGAGGGGCGGTTGGGGAATTTGTGTCTTCCGACTGCCTGCGAAGCGAGCCAAGCGACGAGGGAAGATGCCTTTTGCAACTGCCGCAACAGCAGCAGAGCGGCTGAGGCAGCGGCCAGCCCGGTCGGTCCACCCGGCACTCGCCGATCACGGCTGCTGCTAGTCCAGCATCTCCCATATAGAAGTTGTCACATTGGCTCAGTAGCTCAGTGGTTAGTGTCGCTGTGACGGAGGTGCCGAGTGAAGGGTCATGGGTTCGGTTCCCCCTCCCGGCCGTCGTCAATTTTGTTTTTCTACGACGCACCTAGGACGGGGGGGGGGGGAGATAAGTGTGGATGGCAGAACACAACTAGCCCACACCGTCAGTCAATGATCTAGAAATGTGGCAACACAGAAAGGGGGGGGGGGGGGGGGGGGGGGGGGCAGAACCGACTTGGCAACACAGTCGGGTATCTTTTTAGCTATTTGAATTTCAGTTCTATAACGTTATCATAACGTTATTTAAGTTAGAGTTGCATAACGTTATCGTCATAACATTCCTTTTTTGTTACCTACGGTAAACGTTTCGGTAACGTAACCACAACGTGGTAACATTATCAAAATGTTAATTGGACATAACGTTAAGTTCCTTGAACGCGGTAAATGTTACGCGTTATAACTCTAACATATAACGTTGCGTTATTTCTTAATGTTATGTTAGGTTATGGACCCCTGATTATGGTCGGGTAATTCTGTTTCTTGAGTTCTGTACAGATTTGCCCGTTAGCCCGCGCACAAGGGATACGTTTGAGATTACGTTGGCCCGCACCGACTGGAAACGCGCTGCGCTCCCGGAGGCGCTCCCGGAGTAGATCGTGGAGTCGCTCCCCCCTCCCGCTGGGGAGGTGAAGATGGTAGGTGCAGCGAGGTGCAAGCGCTGGGAACGGGTGTTTTCCGTTCGGGGCCTCGCAAACACCCCGAACCCTTTGGCGCGCACGGTCGGTGGAGGAGGTGGGAGGGGAGGGGAGGCATGAAATAAGCAGCCCGAGGTGGTAGCGCCAGGAAGGAAAAGAGGTTTGGGGGGGGGGGAGGAGGAAAGAGCGAGACTGAAAAAAAAAACACCACGAAATGAAGTCACTCGGCGTGTGTAGTTTGGTATACACAAGAGTAATAGTGGCGCGAGGTTAGCGATGGTATCAGTGAGACATTACCCCTCCCCCCTCCTTTCCCCACTCGGAAGCGTCGGGCACCTTCACGTTCTTGCCGCGAGCGAGGGGTCGGGGTGGGGGAGGGGCGGGAAGCGGGGGAGGGGGGGGGGGTGTAGGGCAGGCCACATCGACGCAACCAGGGGGACTGGTGGCCGCAGTTAGGCCCTCTCGGACTCTGGCTGGGGCTCCGGGGTTGGCGGGGTGCGGCAGGGTTGGCGGCCGGGCCTCTAGCAGCATGATTGAGGAACACTCGGCCGGGGTATCCCCCCCGGCAGGGTGGGGTACGGCGCGCGCGGCGGTGGTGGCTGTGAAATTTCACGCGCCGCCTGGTGCCGCCGCCGCCGCTGCCGCTACTAGCAGCCGGGGAGTGTATTATTCAGCGCTACGCCCTGGCCGTTGAATAATGCGCAATTCAACGTGCCGAAGCAGGCGGACTCGGGGATCTTTTCAAAGCGAAAGCTGAAATGCATTTAGGACTTGCGGCGCCTGCGGGCCCAGCCGCTCGCCGCCCCCTCCAGCGCGCGCGGCCCTCTCAATCTTACAAAGTTACGTAATATCGGCTCCAAATTTTAATTTTGGAGGAAGATAAAAAATGCGCGACGTGCGATTCCACTCGCGATTCCACTCATGGGATTCACGCTAAAAACTCTGGCAACTGACTCGCTCTGAAAGTTTTGTCGTGTCACGAGAAACAATCTCTGTGTGAAGACTCTTATTAGGGGAGTAAATAGGGCTGCAAAGTGGAGACAGTAAACATGGCTGCAATCACCGGCTGCAGACGACACTGCAACTGCAGCAGCTTCAGCAGCACCGTGATGGGTGGCTGCATAATGTCCACGACATGCAGCGCAATGCGTCACACTTGTAAGCCGTCAGAGTGCGAAACGTGTCTTTACTATTTAGGGCACAGTGGACGCGTCAGCGGCAGCAGGGGCAGCAGCGGCAGCAGCAGCGGCAGTAGCGGCAGCAGCAGTAGCGGCAATAGAAGCATCAAAATATGATTGAGCCGAGTTTTCAGAATAGAGGTTTCTAGCACGGCTCAGAAGCGGAAGCTGAAGAACAAAAACAATCCAGACCAAAAGGTATGAGAAATGTTGATGCACAAAGGCCGTGCCAAAAGTGGGAAATCACTTCCAAATTCACTCAAAACGCCATTCAAGTATCTCATATACATGGCCCCCAGAGTTTCCGGTCTGGAAGTGCTTTTCTTCTTCAACTTCCGTTTCCACGTCTCATTGGAAACCTCTGTTTCGAGGGTGCAAGAGTGCACGGACGGGCCTGCGCTGAGCCTGTCTTTGTGCTCTGAGCCTGAGCTTTCGCCACAGCCTCTCCAAGTCTCTTATCGGTCAAAACTGGTCGATGGTCATGGCTGTCCCGTTCGCAGCGGACACTTGGCTCGACCGTAAGCACTTCGCAGCTAGATGGATTGAGATTGTTTGGTGCCGTTCTCCATTCCTCGACGTCGCCTTGCCCATCACGACTGCCCGATTCCCCGAGCGGCCGAGCGGGCGAAACACGCGTTCCAAGACTCTCGCGCCACTCCTCCTCTCTCTTCTTCTTCTTTTTTTTTCTGCCATCCGTATGCGCCGGCGTAGCCGTCGGTAGCCGCTTTGCAGGCGCGAAGGAGGGTGTGCAGGGAATAGATCGAACTTTGCACTTCTTTATCGGGCTGGAGGGGAGAGCGAGTCCGGTGCCACGGGCCTCGGCGGGGTCCTCACGGCCAGGGTCCTCGGCGTTCGGCGGGGTCCTCGCGACTCGGGTCCTCGGCCAGGGTCCTCGGCGGGGTCCTCGCGGCCAGGGGCTCCGGCCAAGGGTGACGGGCGGGCATTCATCTTCCCGCTGGCGACAGCAAGATATTGAGGACTCGTGACGCTGACTAACGTGGTCCAGCACTCCGGGTGAGGCGAGACCGGCGGAGCTGCAGCCTCCGAGGGGCCCCAAATATTTGTTTATTGATGACTTTGAAACGACCTGAGGGGAGGGAGGAGCAGTTCGGGAGCGGCTGAAAAAGGTGGCGTCGTGGAGGGACGTGTGTGAGGACACGGCTCTCGGGGCCGGCGGGGCCCGACGGGGACCCCGGAGGAGAGATGACAGCCCCATGAGAGGGCGGCTGTGGGGCGCTGAACCCGCGTGGGGCCGCGTCACCTCTTATCCCTGCCTGTCGCCGGGGGAGAGCTTCTTTTACTGTCCACCCTTCAAAACGGCCGTGCATCGACTTGGCCTAATGTGTATTCTTTTCATAAGGAGCAAGGCACACGACACAAAGTTGGTGTTTTGTTTGCGTGAAGCTGCTGTGACAGGACCTCGCCGCTGTCCTGGGGTGGTGGTGAGGGAGACGCTTATAATGTGAGTAAGAAAACTTTTCCCGCGGACATTCTTTTGGGGAACAGTAAGGGGGAAAACGGCAGTTTTAATTATGCAGATCATAAAAAAAGTGATCGGTGTCTGCATCTCTTGGTCTCCTTCTCTGCTATTCCCTCTTTTTTCCCCACTCTGCCATTTACACTTTCCCGGTCCGAGTCTCTCCCCCGGGATCCATATCGAAGGCTGTCCACACCGTAAAATTCTCATCCTTCTTTTCGCGGTTTTTTATCTTTTTTTCCTCGCCCTCTTTTCGATGACTCTCTCTCACTTTCTGTATGGCCGCACTCATTCCGTCGAAGGAGGAAAATCGGTCCGAGAAGTTCTGATAAAGCTCACCTTCCAGAGGGCTACCGTCCTGAGCTCTCTGGGGATTAATCGAACGAGTTGATAATTAATTACTTCGGCTGAGAACCGTATTCAAATCATATATAGTCCCGGGTTTTTCTCTGCCAGGGGTGCACGGCCGATTGCAGGCCCCGAGGTCGTCGAGAGTCCGCGGCGTGAAAGACCGTTTCCTGGCGCGCTAATTGCAGCACAGAAATTACTCATTTCGTTCTACAAAGCTGCAAAACGCTGCCCGGTCAATGAAAAGAAACGTGAGGAATAAGGTGGCCGCGGTGCCTGCGGTGCCTGCGGTGCCGCCCCGGACGTGCGGCTGGGTGCGCTGCGCCTGTCCGCTCACAACTCCGTTTCCGGTCAGTCCGCAGCGCAGCTGCGGCTGCCACCGCAGGCCCCTACTGCACTGCACGGTGCTGCTATGGGAAAGAAGGAGAGAGAAGGTGGAAGAGAGAGAGAGAGAGAGAGAGAGAGAGAGAGAGAGAGAGAGAGAGAGAGAGAGAGAGAGAGAGAGAGAGAGAGAGAGAGAGAGAGAGAGAGAGAGAGAGAGAGAGAGAGAGAGAGAGAGAGAGAGAGAGAGAGAGAGAGAGAGAGAGAGAGACAGAGAGAGAGAGAGAGAGAGAGAGAGAGAGAGAGAGAGAGAGAGAGAGAGAGAGAGAGAGAGAGAGAAAGAAGAATGTGGGGATGGGGGCGTGAGGGGGACTCGGCAGTTCAGTCACCTCTCGTCCCAGCTGTGTGGCTGACACGCGACTCAAAATCCCAATTTCCCGAATGTCATTGCCGATGAAGAGGCTTCAGCCCGACGGAATCACTGCCCCGTCAGCCACATTGGCCCACGCATGGCTGACGGACGACTGGTGGGGAGACGGACACGCACACACACACGCACACACACACACACACACACACAGAGGGAGTAGAGGCGCGAGGTACCAGTACGAGCGACCCCCTGCCAACCCGGAACAGACACACACACACGCACAAAAAATAACAGAGGGACTTTCTCGGTCCACAAAGTTGCATACACCTTTTAGGAACACGTTTGGGAACACGTCGGAAAATGCAACCATCTAATAATAAAAGGCGTAGCGCACCGGAGACGGCTGGCCTCCCGTAGCCCTGAACCCCTCCCTCTCCTCTCTCTGCCGCATGACATTTCCCTCCCTGCCCACACAGTCGTACTCCCTCCTCGTCCTCCTCCATATAATATGACGTTCCTAAACTCAATATTTCTCGTGCCTCTCTGCTTTTCACCCACACAGGCACCTTCCGCTCCCTCCCGCTACACCAATTCCCCGACTAGTCTACGTGTGTGTGTGTGTGTGTGTGTGTGAGGGGCGGTACGGTCTATATCAGTGGTGGCGAGTGAGTGGGAGGGAAGAGAGGGATGAAAAATATGTGGGGTGTCGGCGTTTGTCGGACGGAGAATTGGTTTAGGCGGCTTTGCGTCGTGCAAGGGTGGCGCGACGTCACCCATCCCGGCGCCTTGCACTCACACCGAGTGCACGCAAGGACACACACATACACACACACACACACACACACACACACACACACATGCGAGGACTCGGCGTGTAACCATGCAACAAGGTTACAACAACATGCAAAGTGCTCGGTGGACGGTTTTGCTGTACAAACCTGGGATAAATCGATTTTTCATCATCAGCTCGGCGTGCGGTGCGAAAATGGTGAAGCAGCAAGAATGGTTATGCGCTGGAAAGATTGTGTGTGCCAAGGAGAGCTGCAAACTGACCGAGGGTAGTTCAGAAAATGGTTATTAATTAGAGGGGGACGAATAGTACAAGGATTCCAGGAGGAAACAATTGCAGCAGAGACCTCCGCGGTCGATCTTGATAGGTCTGTGCCCCCCCCCCCCCTTCTCCTCTTTCTCTCTCGCTCTCTCTCCCCGCTTCGTCCCTTTCTGTAGTCTGAGTCTGCAGAAATCTGGTCGAGACATCTTGCGGAACCCAGTGCGTCCCCGTAAATCAGCAGAGTGACAAACAGTACACGTATGGGAGGCCCTCCGTGTGCGCCTGCCTGTGTCTCACCGGAGGCTAGGGATGTGAGGGGTCGGTAAAATTGCCGGTAAAAAAGGGTAAAATACGGTAAGATACCGTAATTTACGCAGACCTCGGTAAAATTTGTATTTTTCGGTAATTTTGAAATATTGACCTGTTAACACTTTTTACGCTTAGAAACGATGATACAGCGACTAAAAACAGTGTTTCTGAAGTGCTGATGGTTTGAATTTGCCGCTCCCTCTTGTGAGCTGCCATCCTATTGGTCTAGAGTCCTGCGCATGCGCCTGCGCCTTGGCTGAAACACACCCGGTCTCTCTCTGTGGAGAATACACCAGCAACTCGTGTTTCAGCCTCCGCCGTCGCCAGTGTCAATGCAACAAACTCCACAGGCAATGGCGCTGGTCTTCAAAGAGAGTAAGGCGTCAATGAAGTTTGTTTTGTAATTTGACCCCTTTGATTTGATTTTTTCTCCTTCCTTGAATAACTATTTGGATCTCATGTGAAGCTAGGTAGTTCATTATTCTTATAATTATTTTTTTTAACTCATTTTTGCTACAATGGTAAATAAACATATTCATATTCATGATCGATACCCATTTGTTTTATGTGTTTTCCTCAATAAACAACTCCCAATGCAACCCAATGTAAGAAACAAACAGCAAATATAGGCAAATTAGAGAAATAATCAATTTTACCGAATTTTACCGTAAATTACGGTAAAATACCGTATTTAACCGTAATTTACGTCACTTTGAATCTGACCGTTATTTTTACATCCCTTCCGGAGGCGATAGAATCTGCGGGGGCGGGTCCGGGGGTGGGTCCGGGGGGCGGGTCCGGGGGCGGGTCCGGGGGGCGGGTCCGGGGGCGGATCCAGGGGCGGGTCCGGGGGTGGGTTCGGGGGCGGCCCATCTCAGCGCTGCAGTGAGGTCACGGCCAGTGGAACATGCAGGGCCGGCGGCGGTGCGGATGTCCGGAGCGGCGGGTGCCCGGAGCCGTCCGGAGCCCGGAGGCGGTGGACAGCGAGGCTGCGGATTTTTACAACTTTCATCAACGAAGCCATCACGGGCGGGGCGTAAAATAGACTGTTCAGTGGAGCGTGCTGCCGGGATGAGTCCTCATCGGCCGGGGCCGCGGGCACTCTGAGGTAAAAGAGTGCTTAAGGGAGAGAGAGAGAGAGAGAGAGAGAGAGAGAGAGAGAGAGAGAGAGAGAGAGAGAGAGAGAGAGAGAGAGAGAGGAGGGGGGGGGGGGGGCGCTGCCAATGAGGTGGCTGATCGAGGCAAACATACTATCAACAGCATGCGAAAAAAAATTGCAGCTGAATGTTACGAACTTATATTATTTTGAACCATTGCCTCGCCTTAGGGGCCATTCACATACCACGTGACCGAATTAGTGGGAGGGGGGGGGGGGGGGGGTCAGCCATTGGTCACGCTCCTATATTAAATACGTGGGAAGGTTAGGTTAGCCAGGTCACGCGGGGGGATAGGGGGAGGGGGTCAAAAAGTGGCCTATTTTAGGTCACGTGGTATGTAAATGGCCCTTTCCCCGATTATGCATTTTTTTTCAGAGTGAGTTTGACGGTTTGAAGGTGGTTTTGTCCTGGTGTTGCTGCCGGTGGGACCGTGAGCGACGGGGAGGCGTTGCAGAGGAGGGAGTGGCCCTGAGATTGTGGCCCGTGGGTAGAGATCTGAAACGAGCGAGCCGACGAGTCTTCTGCCGCATCAGCCACCGCTGCTTTGTGCTGCTACCTGAGCGCCGGCCGTTGCTGCAGAGGCAAGCTGTGCAGCAGTGGTATCGGCTGGGGTGGCGGCGTGCTGTGGCAAGCGGAGCTCACGGGCCGAGCTGGAGCTCAGCGGGCCGAGCCGGCTGCCGGGCGAGCCGAGCTGACTGTTGCGGTGGTAGCGACGAGCCCGGGCTCGGCTCGCTCGTCGCAGATCTCTAGTGGCCCTTGGCTTGTGGGCCGTGGGGCAGGTCACGGCCCACACTCCACACTGCAGTCGCGCTGCGATGACTTGACCGTAGTTGCGCCAGCACGCCTGCAGCCCAGCCAGCCCAGCCCAGCAGCCCAGCCCAGCCCAGCTTAGCCCCAGGCGGCGCAGCGCCTCGTCCCACCGGCGTCAGCAGAGGACTGTGTCCCGGGCGACACCAAACAGGGAGGAGAGGCTCTTGTTCGTCATCGGGACCATGGTCACGACAGGATGACCAAAACATTCACCTCCATGTCTGCGAATCCTTGCGACGGCAAAAGGACCAATACGGCGGCGTTATCTGTCCCAAAGGGGAACCCCGGCGGTCGTCACCGGAGCCATGTGTCACGACCGATGGTCAGAACATTCACCTCTGTGTCTGCGAGAGAGAATGTCGGTGGTGGCCGGCAGAGGGCGCTGCGCTGCGCCACCCGCCACCCCCTCCAGACTTGCACACGCAGGGAGCGGAGCAGAGCGGAGCGGGGGTCCGTTTGCTCGCGTGTGCGGCCGTCGGATGGTCGGGGCCGGCGCGGGGCCGGCCCGAGCGTGCCTGCAGTGGTATGGCGGTGCTGCCACCCACTGCAGCAGCAGCAGCAGCAGCAGCGGCGGCGGCGGCGGCAGCGGCGGCAGCGGCGGCAGCGGCGGCAGCGGCGGCAGCGGCGGCAGCGGCGGCAGCGGCGGCAGCGGCGGCAGCGGCGGCAGCGGCGGCAGCAACAACAGCAGCAACCACTGGCCGTAAGTGTGATGAATGCCTTGCCGTCCCTTCTCTTGTCCTGCATTATTTATACACATATATTTCTTCCTCTCTATCTGCCTCCCTGCTGCCGCTGCGGCCGGGGCTACTTTCGGACGCGGCCAGATATACGTATTGTCGCGTCATTATGCGCCGCAGTGTTGCCAACGTTATTGGTTGGTTTTGTTTCGAGATTTACACGAGTGGATATACGACCAGAGCAGGGCAGCTAGACATCATTTCCCCACCAATTTCCAGCACGAGCGTTGTGTTATGACCCGTTAGTGTCACAAACACTCTCACCTGTCTGCAGCTGATCGATTGGGGAGGAAATAGTTCACTACCGTTTAGTTTTAAAAGAAGCTTTTGACGAGTGCCGTGTTCATATCTCTAGATAAGTGTATGTCGCATTGTAACGAAGAATAATTGCCTCGATTATGAAAAATATATTAGATTGTAGAATTCAAAATTGAGGATGTGCACACGACTGGGAAGGTCCGCAAGGGACGGTATACACTTACACACACACACACACACACACACAAAAGGTTGTCTGGGATGGTAGGAGAGGGCGTAGAGCGGGGGTGCATATTTAAAGTTTCAATTTATTTCCAGGCTCGTGCGATTGAACCATTAAAAATTCAGGCTAGCCAAACGGATTGACAAAGTGCGTTCGAGGATACGCAGGGCAGTCAGTGCAGCTCCGGGTCAGCCTGCACCCAGGCGTGCCTTTCCTCAGTCATATAAAACCACGAACTGTATGAAGGAACGGCGTTCTGCTGACCCCACTAAAGAGTCGAGACATATCGCCAGCGAGAGCTAAGCCTCCAGAAATTTTGAGTTGGCTGGTAGCCGAGGCCGTGGCGGAGATATTCTCTGCTGCGGTTACCCTCAGATTGTTTCTGCTTTTCTTCTTCTTGCGCGTCCTCTCCACTTCCGGTTTGAGCTTCTCCGAAATACCCTATTCTAGAAACAGTTGACATATGCTTGAACCGAGGATTGCGGAGTGCAATGTTTTAAGGAAACGAAACAAGAATGTAATAACGACTGAGCGGCGATCGGCGCTAGAGTCCGAATAGGAGAGAGAGAGAGAGGGTGCAGAAAATTGTCGACGGAAAAAGGGGGAGTAAGCGAGAAAAAACATTCGTGTATCGGGGTGGATGCTGTAACGGTTCGCCGCTCGGGCCGGAAGGAGTGCGGGGGGCACAACAACATAGAGACATGCATGCGTAGCACTCCCACTGCTCTCGCCCCGTAGCCTCGCGGCGGCGGCGGGACAATCGTTGCATTTTGCGAAGGGACCCGAGAAATCCCAGCAAAATAACCGGACCGCCACCGGTGCCAACGCTCGGCCGCGCTACGCTATCGGCTTGGACCCACGAACTGTCATCCACTGGGCTGAGGTGGTTAGGACAGGCCTTCATCTAACTCTCTTCTTTCTTTCCAAGCTACAATGGGCATGTGACCCTATAGTTGGAATCCTCGCAGCGAATACATCCTGTACTATAAATTTATTCTTACTTCAAACCGCGATCGGCACCGAGCGCCTGCGAGCGCCAGGGTAGGCCAGCCCGCACGACACGGGTGCAGCTCAAGTCGTGCGACTGCCCACTGAGCAGGCGTCGTAACTTGATTGGGTCTGAACGACCTTGAGACGAAAATATCCGGAAGGAACTTAATGGACATAATCTCAGGTTTGGTAGAGTTTGGGTTTAGCAAACGCTCAATGTGGAATGCCAGTAGCCTCCTGTCCACAACGTCTCTCTCTGTCTCTCTGTCTCTCTTTCTCTATTTCTCTCTCTCTCTCTCTCTCTCTCTCTCTCTCTCTCTCTCTCTCTCTCTCTCTCTCTCTCTCTCTCTCTCTCTCCCCCTCCTCTTTCTCCGTCGCCATCGTGATGACTCTCTCACTCTGCCCGGGCCGGCCCCAAGCAGCGAGCACCACCAACCGAGCGTGTTTATTGAATGCTAACTACCTCGCATTCCAATGGGGCATCACAGTAAATGCAAAGGAGACTCGTTGTGAAAATCGTCAGCAGTTGTGCCCGGGCCGGGACGAGGGTGAGGGCGGGGGCAGGGGGTGGGGGCCGCTGCCAAGAGCGCCCCGAGCGCAGCGGACACCAGCCTCTTTGCCCGGCCCTGCCCGCCCCCAACTAGGCCAGACGGGGAAAGATTGTTTCTAAAATGGCCGACAGAAAACGAGTTGGGGAGAGGGGAGAAACGGGGGGTCCGGGGCAAAAATACAAACACGCCCCCGAGGAAATCACCGGGGATGTGTTTGACTACATTCAATGAGGGGAATTACCACTTTGGGCAGCGGCGAAAAAGCGTCGGACGGCGCACAGCGGACGGCGCACCACCCTGCCGGAATGAATGCAAGTTTTGTGCAAAATTAGCGAGTCACAAACAGGCGGGGCGGGCCGGGCCGGGGGTTGTTGGCACGGCCCGGCCCGGGCCCCCAGCCGGCTATTCGCCCCAGCCGTCCAGTGTCGTCTTTTTTATTTCTTTTTTCCTCTAGCTGTTTCTCCACGGTGCGGGGGCCACCCTTACGGGAGGGCGGACTGCAGCACTGGTTTAACACGGCCAAGATGGCCACTGCGGGGGTGTCGGGGGCCCCCAGCGCGGTGCTGCAGCCGCGCCGCCGCTGGGCTGGATGAGGGCGGCGGACCGTGAGCCTCTGATAAGTGGCCCGCGCATGAATACTACAGAAATGAAGCCGCCCCCGGGACTCGTGTGCGGCGCCGGGCTGCGGTGATTGGGGGGTGAAGACGTGCGGAGCGGGGCACGCGTGCTCCGCCATCACGATGCGACTTTTGAGCGATCTTTCCACCCCTCGTCACTTGCGAATGGGGGGGGGGAGAGAGAGAGAGAGAGAGAGAGAGAGAGAGAGAGAGAGAGAGAGAGAGAGAGAGAGAGAGAGAGAGAGAGAGAGAAGGATGGGGAAGGGTGGAAAGAGGTGGGGAGAGAGCGGGAGGGGGGAGGGTCTCAGAGGCCGGCCCCGGCCAGCCCTGGGGTGCCGCCAACAAGTGAATCGTTACTGGGCATTGTGCGTGCTGCACGGCTGCGGTGAGAGCCGCTCTCTGTGGGGCTTATTTCTTTGAGCACAGATACTACAGAACCCCTCCAAGTCCGCCCAGTGGGCTCCGCCCCCACCTCCCCCCTTCACAGCCTCTCTCCATACATTCGACAAGCACACTGCGAATTGCGAATCGAAGAGTGTGAATATATTAAACGCGTGGGAGCGTACGAGAATTTTCTAAGCACTTTTAGAAACTCACTAATAGAAGAGACACAATATACTAAGATGTCAGAAAAGGGTCATGTAGCCCCAGATTTAGAATCCCGGCATCCAGTTATTCGGTATAACTTAGGTCACATATATAGTTGTTGTTTTTTTTTTCAATACGTTTTCAATCGTCAACTGAATAAAAACAATTAATACGCTTCCAAACGTTTGGTATTTACACACTTCGATTAGCAGAGCACACTAGACCGCGACGCTGGTCAGCATATGTAATGGTCGCGTGTTCGATTCGCTCTGTCGTAGCGTACACAGGTTTGTCTAGTTGTTATTTGCTGGAGCTGCCCAAATGTGGCCTGAGGGATCCCGAGGGATGCGCCCCGCCGGCACTGCTCCCCGTGGGCCCCCGTGGGCCCCAGAGGGGCTCTGTGTGTGCGCACCCTGCTAATGACCAGTGGTGTCGAGTGACCCTTGCCGTGCCCCTCCTTCTGTCTCTGCTCCTTATCTAAACAAGTGAGAGAGAGAGAGAGAGAGAGAGAGAGAGAGAGAGAGAGAGAGAGAGAGAGAGAGAGAGAGAGAGAGAGAGAGAGAGGGGGAGGGAGAGAGGACTCCAATCCCTGCCATTGTCAGGACGTTCACAAAGGCCCGCTTTATTCTTTCCAAGGACTTCCCTCCCGTTTCCAGACGGATTCTGTCTGCAAGGATTTTCCGCGCGGCCTGTGCTGGTTTGGTTTCTGAGGCCTGGGCGTGCTGCCACCGTCCAGTCACGGAGCCACCATGAAACTGGGACAGTTCACCATCGACATCGCCGCAACATGAGGCACTATGACCATGACACATCGTGACCATGGGACCCCGTAACATGAGGCACCGTGACCATGACATACCGTGACCATGGGACACCGTAACATGAGGCACCGTGACCATGACATACCGTGACCATGGGACCCTGTAACATGAGGCACCGTGACCATGACATACTGTGACCATGCGACCCCGTAACACGAGGCACCGTGACCATGACATACCGTGACCATGGGACACCGTAACATGAGGCACCATGACCATGACATACCGTGACCATGGGACCCCGTAACATGAGGCACCGTGACCATGACATACCGTGACCATGGGACCCCGTAACATGAGGCACCGTGACCATGACATACCGTGACCATGGGACACCGTAACATGAGGCACCGTGACCATGACATACCGTGACCATGGGACACCGTAACATGAGGCACCGTGACCATGACATACCGTGACCATGGCGCACCGTGACCAGAACAACCGTGACCATGGTGCACTGTGCGCGTGTGGAGCCGTGGCACCATTGTCTGTGCTTACCACCACGCTGCCCATTCCTCCACTAATGAAACGCGTTCGCACACTCCGCCGCGCTCGCACGCTGTGCTCCCGTGAGGCGAAAAGCAAAGCATAATATCCAGCGGGTGAGCGCGCGGGAACAGAAAAGAATCGGACAGAATTAATTACAAGCGGCACACGAGAAGGGATAGTGTGGAAGGGCGTCAGGGCGCGGCCCTTCGGTATGTATGAGATGTGACCTTGCCGAGGGGCTCCATTAGATATGACGTTCCCCACTGGTAGCTGTCGTCGACGCCCGGGGCCAAGCGCCCCCCCCTCCCCCTCTTTCCCTTCCCCTTCCCGCCCACTTCCTAACCACATCATATAAGTGGGGGACACGATGGCACATTTTTGCATTGCAGATGGCGCGGCGTGGCGTTAGCGGCACCAGTACCCCCGGCCGGGGACGAAGGGTTGAGGGGGAGGGGGTCCTTCGGGCGAGGTCGTGGAGGGGGTGGGGGTGGAAGGGGGCGTACGCCCCGCGTAAGACCCGAATGGAAGTTATGTGTTGAGGAACATTTACGTCGCTGATAGTCGTAAAAGGAGAAGGCGAAAAGAGGGCGTGGGAGGGGTTTATGTGGTTGTTGTACCTCCTCGAGACGAATGTGCTTGGTGGAGGCGGACGTTATATCCCGCACCCCTCCGGCGTGTACGAGTACGGAGTACGGAGTACGGAGCGCAATGGTTTGTGTGCTGCCGGCCGGAGGAAGCCTGACGGCCTGGAGGCCCAGCACGGCCCAGCACCAGCGGGGAGGTGCTCAGCGAAAAACCCAAATCATGTTCCCCTCTCCTGACCACCGCAACAACAGGAAGCGTGCGGAGAAGAAACGTGGAATCAGCCGCAAGTGGAGCACATCATTCAAGAGTGCGAGGAGAGAACTTAGTCAACAAGTTATCCGCGCCGAAGTAGACGACGACGCTCCCGGCTGAACTGTTGCTGTCGGCTGCCGCTCGGAAAGTCAAATTTAAAGTCGGCCCATAACTAACGGGGTCACCGCACTTACCATCAACTAATATGCAGAGGCCTCTGCCCGGGAAGCGGCCTTCAGCGGCCACTCTTCTGTTGGGAAAGTTGCTCTGGCAACAGAGTGCCTCCGTAGTGGTAGTGCCGATCGGGGGCGCAGAGGAGAGGTCCAGAGGGGACTGACACCACAGCCAGGAGAGCGAGGCCCGACCGGGCAGGCTAGGCCGTTGGAGCGGAAAGGAGGGTCAGGACAACAGTTCTCTCTCTCTCTCTCTCTCTCTCTCTCTCTCTCTCTCTCTCTCTCTCTCTCTCTCTCTCTCTCTCTCTCTCTCTCTCTCGCACTCAGGTCGGCGTCACCGAGAGCCGGAGAGAAAGCGGCAGGCGGCCGCCTGACTGGGTTTGTGAGTCGGGCCCAACTGTTAATAGGGCGTTTGCAGGCCGATTCTCTGTCGTGATTTACTGTTTGGTTCTGGAGGCCTGTCTGTCCCTCTCCCCCACCCTCGCTGCCCAGACGGAGGCGCTTCTTCTTCTTCTCTCTGGGACAAAACTGTCACTCGCAAGCATGTTTCAAGGCGCAGAAGAACACGGAGAAGACGGAGGAGAGGGGGTAGAATAGAGGCAGGAGGGCACTGCGGTGGCGCTGTCTGCCGGGGGATGATGGAACTGATGCAAAAATGATTGGGGTCTCAGAGGAAAATAAGGAAAGTTGAAACGAAAACCTCGTCATCCGGGTGGTGCGGTGTGGCAGTTCACCAAAGTCGAGCGCGGCATTTCGCGGCAATGTCGCGCCATTCGAGGGTCTCCTCTCTCATTTTTTCCGGCCTTCTCTCTCTCTCTCTCTCTCTCTCTCTCTCTCTCTCTCTCTCGCTCCCTCTGACCTGGTGAGCCCGGGAGTAAATGTTCTTTGTTCTTATTCTGGTTCTAGTGTCGGGAGGCAATGTCCGGAAGGCGAGGGGGGACGCGGATCTTTTGTAAGGCGGCGGAGATGTCAGCCAACATTTCCGGATCCTGTCAAACTTGTCGGAGTGAGTTGAGATTGATGGTTGTTGGCTGCTAGATTTTCCGGTAGTGCCCAGGCCGCGTGGATTGTTTTCCAGAGTGCAAACACGGCGGGGAAACTAATGCCACCTTCCTGCCTGCACTCCGCACTCCTCGACAGACCTCATATTTCAAAAACAATATTCAGGAATCTCCCCTGCGTCCTCGGCTAAACTGTTCGCTTTATTCACGTTCCATACAAGCTGCGGGAAGGCAACCCATTCGCCTCTGGTGTGCACTGTACAGTTTTTCCATATCTTATTTTGTGCTCCTATAATGTGTGGTTGCACTGGTCTGGTGCCGAAGCCGTTACAGCATTATTTCCATTCCATTGTATGTCCGCCTAGCCCCGGCCCCGGCGCCCCGCCCCCACGCCGCTCCACCAGTTCGTGTCTCGAGACCCACGGCTGGTCCGGGCAGGGCTGGTCCGGGCAGGGCTGGCCTGGCCCCTGTTGCGTGTCGATGACATTGACGAAAACTTGTCCTGGACGCCGCGGTGGGCACAGCGCCCGTCTGATAATATGTTCCGTTCTACCCCGCGTCCGCCCGGAAGTGACCGTCCTGCAAAGGGATACCAAAAAAAAAAAAAGTGATCAAGATGGCCGCTGTACTCTCAAATAGGGTTCTGGTGGACCTGAGCGATCGTACAGCTTAAAACACCGCTCTTAAAAGGCGATCTCGCTATAACTAAAATATACTTTTTTGTTTTAGCCTTAAAGCCTTATTAACACGCTCCTCACCGAAACGGGCATCGCGCGGTGTGGCGTCAAAAAACAAAGTCATGACAGAGGAGTATTCTCCGGCAGGGCATGGGGTGAGCGCATGGAGTAGGTTCCGCGCAGCTTTAGATGGCCGCCTTGGCCTTTGCCAGGTGGGGCGACGCCGGGCGGGGCTGGCGGGGCTGGCGGGGCTGGCGGGGCTGGCGGGGCTGGCGGGGCTGGCGGGGCTGGCGGGGCTGGCGGGGCTGGCGGGGCTGGCGGGGCCGGCGGGGCCGGCGGTAGCGGTGGGCCGGGGGTGAGTGCGCCGGGGGTGGGGGTGGGGCTCGGTGGGGGTGGCCGGCGCGCCGCCAGTCGTCGGGCTGCCGTGGAGGGGTGCGCATCGCCGCGCGTCGTGCTCCGCCTCGCTCCCCGCGTCCTCCAGCTCGCGACGACGAGACTCGCGTGTGCGCCACCCGTGCGTGCCCCGTGCGTGTCCCGTGGCCAACTGTCATGTGTGTGCATGTTCGTGTGTGTGTGTGCGCCCGCGCTGCCAGACGCACGCGCGTGTGACGACGATGATCATCCCTGGATGACGGTTGTGGCTGCAGTGAGTGTGGCTACAGCACGGCGAGGCTGGCTGTGATTCCCCTGGATAGCAGTGGTGGTGTTGTGCGTGTGATGCCGGGCAGGAGCCCACAGTAAGAAGCAGGGAGACGCTGTTGCTGTTTGTTGCTGTGGTGGATTGGATAAACGCCGAGCTCCGCTGCTTTCATAAGCGGGTGAGTTTTCTATTTTCGCTCTCTCCTTTCCTGTGCCGGTTTTCTATAATTAGGGACGGCCGCTGGTGTGTGCGTATGGAGGGGGGGGGGGGGGCATGGGTGAACGCGTGTGTGTCGACCTTCGAGCGCGCTTTCCCTTGTTTTCTCGCCCCCTTTCCCGCAAACAGGCAAGGGAATGCATTAGCGCGTTTGTTGTGTGTTTTTCCTCCTAAATTTCCCCCTCATTACGCACTGCATTGTCTGGGCTCCCCTGTGGTGGGCCTGAAGCCCACGGCAGTCGTGTCCGCACTATTAGTGTCGCAGTGGAGCAAAAACGAAATTCGGACAATCTGAGCGTGCTCAAATAGCGCCTGCTGGGTAGACATATCCACGACTTCTGCATGCACGCGTGTCGTGCGGGCTGGCCTAGCCTCGCGCTCGCAGGCGCCCGGCGTCGCCGCGGGAGGCACAAACTGGGACGTTTTTAATTTAATGGACGAACCTAGCACTGATAAGAGGTGTTGGGCAGCAGGGTAGCATCTACTCTCTCTCTCTCTCTCTCTCTCTCTCTCTCTCTCTCTCTCTCTCTCTCTCTCTCTCTCTCTCTCTCTCTCTCTCTCTCTCTCTCTCTCTCTCTCTCTCTCTCTCTCTCTCTCTCTCTCTCTCTCTCTCTCTCTCTCTCTCTCTCTCTCTCTCTCTCTCTCTCTCTCTCTCTCTCTCTCTCTCTCTCTCTCTCTCTCTCCCTTCTCTCTCTCTCTCTCTGCCTCCACGGAAAGGTCGCGCACTGCAGCGATGCACTTGGTGAGGGCCCTAACAAGGCCCCCTCGGAGACAGCCTGGCAGCCGCCGGCAGCACTCATGTCCGGACGGGCGCCCAAGTCCAGCCTACAACTTCCGCGTGGCGCAGTGCTGCTGCTGCTGCCTTCCCCACCGGGGACTCTTCCGGGCCCGGCCGGGCTCCGTGAGACCCCTCTTGGAGTGGGGTGGACGGAAGGAGGTCCTCCAGCCCGACCCGACAGTTCCATCCCGCCTAGCTGTCGAGTACCCGGAGCCTCCGGTACTCCGGTGCCCCCCGCGGCCGTGCCCGGCCCCGAGTCCAGCGGTGCTTCGCGGTACCCCCGGGTGTTTCCGATGGCCACTCGAGTCTCCGACCCTGGCCGCCCCCGGCCGTCCCCGGCCGCACCCGGACGCCCCCGGCCACCCCCAGCCGTCCCCGGCCGCCCCCGGTCGCCCCCGGCCGCCCGCACCTCACCGCCCGTTAAGGCTGGGCCCCAGCTGCACCCCGCCCCGCAGGACCCACTGACCTCAGCCGCCGCCGCCGCCGCCGTTTGTGGCCTCCGGCACATCTGCCCCAGAGCCCTGGCCTCGTGTCCCCGTCGCTATAAACGGTTCTTGCAAACTGTGTTGGTCACACCGCGGCGAGGAAACGTCGTTTGGGTGTGCAGCCTGCGACCTGCGGGCTTACTGCCGTGCGGTTTAGCCTCCTACTCGACCGCCATTGCCCTCCGGCACACCTCGAAGTTCGCCCGCTCGCTGTCCGCCAGTTGTCACCGGGGCCTTACCTCCTACCGGATGGGTTCGGCTCCGGCGCTGGCCCAGCCACCGACCACCGGCCACCCGCCACTGGCCACCGGTCACCGGCTTACCCACGGGGCAGCGCCGGGCCACCCGACGTCCCTCCGTCGGCCTGTCTGTCTCGCCCTGAAAGATGAACGGCTTTATCTCCCTCCGGCAAGGCGTTTGTCGCCAAGTCGCGCGCGCGTCGTGCGAAGGGCAGAGTCCCCCCGCCACTCCCACCCCGGAACAAGTGGCGCGCGCGCGCACACACACACACACACACACACACACACACACACACACACACACACACACTGCAGCGCCGGCGGACAATTCGCACCACTCTTGAGGGGTGAGAAAATCCGTTGCGACCAACAAACCCCATACACCCCCGTCCCTCGGCGCTCCTCCCGATACACGGCCGCCCGCCCCCGCCCGCCCACGGCACATGCTCCAGGGCGGCGGCGGGCACGCCTGGCCACGCGGGCGGCCCTTTGCCATGATTTCTCCCGAATAATCCCACCCGCGGGGATAGATATATTTTCCGTCTCGCCTGCTCTCCTTCCCTGCCCGGGGCGGGGCGCCTCGCTCTATCCTTCTTCGTCGCCGCCGCCGCCGCCACCCTGCTCTCCCTTATTTTATTTTTTAAGACTGAGAAACAGATATATTGCTGCGCCGGGTCACCATAAAGGCGCCGGGGGAGGGGAGGGGAGGGGTGGCTGCACCCGGCGCCCGCCCCAACCCCTTCATACGGGCTTTATGACTGAGCACGGTTTAAGCCTCGCAAATACGTCTCCAGCCGCCGGGCAATAAAAGGGCCATGCAGGAGGGGTGCTATGGGGGCTGTGCGGGGCCGCTGGGAGGGGCGCCGGCGGCGGCCTCGGAACCTGGCAGGCGAACGGGTTACGGATGCTGGCCGAGCAGGTTCATGTGCTGCTGACCGTCGTTGCCGCTGGGGATGTGTAACGGGCACAATGGCTCGGGACTTTGCGGCCGTGCGGATTTTCGCTACGCTGGGAACGCCTTCGCTCTGCTCGCGGCCACTTGAATAAGAGAAAACTACTCTGGCGTGAATAAATTATCGGTGGACGGACGGTATTTGAGCCCGCTCCGCGATGAATGGTCCGCACCCACCCCTATCCCTTTTGCGGAAGCCCTTTCGATGGGTGTTTGGCGCCCAGCGGGGCCGGGTGGACGCCTCTTGAATTAGTCACCGCGAAGCCCCTGCCGTCCTTCAATTCCTCGTTTTACGCGGCCCTTCGGGTCAGTGGGACTTACTGCCGGCCGGTGTGTCTGGGAGGGATTAACAACGTGCACCCGAGCCCGAGCCCCAGCCCCGACAGGAAGCCCTGCGCAGCGCCCAGCCCTCCTGACCCACGGCCAGCGAGGGCTGCTCGCCGCCGGCCGCCGCAGCCGTCCGCAGCCCGCAGCGCCCAGCCTTTTCCAGGCAGGGTGGCGGCCGTTACGGGAAGCTCACGTGTCCCCCGCCGCACCGCGCGCCCTCATGATGTACATGAGTAACTACGGCCGCGATTCACTATCATGCGCCAAAGTTCCGGGCCACCAGCCCATGAAGAGTTGGCAAGTTGAAAATCCCGAGACCCGAGACGGTGGCGGCGGCGGGCGGCGGCGGCGGCGGTGCGCAAGGAGACGAAACTTTTCCCCGCCTGGCTGTGCATTACAAGTAAATTTGATCATTTTGTTGCGAGGCGCGAAGCGGCCTCAGCCCCGCCCGCCCCACCCCGCCCCGCCGCCCCGCCCGCCCTGCCCCGCCCGCCCCGCCCGGCTTGGCAGGCTCGGCGGCCGCGCGGCCCGCGACACTACTCGGCGTCAGCAGCCCGAGCTGGATACGAGGCGTGTCATTGAATAGCCCCGCACACTTCCGCCCGCACTTCTACTCGTTAGTATAACTCTGTGTAACTAATCATTTGTTTCTATCCACACATACACTTAAGACAACTGTCCGTATTTTGCGTATGCAGCAGCTGGGTGACAGAGGACGAGTGACGTGTCCTGCCTCTCCGGAGGCGGCTGTGGTGGCCGCCAAACGGGGGGAAAATTAGCCCACACAGACATTTTTTCCCGTGCACCGCAAAAGTCGTACTCTGCCAGCCCTTGACACGAAACACGTTTCCAGCCACTGCAATTGTCCTGTTTATTTCAATCTAGCGGCACTGCCTCCCGCCCGGCCCCCGCCCCGCCCCCGCCAACCGGGCCCGCCCTATACAACTACGACAAACCGCTCGGCAACAACTTTTTTCCGGCCCTCCCGGGGGCTGCTCCGGTCGAGGGCCTGGCTGCCCTCGCCGGCCCTGCTTCGGCAGGTGAATAAGGCAAACAACATCGACCAAACTTACGTGCGTGGCGCCGGCGGACACCCACCGCCCACCCCGCACCACAACGTCTCGCTCCAGATGTCGAATTGCGTAGCGCTGGAATGCTGTCGGCCAGCCACTTCTTCGCCTGCTCGGTCGACACGCAGCTCAGGCGGGCAGCTCAAATATTTCATCATCATGATTGAGGGAAAAGAAGTGCCTGCCTATTGACCCTGCGGCTGGTGATCACGTGGTCTTGTCCTGTCAGTTGCCCAGGATGCCGCTGTCCCGAGGCCTCGCCCCTGCCACACGTCAACCTGGAGGGCTGGAAGAGCGCCGTGCGGTGACGCGCATAAACGGCGTGGCCTAGAAGCATTCTCTGGTCGTTGCCGCATGAGAGAGAGAGAGAGAAAGAGAGAGAGAGAGAGAGAGAGAGAGAGAGAGAGAGAGAGAGAGAGAGAGAGAGAGAGAGAGAGAGAGAGAGAGAGAGAGAGAGAGATGGGGGAGACAACGTAGCAAGCAGCAGTCGACTGTGGCGTCGGGATTTTGCCGGGAGAGAGACTGCTATATATCAATCTCTGGGAAACGTAACGCAGCCAGACACGTTCGATACTTCGATAAATCGATACTTCCCGCCCCTACCCTTATCACCCCGCCCTTTCCCACTCCCTCTATCCTCCTTTCTGTCTCTCTCTCTCCCCTTTGTAATTCGCGCCCTGACTGTCCACCACTCTCCGCCCCTTCCTTGTTGTTTTTCCTCCTTCATTTTCGTGTCCCATTACAGGCCGTCAGAAGGCGTTTCCTTTGTAACGAGCAAAGCCCCGCACTATTTCGACCATCGCCAGTGCAAGCTCTGCCAGGCCCATCCTCACGATAAACTTGTCCAGAGGACTTTTCTGCTCTCTCTCTCTCTCTCTCTCTCTCTCTCTCTCTCTCTCTCTCTCTCTCTCTCTCTCTCTCTCTCTCTCGTCGATCGCCATGGGTTGGGTTGGGTGCAGTCAAGCAAGAGTATCGAGCGAGGGCCGACCAACTTGCAACTGGTGAGTGAGATGGGAAGTGGCCTGCAGACCAACAGTGTGACAGAGAGAGAGAGAGAGAGAGAGAGAGAGAGAGAGAGAGAGAGAGAGAGAGAGAGAGAGAGAGAGAGAGAGAGAGAGAGAGAGAGAGAGAGAGAGAGAGAGAGAGAGAGAAAGAGGAAGATAGAGGAGAGGGAGGGGGGGGGGAGTTGTCGAGAGAGGGAGGGCATCAATCGAGCAGCACGCCCTGCCTCTGTGAGTGCGATAGGGCCAGGAGCCCTCCAGGGGGACACGTTGGACACTCCAATTAGTATTTCAGTGTCACTGCGGCACTGAGAGAGGAGAGGGGCAGGCGGGAGAGGGGAGGCAAGAGAGAGAGAGGGACTGAGAATGAGTGGGAGAAAAACGGTCAGCGCGGAGCTTCGGCCCTCAAATTGGTGACATTGAAGCATTGAATAGGCAGCCCCCACGGTGGTGGGGCACTAGGAGCGTTAGGAAAATGATGGGGACACTGCTTTCTTCAGCGAGAAACCCGTCGGGCAGAGAGACAGAGGAGCGGGTAAACTATTCGCGGCGGAACGAGGCGAGAGGAAATCCGAAAATGGGGGACGCAAACGTGATGTGCGAGTGGCCCAGAGGCACAGCAGCAGCAGCAGCGGTAGCAGCATAGCCAACGGGACGGGACGAGGCGCGCCGTACGAAATTGATTTTTTGTCTCGGCTCTCATCGTCATCAGGGCGGGGAGCGAGGAGCGTGGCGGTGGCGGTGGAGTCGCTCGGGCTGCAGCCATCGGATTACGTGGCCGAAAGTCGAGGAGGTGTGCGGCGGGAATAAAAGGGCTGCCAGCGCACAGCACCCGGCAACCCGTCCCTCCCCCACCCGACTCCACTCCCCCCCCCGCCCCCAGCAGGCCACCGGGGCGCCAGAGTAACTGTGAGAAAGGGGACGGCGCTGAGCTGCTGCGTGCGCGCCGGGCTACACCGTGCACTGGTGTAAATGTGATCATGGTTTCCTGATCGTATTTTGGTAAAACAGATCGTATTTAGGAAATACTGATCGTAAATTACAGAAACGATCAGTAATTTCCTAATCGTATACAAATACGATCATGAATGTCTTAATCGTACACAGAAACGATCAGAAAATTCCTGAGCGTACACAAAAACGATCACGATTTTCCTTGCCGTTCCTAAAACGATCAGTACTCCTCTGATCGTTTTACCTTCCTGAACTTATTTCTAAAATACGATCAGAAAAAACACTTTCAGTAAAGTACGATCAAAACTTACGATCAGACTTAAAAACGATCAGGATTTCAGGCCGCCATTTCTAATAAAGTTTTAGGAAATTGTGCTTGAAATTTGATATATGGCGTTTTTGATCGTTCTTAAACACGATCAATAGATTATTACTGATCGTAAAGTGCGCGAATTTGTATCAGTAAATGCAACGATCAGTAAAACCAAGATCACATTCACACCAGTGGTCAGCCACGAGCACACCCCGCTCGCCCCCGCGGACCTCCTCAAGGTCTCCGCCGGCACCCCGGTACTACTTCTTCCCGGACTGTCCGCCACCTGGATTTTCGCGGAACATTCGAGACGGCGTTGGCAGCGACGGCAGGGGGCGGGGGGTAGTGGGGGGTAGTGGGGGCGCCGGTGGGGCCCCGGCACCTTGAGGGGAGCCAGTGAGCCGCAGAGCCGCAGAGGTCTGGGACCTGGCCGGGATGGGGACCGGGACCGCGGGACCGCGGAGGGGAATCCTTAACCAACCAACCAAACAATTGCCAGCAGCCCTGCGCTGACTGTGGGCCCTCTGCCCTGTGGGCCCGGCAGGGAGGTACGAGCTGCGGCGAGAGCCCGCCCCGCCCAGACCCACTTTCACTTTGCAGCAATTTATGCGGTGCGCAGTTGAAGCAAGAGGCACACACACGCAAGGAGAGAGGGAGAGAGAGAGAGAGAGAGAGAGAGAGAGAGAGAGAGAGAGGGAGGGAGGGAGGGAGAGAGAGAGAGAGAGAGAGAGAGAGAGAGAGAGAGAGAGAGAGAGAGAGAGAGAGAGAGAGAGAGAGAGAGAGAGAGAGAGAGAGAGAGAGAGAGAGAGAGAGAGAGAGAGAGAGAGAGAGAGAGAGAGAGAGAGAGAGAGAGAGAGAGAGAGAGAGAGAGAGAGAGAGAGAGGAGGGGTGGAAGTAACGGCGGAGGTACCCCTGCCCTTCTGAGGCAGAAAGACAAATACCTAGAGGGGATAGAAGTTAGGGATTGATGAGGGGACGGACACAGCGGAGAGCGGCGGCCGATCGCGGTGAAATAACCGATATTGGCGATCGGGTGTCGGCCCGGGCGACCCGTGGTGCGATCGTGCGAGGCGGACTGTTGATCCGTCGCGCCCGGCGGGGTAGGCCGTGCCGCCGGGCGCGCACGCGCTGCAGCTTGACTCGCTGCCGACCTACCAGGGGCTGCACTGCTATTTAATGTTTTTTTTTTTTTTTAATCGTTCCCTGAAAATATTTGTTTCTGGATTGTTCCTCTGGGCCAGCAAATTGCATTCCCTAAACCAAATCCAACACTTTTGGTTTGTGTTTGCTGGTTAGCAAAATAGTCGCTGAAGTGGAGAGCTATAGATCAGCTAACCTACTTTTTTCACCCCCATGCGCGTTAGGCCGTGGATGACGACTGGAGGGACAGCGCCGCGCGGAGGTTGTCTTGGTGTGCCGCGGCAGTGAGGGGAGATTGGGAGCCGGCTCACGGTTCGGCCCCGGAAGTGGGAAAATAAATAAATTAAGCGCAGTGTTGGTGCCGAGCCGATATCGGGGCCCTCGCTTAGTGGGATGCAGCCAGGGGCGGCCAGGGCCCGGCGGTGGCTCCGTCGGGGTCGGCCTATCCTGCGGAGGAAGCTCACGAGAGGAGCACGCTGGAAAGTTTAATTTTCTATTATTTTCTGTCTGTCTGAAGGCAGTGATTCGGTGCTAAAGGCGGACCCGTTCTCCCACAGGATCGTCGGGAGTAATTACCCTCACGGTCTCTTTTCCGTCCCAGTTCCCTTCCCCACACGGCCACCCCCACGCGGAGCACCGCGCACACCCGGTGTCCCCGAGCATCCTCCCACGCAGTCATGACTTATTCAATGCCGTTCCGCCGTATGATAGGACTTCTGACACCGACGACGGGATCTCCGAGGCACGACGCTGGTTAGGGTGTCCCAAGAATCTGGGATTTTGCCCACGGGTTCCTGGTTAGGAAATTCGTGGTCTAGAATGGCGCTGTGGAAAATTTGAGCGCGATCGGACAACGCTAAATTGAGGCGCATGGGGCCTAAAGTTTTAGACGTGTACCCCACTCCGACGGGCCGCCTGACTTAGTGACCGCCCCTGCGCCGTCGCTATGCGTTCAAAACAAAATTCTTGTTTGTCAGGGTTTCACTAGGTCTATTGTACCCAGTTTGCCACCTCCCGCGGTGATCGCGACTCAGACCGCGACGGGGCGCCGCGGAAAAGCGCGAAATCACGTCACGTGACGTCACACCCACATGACGTGATTTAGGCCGGAAATTTTTGTGGCCGCATTTAAGGAACTAACCTAGGTATACGTCGATCCATGTTTGGTCAGTATAACCCCCCGCGAAGATCGTGAAAAATCGATTCAAAGATTCTGGTCCATCCGAATACAGTTTGTACCGCGCGCGCTTCCACTTCCCAGCCCCGGACTCGCTACGGCCCGGCTGTCCGGTCCACTTTCATTCGTCGGTGACAAAAGCGCGCGACCGCATCTGGACCAGGGTGCTGAGCCGTGACGAGCAGGGCAGCGGCGAGGTGGCAGCGCGCGCAGTACGAACTGCACTCGGACGGATCGGGTGCTTGGGGCGGTATTTCACAGGGATCGTGGGGGGGTTAAACTGACCAAACATGGATGGACGTATACTTAGGTTAGTCCCTTCGACGCGGCCACAAAAATTTCCGGCACAACTCCCATCATGTGGGTCTGACGTTACGTGACGTGATTTCGCACTTTTCCGCGGCGCCCCGTCGCGGTCTGAGTCGCGATCACCGCAGGAGGTGGCAAACTAGGTAGAATAGAACCCAGCAAGGGGTTACCGACCCGTGTATTACTCCGTCCCCGGGTCTTGTATTCCATGTATTACTTGTATTACCTGTATTGCCCCCGCGAGAGATCTTCGAATCTGCGTACTCGTCGCCAATGTTGTGTTCTAAGTCGGCGGGCAGAATAAGTAGGCAGGTGGTGGTGTTGGATCGGTGGTTTATTCAGACTGAGGTTACAGGCAAAGGTAGACACAGCAGGAAACGGTAACAGGGAACAGCAGCGCTAGCTGCGGTGACCGACCGAACCACGTCCGGAGCGCGGGGTATCGCCATGGTAGGCAAAGCCAGAAAGGCAAGGATATAACATGTATTACCTGTATTACCTGTATTACTTTGTATTACCTGTATTACTTTTGTAATACCTGTATTATTCTTGTAATACCTGTAGTATGTGTATTATATGTATTACTTGCATTACGTGTATTACATGTATTACCATATATTACATGTAGTACATATAAGCTACATATACCAGGTGTATCATTGGCCCCAGGCAGTTTCGGTTTTAGGCAGTCCCGCAACACACTATCTCCGTCTCTTTCTGGCTCGGCCAGACGCGTGAGACAGAAAGAGACGGAGATAGTGCGTTGCGGGACTGCCTAAAACCGAAACTGACCGGGGCCAATGATACACCTGGTATTACTGGTATATTACTTCTTGTCTTACTTGTATATTCCTTGTATTCCTTCTATTCCTGTATTCTTGTATTCCATGTATTCCGTGTATTCCTTCTATATTACTTGTATTACATGTATTACTTGTATCCCTTGTATTCCTTGTATTGCGTGTATTACATGTATTACATGTATTCCTTATGTATTACATATATTACTTGCATATTACCTGTATTACTTGTACTATCCGTAATGACCATAATACCGATAATACCTGTAATATATTACTCCGTCCCCGGCGGTTACCCCTTGGATCCCAGTAATACACTGACAAACAAGAATTTTGTTTTAAACGCATAGCGACGGCGCAGGGGCGGTCACTAAGTCAGGCGGCCCGTCGGAGTGGGGTACACGTCTAAAACTTTAGGCCCCATTCGCCTCAATTTAGCGTTGCCCGATCGCGCTCAAATTTTGCACAGCGTCCTTTGAGACCACGAATTTCCCGTCAGCAAAATCCCAGATTTTTGGGACACGCTAACGCTGGTCTCCAGCCGAGCCCTGGCCGAGTTTGTGGGCAGAGATCCTGACCGGAGGTTATGGGTAATGTCCAGGCCGAGGTTCTGGTAAAGTCCTGGCCACGACGGCCCTGACTCGATCCCTGGCGCGTCATTCGCCGCCAACCGCGCCCAGTCCTAGTTCCCGGCACCGCGACGACAACTTTCGATCCCCACTGGCAGGGGTCGGTATGGGGGGGAGGGTCAATGTAATTGGCCATGTTTGCATCGTGGAAAGTTTCATTTCCACGTCACGCTGGAAGAGGGAAGGAGAGGGGGCGGGGCGCTGCTGAAATAATTACAATAAGGGGGCCGGGCGAGCAGCGCTGCCAACGTCCGAGGGATAGACACGCGAACGTCCGAAAATTCGGGGAGCAAAGCCGACGGCAAATTAACAACTTGTGTGCGGTCGCAGTGTGTTTGTGAACCGGTTCCTCTCTCTCTCTCTCTCTCTCTCTCTCTCTCTCTCTCTCTCTCTCTCTCTCTCTCTCTCTCTCTCTCTCTCTCTCTCTCTCTCTCTCGCTCTCGCTCTCGCTCTCGCTCTCTCTTCGCCGTTGGCCGCGTACACCAACCCTCACATTGCGGTGGACGAGGGTTGCGCGTTTGCTGCTGCTGAGTGCTAGGGTCCACCTGGTCGCTGCCTGCTGAAAACACACACACACACACACACGCTAACCTGTGAATAACGTCCTCGTTACCCTGACAGCCCCACGGTCTGCACGTGTGATGTATTATGTACAGAGCAACTGCTGCGCTGTTGCTGTTGCTGCTGTTGCTGCTGCTGCTGCTGCTGCTGCTGCTGCTGCTTGGGTATTGCCTGGGTCGCTGCGCCCGGTCACGCCGTGGCACTGCAAGGGTCATTGACAGACCGGTTGACTGCGAGAAAGCAGCAGCAAACGGCAGCAATAGAACGCAGTAGGGAGCTTGCTCCGCCTTGGCCTTAGCCTCGCGCCAGGCCTCACTCCGAGCTTGAGCGTCAGCTCTGTGCCCACGCCGCTGGGAAGCGGAACTTACCAATATTGTGACGAGTTCGGGGTAAGGGGTGCGCTGCCGCGCTGCCGCCACCGCCGTCCTGACCAAGCGATCGCGGAGTGGCCATCCCCGTTATGGACAGAGGATGCCGTGCTGGTGACGGGCCCAGGCACACCCACTAAGCAGGACTTCCGTGACCAAACAAAAGCCCACACTAGGAATCCAATGACTCCCATGGGTTCCAATTGTGATGGTCCCATGGGAAATGTAGGGAATCCCATGGGAAATGTAGAGAATCCAATGAGAAATCTCGTGGTTCCAATAGGAGGGAGGACATTCCCAATTAGACTTTTGAATCCCATAGGAAACGTCGTGATTTCCTATGGGAAGGGGCCTGGAGTTCCAATGGGAAGGGATGAGATTCCCCATTGGATATTTGTAACCCATTGGACGTCGCGACCTCCCATGGGGAGGGGACTGGAGATCCAATGGGAAGGAAAGAGATTTCCCATTGGATATTTGCCTCCCATTGGACGTTGTGACTTCCCATGGGAAGGAGCCTATGGAGCTCTGATGGGAAAAGACGAGTTTCCAAATGGGCTTAATTTCACGCTGCAGCCGACATTTTTCTGTTGGAGAAGGATCGAGCTTGAAGTTACGCTGCAGTTGTTATTGCGGTTGCTGGGGGGGGGGGGGATTCTGGGGGTCATCTTAGTGCCCCCGATGGCAAGCGAGCAGCGCATAGAGCAGAAGACACGCACACGCACGGCGCCCCACCGGTGCCCACCAGGACGGCGATGACGAAGAAGCCTGGATGTGCGTGGCCGTGGCCGACACGGCCGAGGCCATGACAATAGTTTTTTTTTTTTAAAAAAAAAAAAAAAAAAAAAAAAGAATCAGAATTTTTATTGAAAAGTAAATCACGATCAGAATTTTTTTTTTGCAAAACTATACGACATATCAGAGAAATCAGAGGAATATCAAAAATTCAGGTTAGTAAATTTCCCCTTGTGACACAAATAAAATGAAGTCGGAAGAACTAGCTCAGATTTAAATCGATGTTCATCGAGCATCGGGCACCTTCGGCCCGCAGCGAAGTCGGCAGCGCGAGTTAGCGGCGCGCATATCACATCACGTCCGTCAAACAGCCTCGCAGCGGTGTACTGATCATCACCACCTGGCCTCCCGGAGCCCCGACTGTTAAGCGGGTGGCCTCCCAACGAGCAGCAGCAGCAGCAGCAGCAGCAGCAGCAGCAGAGCACACGCGCACGCACACGCGCGCGCACACCAGTCTAATGAGGACCTTCTGCAAAGACCAAGGGAATTTAAATTTTGGCTCGCGCGCGCACGTGCTGCGCCTGTGCCATTGTGAGGAGGAGAGGAGAGGGACGGAGGGGAGGGAGGGACGGAGGGAGGGACGGAGGGGGGACGGAGGGGGGAGGGGAGGGGGCGCTCACGTCTGCAAAGACCCCCCACGGGGCCACGACGGATCACGCGCTCATTTTACGGCCGCTTCAAGTAGTCCTGTGATTACCATTGCAGTGCACAATGCGCACAACACTCGTGTGGCTGCGGCGGTTGCGGTGGAGGCGCCACCTCTGCTTGCCGTGAGCCACCGCAACAACAACTCTAGTGTGGCCTGGCCTCGGCCCCCGCGGCCCTATAACCCCGACCTCCGGCCCTGCTACCTCTCCCCACCGCACACACACACTTACACGCACGCACACACGCGCGTGCGCTGGGGCGCCCGGCAGTGGCGCCCTCTGTGCTGCCCTCGGCCGCATTCTCTCCCCGCCCATATCACCGGCTTCACTTTCATCTCACTCGCCTGCTGGCAGCCGACGCGGCGCGCCGGGGCGGGCCCCGCCGAAAAGTTTAATCAAACTGGCGGCGGAGCGACCCGAGAAAACTCTACGCTATCACGGATCGGTAAACATTTCTCCTCGTAGAAAAACAGGAACAACAATAATAATACTAATTATTCTTTTCCGGCCGCTACGACTGTCATCGCCCGGCACCCCGCGCCAATGCGACACCCCTCCGTAGCAGGTGAAGTGACATCGTCGAAATACAAAAACTTTCGCTCCCTAAGCTAACTAATTACTTTCCAAGAATATTTTTTTTACTGTGTGTGACAGCGCCTGGCGTAATCGCAGGTGGTGCTTCCCCTTATCATGTCTCCGAAGGGGAAGTCACGTTTTTATTGTGAAAACTCCAAGTCAAAGACAAGGAGCTGCTATACCCCTCTCGGCGGCGCACCGAGCAGGAAGGGAGGGGGGGAACTCTTACTTTCCGTCTTTTCCGCTTTCTTCTAACTTAAACTGAGAAATGGAGAAGTGACATTAGCAATTCAAGGCCCCCACCCCTTTCCCCTCCTCTCTCGTAGTCTCCCTGCTCGTCGTGGCCGGCAAACTTTCTTCCTGCCAGTGAGGCCTCGACCGCAACCCCTTGACTGTGAGCGGCATCCGCGGATGTGGTCTGTTTGTCTCTCTCTCTCTCTCTCTCTCTCTCTCTCTCTCTCTCTCTCTCTCTCTCTCTCTCTCTCTCTTCTTCTCTCTCTCTCTCTCTCTCTCTCTCTCTCTCTCTCTCTCTCTCTCTCTCTCTCTCTCTCTCTCTCTCTCTCTCTCTCTCTCTCTCTCTCTCTCTCTCTCTCTCTCTCTCTCTCTCTCTCTCTCTCTCTCTCTCTCTCTCTCTCTCTCTCTCTCTCTCTCTCTCTCTCTCTCTCTCTCTCTCTCTCTCTCTCTCTCTCTCTCTCTCTCTCTCTCTCTCTCTCTCTCTCTCTCTCTCTCTCTCTCTCTCTCTCTCTCTCTCTCTCTCTCTTTCTCTCTCCCATGGGCGCGCGTGTCTCAATTCCAGCTCGTCTGTCTCTTTCCTTCTCTTTAACCCTCTGAGACGGACCTTACTACTTGCTCCACAAGGACTGTCGGCCTTTAATTGCTTCACTCTCCTACATTCCACTGGCACACATTCAAACATTGGGGACCAGGATTGTCGGTGTGGGACAGCGGAGTCGTGAGAAAAAAAAACGTTGTAAAAGCGGAACAAAAACATAATTAAATTTGGATATCGCACCTTCCCCCCCCCCCCTCCCCTACCAGAGATCTTGTTCGTCTTGGGGTGATAACAGAGGCACGGTGACTGGGCCGCCTCCAGTCCCGAAGGACTTGCCTCCACTTTTAACTCAATTTCTGGAGAGGCAGTCGCAGCCGCAGCGCCCACTCAATATTCAGCGCGAATCGGGGTGCAGAGGCGTTGGACGCCGTGTCCCCTGCGGGGAAAGTGATATCTGCCGGAAACAGAACCTGGAAAATTAATTTCACCTTTTACAATATCAGCCCAGAGCTAAACGGTGCACCGTTTTCAAGAAGTCACACTCAGCATCTCGCATAAAGACTGCCAACTGGTTTTCACTGGGCATTTTTTAGTTGCAAGTACATTATGTTTAGGAAGTGGAAGTAAAAAAGAAAACGGTGGAAAAAAATTACAGCTAGTAGATAAAATTTTAAAAATAGGAGTTTTGAATATAAATGCATACTTTTGCCCCTGCTTGTGATTCATTTTCTAGCGTGATCTGTTGTTTACCTGCACGTACTCTACGATTTCTTTTTTCATGGGTCTGTCTACGTTCACACCAGTGGGTGGCAACGGCCAGTGTACAAGTGAAGCGATGCGCGCGCCCTCGGGACTGCTCGGGAGCTAATGGATTTGTGCACGCTCATGTAAAGAAACGGCGATATCACGGATGTGGAGACTTTTCAATTTCGAAAGGGCAGGTATTCTCCTGTGTTGTTTTTCCTAGTTAGCTTCCTGCGTCACCTGGCACAAACATTGAATGCGGTTTTGCTCCCAACCTTCCCCGTACATTGCGTGCTACAATGTGCAGACGACTAGCGACGCATGGAAGGAAATTTGTTTTTCTTAAGTGTTTTCGTCAAAGGTTGTGATTGGGTGAGTACAAATAAACACATGGGAATGCCTGCCCCTTCGGATTTTCAGAGAATCTCTGTGCCATGCCAAGTATTGCCGTTTTCCTAACATAAGTGTACACAAAATCAATGTGAGGGGCGGCCGCGACGTAAACAGTCGTCACAGAGTCAATTTGTGTAGAATATAAACGCTCACAGCGTAACTAACAAACTGACGCCCAGATTTTGGCCTGCTTGCAACCACACCCGGCCGCGGGATCCAGGCTAGCCCTCACCGCCCCACAGCCCCCTTAACCTGCAAGGTTCACGGGTCCCCCGCGGGATAAGGGTAGCGACAGGCAGGCACTTAGTGGCCGCGCGCGGGGTAGCGACGGCACTCTTTAGTGGTCGTCTGCGCGGACGTGGCACTTCTTTTCGGCCACAGCGGAATGCACTCAGGGCCCTCGGCGGCAGTCGATTGCGCCAGTACCCCGCTGGAGGGCAGGGGAGAAGGAGGGGGAGGGGATGCTCCCTGCCCCGCCCATATAGCGAGGCTCATCTTCCACTGTGGGAAACCTGCCGTTAAAACTAACGAGCGGAACCTTCCTATGGTCCAAATATCCCGACGCCACGACCACAGCCACCTCAACGAGCGCTGTGCTGGAAAGTAGAAGAGAAAGGGAGGAGGGGGGGGGGGGGGGGGGGTGAGTTAGGCAGACGGGCGGGGGAGGTGAGGCCTGGCCAGGTGTTTCCAGGCTGTTCGGACGTCTCGGCCCCACGCGCAAACAGACGCACACACACACACACACACACACACACACACACACACACACACACACACGCACACACACGCACACACACACACACATTTGTGGTGGAGTCGAGGCATCACAAGCGGAGCACACATAGCTTCTGATGCTGCAGCCAGAGCCAGGCCAGAGGAACTCCTGGCCCACGCCGCAGTAACAACAGGCTGACCCGGTGTGGGCTCCTCGCCAGCGCCGTGCCTCCGCCGACTACAAGCTCGTCTAGATACGGGCCCCGGCCCGCGGCCATGGCCCCCGACCCCGCCCTGGCCTCGTCCCCCGGCTACGCCCCCCGGCCGTCGAGGCAGAAACTTTCCACTGCCTGGCCTGTGTTCGAGTCGGAGAAAAAGCAGGTCCTGGAGAAATATTTTTTCAGGCATGGAATCGTGTCCCGATACGCTCAGATACATTCACAATCCAATCTACACTTCAAAAAAAGCGTCCGCATGAAGTATTTTGTCCGTTTGCTCCCCGTAGGGCGTATTTATATTTTTTCCCCGTGATATCCCACACACAAAACGGTGACGATGAACGCGATGGCTCAACGCGAGCCGCGCTGCTGAGCCCCCCCCCCCCCCCCCCCCCCCCGAACGATAACAGACGCGTGTGCGTCAAATTAATGGAAACAAAGTGGATGAGAGACGGTCCATAGGTCAGACGGCGCTGAGCTGAGCGCACTGCTGGCCGTTGCGGCGGTTTGCCGGCGTCGTGTTTTGCGTGCGCCACTGTATCGAGTGGGCGCTGGGCGCCTGGACGTATGTTTTGTTTCCAGACACGGCCTTATCGCATTAGGAAGGGCCGTTCCATCATTTTCTTGCGCGCCTTTTTGCATTGCGCCGTGTAACACTAGTGCAATAAACCCTGATTTAGTGTCCGACCGGCTATCCTCATCCACTTAACTATACGCCCCGGCCCCGCCTGCCGCCGGCCGCCGTGCGTGCGCGCCGAAATATAAAAGGAGTGCGGCGGAGCGGTGGCGCGGCGGAGCGACGGTGCGGCGGAGCGGTGGCGCGGCGGAGCGACGGTGCGGCGGAGCGGTGGCGCGGCGGAGCGACGGTGCGGCGGAGCGGTGGCGCGGCGGAGCGACGGTGCGGCGGAGCGGCGTACAGCGCGGCCGCATGGCAATAACAAAACTAGCACTGTTTCTGGGTTTGCAGCTTTCGTCACAACATTTTGCGATGGTTAAACGTGGGAAAAAATATTACTAAACAGTGATTGTTGTGACAAATTTTCTGCCGTCCATCACAAGTTGATACGCAAGTCCATCACAACTATTATCACAAAATGGCAACACCTCGTTGTGCCGATCGTCACCCAAAAAAATCATGGACACTACAAAATTTGTGACGATCTTTACTGTTTTTTGCAACGTACGTGGTCCTCTCTGTCTCTCTCTCTCTCTTTTAGAATTAAACTGTATTAGTATTCTCCATCGATGCGCGCACAGATTCTGAGAAGGCTGGTTGCGCTCTGGCGCTAGCTGTTGTACTACGTCGCAGTCGTGGGCGTGGCATGCGGACTTGCCTAATCTATGCAGGGCAGCAGCGGGGGCGGCGCAGGGGCTGGCCACGCACTCTGCTAATGGAAAACACGGCCGCGGACCTCCGGCCTTGGGGCTGCGGGGCAGCCGGGGGCGGCTGGGGGCGGCTGGGGGCGGCGCTGGTCAGGGACCCGCACACGTTGTAAAGTGCCCACACTGTAACACCGAAACAAACTGCGCACGCATGAAATGAATTTTTGACAGTGTTTATGGAATCTACCTTAGCCATTTCCAAGCTTGACGGGCCTTGATTAGTTTAGGATAGGAGGTCGAACCGTTTTACTATTGGATAAAAAATAAGATAAAAATATGTTCGAGCGTTATTGTGTTTGACAGGTATTTTTGGTAGCCAAGAAACTTGCTCTGAGTTAACGCGCATAAGCTTTGAATCTTCCTTTAAATCGGGCATATTTTTACAGAGTGTGATGTGTGGAAAAGTCGGAAGGCTGCGATGTTCCCGGAACTGGAGCGCTGGGTGACATTCAGCCTGTAATTGGTTCATGCCGGACACCTTCAGTTCGAGACCAGAGGGTCAGTTTAGAGCAAGACGCCGCCAGTTTGCGCCTTGTTCAAACACACCCACCCCGGCGCCAAGCCATCCTCCCGCATTAATTTCAGTTCCCCGCGCCCCGGTGTCGATCGAAGCCAGTGAAACTTTATTTTAAAAAGGACCGGCTTGAAAACGGTGCGGGATAAACTTAACAGAACGGCCCCCTTTTACGTCTCTATCACCGTCGTCAGCACGTTTGCTGTTCCAGGGCCCCATCAGGAGGAAAGAAATGGTACTGCATCGCTTCTACCATTAGGGAGGGATCCGAGAGTTAGGGGGCCGTGCTGCGGGTCAAAAGCTTCGCTATATCGGCGCTCACCGTCCCGTTTCAATCGCAATACCGGCGGTTATCGGTGAGTATAAAACTCCTCCCTCCATAGCTCTGCAGTGTTCTCGTCCGTTCACCCGTGCGGATTCATAGCGAAGGAAAGGAGGGGATGGGGAGAGTGGGTGGGGGTGGTAAGATGACCTCGGAGTGGGGAGGGCACCCCTGCGGGGCTAGGTTATCCTCCGGGGTGCAGTACGAGGTCAGGTGGTGCAGCGTAGCCCGTGTTGTTTTTAATTGGCATAACGACGAACCCCACTCGTATTCCACCCCTTCCCCACCCCCGGCGGCACATCACAATGGGCGCCCCTCCTCATAAACCGCATTACGTGCGGGAGCATGGCCTCGGCCGTCGGGACAATCGGATAGAGTTGAGCACAAGGTAGCATCGCTAGGCAGCCTCTGTTTTGGGCTCGTGCTTGCAAACCAACGTAACGTCGGTTAAGTAATTTCTGACCGTGTTTCTACAAATGGGTTGGCAGAGCCTGGGGCGCAGCCTTCAGCTGATGAGGCGTGCTCTGACGGTCCCAGATTGCTTCGCTGGGGGTCCCTGTGGCGTCCGTGGGGACTACGAGGATCCCTGGGGTCCCTGCGGATCTCTGCCGTGGATGTGAGGAGGATCCTGCTGTGGCCTCTAACGGTTCCTGGCTGTGGTCTCTGCGGCCTCAGGGCGCGAGGACGGAATTTCTTTCTTCATTATAAACTACGCCGCGGGGCTGGTAGGCTGGAGACGCTGGGTCAACGGCGCCAACAGCCTCCCAGCCTGCTCTGTCTGTCTCAATGTGTTGGTTCGTTTCGGCGTCAACGACGTTCCTCGCCTTGCAGACGCCTCGCGAACGTAAGCATGAGCGAGAGGGACGGAGAGAGAGAGAGAGAGAGAGAGAGAGAGAGAGAGAGAGAGAGAGAGAGAGAGAGAGAGAGAGAGAGAGAGAGAGAGAGAGAGAGACAGACAGACAGACAGACAGAGGTCTAGAGGGAAGGAGAACTGGAATGGGGTTCGGTGTGTAGGAAGCTTGTGTCCCAACCGCAGTCTGCTAGCTTAATTCTCTCTCTCTCTCTCTCTCTCTCTCTCTCTCTCTCTCTCTCTCTCTCTCTCTCTCTCTCTCTCTCTCTCTTCTCTCTCTCTCTCTCTCTCTCTCTCTCTCTCTCTCTCTCTCTCTCTCTCTCTCTCTCTCTCTCTCTCTCTCTCTCTCTCTCTCTCTCTCTCTCTCTCTCTCTCTCTCTCTCTCTCTCTCTCTCTCTCTCACACGCATGCCCGCACACCCGGGGTTTGCGGGGTCTCGCCTGAAAGATTCACTCCTCTGCATAGTCAGCCGCGCCGCCTGCGCCGCCTCCATCGCTCAGCTGCTGGCTATATCCGGCTCCCGGTACGAGGCGGCTCACCCTGGCAATTACAAGTTCTTTTGTTTTCATTTTACCATCCGAATCCGATAAAAAATCTTCAATGCAAAATCCCTTTCTCTAAAAAAAGATTAATGTTCACTAAGGTTGTTTTGAAACTTGCTGAATGACGTCGAAAATATGTGCCATTTGCGATTTTTCCTGCCGCTATATATCAAAATAAAAAACCTGACGAGAGGCTGATGGTGGTAAAGAGCGTGCGTGGAGCGAAAACATACCAGTCTCGGAATTACCGAACGGAGCAAACCCGGACAATAAACTTGAAAGCTGCGGCAACATGCACAGCGCTGCAACTGTAGCCGCACATGGAAATAAACGGCTCGCGTGGCAAGGTGCACTCACACTACTCACACGCACACACACCCGCACACACACACACAACAACGACGACAACAACAACAACAACAACAACAACCGGCCCGCAGCGCTGCTGAAACCGGGGAAACAACGCTTATCCATTTACGGGCCAGCAAAACGAAATCGCCGACAGTAACGAAATTCCGTGTGAACAAACATTGGCCCATGCGGCGGCCTCCGCCTTCTCCCCCGGCGCGAACGCCCCCCTTGGGCGGCCATATTGGACGTCGGCCGTCCTGCGGCTGCCTGCCTACATTTGGACGTCCCGAGGGCTGCTTCCGCGCCGAGCTGACCGCGCGCATCGGCCGCCGGCCCCGCCAGCACGCCGACCGCGCACTCGCCGCGCCAAATTTCAAACGCGGCCGCGAAGATACAGAGCGTATGAATACGTAAAGCCCGGAGGGGGGGGGGGGGGGGGGGGGGCTCTGGACACGGCCGCCTGCGGGCTGGTTTTCATCAGCTGTTGGCTAGAGAGAGAGAGAGAGAGAGAGAGAGAGAGAGAGAGAGAGAGAGAGAGAGAGAGAGAGAGAGAGAGAGAGAGAGAGAGAGAGAGAGAGAGAGAGAGAGAGAGAGAAGAAGGCGTAGGGAAGAGAGACGGCTGCCCCACAGGCCGCAACCACGGTCATGCATTTCATGTGAAGCCAATTGCCGCTCGCAGCCTCAGGACGCGTGCGGCCGCGCGGGGAGGGTGGGGCGGCGCGGGGTGGCGAGCAATCGCCAGGGCAAACACAGCAAGTGCTACCGACCTGCTCCACTGCTGCTTGATGGTGCCAATTTATCCCAAATGGTATTGCCCGTGCAGCGGGATAGCGGCGCGGAGCCATTGCTGCCAACCACGCGACCCGAAGTCGACGCTTTCCTCTATCCGTGTGCGGCGGGGCCGGGCTGGTCACAGGGCTGCCAGCAGAGGCCGCGGTGTGTGTCGGTTGGGTTAGGTTGGGGCTGCTGCTGGTCACATGGCTGCCAACAGAGCCTGCGGTGTGTGTCCCAGTCACAAAATAGACGTCTAACAGATATCTGTTAGACGTCTTTTGTTAGACAGAAAGACGTCTTGTATTCATCTAAGGTCTACGTCGAATAGACGTCTAAGTAGTTACATTTCGGCCCAAAAATAGACGTCTAACAATCTAAGGTGCATAGACTCAATTTAGATTCCAAATTTCCAAAATGCAATTTTTTTTAGCGGCCAGACAATCCATGTCGTAAAATAATGAAGAAAATTAAATTTTAAAAAGTTAAAGAATGGGTATAAGAACCAGCATTTTTCAGCTTGCTTTCCTGGCTCCTTATCCATTACGCTATGCGCTTCTCTGGGGACCGGAAGGTCGTCGTGGCCTCCACTTTCTACGATGGAAGCGTCCCAACCAAGCGTCGCGAGTTTTTTTTAAGTCCCGCAGGGACTAAGTACGTGGGAGTCAAAATTTGGTCAGCGTCATCTTTTGATATGCTGATGCCTGGCTTTCAAAACACATTTTTAACGCATGATTTTTGAACAATTTTGGTATAATGCAAGTCAACTAGATGTCTAGTAAACATCTACAGATCTACCACGGTTATTCGCAAGATCTTTTATTGTCTAACTAAAATCTACCAGTAGACTTAGACATTATAGACAGGGGAAAGATGATAAAAAGATGTCGATGCGTGTCTAACTGTAGATTTAGATCAACATAGACACTGTAGATACATATTAGATGGTCTAGAAAATCGAATAGATATCTATTTTCTGACTGGGCGTGTTATGTTGGGGCTGCTGCTGGCGACCCGTCTAGCTGCCCTGCCCTGGCTAGCACCCGCAGGCGCTCGTCTTCTCGACGCAGTCCAATTATTTGTGATCCGGCATTTGTAGCGCCGCTGGCACCGCCGCCCTGCGCAGGGATGTTTTCCGTCCCGCCGCATACCCCGCGTGTTTCCACGGCTTCATCAATCCATCTGTTCGCCCACACGGAAAAAGCCTATGGACATTTTTGTCCATGAGTTATGGACGTTTCTGCACATCCATAGGCCAGTGACAATATTTGTGACTCCAGACGTACAATTTTGTAACCATCTGTAGACCAATCAGATTTTCGTCCATAGCTGGAGTGACAATTTTGCCTATGGATGTGCAGAATAGTCCATAGACTTTTTCCGTGCACCACTCCAACCTATCAGCCATATTTCCTGCTGCCTTCGGAAAGTGGCAGACAACCACGTGGGGTGGAATCGAACCCGGGCACCTTCGGACGCCGACGGCGGGTATCGATTTGCATGCAAACTAGCTCGGGCGGCACGCAGTGTTCTCGCCCCGCCTGTCGCCCCACCTCTCATTAGCCGCTTGATGTCTGAGTACGGGGCGTCAGGTGTAAGCCCCCGCACATGTTTATTGTCGTCCTACGACAATCGAGTCGAGGTCGAACTCAGAACGCCCAGAAAGAGGGCGCATAAAGGGGTGCTGCGCCATTCAGGTGTCGATGATGGATTCTTTCAAACCCACAATAAAAATATAGCTTCACGTAACTTTTCGTAACGCAATTTTCAAACGAATCTTTTTGATGCTTAACTTTGTCAGGATTTTGTTTTTCTTCTTTACAAGTCAAGGACGGCGGAGCGCAGGGCGGTGGGAGGTGTGGCGTGAGATAAGGTGTCGTGAGCCCTCAGAAGGGTCACGCCAGGCCTGTCTCTCGGTCCGTCGCCAAGCCCTTGGCCGGCCCTGGGCTTATTGTCATCGAGGGTATTCGCCACGGCTGGCCACACCTCGGAGGCCGGCGGAACCTAGCGGAAGGGCTATCCCACCCCCGGCCCGGACCCCGGCACCCCGACACCCCGGCCAGGTCAATGAGAATTAGCTCGGCTGCCTAAAAGCAGCTGACCAGGGGTGAGGGAGCGCAGCCAGGCCAGGCCAGAGGTCGGGAGCCCCGCAGGGCACCGCAGGGCACCGCAGGGCACCGCAGGGCAGGTGACCGGCTCCCTTCGGCGGCCCCACTTAGTCGCGGCTCCAGCCACCCGGACTGTAATGAAAGGGAAGGCACACGACTGGCCTTCCCCGCGGCCTATCTTGCCTCGTTGTTGTCTTTCCGGAGAAAAAAATTAACAGCCCCCCCCCCCCTTGAATTATTTTTCTTTTGACAAAGTTGATGGTAAATAATGAGGGAGGACGACAAAGAAGAACGCGGGGGCGGGGGAGAGATGGCTGCTGTTCTTGCACCTGTTTCTTCAAGTTATGTGAATTATTCGCCATCATGCATTATCAGCATAGCTGGGCGCAGCGGCGCGCTGCACAACACAAGAGTCGTAACTCCCCCCCCCCCCATCCCCCTGCATTCCACCTCCGCCCCCCTCCTTCCAACCTCCCCATTACTTCACGTCTGTGCATCCCTGTCCTATCTGTCCTTTTACGCACACCGCCTCCCCCTGTCTCTGTCTTTCTCTCCTGAGCACCTTGCTCCCTTCCGCCCTCGCCCTGCCTCTCTATTTGTCAGGGGAGACAGACTCGCGCAGCGGCTGCGCCGGGGAGCTGCAGCAGCCTTTGGCGGCTGCGGGGTGCCGGCGGGGGCTGCGCGCTCCCTCACCAGTTATTTGGAATGAGCCCGAGAGAGTAGTGACGGAGCTCATCGGGGGCACCAAAGAGAGCGGAGTAGGATCTCAGAAACGAACCAGCAGTGCGGACAGAGCAGGTGCGGTTTGGAGGCGAAGGCTCTGCGGCCTTAACCAAACTCTCGGTGGGGCCGCACGGGCCACCCTAGCTGCTCAGCGGCAGCGGCGCGACGCGGTGAACACTGCAGGGCTCCTGGATAAATGGCGCGGGTTGCGGAATATCCTCGAACAAACCAGCCATCCATCACCAGTCGAGGGAGAGGGAGGGGATGGGGCGGCCGAGCTAAGAAGGTGAGTGCGCCAACACCATCTTCTCAAACTCCCCTCCCTCCCTGACCCCTCCCACCAGAGCCGAAATGGACGTGGATGGAGCTTCCATCTGTTTTCGGTTTCCGTGGGGCGGCGCGAATCCTTCATCGGAAACACACATGGATTTGGAACACGGCGATGGAGTCGAACCGGTCGGGACCGGAGGCAGTCCCGGCAGCCCGCGGCAGCCCCCGGCAGCCCCACCCGACGTGAGGGATGAAGACCCTCCCGCGCTATATTCAGTTCGCGGAGGAAACGCTTTTCTTTTTTTTTTTCCCTCTCTCTCACCGACGGCTGCCGTGGAGGGGGGGGGGCATGCCGCGGGAGGGGGAGGGGGGGGGGCTGAACGGGCAGATCTCGCGTAGGCGATAACATGCTCCCGAAAGGAGGAAACAATGGCGAGGCCAGAGAGAAGAAATCTCGAGCTCCGATGCCGGCCGGGCCGACCGGCGCCCCTGCGAATCGGCAGGTAGGCCATCCCGCCGAACGGGGAGGCCGGGCGGGCTGCCTACCCTCCTGTCTGCAGGCGCGCTGCGGGCCGCCGCCCAGGTTCTGGATGTGTCCGCCGGAGTCCGCCTGATGTGCGGGGGACTTCCCAGGCCCGTCCCCCGTCAGACCTCCCCGGCGTCTCGTCCAGGACTTCATCGAGGGCCTGACCGACCGGGGACGTCCCTGTCCTATCTGACGGAGGAATCTTTCGGGGCCGATGGACAACGAACCGCGTCTACGGCGAGCTGCATCCTCGGCGGAGTCATAATGCTCTCTCTCTCCTGCCCGGCTATCTGCCTCCCCACCCCAAGCACCTCGTCGTCTGTCCTTGTCAGACGGCAAGTGCATCGTGATGGGTCCCCAGGACAGCGTTTATCCTGATTTCCACACCCGTCCGTCCGACGGCTTGAGTCATCCACTCGCAGCACCCATCTGAGCGGAGACACTGTAAAAATGTTTACCGTCGCTTTACGACAATCTCTTGGCTGAATATGGAAAACGAAGAAGTCGTCACATATCAAGAGACCCTAACAGCTGCAAAAGTATGTCTTCTTGCAGTTTTCTTTGACGTGAGGATTCATTCGTCACACAAAAAGGTCGTGTCACGTGACGAATAAACGTCGCGAATTGACGATGACATATTCGGGTGATCCACGAATCGACACAGATTTTCTCGTCATATGGCAGACAATTTTAACAGTGCGACGTCGGCTGGTGTCTGCCCGTCCATTTGGCCGCTAAGCGCCTTAAACTCCACCTTCCAGTCAGCAGAACTATCCGCTCTCTCTGTCTCTCTCTTCCCCCCGTTTCCGCCTTTTGTCCTTGCGGGGAGTGCGGTGCCCTGAGTCCCCCAAGTCCACTCGGGGGAGCCACGGGGGCCGTGAGGAGCTCCTGCCGTATGCACAAGGCCGGCAGCCCCGGTTGGGGCCTCGCCCACAATGTGAGCAGCGCTTGCGTGACTGACGTCTCACACTCTCACGGTTCGATGTAAAGGAGAAAAAGAGGGGGGAAACAACCTTTTATTTCGTTTACACCACGGCTGTTCGGAAAAATAATGACAAACAATATACAGCAGTGAAGAAAAGAGGCGTGGAAGTGACAGTCAAAAGTAGCTGGTGTCAAAGCGTTGTTTGAAATGTGACGTAACAGGGGGCCGATCGAGTGGTAGGTCGTTGTTATTCTCTTCCCGTGTCAAAATCAGAGAGCCACAAAGCGGACCCTGTAAGGCTGCTATGGCGCCCAATGCGGGCGACTGGCACCAGAAGCTCATCTCGTTTGGACGGGGACTGTGCATGGTTACGAGGGGAAGAACAGCAGAGAGAGAGAGAGAGAGAGAGAGAGAGAGAGAGAGAGAGAGAGAGAGAGAGAGAGAGGGACAGAGAGGTAGAGACAGAGAGAGGGGGGGGGGGGCACTGGCGGTAAAATGTCCGTTTTTTCTCTCCGGTCACTCCTGGTTCGGTGATTGACGCAGATCACTCGTGACGCAGCGGTAGCGATCGGCACGTGACCGCAGGCAACAACAAAAACGAAAACAGCAACAACAACAGAGACAACAACAGCCAAAGCAGCAACAACAACACTGGAATCGCGCGCGCAAGGATGGCAGCGCCGCATCAAATTTACATCACGCTTTTATCTGGGGAACGGTTTCCGTTCCATTTTTCCGTGGTGGCGGTGAGCATGGCGTGCCGCTTGGCTGCGGAGCGATCTGTGCGTGTGCGCGCGCGCGCGAGCTCGTCAGGGCCTTTGGCGGTGCGGTGCGGTAGAGAGTTCGGGGCTCCCCGCGCCCTCCACACGCTTTTATCTGCAATCTCGTCCTAATGGCTTGTATCGAGGACCGTGACCCTGTGTCAGTCCCTGCCACTGAAGACTTTGAATTCCCACCAGAAGATCAGATATCTCTCGAATTTCGGTGACATATTACTGTCGAAAAAATTTGGGAAAATTCACATCACATTACGTATGGTGCCACACACCAGGGTGTTCCCGTTCCCCCAGCTGACCGCCTTATTGGGGACACACCACTGCATCGCCAGGCTGCTGCCAGGCTGTCCATCCTTGTCAGTGGCAGCCGCACGCTGGGGAACTGCCGGAGACAGCACCGCTCCTCTGGCGGTAGACCTGAGTGCACGGCCAGGAACGTCGCCGACGCACGCCGCAGTCGAGATATGGATGATTTGGTCCGTCCGCGTGGTCCGTCCCGAACCCTGCCCTTATTCCGCGGGCCGACAGTCGAGCGGGTTACCCACTACTCTGGATTCTTCGGGTATTACGCGGCATTCCGTTGCATTGCGCCGGCACTACGCAGGTATAAGCGGTTTAAGATCATGGTACTACGTCCGGGTGAAAGTGCTTATATGTAGATTACATATAGATTATATATCGCTTATATATACTCTATATATATTCATATATATTCATATATCAGGAGATATATAATGATATACACCCATACATCATACTATATATGACGATATATACCTATATATACTACTATATATCTCCCTATATATATAACTATATATCACGTTATATATAACCATATATAAGCTTATATGTAGCTATATATTGACCTTTATATAATATTTGCCATATATAAGTTATATATGAGATTACATATAGCTATATATCGTGTATTATATAAGTATATATCAGGTAAGATATATGGGTTATATATGCTCTTATATATATGTCACATATAATTATAAATCGCACTATGTATGCCTATATATAACTATATATGTTGGTATATATGACTGATATATAATTCATATATACTTCATATTTGACTATATATAAGCCATTTTTACCTGGGCGTGGTATACACCGGTAATACGTCGTCTTATTACACCGGTATACATAACGCTGGTATTGCCCTCACAGAGTATTGCGCGGGTGAATACACCCCCGCTCACCACGTGCCCTACTTCCCCAAACTCTGATAGGAAAGCATGGCCACGGGACCGTTATCGGCTCATAAAAGGTCGCTGGTGCTTCCCGCTGGCGCGGCGGGTGCGCGGCGGTGGGCGGACCGCTCTTGCGCTGTGCGATCGGCCGTTGTCTGAACTCCGGCCACCGCCTGGCTCATTCAATCGAGCCGACCAACTCTCCCAGAACAGTTACTTTGCTGCTGTAACGATCAGGGCGGCATTGCGCGCGCTGCTGACAATGAGCACTACATCTCTCTCGCTCACTCCGCAGCGCGCGTCCGGCGCAAAGTTTGATCGCCAGCTCCGGGCCGGGCCGGGCTGGACAGGGATGGGTGCACGGGCCCGGAGGCAGCCGAGGATGGTCGGTGCGCCGCGGCTGTCTCCAGGGCACCACAGAGGCTCACCGAGCAGCTGCAGCCCCGCAATACTGTGCTCCCAAGAACAACGGTTTCATATTCGGATTCCACGCCCAACAACAAGTCCCTTCTACAGGCTGTGCCAAAAATAACGCCTGGTAAATCTCTGCCGAGCTTGGTCGGAAACGGCGCCCCGACACGCACTGGGAAACTGCAGCCAGATGATGAGCTGTACCTGTATGGACTTCTTGATTTTTTGCACACAATGTTCCTTCCCCTTCTCCTCTTTTTTTTTTTTTTGACTGGGGAAACAATCTCGGAACCTTCTTTATGGTGTCTGTCACCTTGTGTGTGTGTGTATGTGTGTGTGTGTGTGTGTGTGTGGATCCGTCGAGTTGTCTCATCCCCACCAAATTATTGATTAGAACGGGCCTGCCCGCCCTAGCGCAAGAATCGCGTCCAGCTTTGGGGACGGCGCGGGCGCTCGTGGCGCTCTCACTCGGACACAGCAGGCGCAGCAGGCTGCTGGGGAGCACGACTGAGGGGCCCGGCGGGGTCCGGTGGGCGCTGGGGGGCTCCGGGCCGGCGGTGAGAAATGTGTGCGGACGGACTGGCAGACGTCCAATGAGCGGCGCCGTCGGGGGGCTCGGGGGCCCCGGCGGAGCCCGGGCGAACCGCGTCCGGGTCGCTGTCCTCTTTCGGAGGCAGACCAGAGACCTCTTTGTGGCCATCTTTGCGGGACCCCACATCCTAGCGAAAAGCTCCCCCTCCCCCCCCCCTCCCCCTATCTCTCTCTCTCTTTCTCTCTCAGCCCCAGTCGGCGCCTGCTCTCGCACCCTCGCTCCAGCGGAGCCCACTGCGTGTTCATATTTTAGCACCTTTCAGGCCGGAGGCAGACGCCGCCGGCTGCGCGGATTGGATGTCGGCTATGAAATGTCTGGAAGGCAGAGAGCAGGCCATCGCCGGACTCCGACCGCGGCCTTGTAGCCGGGGGTTAGTGGGTGAAGAATGCAAGAGGCTGTGTCCGCAGGAGCGTGCTGAGAATGAAACAGCCATGGCCATACCGCCCAGATCTGGGTGATGAGGCGGCCTTCGGGGGACTGTTTTGAAGACCACAGTTTGATAAAGCTTTGGCGCCAGGATTCCCAAAATGGGGTTACTGGACCTTTTCTGATAGACAATACGGAAGCAGTGTGTGGCCCCGAGGAGGCACTACCACAAACGTCATGTGACCCATCTTTGCAGTCCTGGCGGCTAAGTGCAGTCTGGATCCGGTCTGAGGGGGTGCGGCGTGTGCCCGCACATCCGAGCTCGTCAAACGTCATCCGAGCAGATTGAGCCCTTGGATGACGGCGCCCCGTTCGCCTGAGATTGCCGGAGACGGCTTGGGAGGCGGCGCCTGGTGGTGCCGGCCGGGTCTGTGGCAGCCTATGGCAGCCTGCCGGCCGGGAATCTCGTCAAGGAGAATAATCCCAAAAGGTAGGAGCATGCAGCGCCCTATAAAAGATTCTGCTTGATGCGAGAAGCTGTCCTGTGCGAGCGGAGCTGTACGCCTGGAGAGAGAGAGAGAGAGAGAGAGAGAGAGAGAGAGAGAGAGAGAGAGAGAGAGAGAGAGAGAGAGAGAGAGAGAGAGAGAGAGAGAGAGAGAGAGAGAGAGAGAGAGAGAGAGAGAGAGAGAGAGAGAGAGAGAGAGAGAGAGAGAGAGAGAGGGAGAGTAGAGAGAGAGAGAGACAGAGAGGGAGAGGGAGAGACAGAGCGAGAGAGAGACAGAGGGAGAGAGAGAGAGAGAGAGAGAGAGAGAGAGACAGAGAGACAGAGAGACAGAGGGAGAGTGAGAGAGAGAGAGAGAGAGAGAGAGAGACAGAGAGACAGAGAGACAGAGAGACAGAGAGAGAGAGAGAGAGAGAGAGAGAGAGAGAGAGAGAGAGAGAGAGAGAGAGAGAGAGAGAGAGAGAGAGAGAGAGAGAGTCCGCGTCATATACAGCGCGTGCTGATCGCGCCAAAAGTTTCCGGGCAAAGGGGGAGGGGGCTGTCCGAACATACCGGCTGTCAGTGCTGCTGGTGGGAGGGCGTATAACAATAACAAACGACAATCGTGTCAGACGAGATGGAGGGGAGGCTGCAGCAGCAGACGTTTGCTCAAATGTAGCGCGGACCTAGCCCAGTGTGATCACAACCCCCTCCCCTCCCCCGAAAGCTGCTGTCATTCGTAAATCTTGATATAGAAAAAAACGTTCGGCCACGGACACAGAATTCAAAGGGATTTGCTGCCGTACGCACACCAGTGGGGAGCACAGTGTAGTGCGGTGTATGGGAGGACTGGGGGTGTGTTCTTAAAAACAAAATCTTGTGGAGGAGAGAGAGAGAGAGATATATATAAAGTGGAGGGGAGCAGCTCGGCCCTGAAATCGGTCGGTATTATAACGGCAATGACACCAAGGCGTAACTGCGGACGCAGAGACTGGCGCGGCGCGGCACGCTTATTTGAAATTCCCGCCGCGACTTCCCGGCCCGGGGGTCCTCGTCGCTTACGGATTTCAGAAAGGGTGGCGGCAACGACGGCCTGCTCGACAACCGAGGGGAATTAAATGCGATAGGAGCGCCGAGCGTGTGGAGGGCGGTAAGGGGGGAGGGGGGAACAAGTCCTAAGGCGCCCCCGGAACGGCCGGAGCGGCAGCAGCAGCAGCAGCGACAGCGGCGGGTATGGCTCCGACACAGAGATACTTTGTGTGGCGCAGTGCCATTCAGCGGCGTCACGCCCGTTTCCCTCGCCTCCTCCTCTTTTTTTTTTTTTGCCGCTTCGAAATTGGCACTTGCGTTTGGCGCCGCTTGATAGACGCTGTGTGGGAGAATCGCATGGAAAGTGCGTGAGACCCCCACTGGATGGGGTGGGGGAGGAAATCAAGCGGACGGAAATCCCTGGGCCTATGTGGTTATCGCATGCACCAGGAAGTTTGCCTGATCGAAAAGATGAGCCTCAGCGTGGGCCTGTGATCGAGAACTGGTAGCGGTCAAGGAGGCGCAAACCTTTGAGAAAGCCTTGTGGCTGTGCGCTGCCTTTAAAGATGCTGCGCTCACCAAACACCACCGAGCTTTTAGAGAGAACTCGAGTCATTGCGAGTGGTCTAGTGCTCGGCCCCAGCGGACGCAGCCAGTGTCTCCCCGCACGGTAACGCGCACCCGCGCGTGTGACTGAAGGGACTAACATGTCAGTTCTCCACCATTGGCCGCATTACAGGCTTCCGAGGAGTGATCTCTATGCCTTTGCTATACCATTGCGAAAACGGTTATCGCTTCCCTGGTGGAGGAAGCTGCTGCGGCGGTGGCACTGCCGAGGTTGCAGTGGCAGCGGCGGCAGCGGCGGCAGTCGCAGAACTATTCCCATAAACGTAAAAGCACCCAGCCGGGGTGGCGGCACGGCGGTACATTGTTTGTCTCTGTGCGTGCAGCTAGCTCGGGGTGCCTTTGTCATATCAATTGGCCGGCGGCAGCCACGGCCTCTAGCGGGGCAGGGCGGGACACACACGAGAGCCGAAGTGCGCGGTTAGCTTTACAGGGGCACGGCAGGGGGAGATGCAGCAGATATGGGTTGCCATGACGGAAGAGACAAAAGGGCGCAGCGATCCGTTCTATCCGGAGCGAGGAGGAGGTCTGAACTCATCATCCTGACTCACTGGCGTCTCGCTCTTGTTGACTTCTGTTGAATGTTGCGGATTGTGAGGGTTACATTGTGAGTGGCACGGTGGCACCGTGAAGCACCCAAGGTATATGCGCGTCCTAACGTCTGGGCCGCACCGGACTGATGTGTGGAATACATTACAGCCTCCTCTTGCATAAGACTCCCTCGGTGCGCAAAGCCAGGTGAGAAGACTCCAGCAGTGAGGGAGACCGAGTCGCAAGTGCGTCGTCTGCTTTAGTCTTCGTCACCCCCTCCCCACATACACCTACCTTTTCCAGTTGTTTCCCTTGCTCTTCAGCTCACTGCCACCTGCCCTGCTCCCTCCAGGGTTAGAGGGAGGGAGTCAGAGAGACACGCCCAGAGCTAGAGAGACGAAAAGAGGGAGCGAGAAGAGAAGGGTGTGCGAGAAGTTTAGAGGGCCTCCGGCCGAGAATTGTAAGAAAGGTAAAATGTGTTAGTACAGGATGCAGGTGGGAGAGTATTACACGGTGGTGCTGCCGACACTGCGGCCTTTTCCAACCCGTTAGCGCAATACTGGGCTCCCCCCCTTGGAGCACTGCAGTGCCGGTGAGAAACATGCCGCCTGGAAGGAACGGACGGGCGAGCCGTAGGCTGCTGGCTGGCTAGGCGAGACTGGTGGCAGTCGGCGCTAAATTTAGCGGCGACGGTTTGCCTCCGTTACTGCGCCCACTGCCTACACTGTGAGATGGCCGCCGGCTTCCCCCCAGGTTTGCCTCCCTTACCTCGGTCAGCCGCCACACTGTGAGATGGCCGCCGGCTTCCCCCCAGGTTTGCCTCCCTAACCTCGGTCAGCCGCCACACTGTGAGATGGCCGCCGGCTTCCCCCCAGGTTTGCCTCCCTAACCTCGGTCAGCCGCCACACTGTGAGATGGCCGCCCGCTTCCCCCCAGGTTTGCCTCCCTAACCTCGGTCAGCCGCCACACTGTGAGATGGCCGCCGGCTTCCCCCCAGGTTTGCCTCCCTTACCTCGGTCAGCCGCCACCCTGTGAGATGGCCGCCCGCTCACCCCTAGGTTTGCCTCCCTAACCTCGGACAGCCATCACGCTGTGAGGTGGCCGCAGGCTTCCCCCAAGTCTTCCCCCCTTACCTCGGCCAGCCGCAGTCTGGTGCTGCCTAGCGTTATACGATCCATCGTAACGAGTCAGCGTGACGCCACGGGACGCATTCTGTTCGATGCCCGGCCGGCCGCGCCGCACTCTAATGAAACATTTCGGGCCGCTTTTATGGCGTTTAAACACACCGCGGCCGGGCAGTCGTCCCCTCCCGCTGTGGGGGGAGGAGGGGGGGGGGCGAAAGGTATCTCTCTTTTCCCCTCCTCTTTTAATGGCGCGTCAGAAAAGTCGGTCAGGCACCATCACAGAAGCAGGTGCCATAAAACGGCAGTTAGCGATGGTCGTTTTAATTCCCGCGTGGGCAGCAGGAGAAGAGGAGAGGGGCAGACGGATGCGCACGCCTGACGAACCGTCCATCCGAACGCACAAAAATACAAACGGTGTTCGGCAGGTCCATGCCGCCCGCGCCGGCTCGGCCGGCCACGCCCCGCCACGCCCCGCCACGCCCATAACGATGGCCAACGAGCTGCCGCGCACGCCACTTGAGTTACGACTGTGTGTGCGCGCGCACGCAGGCGGCCGCGCCCACACAAGCAGCGAGAGTAAACATATTCCTACAAAGACAACTGTAATCCGGAAGTTGGACCATAAAGCAGCGTTGCCTCTCGGCTCAGCCCGGCCCACATCCGCGTCTGTTACGCCGCCTCGGGAGCGAGCGAGCGCGCGAATGGGGGTGGAGGAGGCGAGATAGAGACAGCGCACGGGGCCGGATGGTCTCTGACCGTGCGGCCGGGACGGACCCCCCTCCTAGGCGGTATCGTCTTCCCCCACCCTCTCTGCAGACGCAGTATACTTTTGCGTTACGACTGCACACACATCCAGGCCCACACACGCACGCACACGTGGGCAATAAGAAGAGCCGCGTTACGATCGTAGCGTTGCGTGACGTGACGTCACGTGACTGCGTACACCTGACGTCTGCCCCCCCCCCCCTCTCTGTATCCGTTTTTCTAACTCTCTTGCTCGCTCCAAACCCGTTTAAAAAAGTCTAGCCCCAGAAGCAGCCCGCGATGGGAACTGGCCCGAAAAGGGCTCCAGCGGGCTAGTCCGGCTCGAGTCCCAGAATGTTACAAATTCAGCACTAGTCCCGGGTGTGGCCCGGGGACCTGCGGTCGGACTCCGTTCGGGCTTTTACACGTCGGGCTACCCCGAAATCAGCTCCAAAACATGGGCAAAAATAGAGCTGGCAGGGTTTCGATCCTCAATCCCTCAGTTCATGTTCCGCGCTCGCTAACCGTTCTGCTGTGCGCTTCACATGGATGAGAGTCGGAGCCGCAGCAGTCACACTCCACGCCTCGACGGCAGTCAAAACGATTTTAAGTCCCCGCGGGCGGTATGAAGGGGGGATCCCACAAAATGTTACCGCCATCTTTGAATATGTTGATCAGTAACTCTTTCTAAACGTTTTGCACACTATGAGTAGTCGAGGTAAAATTTTGGTTTTTGCTATTTAATATTAATAATAATTCCATAGAGCACGTTTCAAAAGCTTGATTTTTATTTTTCGCGGGTCTGGATGATAAGAGCGGAGAGTTTAGTTCTCTTTGGCTAGTCACTCGTGGCGTACTGCTAATTTCAATCAGGCCGTTCTTACGAACAAATTTTTAAGGCTTCTATATACTTTAAATTTCATATAGTAGTGCAGATTCGAAAAATTTCTAAGTCCCGCCAACTGGGATGGACCCGAAAGCAGCCCGCGATCTTGCCGTCGGACTGATTTCGGGCTACTCCAAAAGTCAGGAACGTGGCGGAGCCGATTTCGGGCAGTCCCAGGATGAGCGCAGGTCCGTGGGGCTGATTCCGGGCTGATCCAGTCCCATTCCTTGCATCGTCGGACTCACGGTGGGACAGCCCGATAACACAACGGACCGTTCTTGGAGCAGCCCGCGGTACTTCGGGCTCTTTCGGAGCTTGTTTCGGCCAAGTTCTGGGACAATTCTTTTTTAAACGGGAAGGGATACCAGAGGGCCGCGGTAACACGAGTTGGCTGCACAGGCTCGCTGGGTACTCACGGTTTTTTTGTTGCAAAGTGACGGAGAGATCCTTGTGGTCGTGTAGTGCGGAGGGGCGGCGGCAGCAGGGGCTGCGGCAGCAGGGGCGGCGGCAGCAGGGGCTGCGGCAGCAGGGGCTGCGGCAGCAGGGGCGGCGGCAGCAGGGGCTGCGGCAGCAGGGGCGGCGGCAGCAGGGGCTGCGGCCGCGTTGGGATCGTCCGGATACTCCGCCTAATGCGGACTTTGGGACGCGTCGCCGCTGCTGCCTGGATCCGTGTGGGGTATGCGGATTAGGATATGGGGCAAAGTGTGTGTGTGTCTGTGGTGGTGGTGGTGGTGGTGGTGGTGGTGGTGCGAGAAAGAGAGGGAGAGAGAGGGAGAGACGTGCTCCGGGGGGGGGGGGCTGGGCCGCTGGGGTGTCGCCGGAAGGGCCTCGGGAAGGGCGGATGCCGAGCCCGGCCGAGCTCCAGGGCCCAGGGCATGACCAGCAGGGCCTAGCAGGGCCAGACAGCGAGGGGTACATTGACCGCGATAGGGTTTCTGCTTGAGGGCTTCTGCGCCACCCTCGCCCCTTTTCCATCATCACCCCAGAAGGCAAGCACACCATCAACTGTTTCTTGGAACAAGTAAAATTCACTTGATTCTTGCATTGTTATAACCGAAGTCTCTAACAATATTTTGGTTCAGTCACCACCAGAAGAGAGGCTTTCTCTGGGTGCACCGCGGCGCGCGCGGGCTGTGAATATTTCCCAAGACGATATAGAATGAAACATTCCGGCGCATTTATAGCACGCATGGCGACCTTCGCTTAAGTGCTTTCAATGACCACTATTCCCCGAGCCCCCTCCCCGTCCTCCGTTTTTACGCGTCCAGGAGGACGATTAATGTCAGCCGCAAATTTACGCCCTGATATTCCCTTCTATCTTAGGTCAGATGCGGTCCTGCGGTGTCGTCAACTTAGCAGTAACCCGCTGAGGGCTCCGCGGTGCCGTGGGGGCTGCCGCCCGGCCCGGGACTCTGTATTGTGCGCGCCGGAGGTCCGGTGGGGTCCGCAGGAATCGCCCGTCGTGTCAAAAAGCCGTAATGCGACCGAAAGTCATGTCCGGAATTTATGACACCTCTTGCCTTTTCCTCACCGTGTCTCTGCTGCCGGCTTTCCTCCTCTGCTCACCCATCCCTCCTCGATGCCGTTCCTTTGCGCCCTCGCCTTTCCTCTCCCTGCTTCCTGCGATTTTTTTCCCCCTAGCTCTCTCCCCTTCCAGCCGTCGTGAAAACCCGTAAAACAGCACAAACGCTTCGACCTTGGGGCCCTTTTCATCCCCTACCCCGAACGCGCGCGCACACACACACACCTTCGTTCTAAGCCCTTTCACCTCCGTTCGCGTGTGAACGTTTTTTCAGGCCCTCTCCTCCCCCTTTTCACTGGCTTTGCGCTTTTTAGTCAAATCGCCTCCGTTTTTTTTTCTTTCCTTTTTTTCTCGTTCTCTTTTTTTTTTTTTTTTTTGCTCTAAAAGCCAGCTGCTAATAACGTCGTGTGGGTGGAAAAGTGTCGCGCAGATCTGTAGCGGCAGCAGCAGCCGCAGCAGAGGCCGCCATACTAGGCACCCGCTTCACCGCCACCCATTTAATGCCGGAGGTGATGATTTTCGTCCCAGCTGCTGGCCGCGCCGCGCCGCGCCACACTGGACCCTATCGGACCCGATGGGACCGTATCGGACCCGATGGCACCCTATGGGACCCGATGGGACCCTATCGGACCCGATGGGACCCTATCGGACCCGATGGGACCCTATCGGATCCGATGGGACCCTATCGGACCCGATGGGACCCTATCGGACCCGATGGCACCCTATGGGACCCGATGGGACCCTATCGGACCCGATGGGACCCTATGGGACCCGATGGGACCCTATCGGATCCGATGGGACCCTATGCGGGTTAACGACGGCTTCGTTCCCGTCGGATTACGGCCCTCTGCGCGAACTTTGTGCGGCCGCCGTTCCTCCCGTTCCGCAAAAGAGCTTGCGAAAATCGTGTCGATGGTCCGTGTCACACTTTCTGTATTCAGCTCTCGGCGGCGGCGGCCTAGAGCCCACGGTGGTGCGAAGACCCGACAATTGCCTTGTCAGGGCGGGGCGGGGGGGGGTGAACTTTGTGAGCAGCGCCGATGAGATAATCGACCCGCTCAGCGCCGGATCCCACGACGTGGTGCGACCCTGATCTCATTGCCGGACTATTATCGGTATCGGGAAGGCCAAGAATGCGGAATGAAGCAGCAACAAGGTGCCGCCTCGCCGTGTTGTTGTATCCGCGTTACCCGACACAGCGGAGTCACAGCAACGTCGGCGCCGCTTCTGCACGTCTCGATTCTCCGCGCCGCGCCACAGCAGTGTTCGACCTTGTAGTACTCCAGGGGGTCGTCGTGGGAAAGGCATGGCCAAGCATGGCCGTCGCCCTGTAAATGTCTGGGTTGTGAGTGCTCGCGCCGCTGATGTTCGCTGTCACGACGTCAAAAGTAAGAGGGAAAGTGAGAGAGAAAGAGAAAGAAAGAGGGAGGTACTAGAGAGACAGAGAAGAGCAGCAAGTGTTCCCAGATGGATGGCCGGTGGGAGAAAGTCGATTCGGACGCGAGGCAGGGTGCGTGCTCGCGCGCACATGCACACACACACACACACACACACGCGCGCGCGCGCGCGCGATCGCCGTTTTGGATTCTTTTGAAAAGGGACGGTTCGGGATATGGACGGCCGTCGCAAGGAGATGGACCGGGCGCTGAGTAGGCAATACTCACTCATCTGTATGCATCCTCCGCCCCCGGCCCGCCCCCGACCCGCCCCCGGCCCGTCCTCCAACCAAGGATGGCCGTGTCCAATTTTACCTCACATACCTACATAGCTATGTGGGGTGGGAGCTTGCTTGGGCACATGTGGCAACGGCCACACACAGTCACGCATTTTTTTTCCGTAGCTTAAAAATTTTTGGACTGATAAAAAGATACTTTTATTATTATTTTTAAGGCAGCCATCATGGCTGGTTTAAACAAAAACAACAAAAAAAACGTGGTATCTGAGTATAGCAGCCTCGCGGACAGTTACACTCTTTGGCTGAGGCAGAATAACTGCCTCCCCAGCACCACTTAAACGCACACACACTCACAAACGGCGCTACCCCGTGAGTCAACTGCACCGAAGACTTGCTTGCACGTTCTTCCTCTTTCTTTATACAGCGTGTAAACGCGAGAGAGAGAGAGAGAGAGAGAGAGAGAGAGAGAGAGAGAGAGAGAGAGAGAGAGAGAGAGAGAGAGAGAGAGAGAGAGAGAGAGAGAGAGAGAGAGAGAGCAGCGAGAACCGGGTCCACTCGGCTCCGTCTCTGTTGCTTCATACTGCATGTGGGCTCGCTTCAATTCCTTTTCAAACTCATAAAAAGGACAGTTCAGGTTGCACTTGGGTCTGGAGCGGGCTACATAGGATTTCATACAGGTTTTCCGCTTCCATTTCTTGGTGATTCTGTTTATTATTTTGGGGCTCAGATAGCGGGTAGAGTATGGGGAGGATGAAGACTGATGGCGTCGTGGGCCATTAGCCGGACCGGTTAAGGCTTCGTAAGTACGTCCAAATTTGCTTCTGCACTGACCGGCGAACGGCGACGCCAACGCTGAGCGCCTGCAAGAGCAACGGAAGGCCAGGCCACCGGTAAGCCAAATCTCTCGAACCCCACATACCAGCTCTCTCTCTCTCTCTCTCTCTCTCTCTCTCTCTCTCTCTCTCTCTCTCTCTCTCTCTCTCTCTCTCTCTCTCTCTCTCTGTCTCTCTGTCTCTCTTTCTCCTTCTCGCCCCCTCTCTCTATATTACTCGTTCTCTCTCCCTCCCTCTGTCTTTCTCGTTCTTCCCCCTCTCTCCCCTCTCTCTCTCTCTTCTCTCTCTCTCTCTCTCTGGAGAAGTTATCATCTTGTTTTCGGGGCTCGGTGGGCCGCTTCCCATAGCGAATTGAGCTGTTGAGGACCGCGCTGTTCCTTGCAGGAGAGGGTCCTCACATGGCCTCTCCTCGCTCCCCCAAATAATTGTCTCCACGGAAAGACTCTAGAAGCACAGAGCGTCATCAGGGAATCCCGTGGTTTGGCCCAAACCCTGTGAATTTCCTCCATTATTTCTTTATTGCGTGCCCTCTCTTACAGACCACGTGACACGTCACGCTACGGCCCCGCGGGTATCAAACGATTGGAGAGATAAGGGCTGCGGGGCCCCGCTTCTCCACGATACCTGTTATCAGGGCCCCGAATGGGGCGCACCGCGCATCACGCACCGTAACGGATGACGGCACGAGCGCCGCCGTTTTGTAGCGATTTTTGTCACTGGAAACGTGTGTTCCGTTGTCATGTTGGTGTACTCGTCGTGCGGCAAACAACAAGGGGACAGCACCGACAAGGAGCCGAGGAGCGTGGGGGAAGAGAGAAAGGATAGACAGATGGATAGATAGAGAAAGGGAGGAGGGGGAGGGGGGGGGGTGAATTAATTGGTGACGCTTGAGGGAGTAGAGCTCAGCCGTAATGGTGGGGGTAACTGCATCCGTTTTTTAAACAACGAAAACATCGTAATAAAACGTGTGAAGCAGAAATGTGACTCTATCGAGGTCAGTCAGCTCGTCATGGACAAAGGCCGCCCCAGCCATGTGGAGAACAACAGTGGCGTTGGTGGGGCATTTTGTATGAGTCTGGCAGACCGTGCTATACGCCATTGTACTGCTGACAAGTGTGTGTTATTAACCTCCCTCTGTTTCCGTCGTGTTTCCGCAGGTGAGTGGGCGACTCCTTCAGCGCTGCGGCCGACTTGTGCGGTACGAACCCTCCTGTCACTCATCCTATAACATTCAGGTATGACTCAGGTGTCCACAAATCCATTGGAAGAGTTTGATTTCGATAAAGTAGTATATTGCTAGGGCCTCCAAAACTTCCAAGAAATTTTTTCGAAAATTTCCATAAAATTTTAGACATTTTTAAAATTGTGAGAAAAAATCTTGAATGTTTTTAGATAATGTCTTCGTTTTGGGGGCACCTGAAACACGAACATTTAGTGAGTCACAAGGGAAGGGGGCAAGTGCGATGGGAACCGTCTGTGAGAATATCCAATCGAACTGACCGGCCACCGGGCGTGCAGTCAGGCTGTGACCCCGGCCCGTACGAATGACAGTTCGCTAGCAGCACCGTCACCCCTCCCTTCTAGGCTAGATGAATCACATAGGCCGGAAAAAATAATCCTTGAAAATACCTCTCGTGGGTCATGGCCGTTCGCTTGCGGCGTGATTTTCACGCATATCTTTAGAGCGTGGCACGAAAGTTTCCAACACCGGGCACTACTTTAGGCGATAGAAAGTCGCCGTAGATTGGCTGTTTGTCGCCGCTCGGCCGCCGCGGCGCCACGTATCTGAGTGCGCCTGCCAGGCCGTGCCCACTAGCCCGCCCTGACGCCCTACTCTCCCTTATCGCCTTCCGATACTTTGCGGTATTTGCAGCCCCGCCCCGCCCCGCCCCGCCCGCTGCCATGAGACATTGTCGCCGTGCCCTGGAGAGGCCCCTCGCCGCCACGCACCGCCGCCCTGGAATGACGGCGACGCGGAAGCGTTTGTCACGATTTCCAGCCGGCGAAATATATATATCACGATTATTGCAGAGGGAGGTGGAGGCGCGGCGCGGGCACGGCCCCCGCGATGTATTAGCACAGTTACGGTTACCATCGACCGAACCGTTCCCGACCGCGGGGGCGGGGCCGGGCGACACCGAAAGCCCTGCGGCCGTCATGGCTTAAGCCTTCCACATGTTTCTTTTGTCATGTTTCCTTGTTGTATTTTTTTTTGTCCTCGCCTAGAATACAAAATTATCAAGCAGCGTGTACCAGTCGTCTTGCGTAGAGAGTCGGGCCGCACTTTCATTATTCATAGGCCGGGCAGCTAGGCAAGGGGCGATTCACTCTGAGACTCTGTGTACAGGGTACTAGAGCTGTAGTAGTTTGTAGTAGGTACTACAAGGTCAATAGACCTAATATTTTCGAATTTATATACATTTTTTGATGTCTTAAAGCTAAAAAGTTTGGATTTGTGGTATTACACAAAGGAATTACAATATAGTATTACAAAGTACTCAGGACACTTTGTACAGGGTACTACAGGAGTAAATTGCCCCTCGCAGCTAGGTCGATATTGATTAGTCGCGGGAAGCAATTTCCGACCTCTCTTTCTCTCTCTCTCTCTCTCTCTCTCTCTCTCTCTCTCTCTCTCTCTCTCTCTCTCTCTCTCTCTCTCTCTCTCTCTCTCTCTCTCTCTCTCTCTCTCTCTCTCTCTCTCTCTCTCTCTCTCTCTCTCCTATCACCCTTATTTCTTCTTTCTCCCCCGGAGGATGACTGCGCTCACGCTTCCTCGGCCAAGAAGGACTCTTAATATTTAATCTTTTGGTGTGTGTGTGTGTGTGTGTTACACGACGGGCAGTAACTGTCGTCTTCCTTGTCAGTTTTCATATTCTCTGGCTTCTCGAGCTGAGGCGACAGGGTAGCGAAGCGCGGCTCACTACCATTGGAGTTCTCGTGATTTACGGTCTTGCTTGGTTAATCTCCCTGGCGACCCCGCCATGATCTCCCCCCCCCCCCCCCACGGCGCTCCCACCCTCCTATTCATTTCATCCCCCCCCCTCTCCCCCGAACCCCCACAGCCGACTTCCCCCTCGAAGCCCATTCCCTCTCTGCCTACCCCTTGAAAAGTTGAGAGCGCGCGCGCTGCCCTCGAAACGGAACACACAGGAAATGGCTTCAAATGAAGACAGACAGCGCGCCCACGCGAGCATGCGAGCATGTGTGTGGTGAGCGGGCCGCGATGCGTGTGCGTGTGTGCTTGTGCGCATGTGTGGGAGGCCAAGAAGGCGACAGGCTGGGGCCGAGGGATAGAAGGGAGGGGAGGGGAGAAAGGCGTCACTGGGTGGAGGACGGCCAGCGCGCGCTGTGATGTACGAAGCGTTACGACTAAAGTTTAGTCACGAAAAGACTCGGCCCGTTGCGTGTGTGTGTGTGTGTGTGTGTGTGTGTGTGTGTGTGTGTGCAAGCGTTGGTGTGTGCGGTCGGAGCGGTACAGACACACACACGCACACAACATCGTGCCAACCCGTAACGAGGAGAGGTCTACCCCTTCGCCTGCTTAGCACGGATTAACCCATTTAAGTCGCCATTTTCTGCACCAAACGCGCGCGCACACACACACACACACAAACACACACACACACAAACACACACACACAGTGACGGCGTGAACTGCAAGCGGAGGGACGTGGGTATGGCCTGGGAGGCTGCCACACTACACCCCCGTTCGCATAGTGGGCTTAGCAGCCAAACGCCAACTTAATTCCATTCCTCTGGGCGTTTATCTTAAGCGATCCGAAGAGTAAAAATCTCGGCACAGCTCTCATTTCTCTGTGCTGATCTATTTTGTTGAGCGCGCCGGCGACAACTCGGCATGAGAAGAACCCTCTGCGTCCCCTCGGTATGAGAAATAAACCTGTGCGTCCGCTCGCGTCCGCCTGGCGCCGCCGACGCGCCGCTGAAACATAAACTCCGCTGCGAGTTTTGCAGCACAAAGTAGTTGGCTGCCGTTGGCCACCGTTGGCCGCCGTTGTTGGCCGCCACGCTCGCTGCCGCCGCGCCCTCGCTCTTCTGCTTCCTCTTCCTGCTCCGCCTCACGCACTTCCTCGGGGGAAGAATAAAATAAAAGTAACAGTAAATAATCGAAATGAGGGGGAAAAGAAAAAGAAATCTCATCCCTCCCTGCAAAACTCATCACTGCGGGGGTCGAGGGGGCCTGGCCTGGCCGTGTTCGATCTCCGCCTCCGCGGTGACCCGCCGGCCTCGTCACATCCGTCCCCCCCCCTCCCCTGCTCTCCCCTCCTGCCGCCAAATTGACGGTGTAAAACCGCCTGCCTGATGATGAGTTCGTCACTACTGCTGTTCTCTCTCCGCCTCCGATGGCAAAGGTGCTGTCGGAGTTGGTGGTAGTGTCATCACTCTCTCTCTCTCTCTCTCTCTCTCTCTCTCTCTCTCTCTCTCTCTCTCTCTCTCTCTCTCTCTCTCTCTCTCTCTCTCTCTCTCTCTCTCTCTCTCTCTCACTCGCTCTCTCTCTCTCTCTCTCTCTCTCTCTCTCTCTCTCTCTCTCTCTCTCTCTCTCTCTCTCTCTCTCTCTCTCTCTCTCTCTCTCTCTCTCTCTCTCTCTCTCTCTCTCTCTCTCTCTCTCTGGGCTGGGCCTCACCTGGTGGACAACTTTCATCACAGGCCAGCGGCGAGGGGTGCTTGCCGTGCCTGCTTGGCGGGGAGTGCGAGCGCGAAGGGAATGAGGGGAGACAGACGAGAACATTGAAGGTCCCCGCCGGTCCCCGCACGGAGGTGTAAGAGGAGGAAGGGTTTGGCGTCCTGGAGACAGGGATGCAGCGCAGGCAGGGCACGACCGCCCCGGCTCCTCCTGGAATTCCTTCCTATCTTCTTTACGTGAGACGTGTTGAGTGGAGGGGCCGGAGGGGCTAGACTGCTCGCGGGCGTGGCGCGGTGCGGCGTGGCTCGGGGAGTGGAGAACGGTGAAGGTGTATATCATTTTGGGGTCGCCGCGGAGGAGGTGGCGGTGTGGCGGGCGCGCGATTCTTTACGGGTGTCATTAGTATGTATAAGTACCCGGCCTCGTTCCCCCTCCGCGGCCCCCCTCCCCCCGTCCCTTCTCAGCTCTTCCGGCTGTTGTGCGGGGAATAACATTATACTACCAAGTTTTGGATGGTGCCAAGGCTTTCTCCAACGGCACGAGAGCGGAGGAAAGAGGGGTAGGGGAGAGGGAGGGAGGGGTGGGGGGGGGGGCTGAAAGATGTGTAGATAGATGATAGATAGATGAGGAGAGAGAGAGAAGAGAGAGAGAGAGAGAGAGAGAGAGAGAGAGAGAGAGAGAGAGAGAGAGAGAGAGAGAGAGAGAGAGAGAGAGAGAGAGAGAGAGAGAGAGAGAGAGAGAGAGAGAGAGAGAGAGAGAGAGAGAAGAGCTCTGTCAGCACAATTCGCCGTCCCGTACATTATAACGCACTCGGGATGCACGGCGGCTGCCCGCACTCCTGGCTGGTGCTCTCTGTGGCCGCGGCCGGCACCTGCAGCAGACCGAGCCCTGGCCTGACCCCTGTTACCCCTGCGGCCGTTTAGCGGGCTCACTTCACCTACGACCTCCCGTGACCGTCTGAACTACCTCCTTAGTGTCATTGTCGGCCCCTACACGTCTCTCTCCCACTCGCTCCGCTGATTGCAAATGGACGCAACTCAAATAATTCAAGTGGCCTCTCTCTCTCTCTCTCTCTCTCTCTCTCTCTCTCTCTCTCTCTCTCTCTCTCTCTCTCTCTCTCTCTCTCTCTCTCTCTCTCTCTCTCTCTCTCTCTCTCTTTCTCTCTTTCTCTCTCTCTCTCACACACTCTCTCTCTCTGTCTCTCTCTCTCTTTTTCTATCTCTCTCTCTTTCTCTCTCTCTCTCTCTCTCTCTATCTCTTTCTCTGTCTCTCTGACAGTTCAGCGCGGCGTTCCAATTCGCGTTGATAGCAGGGCACACTGCGTGCCGCGTTGGAACGAATTTATTCAATCGACCGCCTGCTTGATAATATGAAACGGCAGTAGTACCATTTGCCCCCCTCCGACCCCCTCTCTTCCTTCCCCCTTCTCTTGTCTCTGTCTCTCCCTCTCACCCTCCCGGACCCCCGCAACGGGAGCGACTGAGATGGCACCAACAACTGACTCCGGGGGCGAAGTAATTGCCTGCGACGCCAGCCGCTTAATCCTTGTAGTCGGTGTAATATTTCACTTGCCGTCGCCCCCCCCCCCCCCCCCTCTCTCTCTCTCTCTCTCTCTCTCTCTCTCTCTCTCTCTCTCTCTCTCTCTCTCTCTCTCTCTCTCTCTCTCTCTCTCTCGCTCTCTCTCTCTCTCTCTCCCGCAGTATACTATCACGGTCCTATTAGCAAGTTTGAGGTGCGTTTTAATAATGGGTGCTCCAGGTAGGGGCTCCGACGGGGCACGGCCCGCTGGGTGTGCACCTGCTGCTTTGCCAGTAATGTGCGCCCTGATCAACAATTTTTTTATTGCACTTTTTTTTTGCAGGCGATTAAACGTACGAGTGGTTTGAGCCGCGTTCCCGGGTACGGCTACACCGGGTATGAAAAACTCATTGTCAGCGCCCAGTTTTCCTCGATGAGGGGATGGGAGGAGCTGCTTCGAAAACTTGCCATTGCATTTGAGATCGCGATTCAGGTGTCTCGTACAGGCTCCAGAGAGTTTCCGGTCCGGAAGAGTTTTCGTTCACTAGCTTCTGTTTTCTAGTCCCGCCGAAAATGCCTATTGGGCGATGACAGTGAATTTCCCACTCTCAGCGCGCCCAGCCCGGCCTCCGCCGTCGCTAGTCTCGCGCCAGTCTCCCCCGGGACATCCACTCCCTCCGCAGCAGCAGAGCAGTTACATCCGGCAGACGAACCCGGCCCGTCGGCGCACGCCAGCGCAGAGCCCGACGGCGCCGGAATGTCAAGTATTTTGCAGATGTCTTAAAGACCCACGGAGCAGCCTTCCAATGAACTCCACCGCTAACTTACAGCGCCGCCCGGAGCACGACCCGACGTCTGTTCCCTGGAGGCTCCGCCCCGCCGTGCCCCGCCGGGCCCCGCTGGGCTGCGAGCAGGTACCAGAGGGCCGGGGGTCCCCTCCTGGTGGCCACGCCCGTTAATTTAAGTTTCAGCCCGTTGAAATGGAGGAGTTTGTTGCGTGCACAGTCCTCCCTCCGGCCGGGCTGGTGGCGGCGTGTCGGGGGACGAGACGATGCCTGATGCCTCCACGATACCAAACCTGTTCTCAACCAATTCCTCCCTCCGTTCTGCGGCATCGGCTTTTTCTTTTTCTACAAAACCATCCGGATTGTGACATAAGTTTGTCCACCTGCTCCTGTAAGAATCTACCTTCTTTCTTATTTTATTCTTGCTGGTTTGCTGCGATGGGGCTGCAGAGCGCTGAGGCTGCGGAAGACTCAACTTTAGCGCATCGTCATGCACAACCCCTCGTGCATGTTTGTGTGTGTGTGTGTGTGTGATAGCACGACATGAACACCTCACAAAGGTTCGCCCCCCCCCCTCCCCTTTGCTCGTCTTTTTCACCTCCTTGCACCCAACGGTGCCTGTAGTCTACACCCCTTCGCCCCTATTCCACGGCTTATGACATTATGACGCGGCGAAACTTGCCGTTGTACCTAGCGTTCAGCGTGTCTCTCTCAACGCGGTGTGAAAGTGCCGCTTCTGCTTACGATGCGCACTCTCTCTAGCCCCCCCCCCTCGCTCTCTCTTTCTCTCTCTCTCTCTCTCTCTCTCTCTCTCTCTCTCTCTCTCTCTCTCTCTCTCTCTCTCTCTCTCTCTCTCTCTCTCTCTCTCTCTCTCTCTCTCTCTCTCTCTCTCTCTCTCTCTCTCTCTCCTTAACACTCTCATTTCGCTTCTCTAGACGCTACAGGGATAAGCCGTTTTTAATCATTTCATCATTTTAAGTCCCTCCGATCTCATTATCGACAGCGACGGGACTACCCGGGCTACCCTTTATGCGTCCACAGAAATCACAGTTTTATTTCAAATTTCATAATATCCAGCCTATTTTATTCATTCATCAGACAGCACCATGAAATCTTTGCAAAGCAGATTATCACAGCATTGTAGTACAGACGATTTTGCTGAGAATTGTTTGCAAGTCATAGTGACTATCGAACGATATTTACGTAACGAACGGGTGAGGGAGATAGGCAGAAGTGTTATTGGGAGAGTGAAGAGGCCACAGGGGAGTAGGGGTGGTAATGGTTAGGGGGGGGGGGGGACATTGCTGATAAGAAAAGTAGGGGTGGACGTCAGCTGGTCGCGGGAAAGGCCATTCTCATGCCGACCCACTGTGCTGCGCTGACGTGAGGCGCCCGGCTGGGTAGGCAATCTGCAGCAGTGCCACGCACGGGTGTCCGCAGATTGCCTACCCTCCGGGCTGACCGCGGCCGCCGTGAGGTGCTCTCTGCCCAGGGACTGGAATGCCAGGCATTTTCGCTAAGGGACGCCGGCGGGCGCTGCCGTCGGCATGTGTGCCCCCCCCCCCCCCCTTTCCCCCCCCCCCCCCCCCCCCGCACGCACGCTGCAGCCCTGCACTAGCCGCCTCACGGAGAACCCTCGCCAAGCAAACGCGGCAGAAGGCATCGTTGGGGGGGGGGGGGGTATGGTGTTTTGGATAGGGATGACTGGGTATGTTCGAAACCACACACTGTTCCTTTATGTTGTAGATACGTTTGGTTTGATCTGAAGGAGTACCACTTAATATTTTTCACCAACTGTGCTCGTTAATAAAAATCACTCACAGATAGATCACTGGTTATCCAACTCACTGTACAGGTGTAGTACGCTGATAGTTGAAGACGGAGAAGATCAGATATCCTAGGACGTTGTTTGAATGGCTCGATCTAGTGGCTGGACTATGAAGTTAGAGATGGCAGTGATCGGCGGTCAGGCGTGAAGTAGAGTGGCCGCTCGCAGGAGTAGTTGCAGAGAGTGGTAGTAAGGAGTGGTCACAAAGAGTGGTCGCAACGAGTGGTCGCTAAGAGTGGTACTGGCGTACTGACGGCTCGCGGGCCCTTTTAAAGTCCGGCGCCGCGCTCCTCAGGAGCGCATCACCTGAGCGGGAGGCCTGACCGGGCCGGCAATGAGTCAGAGGCCGCGGTGGGCCGCGGTAGTGAAATTCCAATGAGTTTATTCGGCTCGTGCCGGGGTCAATTAGAGCAATGACAGATTTATAAAATATGTGAGTTGAAATGTGAATATCTATAGCATAACGTCCCAAAACTCTGATATTTGCCGTCCTCGGCAAATGAATGTAAAGGTTTAGAAAATGAGAGGAAAGTGAGTTGGATCCCAAAACTCTGATAATGTTGTAATTACATATTGTAAAAGGATTAAAAAGAAATAGAGAACGATAAACGGAGGTTATGTCTATAGCATAACGGCATCGCGCAAAGATTGGGTCGCGCATATGCGGGACAACGGAAGGAAGGAGGCAAAAAGTACGGGAGAGCGACGAAAAAGTTGTTCTCTGTTGACCATTAAGTATGAAAAAGTCATGATCACCGACCAATTTTGGGTTAGGCCCCTCCCCGATGTAGGTCATGGGGATGGTGCACGCACAGGGCGCCCTCCTCCCGGGCCTCTCTCTCCCTGCAGTGAAGGACACAGAGTGCGCTGGAGCCGCGCAGGAACGCTCTGAGTGTCGTTACCGTGTGAAGCTCCGGAGGCGCCAGGGAAAGAAAACACCTCTGAATACCCGACACACATTTCAGCCCTTATCTGCCACTCCCCCCACTCCCCGCGCCCAGCCAGCCGCACGCATCTCTGCGGAGGATCGCAGAGAAACGGATTCCAACCGCACGCTGGCAGCAGGGTCCACTTTTGTTGTCAACCAACATCCTGACCAAAAAAATAAAAAGAGTGATTCTGTCTCTTTCTGTATACAGTGCATAGTAATGTGCCACACGCGAGTCCAAGTCCACCGCGGCCATCCGCTGTGTGTGTGTGTGTGTGTGTGTGTGTGTGTGTGTGTGTGTGTGTGCAGTCCGGGACAGTCGACGGACCTTCAACACAGGTCGCAGCCATTTTCCATCCAGGGCCGTCGAGAAAATTGTGAGGGTGTACCGGTTGGCTGCGGTGGAGTGCCATGGCGCGCCCCACGGTCCACACGGCCCCCAGCGGCGTCGGGGCACACCGTCGGAACACCGACGGCACCTCCCTCGGATATAAACTTGATTGGAATCCTCTGTCTGTCATTACCCAGCCGTAGTTCATGTCGTGCCTGCCGCGGGGTGGTGACGCGCGCCGCGCTCGCGTTCTAATGGACTTCCATATCGATTACAGCGCGCTATTATCGTGGCTTTTTCATTCGTCAGAGAGCGTCTTTGAGTGGGAGACAACGCGGCCATACGAGAGCCGCATATCAATAGCCTTCACCATACAACAGCAGTATGAGCCTCGCGGGTCATGCAATCGAAGAACCGATAGTGTACAAACTTAAAAATATTTGAAGAGAAGTGTTGGTTTGCGCCCCTTTTATGGACACAAGTCGTTGAAAAAATGACCCAAACTCTCTGGCAATTTCCGAATCTTTCAAGAGGACCTACAACCGCATTTTTTAAAATTCGGGGTAGTACGGGATAAATCACTTTTTCTTTAAAACTTTCTGACGAAGTAGTACGGGAATCTTTCACGAGGACCTTTAACCGCATTTCTTTTAGTTCGGGGTAGTACGGGATAAATCACTTTCTCTTAGAGACTTTCTGACGAAAACGACTGGAAAATTTCCACCTCATTCTCTGGGGTCTACATGAAGAGTGCGGTGGCGTGCGTTGGCGAGTACGTTGGGTCCACGCGGGGGTGTCTCACATTACGGGACCCGTCCGGCACCGCCTTGTGCTCCTGTGGGCGCGGAGGCTCATTTGTCTTCACGGCTGCGCTCCACCGCCGTCCCACGGGACCCCGCAGGACCCCGGGAACAGCAGGGCCCGCAGACGGGACTAGATCTGCGCCCGCGGTTTCTCTCTCTCTCTTTCTCTCTCTCTCTCTCTCTCTCTCTCTCTCTCTCTCTCTCTCTCTCTCTCTCTCTCTCTCTCTCTCTCTCTCTTAAGAACAATGTTTTAAAATTAACCCAAAATGATGTGTTGTGAAATCAGGTTTGGGGGTAATTTCAGAGAAATAAGGAAAACTTAGTCTTGACAAAAACTGTTCAGTATGTATTCTCCAGTAGCACAAGATACAACCGTTCTCCAGCAAAGTCGGAAGACAAGTGACCGAGGCCACTGCCGTACACATTCACATTTGCGGTAAACAACACATTCATATACAAGTTCACATTGGGTTGCAGGGCCTCGTACGGCTAAGGCTATGGCAAATTGCGCGGGCGACGGTATGAGAAATTACCATATCTCAACACCCCTCCTTAATTTCGGCATACCGGAGAAAAATTCAACTATTTATTTCAACCTTATGGCCATTCGGCTCAGACTTTAACATGTCTGAAAGCCGGGGAACAACCCCTGTGGGGAAAAAAACCCGGACATCATAAGTTGCGACAAGAGGCAAAATCCTTATAGTTACAATTTCTTTTTAAAAATGACAATATAACATCAGATATTTAAATTACACATGCCAATATTTTCCCTATGTTTAGAGAAAGCAGTAAACGGAAGACCTTTGGTCATTACATCGGCCTTTTGATCGCCTGAGGGGATATAACTAACATTAATTACTTTCTTTTGATACAAATCTTTTATAAAATTATATTTTACATCTACATGTTTCAATCTCTTTACATCCCATTTCTTAAGAGCATCAATAACAGAAGTATTATCTTCAAAAACAGGAATAGAATCAGTAATAGACACACCCAACTCATTAATTAATTGGCGAACCCAAAGTAATTCTGAAACAGCAGTTGCAAGTGCGATAAATTCTGCCTCGCATGAAGACTGAGCAACAGAGGTTTGTTTCCTCGTTCCCCAAGCAATAGTGTCTCCAAACATTTGGATAACAAAACCTGAAATAGATTTCCTGTCGGGACTATTAGCAAAATCAGCATCAGCATACAATACCAACGGGATTTCAGAAGAACCCCTGTACCACAGACCCCAATTTTGGGTCCCTTGAATGTATCTCAAAATTCTTTTAATGCCTTTCCAATGCCTTTCAGTAGCATATGACTGAAACTGGCTATATAAATTGACAGCAGTACAAAAATCAGGCCTAACAGACATACATGAATACATTAAGCTGCCAATGGCACTCCTGTAGGGAAGAATATTAATTATTGAGGGGTCATTACAAATATCAATATCGGGTTTAGGATCCATAGGGGTATTCACAGGACGGGAAGTATCTAGTTTGAATTTCTTTAAAACTTTAGACAGATAATTTTCTTGACTCAGGAACATCCCATTTCTTCCCCGTTTAATTTTAATCCCCAGAAAATACGAAACATCACCCAAATCCCTCATTTGAAATTTAGACATTAATTTCCCCTTCACATCAGTTAATAACATTTCATTGTCGCTGGAAATAAGAAAGTCATCAACATATAACAACAAGTATACAACACCATTGTTGCTTCTTCTGACATACATACACTTATCAGCTTGACATTGGCTGAAACCTAAAGAATTTACAGTATCATTAAATTTCCGATTCCACTCCAGAGGTGCTTGTTTTAATCCATACAAAGTTTTCTTTAATTTACAAACATTATCATTATCTATAGACAGTCCTTCTGGTGGCCACATATAAATTTCTTCCCTTAAATCACCATTAAGAAAAGCACATTTTACATCTAACTGTTGTACAAACAAATTGAGTTTATTAGCAAGACAAAGGAAAATGCGAACAGTAGATAATTTAGCCACAGGTGCATAGGTTTCAGAATAGTCAATCCCATACCTTTGTGAACAGCCCTTGATAACCAATCTGGCTTTATATCTGTCAACATTTCCATCCCCATCTGATTTTACAGTGAAAACCCATTTAGAACTAATTGGAACTTTACCTTTAGGAAGTGAAGTTAATTCCCAAGTATCATTATCAGCAAGTGCTTTTAATTCTTCATCTACAGCAGCCAACCACAAGGACTTGTCACTTCTAAATTTAATACTGTCAAAATCCACAGGAACATCATTAACATCAATCTCTTGGGTGTCATTGAAACCTGCAAACACAAACAAATCTTCTGGTTCATTATCCAGTTTAAAATCATCAACAAATTTGCTCAACATACACATTTGTACAAAATCATTTAAATAAGCAGGTCGAACCCTGACCCTGGTGCCCCTCCTGACACCTTGCACCTCTCCATCCTCCTCAAACTCCTCAAGTTGAGGTGGTTCAACCAGAACCTCCTCCTCGGCCTCTCCTTCAACCTCATCATTCTCTCCGTCACTCTCTGCCTCTTCATCCAAATCAACCACAAAATCTCCTTCATAATTTCCTCCATATATATCCACAAAATCATCAAACTTGGTTTTCTTTTCATTAAATTTCACATTTCTGGCTGTCATTATTTTCTTGTCTTCAACAGACCACAACTTGTAACCATTGTCACAATAACCGAGCATTATGCACCTTTTTACCCTTGAGTCAAACTTTCCTTTTAGCTGTGCTTTATTTTTGGTAGCATAAGCAATACAACCGAATACCTTTAATTTTGAAAGATCTGGCCTTGATCCCGTCCACAACTCTGCTGGTACTACCTTATCCTGAAGTGCTTGGGTTGGTGACCTGTTCAACAAATAAACTGCAGTTAGTAAAGCTTCAATCCAAAACCGTTTGCTCAGACTACTGCCAAACAACAAACATCTTGCTTTTTCCAGCAAGGACCTGTTCAATCTTTCAGCAACCCCGTTTACTTCGGGAGTGCCAGGAATTGTTAACTCATAAGCAATGCCACGTTCAAGAAAGAAAGATTGTAAATTTTCATTAACATATTCTGTTCCGTTATCACATCTGAATTGACTAATACCTCTGGGAAACAAGACAGACACTCTAGCCACATAAGCCTTTATACAGGCTGCAACCTCTTGACCTTCTTTACTCTTTAATCCATACACCACCACATAGTGAGTGTAGTCATCAATAATAGTCATAATATATTTCACACCATTATAAGCCACTGGTTTAATTGGCCCACACAAGTCACTGTGCACCCGTTCAAGTGGCCTAGAAGTCCTTGGTCGAGTTCCACCAAAAGGCAACCTAGCTTGTTTGCCTTCAATGCACACTTCACAAAAACGTTCACCTTCACATTTTAATTGCTCTATTCCATCAACCATGTTACACAACCGTTTCATGTTATCATAACCCAAATGGCCCAACCTTTTGTGCCACAGACTCTCCTCAGCTGTCATCAAACACATATCAGGCTGCTCGTCTAACCCCACTTCCAACACAAACAAATTCCAATTCAAGGTTCCCACAGCAAGAAGAGCGTTTTCATATTCTATGTAGCACTTATCCTCACCAAAGCTAGTCCAGTATCCATCTGAATTTAAACAAGGTATTGATAAAAGGTTATGCGTCAGTTCATCCACAATAAGAACATCTAAATCAAACCGCTGTTTAACACCGTCAACAGCAGTGTGCCCGAGTAACAAGCCCTTGGAATAGGCAATGAGGAAAACATTAGTTTTGGCAATAATGATTTGAACTGGCCTCTGCAGTTTCTCTTTAAAAGAAACAGGGACATCAGTTTTCACTAAATGTTTAGTTGCACCCGAATCTAATGTAAACAAAACACTCTTCTTCCAGGTCCCCACAAAAGCACTTACTTGCATGTCACTTGTAAGATGAGCATTAACAATAATTGTCTCCATTACCTCATTTTCTGAGCTACAGAAATCATATCCAGACCGTTGTGTTACCATAGCAGAGGGCGCCCCAGCAGAAGACGAGCCATTGCCACGGCCTCCTCGAAATCCTCCTCTGGAACCACCTCTGGGAGACTTAGGGTAACTTCCTCGGCCACCACGATTACTGTAGCTGTGGTTGTTGCCGCTGTTGTTGTTGTTGCCACTGTTGTTGTTGCCATTGCCATGGTATCCACCGCTCCAGCTGCCGCCCTGGTGATGGCTCCCTCTTTGAGCTGGATTGTAGGGTCCTCGCTGGCTGAAGCCTCGTCTGGCTCCACGATACGCTCCCCCTCCTGGCTTTAGGCATTCCGCTGCCTTGTGGCCATGGCTCTTGCAGTTATGGCAAAGGCCATAGGGGGTGAAACGATTTCCTCGTCCTGAACCTGAAACACTCACAGAAGCATTAAAACTGGATGCGGACCCTGAAGGACCCACAGCACCTCCCCTGGGTCTGTTATAACCCATGCGAGTCTCATACTCATCAATTCTACTCCTAATGTATCGAAGGTTTAAATTAGAGGGGATAGCATCAATCCCTGCCAGCTGGGTGGTGTACGATTCTGGTAGCTTCCACATGAATTCGTATGCCACATCCACCTCTGGCTTCACACTACCTGTGTTCTTCAGGCTTCTCACGAGCCTGTCGAACCTCAAACAGAAAGACTGAAAGTCTCCCTTTGCAGGATTATACTTGAGCCTGTCATACTCTCTTGAAAACACTCCACGAGCACTCAGAGAAGTTCTCTCGAACCTCTCTAACACCACTTTCCACATTGAACAAGCATCGTCCTTCTCCTTTAGCAACTCCAAATAACCAAGCAATGCTTCTCCCAAAAGCCTCCTGCACCGATTCTCCTTGGCTTCCAAAGCCTGAATTCTCTCCTCTTTCCTTTTTCTGGTCTGTGGGTTATCACCCGGGGCTCCAAGCCCGACCGCAGCAATCAGATCTTCCACTGGAGTCTCTGCGACTTCCAGACAGCCTTCATCTCTTAAACAATTTACCATTAGAAATTTCCAGTCATCAAAATTATCACCGGTGAACTGAGGTACACGGCTGCCTCGCCTGTCCTCCATGGCCAATAGAATAGATAAAAAACCCAAAAATCGACACTAAAGTGAGTAGGTTCTCTTTAACCTCACTCCCCCCCTAGTGATCCAGCAAGGGACTTGGTTAACCTCACTGCAAGGGACTTGGTTAGCCTTGCGATCACTTGTGAGCTACTGTTAGCAGTCTCACCCCTGTCTTCCCTATTATTTAGTGAGCTAGAATGTATAGTCTCACTAGCCGAGTGCACTTTTTACTTGAGAGCTAGATTGTTTAGTCTCCCACCACTTTTCACTTGAGAGCTAGATTGTTTAGTCTCCCACCACTGGGGTACCCCTTAACTTTTGTTTACCAACTTTTGTTTACCAACACTTTTTCGTTTTCCTTTCGTTTTCTTTACACACTGTTTGTCACACACAACAAAGGCGAAACCGGTTGATCAGACCGTTTGCCAATCTACTATTTTCACTTCAACACTCAGCTTCTTGAACCACAAATTAGTAAACTTCCAGAAAAATTCAACGCACGAACACGTGGTTGCCGGTGCCGGTTCTGCAACAAAGAAACCTTAAAACACGAACAACAAATAATTTCACAGAGTCACACTGGGCCCATAACCTGTTGTGAATTCAGGTTTGGGGGTAATTTCAGAGAAATAAGGAAAACTTAGTCTTGACAAAAACTGTTCAGTATGTATTCTCCAGTAGCACAAGATACAACCGTTCTCCAGCAAAGTCGGAAGACAAGTGACCGAGGCCACTGCCGTACACATTCACATTCGCGGTAAACAACACATTCATATACAAGTTCACATTGGGTTGCAGGGCCTCGTACGGCTAAGGCTATGGCAAATTGCGCGGGCGACGGTATGAGAAATTACCATATCTCAACACATATTCACATATGTGGGTAAGATGAACGAGTATTGTACCGGGTAGGTGTGTAATTTAGTCGGTCACTTTCAGCTGTGAAAGTACAACAGCTGCAAATGAGTGTGAGGTATCATTTTAAAGGTCGTGATCCGATGACAAAAAAATGATAAAGGTTTTTTTTTGTTATGTATACATTTTTAAAAGAAATTTGTAATGTAAAGTTTTGATAGGTTATAAAACGCGAAGGGAGAACATAAACTGAAAAAAAAAATTGTGGAATTTAGAGAGAGGTTGAGCATTTATCGAATTTCAATGGAAATGCTGAAAAGTGTCATACTTTTTTTGTGAAGAAATTTTTCTTCTAAGTCCCAAACCTTGGAAGGACGCTGGTGAGGTGGCAGCTAATGGAACTAAGATGACAGATACAGTGTCGCCATCTAGCGGCGAAACTAGCTCCACTAGCGCCACTAGCGCCAGTAGCGCCAACTACTACGGGAGCACGTAGCCAAGGGATAAAAGAAGGTCCTGTCGCGATGGATTGTCGGAATGCGAAATAGCTACGAAAGAAAGAAACTGGCATTCCAACCCAAAGAATGATGGATCGAAGTCAACATGGCAAAGAAAAAATTGAATTTATAATGATTTTTTTTTTTTGTGAAACAATTTGAATAAACTTTTGGTGACTGGAAGTTCGATTTGGAGAAAAATAAATCTAAAGAGACTTGCGTTGCCATTAAAATATGTATTTGAGTGGGAGATATAAACTTAGATTGTTTTTAGTATTAATCACCTTTTTTAAACTGTGGGTTATTTTAAATAAATATACGCTAAAAGGAAGGTGGGTACGATGTGGAATGGGAATGGAGTGTAAGGTCACAAAGCACAGGACATGTCTTTTCTGCACAAACAGGGAAGGCCAGGGAAGGCCGCCATGACAACACAGACGAAGGACTCAACGCGCAGGCGCGTTATGTAGCGGGTACCAACTGTTGGGACCCGAAATCCTCAACAGTTCTCCGAAGTTGGTAGCGCCATTTATTTGGTTGGACTCAAGTAAGATGTCAGAGATGGTGTGTTGATAGTGATATTTAGCCACTACAGCCGAGCGAATGTGCCTAAGGACACTTCTGTTGTTCGGTTTCCGAACTAAGAATACACACTAGCGTTCCTATTGGCCGTGGGCGGAACTACGACGCCAAAGATGGTTGTGTTGATGACGACACCTAGCGGCTACATTTGTAACCATGTGACCACACCCCTGGTGGCCGGTTTCCGAACTAAGACCACGCACCCACTAGCGTTCCTACCGGTTGTGGACGAAACTAAGATGGGGGAATGCCGTGGAAGAAGAGTTTTTTTCCTGGCATAAAATTCGAGGAAATTGAATGATGTGTAAAGAACGAGCACCATTTACACCATTTTTAATGGTTCATTGTCTTCTTGTTCTAAACTTAAAAACGCAGAAAAATGTTCTATTTAGAGTTTTGAATAGACAGAGGGAGTTTTTTTTTTTTTTTTCACTTGAAGCAGAGTAGTGAGGTCAGCACCACACCGCTCGCTGGGCTCTGCTATACACACCGCGCGGGACAAGAAGGTCCTACGAGTGTTGCGCACCGCTCTGTGTTGTGTTGAGCTGTCCCGAGGCCCGGGCGGCCCGAGCTGAGCAAAGACAAATTATTGTGCGGGCCACAGGACAGGCCGGGGTGAGGGGTCGGGGTGGGGGAGGGGAGGGGAGGGGGGGGGGAAGAGACATCCGGCACGCAATGAGTCGGCCGTCGTGGTTATCCCTTCGGCCCTTCAGCCGTGCTGCGCGGACCCAGCGGACCCCGGGGCCCTTATTCGGCCGCTCGAACATCGTGTCGCCCTCTTCTGTCCCCGACCTAAAAAGAGAAATGGTCTCCGACCAGGATGGGAGTGAGAAGAGAGAGCGCGCGGCGTGGGAGTGGGAAAGAGACGGGGCTTCTCTTCACGGGCACACGGCGGCGTTTCAAGGATTCCAGCAGGACCGGCGCGCGCGCGCGCACGCAACTGTCCCGCAGAAAGTGAAAGTGTGTATGCGGGGGCGGCTGCGGCCCGCTGCGACCTGGAGGAGGCCCTGCAGTAACCCGCATGCCCTCTGCCCTCGTTACTTTTTCTTTTCTCACAGTAAGTAAAAAAAAAAAAAGAAAACACAAAAAAACTCACTGCTGTAAGCTCAACACGACACAATTTTGGAGCGAGTTAGACTCACTCAACCTTTTTTTTTTTTTAAAGTGTTGTACTGAAACGGATATTCTAAATCATATGTCCAACTCTAGCAACCACTAGAATGTTCAGAGTTTTCTGACGGTGGTGTTGAGGCCGCTGTTCTAGCTGTGGGGTGCAACACAGTCGTCTCCACACGCCGGTGTAAAAGGGACCACTTACCCCCCCCCCCCCCCCCTGAAACTGTACCCCCCGGTACACCATGCCTAGGGGCCATGTACCCCCCCACCAACCGATTCGGAGGCACACCATCCCTAGGGGCCGTGTACCCCACCAACCGACTCGGGGGTACACTATCCCTAGGGGCCATGTACCCCCCGGGGGGTACACCATCCCTAGGGGCCGTGTACCCCCCCACCAACCGACTCGGGGGTATACCATCCCGAGGGGCATGTACCCCCCATGTACACCACGTGGTGCTCTCGGTGTTTGGCGATTAGGCAACCCACCGGAGCGGGGCTGACAGCCATTCTGCCTACCCTCTAGGCGTCCTTGCTGCAATTCTCCACGCCAGGAGGCATCACGGAGGACAACGGTGTCGTGCTGTGCTCTGCCGTGCCCGAGATATAAGTATCTGCTACCCCAAGTCGGTTGGTGGGGTACATGGCCCCTAGGGATGATGTACCCCTCGGAGGGTACATAGCCCCTAGGGATCGTGTACCCCCGAGTCGGTTGGGGGGGGGGGGGTACATGGCCCCTAGGGATGGTGTACGGGGGGGCACCTCCTCCCTGGGGGTATGCCATCACTGCCACACTGGTGCTACTGCCATCCCGGAGCCCCGAGCTCACGCCGCGACGGAGCCCGGCACTGCCCGGCCCAGCCCGGCCCGCGAGGACTTCCGTAACTTTGGCCTGCTGCTGTAAGTTTCCGGAGCGGAAGAGAGGAGAGTTCTCGGGACGAGAGTGTGATATAAAGCGAACCCAGATTGAGATTGAAGGCACGATTTTGATGGCGTGGCGAGGCCGCAAAGAATGATTTATTGGACCGCGAAAAGAGTGAGGGACAGGAATAGTGTGACGATGGGTGTGGCGGGGCGGGCGGCGGGGAGGACTCGGGGGTGAATATCCCACTTCCAGAGGTCGGTTCGTCGGAGAGCTCTCGCCTGGTGCTGCAAGCTCTGCCCAGCTACCACACGACTGGGCGGGATTCTTGTGGTGGATCGTACCGCCACTGGTGCTGCTACAGCTGCTGCCGCTGCTGCTGCCGCTGCTGCTGCCGCTGCTGCTGCCGGCTTGTGGCTTAACCAAACATTTTCACCCGCAGGAGATAATCAATTTTCACTCATACTTGGAAAGCGCTCCGGCAGTTGAGAGAGATGGATAGAGGGTGGTGGTGGTTCGGGCGAGGGGGAGGTGGTTGAGGGAGGGGGCGCAAGGAGTATATTTGCTGTCAGTGCAGATGCACGGGGTTTCGGCACAGCCTTGTTGTGCGTGTCCACAAGTAATGGGCGCCCTGTGGGAGACAGGCGCTATGCGCGCATATGCAGCGCCTGCTGCTCTGCCTGATTGTGTGTGTGTGTGTGTGTGTGTGTGTGTGTGTGTGTGTGTGTGTGTGTGTGTGAATATGTCTACGTGCGTGGAGTTAGGCCTGCTGCCGTGCGCTCGCGAGCGGCGGCTGTGCGTCCCGCGGGGCCACCTATCCCACGGTTGTGTGCCTATGGCACAATGCCTGGCTGCCTGGCTGCCTGCCTGCCTGGCTGCCTGCCTGCCTGCCTGCCAGGCTGCTATGCTGGCTGCCTGCCTCTGACTGGCGGCCGGTTTACACGCGGCGGTGGCGTGCAGAAGCCCTATCCCCAAGGCAATTTCTTAATGTGGGCCTGCGTTTGCTTGTCGCCACGGGCACTTTCATTCATTCCAGCATTTTGTGCCTCGCCGCGACACACAAGGGCCTCATCAGTATCAACTACCGCTGACTCGTCCGTGTGCACTTTTTGTCCAACTCCCAGCATCCCAACAGTCTCCCCTCCTCCACTTTTTTTCTTCCTTTAAAAATAAATAAATATTGCTTTTGCCTCCAAAGGACCGTAATTGGACTTCGATTGAATTTCCTTGGTGCCGCGGTGCGGCGGAGATACCCCGGCCTGCCAGTGGGACGGGATGACCCCAGCCAGCGAACATTCTAATTCCGAGATCCCGAGTCGCTTTGATGATTCTGTAATGAGCGTTCGGCCGGAGTATAGTGGAACTGCAGCCGCCTCTTCCATCTCCCCCCCCCCCCCTCCCCTTTCCTGCTGTGCGCACGAGGGAGTGCGTGGCCGTCTCACTCCCACCTCTCTCTTGCTCGCTCACCCTCCCTCCCTGCTTTAAAGCTACATTTTCAGTGCGCAGTGCGGAAAATTTTTTGTTGGTTCGGTCCGTTGACCACAATTAAGATAACGGGCGGCTTCCTGGCTGTCGGGCCCACTGGGCTGGTGCCGAGGCCGCCGAGGCCGCCGCCAGCGCGCAGCGCGCATGGGTGAGTGCTGTATGCCCAGCGGCAGCTGCGCTACCACCACCTCCAAGGACTCCCGCCTCTCAGTAATACTACTCGGCGCCAAATTCGAAAAAATAAGAGAAAGCCAATCGAAGGCGAACGCTGCTCCGGGATCTTATACACTCTCAAAAATGAATGCACGATTTAAGCATAAAATGCTTAAAGTCAAGCATATTTCATGCTTGAAACGCCAAAAATCCCACACGCATATTATGCTTGATTGAAGCATATTATGCTTGATTGAGGGATACCATATGTTTGCCCCAATCATATGCTAGTGCCAATCATGCAGACGGTTAATGTACGCAGATGATTCTCAAATCAACAAAATCCCACAAGAATACAAGATTTGCATCAAAATCGCTTTGAATCAAGCATTCATTTTTGAGAGTGTAGACGACTCCCAAATAAAATACAATACCCGAAATTCCCAATTATTTACAGCCCCACAGATGGTCTCTCGGCAGCTCTTTGTGACCGAATAAAGAAAGAGATACGCGCCGACCTCACCGCCCATTGCGATTGACTTATTGGTAATAACTTTGCTGCTCCCTCCCCCGCCATACTTCTGCTCTCCACAACTTCTCAGCCCCCCCCCCTCCTCCTTCGAGTCAAACCGATAGCACCGCGGCGCCACACGCCTTCCCAGAGTGGCTTCCCTGCTATCGCGACTTCACACGGAGGAGGGGGCAGCCCCCTCCCATATCGTCCCGGCGCTTACTTTTTCCCAACAGCTGTTGCAAACTCCAAGTCCCCTACTTGCCCCGCTCCCCCGCGCCAGTCGAAGGCCAATGGAGGCACTAGAGAGAGCCTCAACTGCCGCCCTTCCCCCTCGTCTCCTCCAAACACCCTACCTCACAGGGTCTGCTCTTGTTAGGGGTCCACATTCTCCAGCACCAGAGCGGACCCACCTTCGCCACTATGGACCGTATCAATCCTGAGTCCCTCAACCAACTCCCCCCCCCCTCTCCCCCTGCAACCCTCCCCATCCCCATTACCCTATCTCTACCTCCTTCCCCATCTCCCTCGTTCTGTCGGTCCCTCTCTCTCTCTCTCTCGCACACGTTGCACTGGAAAACTTCGGGTCAGGCACTGCGACGCGGTTATTGGGGTAACAGTTGAGGATGCCGGGGAAAAGTCCGATAATTGAGGGGCGTCTGATGGGAAGCTCTGGATCACAGCGCTCCGTATACGACCACGTCGTATAGCAGAGTCGACATCCACTGTGTAATACAGAGCGAAAGAGAGAGAGAGAGACAGCGAGAGACAGGGAGAGAGACACTAGCCAGGTGAGGCACCGTGGAGACAATATAAAACGGGCGTCTTCGGATGCTGCGCGGCCGTGCTGTGCCTGCGCTTGGAGAGATGGGAGAGGGGGGGGGGGAGCAGGGTTTGCTCTCACTCTCCCAGTTTCCATCGTCCTCTCCCGGGAGGCGTTCTGTTTTCTTACCCAGGCGTGGGACTTTGCAGGAGGGTAAGGTACGGGGGTGGGGTTCGGAAGGGTAAGGAGTGGGAGGGTTTGGGGGGAGGGGGTGGGGTTGGGGGGAGGGAGTGAGAGGCGTCTCCGTGGGAAGACAGCCGCGGCAGCGAGGATGGCACAAGCAAGCAAGACTGCCGCTGGGGAAAATTCGGCATGAGAAAATGTGTTTTGCCGGAATATAATTGAATTTCAGCGAATATCCTTTTTGACTTTTTTTTTAGTTGGTGTTGTGGCGGCACAGTTTTATATTTCTTGTATGAAGTTTTCGGCAGTCCTCTGTTTGCACGTCGCGCGTTGTTCCAGGCGCCTTCGCCATTAAAGAGGCGAGAAGGGTGTTGTGCACATAGCACCAGGCTGGCCGAGGCGGCCTGGTGCTGGCCGTAGGCGGGCCCAGCCCGGCCCAGCCCAGCCCGGCCCAGCCCAGCCCGGCCCAGGCCTGCCAGCAGGGCCAGACGGAGTGGTGTCGCTGTCTGGCAGTGTGGGTGTGCCGCACGTCTTCTGAATATGAGAGTGGAGGGGCAGGCGGCTGTCTGCAACTACACTGATGTGTCGCGCCGAGTGAATGAGCCGGCGCCCACCACACTGCCAGCAGGCGGGAGACAGGCGGAGCCGGGAAAGAGAGAGAAAGAGAGGGAGAGAGGGGGGGAGAGAGAGAGAGAGGGGGAGAGAGAGAGAGAGGGGGGGGGGGAGAGAGAGAGAGAGAAACAGAGAGAGACAGAGAGAGAGAGAGAGAGAGAGAGAGAGAGAGAGAGAGAGAGAGAGAGAGAGAGAGAGAGAGAGAGAGAGAGAGAGAGAGAGAGAGAGAGAGAGGGAGAGAGAGACTCGTGAAGATCCTATCAGAAAAGTCTGACAGTTTTCCTAAAAACCTGATAGTTTTTCTGAAAACCTGATAGTTTTTCTATAAACCTCATGGTTTTTCTAAAAACCTGATAGTTTTTCTATAAACCTCATGGTTTTTCTAAAAACCTGACAGTTTTTCTGAAAACCTGATAACTTTTTTGATACAGGTATGGTAGTCTCCCTGATGGTCTGATAGCAACATCTGATAGTCTGGTCTGATAGAGAGAGGGAGGAGCATAGGGTGTACACTGTACTTGTGGACCAGCTGACTGCAGTGAAGGAGCGCCGTAAATCGAGGAGTAATGATCGTCCCACACACAAAATAGACTTTTATAGACGAAGCTAGACCATCTATCCTGAATCTAGGCCGTCTATAGACGTCTATAGTCGTCTATAGATGGTCGAAAGTAAGTCTTCCAGATCTACGTCTTGTGGTAGACATAACGTAGACGTCTATAGACGATACAAAATACGTCTATGTGTAGACAACTACGCGCATAGGTCTGAGCAGAGCGTCTATTGACAGTCTATATTATGTCTACATGTAGATGTCTAATGCTAGATCAAATATCGATATCTATAGACCAGCTACCTAAGGTCTACTTCGTCTACGCGTTGGGGGGGGGGGGAGACTAAAGGTCGATCACGTCTAGCACTAGACCGTATATAGACGGTAAGTAGATCACACCTTCGTTCATATAGCCAATGGAACTGTATTATCCTCAAGTGGTGTGATAGCTGAGTGGTTAGAGAGCGGGAGAACAGAAGAGAAGATCATGGGTTCGATACCCGTCATGACTTTATTTTTTCGTCTATACTTGATCTAGACGTAGATGGTGGTAGAAGTCTAGAAGACGTCTATTACACGTCTATTTTTTGTGTGGGGTTTCATTAGCATGGCGTGAGCAGAACCTTGCTTCCGAAAACGCGGCCTCTATGTGATATGTGGCGATGCGAGATGTGTGGATCCTTTGGGATTCGAACCTGCGCCCACACGAATCGGCTGACCAGTGGCGGCCCCGCGGGTTTGGGTCTCCCACAGGTCCCACGCAGTTCGGGACGCTGCTGTGTTGGGGTGGGGTGGTGTTAGCATAGCTTCGGGGTCCCGGCCGCCCAGCCCAGCCCAGCCCAGCCCAGCCCGGCCCGGCCCGGCCCGGGTCCCAGCCGCCCGCGGTCGGCTTTCGGCAGAGGCGTGAGGCGTACATTATGCATCGCGCCGGATAAAATCTCGAATAAAATGATAGAGCTCTGCATCCATATGGATATGGAACGGGGACCGGTAATAAACAGGTCGAATGGCCGCGAGGCAAGTGTGCCATCATGAGGTGTGGGACGTGGGGGGGGGGGGGGGGGAGGGCGATGTTTCTGTGGTCGGGGGCTGCCGCTAACTCCGCACCGCAGCACCGCCGGGTTGTGGCGGTAGCAGCGGTGTAGGGCGGTGGCGGTAGCAGCGCGACGTAGGGTGGGGGAGGTAGCAGCAGCGGTGTAGGCGGTGGCCTGCAGGTCGCTGGAGAGGAGGGGGGGGGGGGGGCGAAACATGGGCTACTGTCTGCATGTTTACTGCTCCAGCTGTTGTTGTTCTGCAGAGGAGGTGGATGGGGGGGGGGGGGGGGGGGGTTAAGGGAGATGTTCGAAAGGACCAGTCAGTGTTACGGTATGGGTATCACATGAGTGCCTGTACCTACAATACAACTACTGTCCGCACTGCACCGGGCACCCAGCAGGACATGGAATAATGGGTTCGCGAATTGAGCGAAACAATTTCCTACTTCAGCGAATTTACTCCAGTACATATTTAACCACTATTTCTCTCATCGCATCGCTATTTGTTTTAGCTCAGTCAGCGAACATCGTGATTTGGTTAGCGAATAATGGCCCGGATCGTTCCCGTGAGACATCGGGCTCGGGGCCGGGGTTCCGGCTCCTACCACTACGGCGCCGCTTTGGCACCGCGCAGCCGTGACCTCGCGTTCGCCTCGCCGTCCGCTGCCTCAGTCACTACGTCTGCCTCGTGATGTTCCGGAATGTTATCGCTGACGTGTAGGAGGTTTCCAGCAGAATGAGGAAGGAGGGGGGGGGGGGGCAGAAACCCTAAACTGCTAATAGTTCCATAACTTTGTGCAAAGGGTGTGTCAGGAATGTTGCCGCTAGCTTGTTCCTTACCATTATTCCCATCCGCACTCACACACACAGAGCACTCATAGCATTCTCCATCAGCCTGGCCAAGGCCCTCTCCCGCCTGGTCGCCCAGTAAGTAATACTAACTCCGCAACACATTTTTAATGCGCCTTGGAGGAGCTGAGGTAAAAGAAAAAACGAGGGCGAGAAGGCGGTGGAGGGAAGGCCGCACACCTCTCCCGGCCGCTAATGCTGCTTTTGCGTGTGCCATCGACTCCTGCTTTGTAATTCACGCCACTTCCGAGGTCCAAGAGCGGCCTGTGATCCAACCAACGAATCGCGCTGAATAGTGCACTATACAGAGTTTCTTTTTAAGCACTCTTTTTTTCCAGTTTTATTTTGTTCAATTTTTTTTTCCTACCTATTTTCATCGCTCGCCATGGATTTAGTCGGTACGCGCGGAAGTTCAATTTGGCCGTATGATATGGCTGGTGATTCAGGTTACAACCATAGCAGTCTGATCCGCCGAGCTGGGATAGCGAACGAGGCCAACGCTTTGCCGCAGCCACACCCCGTGCCGGATCCGGTTTCGGTGCCGTCCGTGCCGGTCCGGTGCCGGTCCGGTGCCGGGCGGCTCCGGCCCTGCTGGCCGGACGCAAGGTACATAAAGGGAGCCCCGCAAGTGAAAAGTCACGTCTTGGCTGCCGTCCAAACTCGGCTGGCCGCACGGCTCCGGAGGCTGCGTCCATCTCCCTCGCTCCTAGGCCGCTTCTCTCACTCCCGAGCTAACATTGAATTTCACTGCCGCCCACGGTTCTTTCGTTTCTCGTCCGTGAATGCTCCAGAGGGGGCATGCGGAGCTGCAGCTGATGACTTTTGCTTGGATTTCCAGCAAACCGACCCTACTTTGTGCAGAGCTGACAACCCCTGCATCTCATAACTGTCTCATCACTTTTGTGGTAAACTGACTGTGACTGGCGGTGGTTGGCTGGGCAATGCATGCCATGGCGGGAGGGCCCCCAGAGTGTCCAACTGTTGCGCGAAAAAAAGTTACCGCGAAAAAAAAAGAAGAGAACAAACTCGAGCAGGTGGTGGTTGACAGGCGCGGTAGACACACCGTGCGCCATTCAATGGAACTTCCAAATTGGCCCCTTTACGTTGCAACAGTTTGTGCGCCTGGGGCTGCAGGCGGGCGGCTGGGTGCGCCATGTTGTCGGCACTGCCATCTAGACAGAGAGAGAGAGAGAGAGAGAGAGAGAGAGAGAGAGAGAGAGAGAGAGAGAGAGAGAGAGAGAGAGAGAGAGAGAGAGGAAGGGGGGAGGGGCAAGGGTGGCTTTTGCAGTCTGCCGCCACGGGCCGCCGCACGGTGGGACTCAAGATGCAGCCGCCCTGATAGCATTCAGCGGAGGGGTAGTTAGAAGCTTTTCCAGCAGAGTGTGTGCTGCGCCAGCTGCGCCAGCTGCGCCAGCTGCGCCAGCTGCGCCAGCTGCGCCAGCTGCGCCAGCTGCGCCAGCTGCGCCAGCTGCGCCAGCTGCGCCAGCTGCGCCAGCTGCGCCAGCTGCGCCAGCTGCGCCAGCTGCGCCAGCTGCGCCAGCTGCGCCAGCTGCGCCAGCTGCGCCAGCTGCGCCAGCTGCGCCAGCTGCGCCAGCTGCGCCAGCTGCGCCAGCTGCGCCAGCTGCGCCAGCTGCGCCAGCTGCGCCAGCTGCGCCAGCTGCGCCAGCTGCGCCAGCTGCGCCATCTCGTTCCAGACAGTCCATTAGCGATGTATCGAACGTACCGACAGCTGCGCCAGGTGCGCCAGGTGCGCCAGGTGCGCTGCACAGGCATCATTCAAACAAAAACCAGTTTCGTTACCGCTGCCCGTTACCGCCAACATCGATGCGCACGAGTGTCACTTTACCAGAATGAAAACAAATGTTTGGCATCGAGTGCTGAGCCGACACGATTATAGCCTTTCGCTGGTGGGGCGGCGGGGGCGGCGGCATCGTATATCATGCCGCTCTTTTGGCGTGCACTGTAAATTGCTGCCTTTTCAGTTGGGACCCGCACGCGTGTTCCAATTAAGTACTCGCTATCTCATCGGCCCGTCATAGAAAAATAACAATCCTCCATATCAAAGGAGACTAACGACAAAGAGATAGAGTGAGAGGGGGGGGGGGAGGGTCTCCTGGCCGCCCTGGGTGGCTAACTGAACCCGACCAGTATTGACCGGAGGCAAATGCGGGACAGGCGTGGAAAGTAGCCTTTCGACATCGAAATGGATGCCATCTCGTTCCAGACAGTCCATTAGCGATGTATCGAACGTACCGACAGCGCAGCGGCCGACAGCGACAGGCCTGAAGCCCGAGAGTGGTTCATTCCAGAAGACATGTACAGGGTACTACTTACGGAAGTGAAGTCGGTCTCGAAACGGGTCGCTCAACTCCTCACAGCGCTGCTCGCCGCACCGGACAACAACAAGGACGTCCCGAAAAACACAACAAGAACGGGTTTTGTTTGCGCGCGCCCAACGCGTTGCCAGCAGATAGTCGGCCAGCGGTTTATGATAAAATGTGCCCGGAAGCGACCTAATGATAAATTACTAGGCAATAAGGACCGAGATTTATGACGCCAAGTTTTGCAGCATGACTCTCGGCGGCGTCGTATGCGGCGTCGCATGGCGCCGGTCGCAGGCGCCGGTCGCACCGATGGCGCCGCCGTTGTTCGGCGGTGTCGCGTAGCGCCGCACCTTTCATCCCCTGCCACCGCCAACCCTGCTGCGTCTTCTCACACTGCAAATGCCGCCAGATCGGCAGTTTCCGAACGCGAATAATGATTTTAAGGAGTAAATTTTGCAGTCCTTCCTTTTTGTCCGGTGGAATGGTCTTCAGAAATGCTGAGACCCGGTCGCTTCGAATTGTCTGACTGTCACATCTGAACTGGTCGCCGCATTTCGTTTCAAATCGAAAGCCGTCGGCGTTTTCTGAGCACTGGGGACAAAAAAAATATAAAAAAAAGACTGCACAGTGCTTACTCCTACAAATATGCATTGGTTCAAGCATATTTGCCACTCTTGTGGGATTTTCTTAAATATAGCGTCCGTATTTAGGGGTTTGCCAGAATCAAGCATACGTCATAGATGCGGATGTTTGACTCAAGACAATCTCACAAGAATATTGAGCTCGCATTTCTGAGGGTACAGAAAGGGCTGCGCTTGGTTGTTGTGATCTGACTCCTCGTCCCTGCCTCGGTATTTGGGCGTCCGCTGTGGCTGCTGCGCGGAGCCATTCAATATAGTTCGCCTGTGTGTAGCGGGGAAAAGCAGGGGGTGCGGGGAAGGGGGTGGGTGGGGAAACCCGAGGGGGAACCTCATCAGTTTGCCATCCAATCAACCCCTCCCCCTCCCCTCCCTGCACGCCTGACCGCAGCCGCTCACGCGGTGTTCAAAAGACGGTCTAGCGGTTGCGACGCCTGCCTCGAGGTGTGCCCGTCGCACCGCGCGATCAACTCAAGCCGATAAAGACACGGGACCAATCTCTTCGCACTCGCTCATTTTTTGTTTCTTTTTTCGCTCCCGATTTTCCTCTAGCTGATCGCTTTAGCGTTTCGCCTGCAGGCTGCCGCCAACATGGTGATTGGGAGAGAGGCCCAGCCCGACCGGCGCCGCTCTTTGTCTGCCCGCCTGTTTTCATTTGCCTCGATATAATCGTCGCGCCCAGAACAAAATTCTCACAGGTCCCACAGGGTTGTGGGGCACTTATTATGTGGGAACACACAAACATCCCACATAAATGACGTCTCACATACGAATCCCACATGAAATGACGTCCTACATACGAATTCCACATGAAATGACGTCCCACATACGAATCCCACATTATTTCAGTCCTACGTGCATGAATCCCACAAGACATATATTCCCACACGTAAAAACCCACAAAATTTCCTTCCCACGTGAGCGAAACCCTACAAGAATTATTTTCTAACACCTGAAAAGCTACGCCACTTTTATCTCACATGAAAGTGTTTAAAAAAGAATATATTCTCACTGAAGACAAAATGCGGTCGCAACCGTGGTTTGATAGAAAAATTAAGCAATAAGTTACTTACTAAGTGGGAGAAGTTGGGTATATATTATCTTTACTCAACAAATTAAGAGCTTTGCTTTCGTTTCACTTTGTGCCCAAGAATACCATCGCATGCCCGATGACTCCTGCAGCAGCACGAAGGGATTCAAATCCATTTAGGTTTTCGTCTTATGGTTCGAAAAATAAAGCGAGAGCGAAATCTCAAGTCTGTAGCTTTTACCGTTACCAAAATAAATCCCACAGAAAAAAAATGGAAAAACGTCGTCTGCATAAGAGGGGCAAGGATTCTCTCTTCACTCAGGAGCCGTGGTCTAGAGGCAGCGAGTGCGCTGGCTAAGTGGAAGATCATGGGTTCGAAACTCCGCAGTGTCTTGTGTCTTGCGTCAGTTTCGGGATGGCACACACAGACGCAAGAAGATTCAAAGATGCAAAACATAACACGAAAAAAGTAAATAATCTTTTAATTTTGACAGAATTTACGTAGGACCTCTGGAGGAAATCGGACAAGTGGGGAAAATTGCACTTGTGGGAACTGACTCCCTGTGGGAAACCAGTACGATGTGGGAAAAATTTCCCGTGCCAAAATCCCACACCGTCCTGTGATATGTGCGTCCCTGTGGGATCACTTGTGGGAATTTGGGTCTGGGCGTTCGCCAAATGCTCAACACGTACGTTTTCGCTTCCGTTCGCGGCGCAAATACAACCGGTTTTGCAGCCATTTCCGATCCGCACCGCCTACAGCTACCACGGGGCGTGTCTCCGAAACTTGTTTTCAACTGTTTGGTTGGTTAGGTTACGGTGTCGGTCACGAAAGAGTTAGGTTATGTAGAGTTCGTGGGGTGACCCGCCCCTGTAAAAGTCACTCTAGCGGGGTCACCGGGCGACACTGCAGCGGTGTTTGGCTTTGTTTTTCCAATTCGTTCTGAGACTGCTGCACGACTGCGGCACGCGCGACGTTGGCCGCAATTACTGCTGAGTGCGGCACCCGCAATGACCGATACTCCCTGATGGCTATTACGGCCATCTGCATTTGCGTGCTCGCTGCTTTGTGTGTGTGTCTGTGTGTGTGTGTCTCTGTGTCTCTGTGTGCGTGTGTGTTTGTGTGTGCGTGTGTGTGCGACACGCACGCACATTGGTCCGCTGGGAGGCCCAAAGCTGTCGATCACCGCACCGGCCCTTCGGTTCGGTGTTCGGCCCCGCCTGACCCCAGGCGTGTCTTCAGCGGCGGTCAAATTAAACGGAGCTGGCCCATGTCCAGTGGCGTAGGAAGGAGGCGGGCGGGGGGCCGGCAGGGCTTGGAAGGGCTCGAGGGCCGGACCAGGCACCCGCCCCTTCAGTGCCTGACGTGTTTCATAGCGTTGCATACATGAGTGATGGGTATAGTGATTCTTCTCCCCCCACCCCTCCTCCGTGATATTTTATAGTGATGAATGACTCCTGTTTTCCACTGTTGGTGCAGGACATGGATGGATGGTCGGAGTCTACTAGACACCGACACCGACTCACACTTCCAACGGTGAGTGTTCTCCGCTCGGCCTCCACCTCCCCCCTTTTTTTCGTGTCCACAATCGCTCTGAGCGTCTTTACAAGTAAACGATGTCACACAACTTCGCAAAAGCGTGCGGAGTAGGGATTAAAAGGCCGGTAATATTACCGGCAAGATTCGGTAAATTACCGTTACTTACGGTAATAATACTCGACCTCGAAAAAAGTGGTATTTTTCGGTAATATTCAGACTTGCAAAACTCTTGCTGTTCCAAGTATTGAAAAGGGTACTTTTTGGTCCTTGCCGTCACTGCAAAGGCTGAATCTACTCTAAAACGCATCCTTTATTATTATTTTTGCATGTTCAAGGAATTATCTGACTTCTCGCTAGAAGACAACCGTAGCCATACACAATCCTTAATTCCGACACAAACCTATATTTCAAGTGATGAAACGTCTGAAGTGTTCTAGCACATCAAGAATTGCCAGGATTGACTCTGATTGACTACTGTTATGTGGAAAAACGTAGAAACACATACTATTTTAACAAATACCCGCTGTAAATCAATCTTTCTCATTATTACCAAAAATACCCGTAAGTTACCAATCTTTCCGTATCTTACCGTAAGATTGAATCTTACCGGTATTTTTAAATCCCTAGTGCGGAGATGAGATCTGGGAACTTGTGAATGAATCGCGTACCTCGTTCCCGCTTATGCCATTTCTTTTCAGCATGACAACTTTGCTGAAGTGCAGCCTGCCCTACTGCCGCTGCTGCTGCTGCTGCTGCTGCTGCTGCTGCTGCCGGGCCCGAGGTCGAGGGGTTCAGGTGGCACAGCGCAGCCATTCGTTCTTTTCAGGCCTTAGGGAAACGAGGATCTGCGAGGTGCCGCTGGCTGTAACAAGAAGGCCAGCAGCAGGCTGCCAGTAGGCGGCCTGAGGACGGCCAGGAGCGCCGCACGGGCCTCAGGAAGGGCCACCGAAGGTTGCGGTCGCAAAATGAAGTAATCTTGAGGCACCTGCATAATGCAAGCCGGCCTTAGCTTTTTTGCGTTCTATGGACTCGCGGTGGATTAAGATTGAATGTTAGAGGCCGGCAGAGCACTCGGGTACCGCAAAGCAGATAAAAAGAGGCGGGGGGTAAAAGGGGAAAGGAAATAAACCAGGGCAAGATATCAAGGCGGTGCCCGGTAATCCTTATTGCATCGCAGGATTACGATCTCTCGTACAGGAAAAGCTGGATTCTTGCATGAAGATTTTTACGATAATTATGTTTTCCTCCGCCCATGGGGTCCCCACCATCGGTCGCTTTTCCCTCCGAGCTGGCTCTTCCGTTCTCTCACTCACTCGGAGCATCTTTTCCTGTGCGTTCACTCGTAAAGCCCTTCTGACTTTGCGGGTCACACCAAGCCAACCTCTGACGCTACTGCGTCGCTCCGCGTTGAAAAAGAAAGAAATGGGAGTAGGGGGAAAAGGAAAAACTCGGCGTTGTATACTCGCCCTTTCCCTGCCGGCCACTGAATCTAGACCCATCTCTCTTTCCCGCTCACTCACCCGCGATTGGACGGACACCCGGCGAGAGCAGAGGTCAAAGGCAGACACAGAGACGCAGATAAAGAAAACATATCAGAAGAAAGAGAATGTTCGCCCCCTCCTGCACGCTGTGCATCCTTGAGCCCGCATTGCCCGGTAGATGGCGCCAGCACTCTTTGGTTCCCCTCTACCCCGACGCGCACGACGAGATGTAGGAGAAATTGCGGTGCGGGCCATGTTTGCTTTTTTCTCCGTGTTTCCTCCCCCAGCCCAGCGGGCAGTCTGGGCGAGCTGGCACCTCCTTTGTACGGACGAAAGAGTTCGCGGTGGCCGAAGAATTAAGTTTTGGCCGTGGGAGGGAAGATTTTCCGCAGCCGCCGGGCTCCGCAAAGCATCTTGTCGTTTGTGGTTCGTCCGCTTCGCACGACATCCCCCCTGATTTTCAAAGTTTTGTGCCCCGAGCATTCCTACTCGGTGCTCTCCGGCCTTCCGTTCGCAAAGTTGCGCCCGCCACACCTCATCCATCCGGCACAAGGCACTGCCGAGGCACCTGAGGTACTGGATTGGATTAGACGAATGTCGTCGTCTGCTGGCTCTTCGTCTGCTATCTTTCCAACCCGGTGCCCTCTCGAGAAGCAGGTGCTCGAGTGGTCTTGGGGGGGGGGGGGGGGCTCGGGTGGAGGGGAGGTAGGCAGGGGTGATCAGTGATTTCGAAGCTGTCCTCGGATATTTTGGAACGATGTTAAGGCCATGAAAAAAAATATCTCGCTTGAATATGTCTTATTTATACCGGTGTATCCTTGGCCCCAGGCAGTTTCGGTTTTAGGCAGTCCCGCAACACACTATCTCCGTCTCTTTCTGGCTCGGCCAGACGCGTGAGACAGAAAAAGACGGAGATAGTGCTTTGCGGGACTGCCTAAATCGGAAACTGCCCGGGGCCAATGATACACCTGGTACATGTGTTTCCTGGTGGCTGACTGTCTGCACGGTGAAGCGGTCGGGCATAGCTGGCGAAGCGGGGTACGGCCATACATAAATTATTCTGCCCCCACTGCGTTCCTAACGGAATGGACGCGGCGAGGTAATTTCAATTAACATGAACGAGGCGACGGAAACCGGAAAGGAAAATCCACCCCCAGGTGTCACGTGGAATTGGCAAGTATCAGACCGCTGTTTTAGGTTAAATCCGGCCAAGTCCGCATAAACATTTAAATTCGATCCGGGTGAGTTTTTTTTCCACTGTCGAAAAAAAAATTGGCAAAAAGAAGAAGAAATCAGTAGCACACACACACTCAGTCGTACGGCCTGGCCCAAGGCCTGGACTGGCCTCATTGTAGCAGGTGGGTCAGACCGTTTGTTTTATGGGGTAAGTACACCAGAACGGAGTAAACTTCCTTTCCCTGCCTTTGTTTCCTTTCGCGCTCCCACGGGCTGGGCTGGGCCCGTCTATAGCGCCATTATATATTTATTACCGAAACACTTTGTGCGAGTGCTCCTGGACGCGCGTAGCCAAAGCACGGGGACGGGTGCGGGGGATACGAGCACTGAGCACACGACGCACCGCCCGGCCCGCGCCCGCTGCGTGTGTGATTTTCCAGAGTAGCCCCAGGTGGCCTCAGGCTACCCGTGACCTTACGACAGCCGTGCCAGCGGAGCCCTTCTGGGGCGCGCGACCGTGTTCGGCGTTCAGCGGTCACCGAGAGTCAGACACTGCCGATCATCGCTCCATCTCAGGTGATAAGAAACTTGAAGAGTCTGTTTTGAAAACTTTTGCGTTACATTCAAGACTTTTTTGCCCTTGGTGGGGGCCGTGCCGGGCCGTGCCGGGCCGTGCCGGGCCGTGCGCCCTTTCCTCCTGTGCCCACCAGCTCTAAGAGGCCGCAGGCTCGTTAAGGCTGCTGATGAGGGTAGTTGGACGGGTTGTGCGACTCTTTCGGTGAAACTTACTGTACCCGATCGGGCCCTATCGGAGCCAAGGTGGAGTGTAGCGGGGCGGCGGGGCAGAAACTTTCCCTCCCTCGGGGCAGGTCTGGGATGGAGGCCTGTGGCACGCGGGCCTGTGGCCCGACGGCACTCACGCGGCAGCCCCGGTGGACACAAGAACACGCTGCCACAAAACAATAAAACAACATGGAAAATCGTTTCCGACCAGCTCCCTTTCCCTCTCTCACGCAAACTGTCTGTCGATTCATTGCGAAGAAATATTATGGCATTGTACACGTTACACACACTGGTTGTGTTTGCGTCGTGATGATTTTGTGTGCATATTGCATATGCATTACGAGGACTTTGCTTGTTGCAGGCCCAAAACAACTCTCTTTTTCATGTAAAATAGGATCCTTAATTTTGTTACTAAGTGAGAGAAATGTTCTTATTAAGCTTTGGTTAGTGCGCACACATACGAACGCACTTACAGTGTCTGCGTGCGTTAACAGCAGCCTCGCGTAGTAATTGAAAATTCCATCATCGAGCCGACCATGCGAAGATCTGGGTTAGCGATAAATGTGATAGTATGTGTGTGTGTGTGTGTGTGAGAGAGAGAGAGAGAGAGACAGAGAGAGAGAGAGAGAGAGAGAGAGAGAGAGAGAGAGAGAGAGAGAGAGAGAGAGGGAGAGAGAGGGAAGGAGGGAGGGGTGAAAGGGAAGGGGGGAAACTGGAAGTGGTGTGAGTTCCAATAGCAAAAGGGTTCGTAACCAGGAAGTGGCAAGGGGGAGAGAGAAGTGCAAGGGTGGCTCCTGTTAAATTTACAGGAGGTTGAAAACGTATCCTGGCCGTCGCTGACAGGGGCCTGGGGTGGGGGCGTGGTGGTGGTGATATCAGGAGCCCCGGAGGACGCGCAGTGGGGCCCGCTATGCTGTTATGCCTGCCGTCAGCGGCCCTAATGGGGACGCACTGCGCTGCAGACCGGCGAGAAGGCGGCGGTTCGCAATCAAATTAAGGCTCGCGCTACGCGATTTTACAACTCCGGCGTTCAAACTCTGGCGGTAGAACTCTCGGCTTCCGCTGATAGCGATCTTTGCTGCGGGGGAGAGCGCCCATCCGAGGCGCCCGGTGTGTGGCCGGGCCGACACCAGATAGCGGCAGGCAGTTTAGCTGGAGCCGCCGCAGCCGCCACAGCCGCTGCAGCCGCTGCCCACACAACGGCCGATTACTGTATGAAGGAAGTCCGCCTCGTCTGGCAAGCCGGCGGGAGGGGACAGAGAGAGCGAGAGGGAGAGAGAGAGAGAGAGAGAGAGAGAGAGAGAGAGAGAGAGAGAGAGAGAGAGAGAGAGAGAGAGAGCGAGAGAGAACCGCCGTCATTAATCATTGTTAATAAGCACGTCGTTTGCCGACGACAAGTTTTGCAAGAGGATAATTTGGTTCCGCACGTGTCTGTAGCGTCTCCTCCAGGTCTCCTCGCCACTCTCCGCCGCCCTCCGTGTCGGAGCGTGCACACGAATCATATATGGCCGCACTCTGCCCTTCACATCGCTAAATTTGGAGAATAACTCACTCTAACGACAAGAAAAACGCGTAGAATTTTTTTCCTTATTTTTGGTTGGAAGCAGCCTGTGCGCACTGTTCGACCTAGCTTCCCCCAACAGCCGCCAGCAGCGCACTGCACCGTGTGTGCTGCAGCAGTGGCGGCCTGGTCCGGCCATATCGTAGCCACCGCCACCGCTGTTCTGAGGCCAACCCGTGTCTGCCTGCCCTGTGTGCGTGTGCGGGTGCGTGTGTGTGCGCGCGTGCCCACGCATCCACCTCCGGTTTCTCTTTTTCCAGTAAATAAGAATGTATTGGCTATCTCATGCGGCTGGGGGCCAGTGTTCCTGCGGTCCGCCATGCGCGTGTGAGTGTGTGTGTGTGTGTGTGTGTGTGTGTGTGTGTGTGTGTGTGTGTGTGTGTGTGTGAGTGTGTGTGTGTGTGCGTGTGCTGTGTGTCTGTGTGTGGCTCGGTGTGGCCACAAAGACCTTATCGGCGGAGCAGGGAGGCGGGCAGCCGGGCACCTCCCCCCAACCCTGTTCCCTCCTGTTCCCTTCCTGCATGCGCACCACCGAGAGGATACGTCTTTCATAAATGCCAAAGTGTTGTAAAAGAAGAGCAAATATATCTGCTCCGTCCGCCGCGCTGACCACACACAGGCTCTCTGCGATATGAGGCTGATCCCGCACGCCTCGGCAGGCGCCTCTCGGATTTAGCGTCGCTTTTTAAATATTTTCTCAAGCTTCTCGCCGTCGTGGTGCGTCGCGAACAGAATGCCACCGTTTGGAAAAGAGACCGCAGCTGGCCATTTGATATGCAAGGAGCGTGGCGCACTCTGTGATCACACCCAACCCCTCCCCGCCCCGGTAGAGCAACGCGCCCGGCTCGAGCTCGGAGCGCTTCATCACGGCAGAAAAATAATTAAGGCACGAGTTAAAGGGGTCTCAACGCGCTGCGCTTCACTCAGAGAAGGCAAATATAAAGAATGTGCCATCTGTGCGCGTAAAAGTGTGTGTGTGTGTGTGTGTGTGTGTGTGTGCGCGCGCGCGCGTGAGAGAGAGAGGAGAGAGAGAGAGAGAGAGAGAGAGAGAGAGAGAGAGAGAGAGAGAGAGAGAGAGAGAGAGAGAGAGAGAGAGAGGCCGTGCTTTAAAACGGTCACTCAGTCGCGCAAATGAAGTTGCCACAATCACTTTTCTTGTTTTGTTTTTTTACTGTGTTTTATTCTTTTTCTTTAAAATTTTACGTAGCAGAAGCCGTTGGCACCTAAAACAGCTAGTGAAGCCCGACAAATCGAGATTTGAATACGCATGGATCATTTGTTAACATTTGATTTCGTTTTATGAGATGGAACTGCTTGGCGGCGACCGCGAAAATGTGCAGCGCTCGACAGAGCGGTCGACAGCGGTAGGGCTCGTGCCCTTCTGCCTCCTCTTCTTCTTCTTCTTCTTCGCCAAGCCACCATCTGCCTTCCCCCTCCCTATCCCTCATCTCCCTCCTGTCAGCGGGGACTCCACCCACACCGTATACCCGACCAGAAGTGAAATTCCTTGTTTGCAGATTTCCCGCGACACGCCGCCTCTGCCCCCACCCCCTTTACACATCCTCCGGCAGGGGCCGTGACATCCGCTCCCTCCTCACCTCCCCTCCCCTCCACCGTCCCGGCCAGCCGCCACCATTTGGATGGGGTGTAGTTGTTGTTGCTCTGTCCACGTTAGGCGGCCTGCCTAGTATCCGCAGCCGGCGGCGCGGACTCCCTGCGTCAAGGGGCCGCGTGTAACGGGGGGGGGGGGGGGGTACATAACCAGGTCATTACATTGTCGCGGACGTGCGCACCTGTGTCCCATGGGATTCTCCTGCCGGCCTAGGTCCGTTCACCGGTGTAGCGCTCTTCTTCTCTCTCTCGCACGCACTCCCCCCCCCCCCCACTCTCATCAGGCGTTATTCGCGCCCCCATGCAGTTGGCAGTATGAGCAGGGGGGACGGGGGGCCATGCTGGTTATAGTGGTGAACTTGAAGCTCGCTGGACGGGTCATTGCGGGATTAAATGGGTGGACAGGAATGTGCCATCAAGCACAAATTAATTTTGCAATTCTCGTCGGCCCTCCTGCGCTCCTCCTCGCACCACCTCCCTCTTTGTTAGTCTCCCTCTTTCTCTCTGTGTGTCTCGCTGCCTTTCTCTCTCACTCCGGCTGACACATGGCCGCGTGGCTACAGGTGCGCGCGCGGCCCTAAACAATAACAAGGCAGTGGGCGGACAGACAGGCGGGCAAACAGACTGACACTCTGTCAGAGGCGCACACGGGAGGGAAATTACAATTCGCAGAAGTTTACAGTCGCCAACGTCGCCGTGCATCCCGCGGTTGGCTCGCTGCTGGGGCCGAAAGAATGAAAGGCAGCGAAAACATGGGAAAAGCGCGGGCGGACCGTAGGCGGAGAGGCGAGCTTGTTTCTGTGCGCCAAACGTCCGTCATTATATTTTCACGAGTACCTGCTTCACTATGGTCCACGGGTGGGACTGATGTGCGCGCGTACCCGTTTGCTCCCCATTCGTGCTGCGCTGTCGCTCTGCTGTGAAACTCGCAGGGAACCAGCAGATTGTAACACACAAAATGTCATGGTGTCTGCGAGGTGGGGTTAGCTTTGGGTGATAGATTTGGTGTGGTTTCAGATTTGGGCTAGTCGGAGGAAAATCTTCCATGGGACAGTCCCTGTTTTTTGGAATTTTTGATGCTTCTTTATTCAAAAACAACAACAACACAAAACCGGGTGGAAATCCATCCAAAAATTACTTTGATTTTTCTCTGGATGTTTTTGCCCCACTGACCCCAATCCTAAGAAGAGTTTTTGCCATCCGTTTATCGTATTGTTTTACTCATTATTTATTTACTTTCTCGGCAGGGTATTCAAATTGGCTGGATGCCGCCGGTGGTTAATGGGCCATCGGGTCACGGCCACACGGACGCAGTGGCGCACCTCGCTGATGAGCCTGCGGCTCGGCTCGGCTCGGCTCGGCTCGGCACGGCTCGGCTCGGCACGGCTCGGCTCGGCTTCACTCGGATGCTCTCATTTGGTGCCGTGCCAGATCGGCAATCGCCAACTCCTCGTTCCTGGGACAAGCACAAGCAACCGGCAATCGATGCGGTGCTTCGCAATCCATCCTCCGAAACACTCACGGTGTGCACGGGCTCCTACCGCTCTGATGGCAGTCTGCTTGTTTGCAGAGCAGCCCCCCACCTCTGCAGCAGTAGCGTGCTTGCAGTCCACTGCAAGATGGATCGACACGGACAAACAGCTTACTAGCCTGCCTGAACACACTGCGTCAGAACCGGGCAAACCCCTTTATAGGCCATTCCCCGATTCCTCTCAAGGTTGTTTTCGTCGTTGGACACTGCTGTTGTCGCACAACGCGTTGCTTCGGCGCTGAGAGATGGTTGTCTGTGTGGGGAGCAGCAGATGGACTGCCGCCACAGTAGGCGAGGCTCCGGAAATAGTGTGCCTTGGGATGGCACACTGACAGTCTGCTGTCTCGGTTGCTCAGACGCCCGCAGACTGGGCACTGGGTCAGTTTTCCAAGGGGGCGCTGCAGCGCTTGCTTAAGAATCTGTGCGCCAAGCTGACTATGGAACTGTGACGGAGACGAGGGCAGATTTTAGCCACGTCCTACACATTTTAGGTGTTATCACACTATACAGGGTGATTTTTTTTTCGATTGTGCCATGCTTCTGGAGCGTATAGGGGGCACGTAGGGAAGTATTTTGATATAGGACACTTGAGGTTGGAATTCAAAATTACGACCGCAAGACCGCTGCCACAAAAACTAACGGAGGAAGCGGCGGCAAGTAGGCAACCCGCCCGGTGGGCGGGCACCAAGCGCCGTGGCGTGGCGCGGCGTGGCGTGGCGCGGCGTGGCGCAGCGTGGCGCGGCGTGGCGTGGCGCGGCGTGGCGTGGCGCGGCGTGGCACTGCGAGCGGCGTCGTGCCGAGTGGCCCGGTGAGAGGCAGCGGCCGACGTT
>CM076246.1:7320986-7475986 GCA_038380765.1 Odontothrips loti
AGTCATGCCTCGTAGCTGTCTCGTAGCTGGTGATTGAGGTAATCAGACACCCCGTGATTGCGACAGGTCCGTTGTTCGATTCTTGCCAGTGGCCCCAATTTCATTTTATTTTTTTCACGGCCAGTATAGTCCATTATTTTTGACTGAAATACCTCTGCGATGCCTGCTGGTGGGGCCAAACCAACTGCGACACAAAAAAACGTACACATTTTGAGTCTAGACCCTGAGTTTAGACACCAGCACCACCGATAGCGCATCACGCTTGTAGCAAAACGAACAGAAAAATTCGTTGTGACAACCAATCATTTTTGTGCGTGTCAGGCCGCCATTTTGTTGATGCACCGCCCCCGCTCACCGGCGTCCCGCTTCAGCCTGTCGACTTAGGTTGGCGCCGTCTTATTCTTGAAGGCGGCGCCTCCGAGCCGGGGGGTGCGGCGCCTGCCTCCAGCAACCGGCGGCGGGGCGATTAAGCGCTTCTGCGCCGCCGCCACCGCTCCGCTGCTGTTGGGGATTAGATCAATTATTCACCGTTTCAATTTTCATAGAACGCCACGGTGGTGCTCTCTGACGGCGACCGCATCCTTTCACCCCGCGGAGGCTCCGAACGGGTACAACGGCGGCCGTGTTCGATTTCAAAACCCGACCGCTCGCCCGGGGCCTTCTCACAGGGCCACACAGGCGGTTACCGTGCCGCCCTCGGCCTCCAACCAACCAGTGTTCCCAAATTGACTCACGCGTGTAAATCGGGGGAGCGCTTTTTCGCAGCCCCGCTACTATTGTAGTTTGTTGCAGAGCGGGGAGGCGGTAGCCCCCGCCCCCCTGCCCCTCCCCCTCCCCTCCCCTCCCCTTCACGACCCTGACTGATCTCAACAACGCGGCCCGATGAATATTTGATGCGACTTTGCCGGACGAGAAAGGGGGTGCCCCGGCCGCCCCAGCGGAGGTGTTCTTTCCCCTCGCCCACTGTACCTTTCTCTTTCCGAGTCTTGGTAGGGCCTCTCTCTCTCTCTCTCTCTCTCTCTCTCTCTCTCTCTCTCTCTCTCTCTCTCTCTCTCTCTCTCTCTCTCTCTCTCTCTCTCTCTCTCTCTCTCTCTCTCTCTCTCTCTCTCTCTCTCTCTCTCTCTCTCTCTCTCTCTCTCTCTCTCTCTCTCTCTCTCTCTCTCTCTCTCTCTCTCTCTCTCTCTCTCTCTCTCTGTCTCTCCCTCCGTCTGCACTGCCTCCGTTCCTGAAGGAGGTCCGCCCTTCTTAGCAGAGATTCATTGTACACCGATGTGACAGGCTGTCGGCCGCCGCCGCGGCAGCCGCGCTGTGGGGAGGGGAGCGCCTTACTAAGTCAGGGTAGGCAACACGCCAGCGCGGCTGCTGGGCGGGTGGCCTATGCTGGAGTTCGCAGGCGGCGAGAGCCGTACCACCCGTATACCACCCCGTTTGATGGGTTGGTGTGACTAGCCCTGGGCGTTATCCAAATTTCGGTATCGCGGTTTAGCGATAGCGCAAAACCGGGGCTTTAAATTTTTAAAAAAATATAGCGGTGCTGTTGAGTCAAAATACAGTGATGCGACAGATCAGGCATCAGGCAACCAGAAAGGGGACGCAAAGTCGAGGTATGGTACTCGAGGTATGGTGTTATCGTCACCCGGTGTCGCGGTATTTTACCGGTGCGATATATCGATATTCCAAAAATTCAATTCAATACCGTATTTGCCGGAATACTGCCGAGGTGTGACGCCAGACAGCGGCCTCTGGCTGGTGATGGTGGTCAGCCGCGGTCATCATGCAGACACACTATTTCGCCATCGAAATGGTTGCGCTGCCGCACTAAATGCGTCACCTAGCGGGCAGAGTGCGCGCAGCTCCGGCATGTCATGTCCCTTCTCATGTCCGTCGGGGAATGATACCCCCCCCCCCCCCCCAGCGTGCGGACAGCCCCCGTCTGCTACAAAGGGACACGCACGCACACCCTCCCCTGCACACTTCCGCTGCCACCTCCCCTCTCCTATCCGGACGCCCCCATCGGATGGCCGCAGCCCGCGCGCGGGGTCGCGTCCGTCCAGATAGCGTATTGCCGTCTCTGTCGCACTCATTTACCGCCGCTCTGCGGCGGATGCAGTGCGACAGAGATGGCGCCAGCGAGATTGGCTGCTGGAGAGTCCTTCTCCCACACGGAGGCAGGCGTCCTGGGTTTGGGGAACACCGCATACCAGATGACCCGTGTCCGAGCCGGCCGCCCCCCGCCACCCCGCAGGGCCCCGCACGCCCCTTCCTCCCCGCCCCCTTTCCAGCAGCACCCGTTGGGGATGGCAGCGCATTATACACAGTCTTACACCCGGAGCTTTCAGTCCATCCATCACGACGAGATGTGTTAGCCGAAACTTGTGAATTCCCGTCTCTGGTGTACTTTCCTCTTCGCGGTTACAGTAAATTGCCGTCCCCGCGCTGCCGCACTTGTTTGCCCACGTCTTGTTTCCGAGCAGCCTCCACACGCGGTCTGCGGCAAAAAGGAAATCGACTCCAGGAATAAGTCTTGTTTCCCCCCGGTGGATATTTGGAGGGAAGGGAAGGGGGGCCTCCCACACGCGCGAAATGGCCCGAGGGGCGGACCGTGTGGCACCAACATGAAACAAATAATATCGGACCAGCGGCGCCACAGAGACGCACAAAAAAAGGTGGCCGAAGCGGAGAGGGGATTGAATCTTTTTTTATGTAAAAGTGGATAAAACGGGTGGATAAATTAATATAAAGGCCGATTGTAACTGCTGGCGTTTGTTTCAGTATGTTCCCGTTTCACAAACACCTAGTGCATATTGTTTCTCATATATTGATGTTTTTCGTCCCGTTTTCACCTTTCCCTTTCCATCGGCGGGAATCCCATTCTCACTCTCCCGTGCTTGCTGCACAAACATGACCTGTACCATGATCGGCTGGCGTCACTCAGAAATGGAATTGTAATTGCAACACAGCAAACAGGAGGGACTCGTTTTGATACGGGTGGAAAGAGATGGAGGCAGGGATCGGGGTTGAAAAGAGAGAGAGAGGATGAGGGGTGACCGAGGAGCGTGCGAGCGAGAGGGGGAGAGAGAAGGAGGAAACTCTGCATTTAGCGATAAGTTACAACGTTTCGAGATTGCTTGTTCTGCAACGACAAGAGTCCTTGCTGGAGACAAGGCGCTCTCCCAGCAACTCAGTGCAGCCACTTATTAGATTCCATTGCCACTGAACTGAGACGAGGAAGTTGTGCCGTATCACGAATGAAACCCTGCACACAGCATGTATGTTTCATTTAATCGAACCTGCGCTGCTACCACACGTTTTTAACGACAATGTCTGTTCAAAGTTTTATCCTGAGCCTCGGGCAGCCTCCTGGTCTCAGTGCCTCCGCTCCAGCGCTCCTGCGCTCCCGAGCCCTCTGGCCCCGCGCTGGCCCAGGCCTGGGGCCCAGGGGTGCTATTAAACATCCAGACGGGCAGCCTCTGGTATTCTCGTTATGCCTTGCTGCGCGCACAACTATTTTGCTCAGACTCAGCGAGGCGTGGATTCGAGGGTCCCATTTTGACGCGAAAGAACGGCACAACGAAACTATCGTTAAGGCACAAAACACGACACGACGAGAACAGCGGCAGCCGGTGATCACCGTGTCCCTTTTTTCGTGAAAATCCAATCTCTGCCTTGCATCTCTGCGCTGGTTGACATTCAGTTATTGTTTTTGGTCGGGTGACGTCAAACGCAGTCAAATGCGGCCTGTTTACACGTCGCGGCACGACTGCGCCGGGGGACGAGTTGGGACGCCCCACCTCAAGCCCCGAGCCCCTAACGCCGGCCTAAACTACGGCGGACATGTTACGAGCGCAACAGCGGGCCAATCCAGCACACCGAAGCACCCCTGTTATCTTGTAAGGACGAGTTCCTTAACACCAACACCGCCCATACATATTCATAGGATAGCGCACCTCAGCGCCGGCACCGCCGGGAACCAACTTGACAACTTGTGCGCGTGTGCTACTAACACACTAACCGCGCATGTATTCTAATGCAGGCGCCTCTTGGGGGGTCCTGGGGCGCCCCAGATCGGCGAAGGTCGTCAGCAAGCAGGGCATCACGGACACTTATTTTCCCGAGGATAACTGTGCGCGGAGATGGAAGGGATCAAGGAGTCATAGACAGAGAGGGTTAACGTGTATGAGTGCTTCCGTCTGAGTGAGACAGAGAGAGAGAGAGAGAGAGAGAGAGAGTTAAAAGGGGGGGGGATAAAGATCAAGGAGCAAGGAGTACAAGAGGGAACCGGAGAAAGAGAGAGAGAGAGAGAGAGAGAGAGAGAGAGAGAGAGAGAGAGAGAGAGAGAGAGAGAGAGAGAGAGAGAGAGAGAGCTGTCGCCGGGGTCGTCGGCGTGCAGTGCTGAGCCAAGCCCGCCTATGACCGGATAACAATGCATGAAAGGACCCCGCAAAGGCACAGCGTCAACAATGGCCCGGCTGCGACATCTGGCTCCCCCACCCCCCGCCGGGCCTGGGTGACAATAGTGCGACCTCACACAGTGTGTGTGCGGCTACCGCCCCCGCTACTGCCCCCGCTACCGCCCCCGCTACCGCCCCCGCTACCGCCCCCGCTACCGCCCCCGCTACCTCCCCGGCTACCACCCCGGCTACCGCCCCGGCTACAGCCTAGGCGCAACGCGCCGCCAGGAAGGTGATTGTGGCGCAGCATTGGCTCCAGTCTGGTGCTGCCCGATTCTGGACAGCCCCCGCTGGAGCCGCCGAATGGCTCCTGCTCCAGACAGTTGTGGTATGGCGTCCAGCTGCGGGCACCCGAAGTATATACATGGGACCGAGAAAGGGGGGGGGGGGGCGTTGACCTGCTGGGTTGTCGGAGCAAATCCAGAGCGGATGAGAGCATGTCAGTCAATATCCCGTCCGTTGCCAGTAGCCGCTGTCCTCACAACAAGGGTACGCAGCGCACTGGGCCTTGAGCAGCAGAGGTCTTGGGTGGCATTAACCTTATCTCTCCTTTTCAAGCTACGATCAAAATGCATCGCACTAAAGTTCGTAGTTCAGAGCTACAGTCTTCTCCGGAAGTTTTTTATGATTTTGAGTAGAAGTCGCGTGGATGGATAAAACTGGCTGGGACGGTGACCGGGCCGCACACTGTGGACTGCAGGGCCTGCAGGGCACAGGAAGGTCGTGGGGGAGGGCAGAGAAAGAGTTTCGCTGGATGTTATGCGCGGCGGAAGCCCCTCCACAACGGTGCCGGGCCCAGCCGGGCCGAGCTGGCGGGTTTTGTGGACCAGATAAGTGGTGCTTTATTGCCACAAGCCGGGCCGGGCCAGCAGGCCGGGCCAGCGGGCCGCGAGCCTAACATAATGGACGCCCACTGTTCCTTGTTTAACTGCAACAAAGTTGACGCGCGCGACGCGTTTTTGCGGCCCGCCCCACACCGCCACCGCCGCTACCACCGCCGAGGCCTCACTGTTCCGGCCCCCTCCTCCTCATGCACAAGCAGGCTCTATGCAGATGGAAGAAAACTAATTCGGTCTGCGAGACCCGCTGAAACTTTGTCTGCCGACGGTGTTGTAGGGCCCGCTGATGATGATGTGGAGCGGAGGGCGGACATGATACCTCGGGGGCCCGGTGCCGGGCAGCAGCAGCAGCAGCAGTAGCAGCAGCAGCAGCAGCAGCAGCAGCAGCAGCAGCAGCAGCAGGCGAGCTCATAGGGGTTCAGCCGGTAGCAGCGCAGACCGCGCAGGCCCTCGAGGAGGCAAAGGGGAACATCGTTATAAGTCGCCCCACCCGGCCCTGGAAAGAAACTCACCCGAAACCCGCTCTCTCTCTCTCTCTCTCTCTCTCTCTCTCTCTCTCTCTCTCTCTCTCTCTCTCTCTCTCTCTCTCTCTCTCTCTCTCTCTCTCTCTCTCTCTCTCTCTCTCTCTCTCTCTCTCTCTCTCTCTCACGCGCTCGGGCCCAACCCAACCCACCCTCTTCATTCCCCTAGCTCCTGAAACACTCATCGCTTCGGCAGGTCATCTGACTGGTAAGTATGCTTCCCTCTGTTTCTTCCCTTTCAAGTCGACGCGACGACTCGTTCGGAAAAATCCTCAAGTCGTGAGGGAAGGAGAGGTCAGGTGGGTGGAGCGGAGAACGCGAGGGGAAAGGAGAGGCAGACAGAAAAGGAGGGGGGAGGGGTAGATACCCTAGTGCGCCGGACGCAAGGGACTTGCCCTCCCTCTGCGATATAGCGTTTCCGCCAAGAGGTGGTTGGATTCCCGCGAGCTCAGCCCCTCCTCGGTTCGGCTCGGCTCGGCTCAGCTCGGCTCGGCTCAGCTCGGCTCGGCTTGGCGCCCCCCTCCAGAAAACGCTACGATCGTTGTCCATATCTCACCCGGTCATCTCTATTTCTTGTATTATGTCCCTCTCCTTGCGGCGCGCCGCTCCGCGGGGCTCTGGGGGCCTCAGCCTATGCATCTCCCCGCCGAGGCCCGCGCCCCCCACAAATCGAAGCGCGACTACCCCGCGCAGACGCGAATGGCTTCGGTGACAGCGAGCGGAATTGAATGCCGCGTCGTCGGTTCAAAAACTGCGCTCGCTCGCAGCTGCTATGATTATTTATTTTTATTTTGGCCGTGTTCCTTTCTTGCCGCGTGGATAGAGACATAAAAATAAATAGGAACCGAGAGAGGACCACTATGTCGGGCGGTGATAGTATATAGCGAGGTCACACACGACGCATCCGCAGATGTGCTGTCCATAAATTGTCCCTTTGTCTCTGTGGCAGTCTTCGGCAGAAGTCCCACGTGTCGACTGAGCTGCTTACATATTTTGATAGGGTAAGAGCAGGTAATAAAAATCACATCGCAAAAAATAATTGACACTAGGTATAACAAAATGAAACCTTCCAAACACATGCAATTAGCAAGTTTGGGGTAAGATGCCCACTTCGAGAATGGTGTGATTTTTTTTTTTTAATTTTTACTTACCTTTATGTCAGCATTACGACTGAGGTCGAGTTTCTGGCTCTGACGCTCCTCGACGGTCGCCAAGGCAGCAGTCCCCCCCCCCCCACCTCTCCGCCTAAGGTCTCCGGGGGGCGGCCGGGGGCGGGTGGACGGCGCTCCATCTCGATAAGGATTGTCGAGGCACCGGAAGCCGGCCCCCACCGCCACTCATCGGTCGAGCTCAGTTAGGCCAGAGAGACTCGTGGCTGCACCCTCTCAAAAGACTGCGGAGAGAACTTTCCAACGGCGCGCCATAGAAATCGCGCTTCAAGTTTCACCGGAACGACTTGCAGCCGCGCGCTTCTCAAAAACCCAACTCCCCGAGGCGGCGGCCGTGGCGCGCTGTTGCCTTCCCCCCTCCCCCCCCCCCACCCCCTCCTGCTGAGCACACAGTGTGTCAAGGTGAGGCGGGCGCGTTGCGTGCACGCGCGCGGTTGCCTTCCTTTCGGCCGCGGAATGTTTTCCCTTCCGTGACGCGGTGCCACGCGGTGCCACGCGCCCGCCAGGCGCCCGCCACGCGCCTGTCGCAGAGACTTTAGCCTGTCCGTCCTCTCGGACAACACCGCGGCACGCGTAGCGTTGGCCAGCGGGGGGCACCAGCGCAGGGCATCCGGGCGCCTTCCTCCTCCCCCCCCCTCCTTCTCCTATCTCCAAAGTTTTGTGACGAGAGCTGCGTTCTGTGAGGCAAACGCGGGGGGAACAGTAGTGTGGCAGCTTGGTTTACACAGCGCGAAGAGACGTCAATGCAGAGTGCACGGAGCCCCTCGTCGGGAGAGCCCCCCGGCCTCCCCTGGGCCCCCTGGGGCCTCGTGTTGATGCGCTGTCAGCGGCTACCTTCCAGTGCAATGTGTGCGTTACACGGAGCCGCCCGTGTCTTGTTTGCCACCCGCAATTTGGCCGTCGCCATCATCAAGGAGGACGAGTGTAATCTCGTGATGCATTCTGTCGGTGGACGTGCGAGAAAGAATCGCCATCATCATCGCGGGAGATGGATGGGGGTTGTCAAGGAATTCGATATCCTTTAAAAACAAAAATCCATTTGGGTTAACTTTACCTTTTTGTAGTCCCCTGCGTCTCTTTGCGTTTGGCGCGCGTTCCCCATTTTTTGAGGGCATCCAAACAGTAATTCAGTCACACGGCAAAACGTTGCTGTCCGCTGATCGCAAACCGACAAAAATGAAATTTTCTCTCAAGCCGTGCCCTGTGGCGCGCGGGGCCTGGCGGGGCCGGGGAGTGTATGCGCCTACATTGTTGTTGTGCCAACGGCGCCCCTTAGATGTTAATGAGCTTGCTGTACGTACAGGCAAATATGCAGGAAGCTTTTATAGAGCGCGCCGCCGCCAACTTCGGCAAGAAGTTGTTCTTCTTTCACGACTCCCGACGACACTTCCCAAGGATAGCCGCGGAGTTGGCCAGTCATCAACACTGGGGGCGGTGTCTCTTGTGTCCTCAGTGCGACATTCAACCTAGAAAAGACAAGAAGCTCGAGGGGCGGGCAGGCGGGCAGCCTTGTTTTATGGTCGATCAAGAATGCGCGTAATAAGCGACAGACTTTGAACACAAGACAACGCCGCCACCAGAACTGGAAGTGGTCGTAAAATATATGCCCAGCCTCGGGCCCAGGCTCGGGGGTCTACAAGGGCCCCGCCACTGCCGCAACAGTTTGGTGATTGCGCTTCGGCACGGAACCAGAGAGCCCCCCCCCCCCCCCCCCCCCCGAGCCCCCCCGAGGAGCTGTGGGCCTCTAGATCATCACAGGCCGGTTAGATCGGACAAGCAAACTCCGCCAATATCCACACGCATCCGCAGGCCGAGGGCCGAGTCGAGCTTCAGCACAGCTTCTCCCTCTTTTTGTGAGTGACAAAGTCGTAAAGAGGTGCTCGGAGTATCCATGAACACTGGCCGCGGCCCGCAGCCGGCAGCGCCTGCAGAGAATGGCTGTATCCTCACGATTATCACGGTGCGGCCGCACGAAAGGCGAATAAGACCGTCATCACTGCGAAAAGGGTGGGGAAAAGAGAAAGAATAATAAAAAATTATCCAGCAGCGCCTGGGATTGAAAGCCACAAAGCCTCGGTGTATAAAGGGCTTCTGCAGCGGCAGAGCGCGCAGAACTAGGCCTTTCAGAGCGTGACATTCTGCTTATTAATTAACCCTGTCTAGGCCGAGCACGGCTGGGGAAGCCCGGCACGGCACGGCACGGCACGGCACGGCACGGCACGGCACGGCACGGCACGGCACGGCACGGCACGGCACGGCACGGCACGGCACGGCACGGCACGGCACGGCCGACCATGGCACACGGAGAGCCACTCCAGGAACTGCTGTGTGCTTCTGCTTGACTTTGCAGGCCCCCTGGCCTGACCCTGCCGCCTCTCCCCGCCCCCTCCCCCTCTCCCCGCCCCCTCCCCCTCTCCCGGCTTTCGCATTCCTCAAAGGCCAGGGGCCCCTGGCAGGCAGGCAGGCAAGCAGGCAGGCGGGCAGGCAGGCAGGCAGGCAGGCAGGCAGGCAGGCAGGCAGGCAGGCAGGCAGGCAGGCAGGCAGGCAGGCAGGCAGGCAGGCAGGCAGGCAGGCAGGCAGGCAGGCAGGCAGGCAGGCGGGCAGGCGCAGGCAGCCAGGCAGCCAGGCACCCAGGCAGGCAGGTAGGCAGGCAGGGTGATGGGATCAGGGAATCATTTTGTTTTCGGTCCGCCCCGCGCCCCTCTGTGCCCCGCAGCGGCGCTTTGGTCCGCCCGACCCGGCGCCGTCAGCCGAAGGGGGCCCCCGCCAAGGTGGTGGAAAAGTGGAAAAGAGCGAGGCTTGGCGGGGCGGTTGTGGGGGCGGCGGGGGCGGCGGGGGCGGTCCACGGAGGTCACCGGCCAACGCCGCTGCCTCTGTCGCGCAGAGCACCTCTCTGGTCACGTCGCGGCGCTGAAATTTGAATCGCCCGCTTTGATCTCGGTGCCAGCTAAGCGCGGCCCCCGCCGCCCCCGTGTACCTGTCGCACCGCCACGGGGACCTGCAGGAGCGGGCCCCGGTGACCCAGCTGGCCCCCGCCGAGCCCCGCCGACGTGGAGGTAACTCGTGTTTGTTTCATTTTGGCGAATAGTAGAGGTCGCGCTGGGGAGGGCAGCTTCATGAGAATTGTGACTTTGGCCCCCGCCGAGGGAGAGCGGCCTTGTCTTGCTAAGATAGGGTAAGTTCAGGTAAATGAATTCTTGAATAGTATATGAGAAAAAAAATGTATTTTGGCAAGTTTTCCGGATGTGACTTTTAGGTGTGATATTTTTACCTGCATGTTTTATTCTCAACGCGACCTATTCACCTGCACCAACCCATTCCAAAAAACAACAACAACAATACAACGGTTAGTGTACAGAAAATTCAAACAACAACGTTCGCACCCCAAAATTATCCAAGTTGTTTCCCCTTTCTCGAGTCCTCCTCGTAGAGCTATGTGCACACCTCTCCGTGTTACAAAGCAAGAGGGACCCTTTGTATCGCGGCTGGTGCGGGACGTTTTCGTAAACACGAGAGGCCTTTTCTAAAGGCGTTTCGCCTTAGAAGAAAACGGAAGCATGGCACAGCCGCGCCAGCGGCACCGGCCCGGCCCGGCTCGGCTCGCCACCTGCTCCGCGCTGCGTGGTGCAGCCGCCGCGCTGCCCAACACACCATACCTCGTCGCCCCACATAAAACTTTGGAGTCCGGTCCGGTACAGGACCGGGCGGGGGGGGGGGGGGGGGCTGCTGGGGGATGCCGGGGGCTGCCGGGGGCTGCCCGGAGGGGCTGCCGGGGGCTGCCGGGGGCTGCCGGGGGCTGCCGGGGGCTGCCGGGGGCTTCTGGGGGCTGCCGGGGGCTGCCGGGGGCTGCCGGGGGCTGCCGGGGGCTGCCGGGGGGCTGCCGGGGGGCTGGGGGCTGCCGAGGGCTGCCGGGGGCTGCCGGGGGCTGCCGGCTGCAGGTGGGGGGGGGGGGGGGGAGGTGATGATTATCATACGTCTGTTTTCTAATGCAAATTGACGCTCGCGTTGGCCGTCCGCTGCGGCGCGGCCGTTCTATAATGTGCTCGTAATTCTGCGCTGCGTTTCCGGGACCGTGACTTCATCCGGCCGTCCGCCCGGGCGTCCGCCACTGCACTATGCGCTGCGGAAGTGTCAGAAAAATTAGAAAACAAGATTTTCAAAATTGAGAGCCATAGTAGTGTTGCCAAGGAGTTTTCTTTTTCGCTGGGCACCCGACCCCGTCGCCCCCCGACCTGGTAAAGGTGTGCGCGCGCGAGGGGACAGCTCCGTGCCGAAGGAGGAGGGTTATGACTGCCCCCCCCCCCCCCTTCGCCAGCCAGGTCCAAGGCTGCTATAAAGTGCCGCCTGCTACCTATGCAACCGGCACGATTTCCGGGCGCAGCACAGAGCGCATGGCGTCTGTGTGTGCGACCAAGACATCGCAGACCGTCCCGTTCCCTGTGGGAGCGCGAGAGAGACACTGGAGGTGCAGGATAAGTGTTACTGTTACTTTATCATTTTTCTTTCTTGTGTTTCAGATGGCACCATGCTGACGGGCCGCCAGGTCGCACCACTCTGGAGCTCTAAAAGGTGAGCATATAGGGCGGCGCACATAGTGGTCGGCCCTGCTCCTCTGCTTATCGCGGTGCTGCTGCTGTTGCTGCTGCAGGTGGCCGCTCTGCTCCACACGGGCCGCGCTTGTGTGTGTGTGTGTGTGTGCGCGCGTGTGTGTGTGTGTGTGCGCGTGTGTGTGTGTACATGTGTGTGTGCGTCAGTGGCGGTTTAACTGCTCCATCACAGGGGGGCTGATCCTGAAAAATTTCAGGTGTTTGCCTACCTTTTAGGCGGAGCGCCGCCCCCCCCCCTTAAACCGCCACTGGTGTGCATGTGTGTGCAGCGTAGAATGTCTCGCCGGCTCCGGGCCCGGCCGCCCGCCCGGCCCAATATTATCTTCATACATTGCGGCGCCGGGCTAAGCCTGGTCGACCTGTGCGCTCGTAAAGTGGCACTCGAGTCGTTATTTGTGGCCGCGCATGGAGTGCACGCCGTATCACTTACCCCAACGGATATACTCGCAGGCAAAATGTGATTTCAGAGAGACCTTTGTTGTTGTTTTTTTTTCTTTTCTCTTCAAAGCTTGAAGGCAGTGATTGTGGAGGAAGGCAATAGACACGGAGGGTCCCTGCGGGGTGCCCGTCGTGCCAGTGGGCCCTCATCGGGGCCCGGCGGACAGTCGGCGACAGCGGTCTGGTCGCTGAGGGATTGACCCGCTCACACTTCACTGGCTCTGCCGTGCCCTGCCGTGCCCTGTGCCCTGCCGTGCCCTGCCGTGCCCTGCCGTGCCCTGCCGTGCCCTGCCGTGCCCTGCCGTGCCCTGCCGTGCCCAGCCGCGCCCTGAGGCCCTCACGCCAGAAGCCTTAGGCGGCCTGAGGCGGCCTTCGGCACGGCCACCGCGTCCCAGCCTCAACCAGCCGGCCACCAGCCACAGCACCCGAAGAGGGCTCCGGATATGAGATCCACGAGAAAAACTGTTCTCCGCCTGTTCCGACCGCGAGGATGGGCAGCAAAAAAAAAAAAAAATATGAAGAAGAAGAAGGAAGAAGAAGAACATGTCTTCTCTCTGTCCGCCTCGCGTTAGATACAAGTATCACGGTCCCCATCCAACACTGAGATTGTGTGTGTGAGAGAGAGACAGAGAGAGAGGGAGGGAGACACAGAGAGAGAGAGACAGAGCTATTATCACGTTGTGGGCAATCGTCCCTGACAGGGCTACTATTTCCGAGACAGCACAGCTATTCTGGTGACCAATGTGGCCATGGTACTTTCGTTGCTCTGATACGGCCTTGAGGACCCTCAGTGAGGGAGGGACCGTAGGAAGTGACTCCTATGCTGACCCTCGGAGAGGGAGGGACCGTACGAAGTGACTCATATGCTGACCCTCGGCGAGGAAGGTACCGTAGGAAGTGACTCCTATGCTGACCCTCGGAGAGGAAGGTACCGTAGGAAGTGACTCCTATGCTGACCCTCGGAGAGGAAGGTACCGTAGGAAGTGACTCCTGCTGATCCTCGGTGAGGGAGGAACCGTAGGAAGAGACTCCTGCTGACTCGCATATAAACTGCTGGACTTCGGCATGTGTGCGTCCAGATTTCGCCGTTGTCTCCTTTCCATATACGCCCATTTTTTTCCTGGCACGGCTGCCGATGTAAGTGGCAGTGTAATTGTAATGGTAAAAATGTCTAGTCAGTGGCACGGACGGCGCATACCACGCCCCTTACATTTGTTACATTTGCATAATTTTCGCATCAGCACTCCTTTAGCTCCGTGCGGGTCTGACGTAGGCAGGGGGAAGGACCGCCCCCCTCCCTCCCACTGCTGCTCCGGATAGCGTTGGTGGCTGTACGCTGGGGGGTACGAGAACCAGAAAAAAGTAGGGAGAGAAGAGCAAAAGAAAACAACGCAGTTCGCTCCTGTTCGTGGCTGCGCGCGTGTGTGTGTGCGCTTTTGATACTCATCAGTGGTCTGTAAATAATTCAAGCCCAGCGGTCGGAAATTTCACGTTACTTCTTACTATCGAAGGGTGCTGCAAGCGCGTCTCCGAGCGCCACGCTGCACCTGACAAGGCACCCCGCGAGGACTCCGTGAGGACTCCGTGAGGACTCCGTGAGGACTCCGTGAGGACGCTGCCAAGTCCACTGGGCCCACTCACATGTAACGTTCTGCTCTGCACTCCTCTGCCCTCGGCTTCACCCTCCCCGCCGGAAATGAATGAGTTTATGATCACCGTCCGATCTCAGGCTGTAAGGAGCTCGAAGGGACTGTTGCTTGGAAACTTGCCGCGCATTACGTTTAAGAGTCGAGGCCGAAAGTCGGACTCCGCTTGGCGCCAGCAAGGGTTTCCGCAAAAATGGGGGCACATGACATTTTTCTGACATAAAATTATGCGACAGCAAAACTGTTCTTTGCGGTTGGTTGGCCTGTGCAAGAAAAGTTACTCAAATCGTGCTTTCAAGTGTCACTGCGTAGACGCCCCCTTACGGCTTACTTTCGTACGCACGTTTTCTGTGTGTGTGTGTGTGTGTATGTGTGTGTGTGAGGGCAGGCTGCGCGGCCGCGACCGGAGGACGCATTAGCCGAGCATGTACCATGTGCCATTGCAGGCTCATCCCGTTAACGATGAAAACGCATCCCCACCCCGCTAGCGCACCAGGTGTTTTTAACACGAGCCGGGGAGGGGGAGGGAAGAGGGAGTGGGGGGGGGGGGGTCCTCGTGGCAGCTTGTGCCGCCCGACCCCACCCAATCTACGTCGGGTATAGGCTGGGATACTGACCATCCCCTCACACAGCTGATGCTCCACAGGGCCTCTTGGGGAGAGAGGTGGTCGACAAAGTGTACACTGACCTTATATACTCCGATAATGGGTTTCCTTATCGCAGCCCAACCCCCGACAAGTGCGTCCCCCGCACACGCGCGCGCACACACACACACACACACCACACACACACACCTACACACACACCTACACACACACAGCAACAGGTGCCTGGCGGACGTCTTTGTGTATGTGTGTGTTTGTGTGTGTGTGTGTGTGCGGTTGAAAGGTGTTGTGTTTGACAGCACACCACCCCTGTTCGATGTCCCACGAAAAAGAACATCAACACAATGTGGAAAGGAAAGGTGTAAGGACATTTCTTTCTTTAAAAAAAAAACTCTCTACTCTCACGAGCACTCGCGGTAGGACGTGCGGGAAATGTCTTTAATAACTGCTCTACTTTTAAAGTTAATCTTTTTAACTGCTGAAATATATTCAATAGTTACTCCACTTTTTTTAATATTTTTTTTTAACTGGCATCGGCCGCGCATGGTCCGGTGCGCTCGGCACACCGGAACGCGCAGAGGCCGCACGCTGGGCTGGGCTGGGCTGGGCTGGGCTGGGCTCGGCTGGGCTCGGCTGGGCTCGGCTGTGCTCGGCTCGGCTCGGCTCGGCTCGGCTGGGCTTGGCTGGGCTCGGCTGGGCTGGGCTCTGCTCGGCTGGGCTCCTTGCCTGATTATAATTCACGGTAGTGGAACGAACGCACGACGGGTCAGGGGCTGGCCGGGGTGGGCGGTGCATGCACGGCACAAAGTGACACGCCGCGGTGTGGGCCGTGCCCGAGGGGCCGCGGGGCCGCGGGGGGGTGGGGGGCCGAGGCCGTGGCGTCGGAAGGGCGGGGCTCCAGGGCGACGGGCAGCGCGGCGCACAGCAGAGGGGCGCGCGGGTAATCCCTGGGAAACGGAGAGCAGGAGGAGGAGGTCACGGCCGTGGCGGAGGTTCCCCGGGTGTGTGGCCGTGGACGCCGACCGCAGGATATTGCAGCGCCGAGGCACTGCCGGCCGCAGTACAGATTCTGCTTATACGCTGCATGCCGAAGGGAAACGTCACAGAGCGTGAACCGAGCATCAGGAAACACGACCTACATCTGCACGACAATAAGGGGCAAAGTGTTCACAGATAACGTTAGATACTTTTCTGGCAGAGGACGGAAAAATTCGGGAGATGACGGATAAATAAGCGACTCAAAAAATTTACGTCAGGAAAAATTGCGGACAACATTGACCTCGAGCAAGAGGAAAAATACTTTCGACTGTTTTTCGCCATCCTCATTTCCGTTCTCGCGTCCCATCGATTAGCTCCCATGGGGGTGCTCATGCACGGCTTTAGTATTTATACCCACGCTATGCAGCCGGATTGTACAAATAAAGCAGGACGGGGATGGGGGAGGACGGGGAGGGGGGTAAAGGGGGGGGCGCACTTTTCAGAGGCACTACGCTGGAACAGAGGTGCCATACCTCCGCAGTACCCCTCGCTCCGCCACACCTCGCACAGCCGGGCGGGGCACACAAATAGATCGAAGTGACGCCCGAGGCACAGTACGGGTTAGAGAGAGAGAGAGAGAGAGAGAGAGAGAGAGAGAGAGAGAGAGAGAGAGAGAGAGAGAGAGAGAGAGAGGCAGACAGACAGGCAGACAGACAGACAGGCTGACGTCTGTACGGACTGGCATAGAGACAGCAGGCCAGCGAGGGGGCAGTGAAGACTGCACTGAAAAAACAAATGTGTTGATCAACGCATCAATTGATGCGTTCCCATTTGGTTGCGATTTTAATGCATGTGTCAAGCGTTCCCCCATGAAAATCGCATATGCGTTCCCTTTCATCAATGCATGTTACATGTGTTGCTCATCGGGAACACATGCCACATGCGTTGTTCCACACATTTGTTCTCTCAGTGTGCGATGCTATCTGGAAGGGATCTGGGCGCCGCGGGTGTTCGTCTTGTTTCATTACCTCACAAGGGGAGCAGTACCCTGGGTCAGGGCAGCAGGTGTGTATTACCCTGGGTAATGGCTGGAGGTGTGCATTACCTTGGGTAATGGCTGGAGGTGTGTATTACCCTGGGTAACGGCTGGAGGTGCAAATTTCCCTCGTTTGCGGCATGGGTTGGTAAACGGAACAAGTACAGCGCATCGTGGTGTATCCTGGTGGTACCCTGATGGGTGGGCATTCCCCACGCTCTGTCCTGGGCTGGGCTGGGCTCCACGGGCCGCCTCCGAAGTGCGAACAGAGAACAACGGGGATGTGCACAGCTGTAGCGCCGCTCTTGCGGACGCAGCGCCTGCGGGAGAAGGAGAGGTTTGCGTGACGACCTGCAGTTTTACACCCCTCTCCCTCCCACCCCGTCCCGGCTCTCCCCTTCGTACCTCCTCGCCAGGTGGGACAGCACAACGGTGCAGTGTGCGTCTGCTTCCCGCTGGCTTTGCTATGAAAGAAGAGCACTTTGTGTCATCAGCAGCCACAGCGCCGTGCTGCAGGCGGGGACGGGAGGGAGGGGAGGAGGGGTAGCCGCCCGCCCGTTCCCAGGCGTCTTTATCCCCGAGTTGCCGCGCCGTACAACTTCAAGTCCCTCGGTTTCCATGTAATCGCCGGCGTGTTTACGGGTCACCGCACGGGACAGGGCGGGGTGCGTTGTGGGCCTCTCCAGGTCGTTCGCAGATTACGGAACGCCAGTCCATGGGCCCAGCAGTATTCCGGGAGGTACCCCGCACTCTCAAAAATGAATGCTTGATTCAAAGCGATTTTGATGCGAATCTTGTATTCTTGTGGGATTTTGTTGATTTAAGAATCATCTGCGAACATCAACCGTCTGTATGGTTGGCACTAGCATATGATGCTTGAGGCACGTATTGTGTTCTTGGGACAAGCATATATCCCTCAATCAAGCATAATATGCGTGTGGGATTATTGGCGTTTCAAGCATGAAATATGCTTTACTTTAAGCATTTTATGCTTAAATCGTGCATTCATTTTTGAGAGTGCGGGCTGGAGCGCGGGTTGTCTCCCGGAATGCTTTGCAGACATCTCAGCTACGGACTTGGCGTGTTACATTATTATTGGACGGCCTGTTTGCAGATCCAAAGCTGAAAAACACCCAGCGCACAACACCACACGAACACATTTCGCTTCCTAATGTTTATAACCCATGAAGTAAAACTTTTCACATTTAACATTCAACCTAAACCCCTAGCAGATTTTCGCCTTTCATTTAAACAGATACTTTCTACCTTAAAGTTCGCAAACATTACCTACCGCTTGCGAAAAGCCAGTCGGGGTGACTTGCCCTTAAAAAATAAATGGTCACGTCGGTCGGCCGGGTATGAGACGCGAAACAAACAGAACACGACTAGGAAAAAGGCGGGGGGGGGGGGGGGGAATCAAAGCGTCTATTGTACCCGTTTACACTGCCGGACGGAACCGCACACTCATTCTCGTGTGTTTTGTCGTATCGATTCGGACACAGCGCAGCGCCCTCACGCGCTGCCAGCGGCGTAGCGTTTCGGGTACAGAGTTGTACAGTACGACTCGCTTTTTTATTTCCTATTTCGCGACCAGAGCGTGTCCGTGTTTTTCTTGTTCCCAGAGTTGTAGGGCGTAAATGCATGTCGTATGTGTTGCATGCATGTATGTATGTGTGTGTGTGTGTGTGTGTGTGTGTATGTGTGCGGTGCTCATTCTCGGATCTGCTGGCGCCAAAATTCAGGCTAATATTGTTCGAAGGGTTCGTGGCGAGTCGTGATAAATAAAATAAATAGTCTCGGTACACCACGTCAACAGATAAAAGTAAAAACACTCACGGTGCGACGCGTTTCGTCCGGCACGGTCCGGACGTCATCAGGCACTGAAGTCATCAGTGCCTGAAGTCATAAGTGCGGTCATCAGGCACTGAAGTCATCAGTGCCTGAGGTCATAAGTGCGGTCATCAGGCACGGAAGTCATCAGTGCCTATGACGTCCGGACCGTGCCGGACGAAACGCGTCGCACCGTGAGTGTTATTACTTTTATCTGTTGACGTGGTATATCGAGACTATATTTATTTTATTTAAAATTCAGGCTGCGTTACACACTCGGCCGCCACTCCCATGGCCCGCGGTATGTGCGAGTCCCGTGGCGGACGTCACCCGTGAGTGTTCCCAAGCCGAGTGACTTTCAATGCGCGCAGAACAGCGGCGAGCCCCCCGCAGCCCCCGCATGTCGCCCCCACCGTGGACATTCTGCCTCGGTGCATCACGTCCCCGTCGTCAGAACGTCAGTGTAGTTCGCCAGCGGTGGAGCAGCCAGCGAACGGCATTCACCGGGAACCGCAACACACAACGGAGGGAAACACATAAATAATCCCTCTGAAATCCACGCCAAGCGATGTATAGTTGTGCTCTTTGGTTTTCCATTTCCGCAGCCGGACGACAAAGAGGCCATATGTTTCCCTCGTCAGACACGGGCTCCGTGTTGGACAGCAGACGGATGCATGCAGGCCCCCGCGGCCCTCGCCGCCCCCGCTGTCCCGGCCGCTCCCGCAGCACCCGCGGCCCCCGCGGCTCCCGCGGCCCCCGCGGCCCCCGCGGCCCCCACCGGGTCCTGCCCGCATCTGTCGTGTCGCCGCTCGTTATTCTGGCATTTCGCACGGCGCCGACCGGAGGTGGGCAGAGGCAGCCGAGACTAATGAGAAAGCCGAATCTATATCGGTGAAATCCGTTTACCATACTATCGAACGCCATACAGCGTCCGGACGGGCCGGACGGGCCGATGTAAGAGGGACCGTCCCCCCGTCGATGTGCCCCCCGGCACACAAAGCCCTAGGGACCATGTACCCTCCCCTGATGGTCGACTAGGGGCACACTATCCCTAGGGGCCATGTGCCCCCCTAAGACCGACTTAGGGCACACCAGGCCTAGGGACTATGTATCCCCCGGGGAGCGGAACACAAGCCCTAGGGACCATGTACCCCCCCCCCCCCTCCTGATAGCGGGTTAGGGGCAAAATATCCCTGGTGAGCCCTAGCCATGGAGGGTACATGGTGCCGTCGGCACATGGTCCCTAGGGATAGTGTGATTTGGGGCATGCCATCTCCGCCACACCGGATCCGTGGAACAGGCGGGCTGCGTTCTGCCAGCGGCCGCTAGCCGCTAGCGGCGCTCAGAGCGCCTGCAAGCTCCGCGGTAGGCAAGCCTCACGCTCGGCCGTTGAGCACGTTGCCTACCCTCTCGACCGCAGGGGCCGACGGCAGAGGTCGCTGGCGCTGGAGAGTTTGTAGTGTCTCTTCAACATAGAAGGGGCTGTCTCTGTCTGTCTCTCTCATCCTATCCCCATCCGTGCTGCCCTCTCTCTCTCTCTCTCTCTCTCTCTCTCTCTCTCTCTCTCTCTCTCTCTCTCTCTCTCTCTCTCTCTCTCTCTCTCTCTCTCTCTCTTTCTCTGTATCGCTCCTCCCCGTGTGTGTTTAATACCGCCCTGCTTTGGAAACCCGCACAAGTGCGGGCGGCGGGCGTGCTCATACCAGGCCGTCTCCGTAGGCCGAGGGCCGGCCGGGCCGGGCTGGGTGATCTGGCCGCCGGTTTAATCAAATCCCGAATACCTTACAAGCGGAGGGTGTTCCAGGGGCGCAGGTGATTGGCCAGGCGCTTGACGATCCCAGAGTGGCCAGGGAGTCGAGGTCACGGGGCGGGTGGGGAATGCAGGCCGTATCGCAGAGGCTGACTGTGTGGAATGTAGGTCACAGGTCACGGCAGAGGTAAATGGCAAGGGTCACGATGGAGGTCACGATTGAGGTCACAATGGGTGGTCACAATTTAGCTGACGGTAGGGATCATCATGGGGGTCAGGGTGGAGGTCACGATTAAGGTCTTGACGGAGGTCGCGATGAAAGGGCCACGAAACCGAAACTCCTCGGAATTTCTGGTTGAGATTTGGTATGGTACAGGGTATGGTAATTTACTAGGGCTATTTTAATTTTATCAAAATCCGACCCTTTTTTTTAGGCACGGAGTGGCCTTATAGTTTCACTCAAGATCGGACATTTTTTTTTTTTTTTTTTAGGCACGGAGTGACCTTATAGTTTCACTCAAGATCGGACTTTTTTTTTAATTTCCTATGGTGCCCCTTACGCCAAAACCGAAAGTCTCTGTGAGAAGTTTTTCAGACCTTCCTGACTTTTGCATAATACCCATACAAGAGCGTCGGACGTCATTTTACACACCAGAAATGCAGCAGACAGTCTCAAAACCCAGTTGAAATTCAGCTTTCTCACTCCATCCCATAGCGAAAGAAAAAGACAGAGCTAGCGTGCTCGGCTCGTCAACTGGCTGCGTCAGTATCATCCATCCTTCTCCTGGCCCGCTAAAAATCGGACCTCGCCCTTTCTTGTGAAACAGCCCTTATTGTTGATGTGCCGAGCCGAGTCGAGCCCTGGTTAAAAGGGAGGCAACTCAAGAGTCGGGACCGCTTCGGACCCTAGAGCATGCACAAGAGGCACAACCCTCAGAGCGGAGCATTGTCGGTGTGCCCACCGGTCGGTGCCAGTGAGAACTAGGGGGCTGCGGGCCGCGCCGCGACCAGCCAACCTATCGACAATGAAGTCTCGCCACGATTCCCCTCACATTTCCCGTTGAAACAAAAAAAACTTAGTCATCCACGTTCACGTTCCCTTTGTAAATAAAAATTAACTACCAGCTAATCATAAGATTCTTAATTACAAAAAATAGTAAATATGAAAATTGCACTAAATCCAGTTTTGTGACACTCCGGGCCTACCAGTATTTCACGAAGTGTAATAGTATTTTTTTAATTTCCTATGGTGCCCCTTACGCCAAAACCGAAAGTCTCTGTGAGAAGTTTTTCAGACCTTCCTGACTTTCGCATAGTACCCATACAAGAGCGTCGGACGTTATTTTACACTCCAGAAATGCAACAGACAGACTCAAAACTCCATCCAATAGCGAAAGAAAAAGACAGAGCTAGCGTGCTCGGCTCGTCAACTGGCTGCGTCAGTATCATCCGTCCTTCTCCTGCCGCGCTAAAAATCGGACCTCTCCCTTTCTTGTGAAACAGCCCTTATTGTTGATGTGCCGAGCCGAGTCGAGCCCTGGTTAAAAGGGAGGCAACTCAAGAGTCGCGACCGCTTCGGACCCTAGAGTATGCACGAGAGGCACAACCCTCAGAGCGAAACATTGTCGATCTGCCGACCGGTCAGTGCCAGTGAGAACTAGGGGGCCGCGGGCCGCGCCGCGACCAGCCAACCTTTCGACAATGAAGTCTCGCCACGATTCCCCTCACATTTCCCGTTTTACATAGTTTCTTAAGCCGCTGTACCCTACGACTATTCGGCATACCCCGTATACCACGATGTCTGCCTGTGCGCCACCCATCCAGTTCTCACCTGGAAGCTAGAGTAGACACTTAAATTAAAAAAAAAAAAAAAACTTAAAGTCATCCACGTTCACGTTCCCTTCGTATATAAAATTTAACTAACAGCTAATCATAAAATTCTTCATTACAAAAAATAATAAATATGCACTAAATCCAGTTTTGTGACACTCCGGGCCGACCAGTATTGCACGAAGTGTAATAGTATTTTTTTCATCTCGAGAACAGTGCGCGCTAGCTGAAATCTGACTGCGGATTTGGATGAGACGCGGCTTTCACTTCCTACTGACAATTTTAGCACGACTCTTAGGTAATCGGCGTCACTGATAAAATGCTCTGGTAATGCTTTGAACTATCAGACTATGCTATTAGCTGCATATTGCTCTCATAGACTCAACTACAGCTGTCAGAAGTTCATTATCAGGGCAATGCTATTAGAAATTCGCTATCAGAGGTGCGCGAAAATTTATCAGAATAATCTGATAGCTCATAGGTCTGATAGCAAAACTCTGATAGCTTTCCCTGATACACACGCTGGCCGTCGGACGTCGCTCTCACTCTGTCTCGGCCCTACCTGGTAACGCTGCGGAGCGCTGCCAGTAGTTTGCCCATCCCGCGCACGTCGCCGCGGTAACTCGCTCCGTAACGTTACCGTAACGCAGCCAGCCACGGCCCCCGCCGCCCTCCGTGAGTGACAACGGCGCCGAAACCCATTCTCGTCTCCGCGACGTCCAACGTAATCGGGCGAGGGAATCAGCGCGGGCGCTCCTGGTGCTGCGGCTGCTGCTGCTGCTCACTCCTGCGCCACATCATGCTGCTATCTTTTTCTACCGTCCCCCCCCCCCCCTCCCCCACCCTGTCTCCTCCAGTGACAAATCCTTGCCGATCAGTCTCGACCGAGTCTCTCGCGCGCCGAGTACTCCAAGTGGCGGTCCCAAAACTGAAGTAGAACTGATTGCGAAAATGTTTGGGACGTGCTCGGGAAGTGTTCCCCACTCCCCCCCCCCCCGCCCCGGCTCCCCGGCAATCCGCGGCGGCAGCAGCGGGCGGAAGCAGCGACAGCGGCGACTGCCTTCCGCTCCAGCTTCCGGGACGTTGGCTTCCGCAACGGCTTCCAGCGAAGGCACCGCCCGCCGCCGCCTTCTAACCTGGGAACGGCTCCAAGAATACGGCGCAGGCGGAGTCCTCAGGAGGAAAGGGGGCAGGAAAAGTAAGCCTGCAATGGGAGTGGGGGAGGGGAGGGGGGCCTGTGGGGCCCGGCGAGGCCTCTCCACCCGTATGGCGCCGCGCCTATTGGTGCGACGATTTCGCGCCGAGAGGCAGAGGGGGGGGGGGGGGTGGGGGAACAAGTCTCATATTTTTCGCCAGTCTGCGGGGGGTCCCACCGCACTAGCCCACCTGAGGTCGTCGCCCTGACCCGGGCCCTGGTGGCGTCGTGTCCTCCTCAGGATGACATGCTGCGTGGACGGCCACGCCTCTTTGTCTGAATGGCTAGCTGAGAGAGAGAGAGAGAGAGAGAGAGAGAGAGAGAGAGAGAGAGAGAGAGAGAGAGAGAGAGAGAGAGAGAGAGAGAGAGAGACAGGGGGAGGGGGGTCATGTCGCTAAGAGAGTAGGGTTTCACGCCCCGGCCCAGCCCGCCGCTCCGTCTCTTTGTACGCAACTTCCTCTCGGTGCTGGTGGTAGTGCGTGGTGGGGCGTTCCGTGCAACAGCATGGCCAGAAATCAGTCTCATGAAAGAGCGGCGCGGAGAGTGGTGGTGGGTGTGGGCGGGGGGCGGGAGGGGAGGAGGCCGCCACAGCGAGAGTGTTCGTGACAGTCGGCTGCCTTTCCCTCCCACAGAAGGGCCCTTTTACTCCCTTCAAGCCATTGAAAGGGCTCGGCCTTGGGGCGGGGCCGGGACGGGCGGGGGGCTGTCAAGACAGAGCCGGGGTGTGAACTCGCACCGCGAGGGGGGTCTTTGATTCCGCCTCGTCGACCCCGCGGCCGCCCACGCGCCAGCCACGCGCCAGCCACGCGCCGGCCACGCGACAGCCACGCGCCAGCCACGAGCCAGCCACGCACCAGCCACGCACCTCCCTCAGACCTCCCTGGAACCTCCCTCCGGCCTCTCAGACCTCCCTCCGGCCTCTCAGACCTCCCTCCGGCCTCGCAGACCTCCCTACGGCCTCTCAGACCTCCCTACGGCCTCTCAGACCTCCCTACGGCCTCTCAGACCTCCCTCCGGCCTCTCAGACCTCCCTCCGGCCTCTCAGACCTCCCGCCGGCCTCTCAGACCTCCCTCCGGCCTCTCAGACCTCCCTCCGGCCTCTCAGACCTCCCTCTGGCCTCTCAGACCTCCCTACGGCCTCTCAGACCTCCCTCCGGCCTCTCAGACCTCCCTACGGCCTCTCAGACCTCCCTCCGGCCTCTCAGACCTCCCTACGGCCTCTCAGACCTCCCTACGGCCTCTCAGACCTCCCTCCGGCCTCTCAGACCTCCCTACGGCCTCTCAGACCTCCCTACGGCCTCTCAGACCTCCCTACGGCCTCCCTCAGACCTCCCTCAGACCTCCCTCAGACCTCCCTGGAACCTCCCTCCGGCCTCTCAGACCTCCCTACGGCCTCCCTACGGCCTCCCTCCGGCCTCCCTCAGACCTCCCTCAGACCTCCCTGGAACCTCCCTCCGGCCTCTCAGACCTCCCTAACGGCCTCCCTACGGTCTCCCTACGGCCTCCCTCAGACTTCCCGGCCGGGCCCGTGCTCACAGCCCTCGCACAAGATGATATCGGCATATCGAACAGTTTCTGTGCGGTGTTCTCCCGCTGAGGCTCCGATGCTCCGCCCCGCCGTGACTGTGGGACTGGATGCCTGACGAACATCTGGCCTCCTCCGCTGCACGAACCAGACGCGGCCCGGCGCAGCTAGCGCAGCTAGCCCAGGCCTTTCGTGCCCCCGAGGACGTTCTCCATGGCAGCCCGGCCCCGGCCCCTCACCCTGACCCCCATAACCCGCGCTTCACCTCGTACTGCACCACTCCCCCCGCCCCCCACTCCAGCTGCTGTCTCTCTCGCCCTCGCTTTATTGCCTGCCGTATCAGTGATTACGGTGATTGGCTGCACGCTGTTATTGGAAACAGGTCGGGAAATTCGCATTCGCCAGATTAGCCGGAAATTTCGTAGCCTTATAGTTTCTATAGTAATTCATGGCCCGAAAAAAGGACTGTCAGTGTGTTCTCCGTACTGAGTTTATTTCCGAAAGGGTAAAGAGCAGGGGAGAGCAGCGGGAAAGCAACCCCACCCCCTCCAAAAAGTGAAGCGAGTCGTGCCAAAGAGCATCTCTCTTCGAGCCTCTCCCGGCCCCTCGACCTCTGCACCGCCCCTTCTTCCCTTTCACTTCATTCGACCCTCTTTCCATCTCTCTCTCCCTCTCTCTGCCCTTCATCCTCCTCACTCACGCTATTGCCGTCCCACTCCCTCCTCGCCGCACCTTCAACGACTATTCATGGCGCCCTCCACCACTGCTCACGGGTTTCCAACTCCAGAATCTGCTGCCCACCGTGGCGAGGGCTCGAGCACGGGGTGTCGAGGGAGTGGCACTTGTGCAGCGAGCGCTTGTGTGTGTACGTGTGTGTGTGTGTGTGTGTGTGTGTGTGTTTGTGTGTGTGAGCGTGTGAGCGTGAAGCACCGTCGGTGATAAGTATACGAGCAGGCCGCATAACTCATCACGCCATCCTGCGATAGAGAGTACCGCGCGGTGTCTCTGTCTCTCTCTCTCTCTCTCTCTCTCTCTCTCTCTCTCTCGCACACACATACACCTGCCTGTACACGAGATAAGCCCCCTATCGCCAGGGTGCGCTCTCCCACGCACAATGTCCCGCCATCTTTACCCCCCCCCCCCCCCCACCACCACCACCACCACCATCCCCCTTCCGTCTTCAACCCCTTCCACCCGGTTTGGAGGTGCCAACCCCCGATGCTTCCGGTTTCAGATAAGCGCGGTTTCTCTCCCGCCGTCTCTCTCGCACTCCCCGTCAGCCCCTGTGTGTGTCCCCCAACGACTGTGGGCTGCTCTGTGAGCCGTTCCGTGACCTCGTCAGCGCTCCAAAAAAATAAATCCAAAAATGCGTTCAACGACGCGCAACATCCGTGAAACTATCTTTGAATATGCAATAATCAATACCGATCACATTATTTCTACTGACCATTTTTTTTTCCTTAAGAAGACTTTCTGATCCTACTTGATAACAACTTTTTTATTCCTAAACTGCCCCGGTGATTCCATAGGAGAAAGTGACACGGAGTGAGAGGGATGGGGGGGGGAGTGTCACGAGAGAGTGAGAGAGACGTCCAATTATTCTCTCTGTCCCATTTATCACAGCGGACTAGACCCACCTCGTGGCGACGAGCTGCGCTGGGCCTCAGGGCGGTAGTACGGGTATCCATCCCCGACAAAGTGTGTGTGTGTGTGTGAGAGAGAGAGAGAGAGAGAGAGAGAGAGAGAGAGAGAGAGAGAGAGAGAGAGAGAGAGAGAGAGAGAGAGAGAGAGAGAGAGAGAGAGAGAGAGAGAGAGAGAGAGAGAGAGAGAGAGAGAGAGAGAGAGAGAGAGAGAGAGAGACGAAGAGTGTCAGATTGCCAGCTAGAGCTCTCCTTTCGGAGGGTGAAAGTCCCAGCCTTGTCTCAATCCCCACGGCGCTCGCTGAGCAGCGCGCAGCCTCTACAGACAGAGCGAGCCGAGCACGCTGGCCGCCGGTCATCGGATCGGGGTGATAAATCGATCCTTGAAAACTAGACTGTTGGTTTTCCAGCTGGTCGAGTAAAGGATCGTGTCGTGACATTTCCCTACCTTTCGGATCATGTTCAAACGCTTGGCATCTGATTCTCGAATTGTCGAAATTGTGCTGTCACCACACCACCCTATACGTCGCCTTTCCGAGACCCAACCCTTCACGCGCTTGAAGCACGAAAGTCAGATGATCAGGAGTCGGAATAGAAGCGCCCTCACGGTATGGTGTTTTCTGGCCCCCAAAATCTGGGAGAAACGAAGTTACAGCATGTTGCATTTGCGGTCGCTGATTTCGGTTTCAGGTTGTCTGGTCGTCTTATATCCCTGCTGTGCAATATCTGACAAAGCACTAAAAAAAATAAAAATGACAGATAAAGAGGGGGGGGGGCGAGGTGAGAAAGAGAGTGGGAATTTCGGCGAGTGGAAGAGGGGAAGAAAAAGGGGTTTTGGGAGCGGAAGCAAGAGGGAAAGTATGTGGGGACGTAATTGGCATTGGGTGTTGCCGTCCTCCCCTCGACTAATCAGCGTGCCCGAACTTCTTTCGTGCCTCCCGCGCACGAACACACGCACACCCACACGCACACACACACACACCCACGCACGCACCCACCTCACACGCAGTGCTCCTGGGAATTAACAGGACACCCTCTCGTCCAGCAGCGAAATACAGAAAATTAAGCCATCCGCCCGGCCACGGCCCGGCCACGCCAGGAGGACGAGTGTGCGGTCTTTGCGGTCAGGGTGGGCTAGCGCTCCCTCCTCCCCCTCCCCGCCAGTTCTATGCGGCCCCGGCACTGGTTGTTGGCTGGTACCGGACTGCCGCTGCTGTGGTAATGGTGAGGAGGGGGTTGGGGTAGGGGAGGGGGTTGCAGAGGGGCCGTGCCTGTCGACGTACAATTCATTTATTCACTGCAGCGTGCCGTGGCGTGAGGGCTTCCGCGGGGCGAGACGTGCATCCTGTGACGTGCAGATGGGCCTCATTTTTATGCCCCTTCCCCTCCACCGCCCCACCCACCCCTTAGCGCATGTCTCGTGCTGATGACTTGGTATGTCTGTGCTTGTCCACGCGCTCGCGCACGTGTTTGTGTGTATGTGTGTGTGTGTATGTGTGTGTGTGTTTATATGTGTGTGTGTATGTGTGTGTGTGTGTGTGTATGTGTGTGTGTGTGTGTGTGTGTGTGTGTGTGCCGTGTGTCACCACTCTCGTCACCTACCGAGCCCACTCCTTCCCGGCTGTACCCCGGCAGTTAACTGTGCATGCATATTTCATGGTGAGGGAAGGCGTGCACACCTCGCCTCCCCCCGCGCCGCAGTCTCGCCTGCTTGGCCCCGCCGAAGAAGACAGCAGTGGGAGGGGAAGGCGGTTGTAAACGCCGCCGCGCCCACCTCCGCGGGGTTGTGGGCCTCGCCACGTGCACGTGCATACGCCGGGCTAGAGGCCAGAGCCGGGGGGGGGGGGGGGGGGGCAGCCCAGCCTGCACTACTGCTGCTTGATGTGGGTGACATTCACAATGAAAGGCCACACACTGTCAGGGAAATTATGTGTCAATAGGGTATTCCAGAGTAGAGCTTGACCGGAAACGAGAAGACGACAAGAATCACAAAGGCGGATACGGAAGTCTACGGTATGAAAAGTTACGCAGCACGTGCCGCGCCGTCAGCCACGAGCCGACTCAAAAATTTGGAGGCTTAGCTCTCGCTGATGATATGTCACGACCATTTGGTAGGGTCAGACAGCGCCGGACTTATTCCGCGCGGCCTGAGGATGCACGTCCCTGGGCCGCGCGGCTGACTGATCCGACCGAATGGTCGTGAGCTAGAGCTAAGCCGGCACGTGCTGCGTAACTTTTCATACCGTTAGACTTCCGTATCCGCTCATGTGATTCTTGTCTTCTTCTCGTTTCCGGTCAAACTCAAGTCCGGAATACCCTACTGGCAAATCAATACCTCTGAACACTGACAAGAAACCGACTGCATTTTCGGTCGACCTGAATGTTATATTTTCGGAGAGTCAGTCAAACTGCAAGTCAGCTGCCATTAGTTTAGGCAATTGTGCATGTATTTTTCCGGTGCTCCCCCTGCACGCACGCAGGCACGCACGCAGGCACACACATGGCGTAGTGCGTGGCACTCTGCGTGACAGTCTGGTGGCAGCGCTCCCCGGAGCCCCATCTGGCCGCTGCCCACACGACCCGGCAGCGTGGGCAGCAAGCGGCCAGCCAGGCGGCAGGCAGGTGGCAGGCAGGTGGCAAGCAGCAGGGCATAGCAGGCGGGCCCCCACAGCCAGCACTTCAGGCTCACAGCACCACATTACTGCGATGAGATTTTGCTGTCTGCACCGCGCTGGCCACCTCTATTTTCCGCGCACTTTTTGTTTTTGCGCACAAGGAAAAAAAACGCGCTGCATTTTGAAAAATCACAAGAGAACCGAAAAATCTTTGTAGACGCGGCGTTCGGAACATTGTCCAGGTCTTAGAAATTGTAAGTATTATGAAATCTGCCACCGAAGGGGCACGATTTATTGACAATCTCGCAAATGCGTCTCATTCATCACAGATCAATTAGCAATCACCACTTTTGAATGCAGCATTCATATGCGCTCATAGATCAATATGTCGACTAAAACTAGCAATGCTATTATGGCACACTAATGTTGAACCATCATCCTAGTTTAAATAAATGGCGGTCATCGTTGTCTCATGTACATACACTGTCGTTACCCATTATCGCAAGAAGTGTCGTACCTTACTGACTGCCAAAATGACTAACTTCCAAACATCTTTTCTAGGAAATAGAAACCAACAGATTTCGTCAAAACCAAGTTTTCCTCATTTCACTAAAATTATTCTCAAACTTGAATTCTCAAAAGATTCGGAACCATGCGGTATGAGAAATGATTCTGTATCGAGGTTCCATTTACGCTTGTATGACTCGTTTAAGTCGTTTCCACAGGTGCCCTGCGTCCGTCTGTGTAGAGATAGCAGAGATAGAGACCCCGGCCAATCACTGGCGGCAGTACCACCTCCTCGGCCACCACGCGCTGCACCCCTGCTGCCTGCTGGCATTTTGATAACTTCAGCGAGAGCAAAGGGGAGTGGGCTAGGGAGAGACCTTGTTACCAACTTTCGAATTACTCAGTCAACTTCCTTCCTCCCTCCGAGCCCAACTTGACGGTACAATAGGAGTATGGCCCGCACGGCGCACGGCTCGCTCGGCGGAGCTGAGTGCTGGGCTCACCACGGCATAGCAGGGACCGAGCCGAGGCCTGGACTGAACCGGGTACCGCCGGAACTCCCACCTGCGGCAGTTTACAGACACAAAACGTTGTCAAAGCCGGCGTCCCCCGTAACTCTCTCGTTCTTGAACGTTCTTGCGTCGAAACATATCTCTCTTTTTTGAAGAGTTATTTCCTTCTCAAGAACTGAAGAAATGGTAGCGGTCAGTTCCCAGCGCACGAAACCGATTTCAAAAAAAAAAAAAAAAAAATATTCCAGTGCCAATGGGCCAACGGCAGGCAGCTGGGCAGGCAGGTCTCGCAGGACGCAGACGAGGGAGCCAATCATAATTTGACGGGATCGTGCGCAATATAATTACTCCCTGGGATACAAAATAATAATAAACGGAAGGCGATCGTGTCCTCGGGGAGCAGCGGCGCGTGGCAGCGCGTGGCAGCGCGTGGCGGTGCGTGGCGGTGCGTGGCGACGCATGCGCACACCGTGTCACTCCTCATTTGTGCAAACACATATTTCATCGGACACGCGGTGCGGTAGTGGTGGTGGTGGTGCTAACTTTGCCGGGGCGATTTTTTTCTCTCGCGGTGACTCTCTCTCTCTCTCTCTCTCTCTCTCTCTCTCTCTCTCTCCGGAGATGCTTCACTACTCTGTTTTGTAGTGGACTTCGACTCCCGCGGGTTGGCGGGGCGCGGTTTCCACCGCAGCAGAATATTATGTGGGAGGACGGTCTACGTTTTGAATACGTTCAGTACATCAACTGTCCATTTATGAGTGAGAAAAAGTGTCCTCTTCGTTGTATTATGTGCAAAATTTTCAAACCGGATTATGAAGGCCAACGCGCGCACACGTGGGCCTGCCGCCATCATTGGGTGTGTAGAACTAATGTTGGCGATGTCCCAGAGTCTGGCTCTCCCTGTCCAGGGCATCCCCTACCAGACCCTGCTCGTGCCGATAGTGCTGCGGACAGACAGATACTACCCTCCTCAGAGGCGTTGACAAGCGTAAAGCAGCTGAGAGTCTCTCTCTCTCTCTCTCTCTCTCTCTCTCTCTCTTTCTTCTGATCTCAGCTCTCTCCCCCCTTCTTTCTTACTCCCATACTACACCTACTCACACCTGCAGCAATACATGACGTACTCCAAAGTTCATTTCAAGCAAGTTCCGGGAACCGTCGTGGGGTTGCGCGTCTTTTCGGTCGCCTCTGCCGACCCCCACGTTTTTTTGTTGTTTTTTTTTTTACCGCGCTTTTGTGCCGCTGCGGCTTGGTTCTGTCGCATTCAGGCGGAGATTAACGCCTGCCCGTCATTAACGTCGCCGTCAGGAGGGAGAGAATGGCGCGGATAAACAACGGCCGCCTTTGAAAGAAATCCCGCTGTCAGCCACCACCGCCTTGTCCAAACACGGGCCGTGCCATTCAGGGGTCGAAATAGTCTCCTCGTCTCATCCCTTTGGTCCCGCGGGAGCTGCCATCGCGAGCCGTCCGCCCCCTGGACTCTGTTTTCTCTGCCCGACACCGCCTTTGCCGCCAACAAGTTTCTCCCCGGTCGCGGCGGCGGGTCCACAGCCTTGCCGAGTGGAGCAGCGGCTCGCATACTTCGACTCGGCGCGAATCACTCTGAGGAGGGCGGTGAATACCGATGGCAGCGCGGCGGCGGCGGGCGAAACCGGAACCAAAGAGAGAAGGGGGTTGGGAGGGCCGAGGGGATTCCGAAAGGACCCGCCCTCATCAGGGTCTGTCTGAGTCAGGGGGGGGGGGGGCGTTGTCGCTCTTACACAATGACTACACACGGCTGGGGGCTGTAACGACAAATCTTTAGAGACACAAAAGAGCAGCAGCAGCAGTCCGCCCCGCCATCCGGCTGTGCAGCATTCCACCGCCACATTTACCCCTGTTTCCTCCCCCCCCCCCTTCCCCCTGTATCTGCCATCCCAGAGGCAGACTGCAAATATACTACTCTGTGACCTCTTTTTCACGACACTTTTTAAACTGCAAATGGTGATGTGTTGCAGTTTTTTTCGGCGTGTGTGTGTGCGTGCGTGTGTGTGAGGCAGCCGATGAGGCAGCCACACCGATAATAACTCTAGCCCCCCTGTGGAGTCTCCGCTGGCACCATGTGTGTGTGTGTGTGTGTGTGTGTGTGTGGTTATGCCAGTAGCAGGTGCATCGCGGCCCCCGCGGCCACCTGCAGGCGTCTCTGCTACCCCACCGGGGAGCCCTGTGTTATCTATAACGTGAGAGTATCGGCATTACCGGCCCGCAGTGTGTCAGAGTCTGTACAGGGTGTCAGAGTCTGTACAGGGTGTCAGAGTCTGTACAGGGTGTCAGAGTCTGTACAGGGTGTCAGAGTCTGTACAGGGTGTCAGAGTCTGTACAGGGTGTCAGAGTCTGTACAGGGTGTCAGAGTCTGTACAGGGTGTCAGAGTCTGTACAGGGTGTCAGAGTCTGCGCAGGGTGTCAGGGTCGCCAGGGTGTCAGGGTCGCCAGGGTGTCAGAGCCCACGCTGGGTGTTAGAGTCCGGCCTGCCATCGTCGTCTGCATGTGCTGATCCCCACGATTGACTCGGCGAGCACACAGAACGGGGTTTACACTCTGGATATCGCGGTCGCGCACCGTTTGCGCTTCTTTTTCTTTGCTCTGCCCGGTCACTGGCTATCTCTCTCCCACACACCTGCAGCCGCAGCAGCCGCAGCAGCAGCGGTAGCAGTAGCAGCAGAGGCAGCAGAAGCAGCACGGCCCCTGTGTCAACACAGATCCCGCAGATAAGCGGTGTTTGAGCGCGTCCGTCCGAATGTCGGATCCGTACACTTTTTGTGCGTCCTGTTCAGGTGCACGGCACGGCCAAGGTGTGAGCCGGGCTCCGGTGTGACGTCACGGTGAGAGGTCACCGACCCCGCAGGACAAACAGTGGCGCTCACAATTTTTGGGCTAGGTGTAGCAATACCCTCTGACTCCCTCCCTTTCTCACTGCCGACCCCCCCCCCCCCCCGATCCCGCGCTCAATTTTGCAACCGAGCTAAAAACTCATCGTTTCCCAAATCCATTCATTTTTTTTAAATGTTCAAATCAATTTTTGGTCTGCGTAAGACGCCCGACTGGCAAGCTTAGACATTTGGATTTGAAGATGTCGAATTCGAATTGGAATCGAATGAATTGGAATGGAGTATACCCCATCGTCATGGCAACCGCCGCGTCGCCGCGCCACAGTCACCGTTACCGCTGCTACCACCACTACTACCACGATCACTGGCACCCTGGCTGTGGCCCATGCTATGTGTCGCTCGCCACTGCTCTTTTCGCTTCTCTCTCTCTCTTCTCTCCCTCCTTCCTTCCCTCTCTTTTCTCTTTCCCTCCCTTTCCCCTTCTCTCCTTTCCCTTTCCCCTCCCTCCTACCTCCCTTTTTCCCTCCCCTCTACCTCCCTTTCCCCCCTCTTACCTCCCTATTTTTGAAAATCTAGGTGTAGCACTTGCTACACCCAGACCCCCGTGTGAGCGCCACTGAGGACAAATAGTCCGCCTCTGCCTGCTGCGGTGCCTTATTTCCGGCCCGCCGAAAACCTGAGAAAGAGCGCGTGACAGCCACGGCCGCCGGAGAGAGACAGTAAGGACAATGAGAGAGAGAGAGAGAGAGAGAGAGAGAGAGAACGAGGGGGGAGGCAGAATTCAATCAATCTGATGAAGATTACGTCACGCTGAATGCATAAAAAGTTCCGCGACGCCGTACATGACAGCATCGATTTTTCCTGCAGGCTGAGGCTGGGGAGAAACGCAGATGAGAGAGGAGGTGGAGGGGACAGCGGAGGGGGAGGGAAGGGGAAGGGGGAGGCTGAGGACGTCTCATCCCCGACATGAGTTATGACCGCAGACTGGGCTGAGGGATAAAACGGAATGGAAATCCTTCTCTGTTTATTTCGGCCCAGAAAGAAGGGAAAATTTGGATACACAAATAATCACATTCATCAGAGCAGAGGGCTGTTTGCTTGGCCTAAAGAGCAAGCTCTCTCTCTCTCTCTCTCTCTCTCTCTCTCTCTCTCTCTCTCTCTCTCTCTCTCTCTCTCTCTCTCTCTCTGTGTCTCTCTCTCTCTCTCTCTCTCTCTCTCTCTCTCTCTCTCGCTCTCTCTCTCTCTCTCGCTCTCTCTCTCTCGTACACTAACACACACACACACACACACACACACACACTCTGCGAGGAGCACAGGAAGAGGAGGGTAAATCCAAGTTCCCCGACGCGTTCGGACGAGATAGTATCGATAAGGAATTTAGTACGACCGGAGCAGAGTCCTAATGACCCCCCCCCCCCGCCCGCCCTGCCCCCCTCGCCCCCCCCCCCCACTGAGTCGTTCCGCTCTGCCCCGAATAACTCTCTTCCGGCGGACTTAACGCGCGCTGTTTAAGGCTTGACGCCTATACGAAGGCTGTAACGTCACGCCCGAAGACACACGTAAACCCTGGGACAAGGCGCCGCCAGCGCCCGCGCGCCAACGCCAGGTACAGTCCCAGGCAGAAGCCAGCAAAAGGTAAGATAAGCCGGCTGGGATTCGAACCCGCAGCAGCGCAGCAGTTGCATCGGATTCCAGAGTGCGGCATGAACCGGCCGCGCGAACATACCGCCATTCTCCGACACTGCCGCCACCGCCACCGCTGTCCCTATGCATTCAGATGAGAGCATCACACCAAACCCAGCCAGCCAGCGCGGTCATTCCCCCCCCCCCTCTATCTGGCTGGCTGAACGGTCGAAAGTAGGCCAGGAAATGAAAATACACACGGTGAAAAAAATTAGGAAAGTGATCCGCAATTTTTATTTATACACAGTCCGGAGATATCGCCGCCTCCTCCTTAACATCCCTCACCCCCTCACCGTATGAAAAAACGGGAAGGGGCAAACAGCAGCGGTAAATAACCGAGGGATGAAATCAGTGGCGCCCTCAGCGCCTCGAGCGCCAGTTGCGTGGGTTCGCCTCCCGCGCGGGGAGGCGAAAAACCTGTTGCTTGCGAAGAACAAAAGGAAGAAAGTCGCGTGGTTTCCTTCTGCTTGCGTCACATCGCCGCTCCGGTCATTAGCCACCAGAGTCTTGCGGGCAATCAGTCACTGTGTCGACAGCCGGCTGTTCACCCCCTCCGCCACAACAGCAGCAACAACGGTACAGATGATCAGCCCCGTCTTCGCCTTGTCGGCAGCAGAACAGAGCAGCCCAGAGCAGCCCACCCAGAACCGGTCAGAGTGTCATTTGTTTCATTCTACGCCACCCGTGTCCTCGCCCTCCCTCATTCTTCTCCGATGCTTTTCTGTGGCGTCGTGTCTCTCATTCTTCTTCTTCTTCTTCTTCTTCTTTTTTCTCTTGATTGGATCTAATGGACACCTCGTTCTCTCCTTGCCGTCCACCCGTTTACCTAATTCTATCGCCCCCCCTCTCTCTCTCTCTCTCTCTCTCTCTCTCTCTCTCTCTCTCTCTCTCTCTCTCTCTCTCTCTCTCTCTCTCTCTCGCTCTTTTACTTTGCTCACATCCCAGCAGGACGCCTCTAAAATAGGCAGCCAGTCACCCACCCTCTTTCTCCCCTGAAGCTGACCCCATCCATACTCCTTCTCAGTTTACTTTTTTTTTACCGTAAGATGTAAAACTATATATTTCTACCCCTAATAGAGTATCTCTAAAACTCTCTGTATCTCACTCTCTCTCTCGTACACTATTGCGGGTGTGTATGCCGCCGCCCGCAAAGGCGACTTCAAAGCAGCGAGGACACGGGACCTCCACACACGAGTGTGGGCGGGACTTGTGCTCGTCTCCAACCCCCACCCCCTGTACCCCTCACAAGCAGTCGCACCAGGTTACGCGTTAGCAGTAATCTGTGTGTGTCTGTGTGTGTGTGTGTGTGTGTCTGTGTGTGCGTGTGTCTGTGTGTGTGCCGCTTGTCCCCGTTCAGCAAACAGAGGACGAGGACGCACCACTCCCGGCCAGAGGGGCGTCTAGTCAGGAATCCGAGTGTTGATATCGCGACCGTGATTCCCTTGTCTGTCGCCGACAGTTCAAAAAATAAATGACGGGGTAAACATTAATAATAATAACAATGAGAAGCATAATAATAATATTATAATGGAACAAGGTACAAGGTCGCGCTCTGCTTTACGCGCCTAGGTTATTTTTTTATTTATTCACGAACAGACACGAGTAGAGAAAGGGTGAGGGGAGGTTAGGGTTGGGCGGCGGCAGGCGGGGCCCCTTCAGGTGCGCAACAAAGGCCTCCTCTCTGGTGGGTAGCTCCGCGTTGGCTGTGCCGCCGCCGCCGCGGGCGGTATGCAAAACACTTGTGTCGTACTGGCGCCGGCGCCGCAAACCGGTGTGGCGGCTGCCGCGGCCTTTTTGAAAAGCCCCCCCCCCCTTTCCCCCATCCTTGCACTTCTTTTTCATTTCTCTCTCTCTCTCTCTCTCTCTCTCTCTCTCTCTCTCTCTCTCTCTCTCTCTCTCTCTCTCTCTCTCTCTCTCTCTCTCTCTTCATCGCGCAAGTGGCTTGTCGTCGCGGCTTATGGCTCTCAGAAACCTCCAACACGACATGCGGTCGGAAGCCCTTCGCGTCCTAAGTAGGGAGTTTGTTGACTGGTGCTTCTTGCTCTTCTGTCGCCAGGTACTGCAGACCTGCATGCGGACGGGGTGGCCTGAAGCCTGAACCTGCCGGCGGCGTCAGGGGTCCTCCACAGGCTCGTCAAGTACTTTTCCTTTCTTATTTTTTTTAAATGTGTCTCTTTCTCGTTTCGAACACTCTTTCCTCTTATTACCCGTCCGCTACGGTATCCACGCAGGGCGCCGTGGGAGAAAAATATCGATGAATTAATATTTTTGTAAAGAAGAAAAAAAAAGGCTTTCTTGATCCACCGTCCGCTTCAAACCAAAATGAGCTTCCTGGGCTCTCCCGATTCAGACACCACGCGCTCATAATGATTCGTTTATAGGTGAGTCGGCGGGGGGCACGCGGGCACAGTGCCAGGCAGGAAGGAGGGAGAGAGAGCGAGAGGGGCGGAGGGAGAAGGGTGTAGAGTGGGAGAGGGACGGAGTGCGAGAGAGAGTAATCGGCCATTTACGAGCAGGGCGCCTCTGGTCTAAATAAGGCCTAGCAGCAGCCTTTATTGCGTTTGAAACCCCTTCATACAAGCGTTACCTCGGACCCTGGGCACAATATCAAACCTGTTGGCCTACCCCGGTTGAGGGGGGAGGAGGGGTAGGGCGAAGCGAAAATATGAAGAAACGATTGAAAACTTGATTGTACTCGAAACACCCGACGAAGTTGTAGCGATTTCACTGGACTTCCTGCAGTGACTGGTAATGCTGCTAGGAGCCACCTCAAGAAATCTGGTTGAGTTGCCACAACTTGGTCCCCGTCGTTTCAATAGTAGAGCATAGTACCTTGTAAGTACTTGAAACACCCACCCGAGCCCGACCAAGTTGTGGCAACTTCACTAGACTTCGTGCAGCGAATGGCAATGATGCTGGGGGCCACCTCCAGAAATCTGGTCGAGTTGCCACAACTTGATCCCCGTCCTTTACGTTGGACCGCGTAGTACCCGTCGGGATAGTACCTTCTAAGTACTTGAAACCCCCGATCGGGGAGAGGGGGGGGGGGTATTTTCGGCATTACTGCCTTACTCGCACCCCCTCAGCCAGGACCGCTCTGCCCGCGGGGCTCCGCGCCTCCCTCCCGACGCGTCTCAATTGACGCGCCCCTCTGGACGGGCCCCTCGCGGCTCTCTGCAGCTTTTCAGGCGCCGCGTGGCCCAGCCGAATGGGTAAAGTGCATGGCGTCCAGACACACACACACTCACACACACTCACACACACACTCACACACACACACACACACACACACACTCACACACACTCACACACTCGCAGGCACGCGCCGTGTGACTACTCGCCTTTCAGCACGCGTGCACACCGGCGGCGCGTCCTGAAAGCCCCCAGCCGACGCTCCCCGCCCCTGACGGTTCTGGCAGGGCGCTTTTCACACGCCTACAGTCCCTTAAAAACGAATGCTCTCCGGGGCCGGGGGACCGGGCTCGTGCCGTGCCTCTGCCCCCCCTCCCCCCCCCCTCCCAGCCCATCATGGAAGGGTGAGGGGACGGGGGGGGGGGGTAAAAGAGTTACACAATAATTGAATGCCGCGAGTATATTTAGGAGCGCGCACTGCACTTTCGCTTAATGTGCGCTGCAGCGCCGCCGGCACCACGTTGCTATGCTCCTCGCGTGACGACGGGCCGCCGCCTCTGAAATTGAATACGAAACAGCCCGGGCGGCCGGACGGCGGCGGGGACAGCGGGGGCGGGGGACAGCGGGGGCGGGGGGGGGGGGGGGGGGGGGGGGGGGGGGGGGGGGGGGGGGGGGGGGGGGGGGCGGCAGTGGCGGGGCGGCACAACCCGAATCAGCAGCCCGGGCGGAACGGCGGTATCTTGACAAGAGACCCGTTGCAGCGACCGGCCGGCCGGAGGAGGACGTGTACAGGACAAACCCCTTTCCCCGCGCTATCTGCAAAGACGCTGCGAGAGAGAGAGAGAGAGAGAGAGAGAGAGAGAGAGAGAGAGAGAGGGAGAGAGAGAGAGAGAGAGAGAGAGAGAGAGAGAGAGAGAGAGAGAGAGAGAGAGAGAGAGAGAGAGAGAGAGAGAGAGAGAGAGAGAGAGAGAGAGAGAGAGAGAGAGAGAGAGAGAGAGAGGGAGAGAGAGAGAGGGAGAGAGAGAGAGATATACAGACAGACAGACAGTGAAAGAGGGATGGGGAGGGAAAAGGGAAGATGAGGAAGGCTCGGGATGGTTGTGTGCATGGGAGAGAGAGAGAGAGAGAGAGAGAGAGAGAGAGAGAGAGAGAGAGAGAGAGAGAGAGAGAGAGAGAGAGAGAGAGAGAGAGAGAGAGAGAGAGAGAGAGAATCAGAGGGGAAAAAAGGGAAGGGGAAAGCAAAACAGCGGCAGCAGGCAACATCAGCGCTAGTAGTGAGTATGCAGATAAGGCAGCTGAAACGCAGCGTGCTGCGCTCCGCACCGCGCATGGCGGGGGTAGGGGGGGGGGGGGAAGAGGGCTGCGATAACCTGCGACGGATGAAGGCAGATACCGCTGAGGCGGCGCGGCATAGCGGATCGCAGCAACAGGAGCACCAAAGGGCGTCGCCGTCCTTGGGCCGCGCCGTCCCCGCTGCTATATGATAGGCTCTGAAAACAAAAACACAAAACGGGCGGAAAAAAATAAAACAAAAAATACTATCCCACTGTGTGAGATACTGGTAGGCCCGGAGTTTCACGGGGGTTTGGTTAAAATAGACGTTAAGTCTATATTTTGTTCTTTTTGGTTTTGTTGGCCTTTTATTTTTAATTCATGGAATGAGGATTTTGCTTGAGCGTTGTTTCAGTTTTGGGGTGGTTTTCTCTCATACGCGGGCCGCCTAGCGCTAGCCTCCTGCAAGGCTCTCGCACTGTTGTCCCCCCCACCGGTCCCAAACGGTCCTGACTCTTGAGTCGCCTCCCTTTTAGCGGGGCCTCGGCTTGCCTCGGCTCGGCTCGCCACATCGACAATGGGTACCCAGCAAAGGCTACGCAACAAAAAAGAAGGACGTCCGATTTGGCTGTGCTCTGGAGAAGGACAGAATGATACTGAGTCAGGCAGAGGTTGCTGATGCAGCCTGCTGACGAGTCGAGCATAGCTCGTCTAGAGGCGTTGTAACAGTAGCTCTGTCTCTTGCTATCACCATTGGATGGAGAGAGCAAGCTGAAGTTTGAAGTGGCTTTTCTGATCACTATGATATTTTTTGAATGTAACAACACGCTAGACTATTTAATACGACTATCGTCCGTAATTCTGTTAGACAGATTTTCGATTCTTTAGATCGTTTTGATTTTGGACTAGTGGTGCCTGTTGACGAGGTGCTCTGTCTCTTACTCTCTCCATTGAAAGGAGTGAGAAAGCCGACTTTAAAACTCGTTTTTAAACGGTGTGTGATATTTTTGAAGTGTAAAAACACGTCAGCGTGTCTTGTACGAGTACCCTTCGATAATCTGGAGAGTTTGAAAAACTTCTGTCAGAGGGCCATATAGGGCTATGCTTCCAAGAAAAAAAAATACTATCCCACTGTGTGAGATACTGGTAGGCCCGGAGTTTCACGGGGGTTTGGTTAAAATAGACGTTAAGTTTATATTTTGTTCTTTTTGGTTTTGTTTGCCTTCTTTTATTTTTTAATTCATGGAATGAGGATTTTGGTTGAGCCTTGTTTCAGTTTTGGGGTGGTTCGGGGTGGTTTGTATCTCCTTGAAGGGGAGAGGGAGTAGTTGAAGAGCTAGGGCGTCTAGGTAGCGGTCAGTGTAACGCTTACATTCTCATGCGCGGGCCGCCTAGCGCTAGCCTCCTGCAAGGCTCTCGCTTTGTTGTCCCCCCCCCCCCCCCCCCCACCGGTCCCAAACTGTCCTGACTCTTGAGTCGCCTCCCTTTTAGCGGAGCCTCGGCGTGCCTCGGCTCGGCTCGCCACATCGACAATGAAGACCCGGCAAAGGCTACGCAACAAAAAAGAAGGACGTCCGATTTGGCTGTGCTCTGGAGAAGGACAGAATGATACTGAGTCAGGCAGAGGTTGCTGATGCAGCCTGCTGACGAGTCGAGCATAGCTCGTCTAGAGGCGTTGTAACAGTAGCTCTGTCTCTTGCTATCACCATTGGTTGGAGAGAGCAAGCTGAAGTTTGAAGTGGTTTTTCTGATCACAGTGATATTTTTTGAATGTAACAACACGCTAGACTATTTAATACGACTATTGTCCGTAATTCTGTTAGACAGATTTTTGATTCTTTAGATCGTTTTGATTTTGGACTAGTGGTGCCTGTTGACGAGGTGTTCTGTCTCTTACTTTCTCCATTGAAAGGAGTGAGAAAGCCGACTTTAAAACACGTTTTTAAACGGTGTGTGATATTTTTGAAGTGTAAAAACACGTCAGCGTGTCTTGTACGAGTACCCTTCGATAATCTGGAGAGTTCGAAAAACTTCTGTCAGAGGGCCATATGGGGCTATGCTTCCAAGAAAAAAAAAAAAAAAAACCAGTCCAATCTGACGAAACTATAAGGCAACTCCGTTTCACTCCGTGCCTAAAAATACTATCCCACTGTGTGAGATACTGGTAGGCCCGGAGTTTCACGGGGGTTTGGTTAAAATAGACGTTAAGTTTATATTTTGTTCTTTTTGGTTTTGTTTGCCTTTTATTTTTAATTCATGGAATGAGGATTTTGCTTGAACGTTGTTTCAGTTTTAGGGTTGTTTGGGGGTGGTTATAGAAGTTAAGTTAATTTTTGGTTCTGGTTTTGTTTGCTTTCTTTTTTTTTAAATTCATGGAAAGAGGATTTTGGTTGAGCCTCGTTTCAGTTTTGGGGTGGTTCGGGGTGGTTTGTATCTCCTTCGAGGGGGGGAGGGAGTAGTTGAAGAGCTAGGGCGTCTAGGTAGCGATCAGTGTAACGCTTGCATTCTCATACGCGGGCCGCCTAGCGCTAGCCTCCTGCAAGGCTCTCGCACTGTTGTCCCCCCCACCGGTCCCAAACGGTCCTGACTCTTGAGTCGCCTCCCTTTTAGCGGGGCCTCGGCTTGCCTCGGCTCGGCTCGCCACATCGACAATGGGTACCCGGCAAAGGCTACGCAACAAAAAAGAAGGACGTCCGATTTGGCTGTGCTCTGGAGAAGGACAGAATGATACTGAGTCAGGCAGAGGTTGCTGATGCAGCCTGCTGACGAGTCGAGCATACCTCGTCTAGAGGCGTTGTAACAGTAGCTCTGTCTCTTGCTATCACCATTGGATGGAGAGAGCAAGCTGAAGTTTGAAGTGGCTTTTCTGATCACTATGATATTTTTTGAATGTAACAACACGCTAGACTATTAGTAACGACTATCGTCCGTAATTCTGTTAGACAGATTTTTGATTTTTTAGATCGTTTTGATTTTGGACTAGTGGTGCCTGTTGACGAGGTGCTCTGTCTCTTACTTTCCCCATTGAAAGGAGTGAGAAAGCCGACTTTAAAACTCGTTTTTAAACGGTGTGTGATATTTTTGAAGTGTAAAAACACGTCAGCGTGTCTTGTACGAGTACCCTTCGATAATCTGGAGAGTTTGATAAACTTCTGTCAGAGGGCCATATAGGGCTATGCTTCCAAGAAAAAAAAAAGGTCCAATCCGCTACGAAACTATAAGGCAACTCCGTTTCACTCCGTGCCTAAAAAAGGTCCAATCCGCTACGAAACTATAAGGCAACTCCGTTTCACTCCGTGCCTAAAAATAAAACGCACCGGTAGCGGTAAGCAGTATGTGCCTCGAAGGTGAGAACCGCTGACGGAGCGACCCCCCCCCCTTCCCCTCTCCGGGCATGGCCCCGCCGCTGCCGGCACGCACGTGGGCTGGCGTTGTAAATATCGTGACGTCACGCTATCGTGGCCCTGCATGTGTCGCCCACACATATCGTTAATTAACGGAGAGAGACACCCCCCCCCCCCCCTCCTCCTCCCCTGGAGCACACCGGCACGGAGACCGGACGCCTATAAACAATGCAGAAACGCGTGACATTGCTGAAACTCTGCCATACGGTGTGGGTGATAGAGAAAGAGAGAGAGAGAGAGAGAGAGAGAGAGAGAGAGAGAGAGAGAGAGAGAGAGAGAGAGAGAGAGAGAGAGAGAGGGTAGGAGAGAGGGAAGCAGGCAGAGGCGCCATGAACTGAGGGCGGCAGAATAAGCAGGCCATTAGCCTCTACTGCCCAGCCCACGGCGGTGACGCCGAGCGCAGCGCTGTGCCCGCGGCCGGCCGCCCGGGAGGTAGGCCTCCCCTGGAGCACCGCTAGCACCGCTGCCGTGCGGTACAGCCTACCCGAGGCTCCGCGGGCGCTCTCCGTTCCACGCCCGCCACGGATGGTGCTCCAAAACTACGTTCAATTTTTTTGGGGGGGCTGAAAAAGTCTTATGAGTTCCATGGTTGAGGCAGCCGGCTCTAAGACCAGCATACACGCACTACCACACTGGCTGGAGCTGGAAAGAAGGAGGAAACGAAGAAGAAGAAGAAGAAGAAGAAGAAGAAGAAGAAGAAGAAGAAGAAGAAGAAGAAGAAGAAGAAGAAGAAGAAGAAGAAGAAGAAGAAGAAGAAGAAGAAGATCCGACTTAACTACTCACGTTGTTCGGTTCAAAGAGCGCCCTCTTGGTGGTAGCAGGGGTTAATGCGTTAGCTTCGGTCGTCTAGAGGAGGGGACGGAGAAGGGGGAGAGGTGGGGGAGGGGGGAGGTAGGGAGGGGGGATAAAAAGTTTTGGGCACAATTAGGCGGCGGCTGCGCTGCGGTAAATCAGTGTCGGGAAATCAGCGGCGTAACCGATGCGGTGGTTGGAGGACGAGAAAACCCCGCCGGCCTCCAGTCCAAAAAGTAAAAATAAAAAAATGGGGGGAAAGTAGTTTTCAAGAGAATGTGAATGGCAATAAGAAAACGTGTGTTGCTTTTGTTACGTGTTGCGGCATGCGACATGCCACGGGCAGCGCGGGGCGGGGCTGGGCTGGGCGGGGCGGAGCAGGGCGGGACGAACCGGGGCGGGACGGGGCTCGGGAGGCAACGGCACGTTAATATGGAGATTTCCACCAGGGCAACTCTAACATTGTTTCCGGGCGGCAAGTTGCGACCGCAGCGCACCGCAGCTCCGGCAAGTGGTTCCGCTTGAAATGGAGTTGCAGCCGTGCCGGGCCGGGCCGGGCCGGGCCGGGGGAACATGGGTGAGGAAAAACAACGGGGGGGCTGTCTCCTGATTTAACGTCCGGCGCTGCGCAGCTCATGTTTTTCCCGCTTCTTCGCCGCCTGGAATGCAAATAAAAGACCGGTAGCAGCAGTAGCAGCAGCAGCAGCAGCAGCCAGTTCATCTAGCGGGGAACTTACGCGCGGCACGCGGAGGCAGTGGCGGGGCAAAGGGGGGGAGGAGGGGTGGGCAGGGAGGGTAGTCTCGGGTGGCGGCCGCCCCGCCCCAACGCACTCAGATGGGTGAGTGGAGGGAGGGGGGGGGGGGCTGACGTCTTGGTCTCGGCGTGAGATTTGGTTAGATGCTTTCGCCCCGGTGAGTGGTGGCGGCTGGGTGGGCGCGGGGCGCGGTGTGGTGGTGGCGGAGGGGGAGACCCTTGCGGTTCACCACCGAATTCTCCTTACCCAACGCCTCCAACCCCCTCCCACCCCTTCGACCCCTCCCCACTATCCCCTCCGGGAGGAGCGACCCCTCCCCTCCTCCCCTGCACCCCCGCGAGCGAGCGCCGCGCTAGGTGGTACGGTGTGCAGGGTCAAGGCGAACCCCACCCGCCACCCCTCCGCCCGGCCACAACTGCACCCCTCCACCCCCCTCCTACCTCTGGTTTTAGTTTTCTCTTTCTCTGTAAATGTAGGTAAGGTTTTCGGCGGTCCTCATTTCGGGCTCCAGAAGTGTTTTGTAAAACCTGTCGGCCTTTGAGAGGCGATAAGATTGATAAGGGCGGAGAACTTCCGATGAACTGTCCCGCGTTGAGCACGATGACGAGTTGATATGCGGCTCGCATACTTTTGGGGGACGAATAGCGAGGGTGCGCGATGCGATACGTAGCCGTGGTGACTTACAACTCCCTCTCTCTCTCTCTCTCTCTCTCTCTCTCTCTCTCTCTCTCTCTCTCTCTCTCTCTCTCTCTCTCTCTCTCTCTCTCTCTCTCTCTCTCTCTCTCTGCGCCCTATAGAGTGAAGAGCCTTTCGTGTTATTGCCATGTGACCCTCTCGCACCGGGACGGCAGTATGCGAGGCCCACGAGAGAGAGAGAGAGAGAGAGAGAGAGAGAGAGAGAGAGAGAGAGAGAGAGAGAGAGAGAGAGAGAGAGAGAGAGAGAGAGAGAGAGAGAGAGAGAGAGAGAGAGAGAGCGCGAGAGAGAGAGAGAGAGAGAGAGAGAGAGAGAGAGAGAGAGAGAGAGAGAGAGAGAGAGAGAGAGAGAGGCTGAAATTGAAACGGTTTTGAAAGCTGCATGCAGATAATATGGGTGTATGGCTGCGCGGCGCACCGATGGGAAAATGGAGGTAGAATGTCGCTCATGGCGCGGGCACGCGTCCAACACGATGATTGTAGCGGGACGATACCGATCACTCGTATGAAAAGCACGGCGGGGGCCGCGGGGGCTGCGGGGGCGGCGGGGGCCGCGGGGGCCGCTCCGCGCTGCTCATGCCAACGGGTCACCCGTCACTCGCCACGCGCTTCCTGCTTCCATTACTTCTTTCGTATCGTTTTTCTTTTATCTTGTTTTCCCGCCCGCACTTTCTGATGAAACGAGACAGGCGCGGAGAGAGATATTGGCTAATAAATCGGCGCGGCCGTGACCAGGGCCTGGCCTTTATCTACCGCCCACCTGACCTTCCTGCTCACATGGTAGAGTCGCCATCATCGTCCAAATTTCAAACCAGGGTGAGTGCAGGCGAATGAACATCGCGATATGGAAATAAATACCACCCACAGCGAAAGTCATCAGTTGTCCTCGTCGTCTTCGGCCCACAGTACAGTGGGCTCCGGCAATCACCCACCAAAACCCTACGTCATCACAGCCCGGTACCCCCCCCCCCCCCCCACTCCCCCACCATATCGGTCGTCATTTTTCAACGGACCCCCCTCCCCCTAAATTTCTGACGTAATAAGTGCACGCCGCCTAATATTTAGCCAGGGGGGGCGGGGTGGGCGTGAAGAAATGTACCTCACACATCATTTTCTCACAACAAATTTATTTCCCCTCAAAACTCAAAGAACGGTTTAGTTTTTGTCTTCCAGACAGTGGATGGGCCCGGAACAGCTGTGGGGTAACCAGACTGGCTGGCACCCGCGTTCATTCCCAGATCTGGCCGCGCAAAGCTCCCGGATCCGCTATGCGCCCGCCCGGGCCGGGCGCCCCCGCCGGCGCCACAACTATAACTACGGCAGGGCGCTGCTCTCTCTGTTCCGTGGGAAACAGCGGGAGCCAGAGGTGGGAGCCCGGAGGGCCGGAGGCCGCGGAAACCAGCGGCGCCAGTGGGAGCAGACTAATGAGCGGGTCGGGATCCTCTGGCGGCGCTGGCGGCCACCCGGAGGCCGAGCCGGTACCGGAGCCGGTGCCGGAGCCCGGAGCCCGGAGCCGCCCAACTACCTGGAGTAGGGCAGGTCCCGTCCCCGGGGAGCCCGGAGCCCGGAGGCCCAGGGTGGTACCCGCGCAGCCCCGCAGACCGAGTGATCGGGTCGGGCGGACTTGGAATGCGGGGTCCTGTCCGCTGTCCGCCCGCCCCGCCCCGCCCCGCCCCGGCCTCCCCCCGCTGGTCACGCCCACCGCCCCCGTCCCCAAGGCTCCGGCCGGCGCACTGTGCCCGGCCCGGACCTCTGCGAGTGTCCGGTGTCCGTGAGAGCCCAGGGCTGCCACCCCCACGGCAGGGGCCGTCCACAAGTTCCGTGGCTCCGCGGCCTTTCGCGCCGGAATGCTCAATTTGCATGGCGATGCTGGTAACGTAATTCATGGCCGACCCTTGCGACGTGTCCCAGTTGGCCGGTGGCGGCGGCGGTGTTTGTGCGCAGCCTTTGGCTCCCCGAGGCCGCCGTCAAAGAGGCGGGCGGGCTTCATCTCCAAAATTGCTTCGTCCGCCGCGCGGCGTGGCCCCGTCGAGCCGGCGGGGCGCACAAGGGTAGCGGTGCTGGCGGTGCCGGTGGGGCCCGGGGGTGCCTGGGGGTTCCTGGGGGTGCCCGAAGTGCCTGACGTCAGGGGGCTACCTAATAGGCCCGTATTGCCTATGTATGGGGGGCGGGGGCCCCAGACTCACTCTGATGAACACAAATATGGCGGCGATATACCACCAGCCAGCCAGAGGCAGCCGCGGAGAAAGCCAGGGGCGTCGGAGGAACTAGAAAGGTGGATTGGGGGGGGGGGGGGGGGGGGGGGGGGAGAGAATGCTGGAGCAGGCAGTTAACGTATGCAGGCGCGGTAGCGTGTGTAAGTCGGTCTGCGGGCGGTGCGGTGCGGTGTGGTGCGGGGCAGGGCGGGGCGGGGCTGCGGTGGCATTACTCTGATTGCTGAGTGCTGGCCGGGCCCGGCTTAGCCTCGTCACGGCCCGTGTCACACGCCGTGTCGCACCCCGTGACACCTGCCGTCGTGTCACGCGCCGGTGTGGGTCAGGCTGGGCTGGCTGGAGGTCTGGCTGGGCTGGAGGGCAGCAAGCGGCCGTCCGGAAGTACCGCAGAGAAAAAGTCACATCCAGGAAGTGAAGTAATACCCGTCTCTAAACTGGGTATTTTATTTAAAAAAAAAAAATAACACATTCTAAATTGCTGGAATATGGACGATGGTACTTTTTACTCGTTCTTTGCTTACTACTACTACTGCTACGACGTAGAAGCAAAAAAGAACGAGTATTGCGCTCGCCCTGTCCGTTAAGACCCCCTTTCAATACGAAAAACGCTTAACGCAAGTGTTGCTTTTACGCGACATTTTGATGTTTGATCAAAGCGTTCTCCATGCCTGTCTTGTGATTTTGCCTCCGCACTGATCTTCTTTGTTTGTTTCCACCATCGTGATATTTTTACCTCGGGGCGCTCGAGCGCGGTGTGTCTCAGCCACGCAGACTAATTTTTCGAAAAATATAAAATTCAACTGAAAATTTTAGTGAAACAGACAATTCCTGGGAAAATTTTCAATTTATCTTTGCAATGTTTCAATTTTTCAATGAAAAACTTCCTCATTTGCATCTCTGGCGCAGACGCACGCCCACAAGGCTAGTCCGGCCCGGCCCGGCCCGGCCGGCTGTGACAGCGCGCTGCCCGCTGCCGGGGAGGACAAGTTGGTCGGCCGGCACGCAGAGCGCCGCCTGGAATCCGACGACTCCAGCAGCGCGCCTCCACGCGGGCTTCGGGGGCGGGCCCGGGTTCGAATACTGACGTTGTCGGCGTTTGCTCGGCGCGCGTCAGCGCGTGCGGCGGGGGAGCTCGCTGGCAGAGGACACCCCGGCATTAACAAGGGTGCCTACGGGCGGGGACGGAGGCCGTATCATGACGTTAGCCACGCCGATATGAATTCAACTAGGCCACCGCTGCTTTGTGCGACGGGCGGGGTGGCAGTGAGGGAGGGCGGCCTTCGTGTCGACCCAGTCGACCCATCATTGTCATAATTTGCCCGCACTTGCGATAGCTATTAATTGGGCTGCTGGGACGGTAAAGTGAGCGTCATATTCAGATTCAAAACAGGGAAACCAAGACCACGCCCCTCCATCACCAGCAAGGGCTTTGATAGCTTCGGATTTTGGTGTGCAGATTGTTCTGGAGTATTACGCTGGTGCCCTGCCGGGGGGGTGTGGGGGTGTGGGGGTGTGACCTGCGGCCAGAGGACATCGGATGCAGTGCGGATGCAACGCGCATGGAAGTAAAATGTAGCTGACGGTGGGGGTTTGCGGGGGGCTGAGGGGGGCTGCGGGGGGGGGGGGGGGGGGGGGGCAACGTAGTATTGAATAACGAACCGCTTGGGGAGTGTTTCTGTCGTGTTAGTGGGCGTGTCGGGGACTCAGTGCCTGGCCGTTGGCAGCCATGGCGGCAGCGTCTCGCACTCGTGGTTCCGGGCGAGGAATGCACGTTGCCAGCATTGTCTGTCCGGAAGGGAGAGTGACAGTGGCGGTTTAACTGCTCCATCACAGGGAGGGGGGGGGGCGATCCTGAAACAAGACTCGCATGGAGAACGCTATGCGTTCTAGAGGAGACTCGTTCTTTGGGTATATTTGGGATGGGGGTGAGTTAAAGTTGTTTATGGTGTGTGCCATTAACCAGCGGAAATCTAAATCGAGTAACGGCTTTGTGATTTGCCATTTTATCAATTTTGCAAATTTCCAAAATAATGTTATTTTAGTAAAAAATTTCAAGAAAATTAATTTTCTAGTTTTCAAATATTTTTGTCAGATAACAAAAAAAGGAGAGGAGAGTAGAAGGAGTGAGAAGTGTGAAGAAGAAATATGAATGAATGATTCGTTGAGAAAATATTGGATAAATATTGGAATGCTATCCAAAAAAAAAAGGAACTGTATTTTTTGGGTAAGTTAAACAATTGTTAAGCGAAAAAGTTTGTCGGAAGAGAGTTTAGAATTTCGTGGGAAGATTGGCAGTTGTAGTGTTCTAGGTTCTTTCCAGCGAGCAGCTGGCATTCTCACCACTGGCTACTCTGGCTAGCCCTAGTCTCGCTCAGGGTCTCAACTGCATTCTCAATCTGTACGTCAACAATGCAACGCGGCGCCCCGCGGTTGCTACAACAGTCATCATGTGATCGAGAGCGGTCTCTGGCGGTCGACGATAGCGCGCTCTGTCGGCTGGGCACGGAACTACCGACCGAACCTCAATCCTATGAACTTAAAAATATTTATTCTCAGCTCACATTGAATGACAGGAGAACTAACTCCTTTCAACGTCAGGGGCAGAAAAAAAAATTCATCTTTTGATTTTATCCACCCACTTCTCACATTTCTTTCCGACTTAGCCGCTGGCACTCCGCAAGACCGCGACGAACAGGAGGTATTGTTGACTCGAGGCAGCGCCTCATCCTAAAACAAACAATCGCCCATCTACGTTCTCTAAAACGGCTGGAAACGAGATTTTCTTTTAAATTTTCGAAATGCCATACGTCATTTTCGAAACTACACCAACAACTGATCAAAATGTCGCGTAAACGCAACACTCGCGTCTAGCGCTATTCAAATTGAAATGGGAACGTAACAGACAGGGCGAGCGCAAAACTCGTTCTTTTTGAGCCCGAGCGGAGCGAGGAGCTCTCTGCATCGACTATTCCGCTTTTTTGAGCCCGAGCGGAGCGAGGAGCTCTCTGCATCGACTATCCCGCTTTTTTTATTTTGCTCCCCTCAGCAAGTGTCGTTGCCGCATTCTGCATTCAGTTTCATTTCACTATCGCTAGTTGGCGCCACCAAAAAGGGCGGAGCCATGCCACCGTTCTGCCAACTTTAGAAATTTACATTCAGTTCAAAAACATTCATTAATTTTGTGCCCACATTATACTTTACACCTTTCTTATCATAGGATGTAACTGAACTCGTGGTAACTAACTGCATATTAGGACATTGCGCAACATCTCAATGTGGCTGCTTCATGTTTCAAAAAGGCACATTGGCATTGCACGTAGCGTAGCGGGTGGAGAACCTAAAACAATTCTACCAATATGCCTATAAAAAGAATTCCCGTTTATTTTACAGAAGCAGACTTAACCAATCTCCTCTGGCCCAGAGTTGCCCATGTGATCACATCAAATCCGGTTGATTTTAGAGTGGTCCCTAGTTCAGTGAGGAGGCCTGTTGTCGCCAACTCGGCTGTATTTCCGCATCGTTCTGCGCTTTGGTTGGCGCTTCGTACGGCGGCAGTGGCTTGTGATGGTCGGCCACGAAAAGTCTCGTAACAATGTCGGTTTGGTCGCGCGGTCAAATGGACCGCTTCACCGTGTAGAGGGTCGCTGGTTCAAAAGTTAGACCTGTCCGTTTTCATCTCAATTTTTTCATCACTTAAATTTTCAAGCTGTGATTGACTATTATCAAAACATATCGTTCGGTTAACGAGGGCGACTCAGTGCTTGTAGCGCTGGAATTTTTTATTCTCCCCTCAGCAAGTGTCGTTGTTGCCACATTCTGCATTCAGTTTCATTCCACTACCGCTAGATGGGGCCACAGAAATGGGCGGAGCTATGCTGCGGTTCTACCAACTTTCAAAATTTATAGTTATTTTAAAAATATAAATTACCATTGTTCCTCCATTATATTTAACATCTTTTTTTATCATACGATGTTATTGAACCCTTGGCAACTAACTACAAATTAACAGAATGTAAATCATCTCAGCATGGCTGCTTAGTGTTTCAAAATGACATATTGGCATCGCACGGAGCGGGACGGAGTGGGCGGAGAATCTAAAACAATTGTACCAATATACTCTAAAAAAGAATTCCAGTTCATTTAAGAAAAGCAGACGTAACCAATCTGCTAGAGTCCACCATTAGGCATGTGACCACTTCAAATCCGATTTATTTTAGAGTCGTCCTCTGTTCAATGAGGAGCTATTGTCGCCAACTTGGATCCATATTCGCAGTGGTCTGCGCTCTGGTTGGCGCCTCCCAGCGCGACTGTGGCTTGTGATGGTCCGCCACGCAAATCCAAGTAACAATATCGGTTTGGTCGCGCGGTCTAATACAGCGGTTCACCGTGCGGCGGGTCACCGGTTCGAATGTCAGAACTTTCCGTTTTCCCATTTTAATTTTTTTCTAAACTTAAATTTCCAAATTGTGATTAACAAACTATTATCAACACTCATCGTTCAGTTCACGAGGGCGACTCAGTGCTGTAAGCGCTGGAATTTTTTGCTTCTGCGTCGTAGCAGTAGTAGTAGTAGTAGTAGTAAGCAAAGAACGAGTAAAAATTCAGGTGTTTGCCTACCTTTCAGGTGGAGCGCCGGCTGGCTGCTAATCTCACAGGGGGGCGATCGCCCCCCCCCCCTTAAACCGCCACTGGAGAGTGAGCCTGGCGCCGGCCGCCCCGCCCAGCCCAGCCCTGACAGGCCTGACCTAACGGGACGCGTGCCCTTGTAATGTGACAGTCATCTGTACCGCGCCCTGCAGAGCCCTGGGAGCCCCCGAGGGGCCGGCGTCACCCTTTGGCTCCCTAGTCCGAACACTGCGCCCCCCGCGTGCCCGTGCGCGCTCACACACAATGGGGGCGGACGGCTTCATTTAAGCCTCTTAGCCCCGGTCCGTATCGGAAGACAATATCAGACGGAGGCGCGTCACCACTGCAGACTGGTCTGTGGGGGTTCCGTGAGGGTTCGTGAGGAGTCCTGAGGGGGTCCGCGGGGGGTCCGTGAGGGATCGTGGGGGGTCCTGAAGGGGTCCGCGGGGGGTCCGTGAGGGTTCGTGGGGGGTCCTGAGGGGGCCCGCGTGTGGTCCGTGAGGGTTCGTGGGGGGTCCTGAGGGGGCCCGCGTGGGGTCCGTGAGGGTTCGTGGGGGGTCCTGAGGGAGTCCGTGGGGGGTCCGTGAGGGATCGAGGGGGGTCCTGAGGGGGTCCGCGGGGGGTCCGTGAGGGATCGAAGGGGGTCCTGAGGGGGTCCGCGGGGGGTCCACGAGGGTTACGTGAGAGGTCGCTCAACACGGCCTGCAGGGGTGGTCCCACCCCTCACATATGACTTCACCCCGTTCGCCCCCGCAACAGCAGCCATATGTCATGTTTGTCAGTGCGTTCGCTCGGAATGAAACGCCACGAGTTTCCCGTTCCATCCGGTACGCGAAACTAAAGCGACAAAGACGACACACGGCTCTCAACTAGTTTGGCGACGCCGGTGTAGGTGCACGACGCACGAGCCGGAAAGGTGCGCGCTCCGTCTCTGCTGTATTAGTATGCTTGGGCCAAGTTCGCTACCAGCCGACGCCCGCCGGCCCGGAACACATGTTTAATATGGTGCGGCCCGGCGCGCTGCACCCTCACAGCGGACCGAGCTGCGCCCAAGATCCAGGCGCCGCGCCGCCCCCGGCGTCTTCGTCGGCAGCGCGCCGAGGCGTGCAAGGCTTTCTGAAGCCCAAACTTTAAAGGACAGGAGTGAAATTTTTGAGTCAAGATTAGCTTGAAGGGCCCGTGCCCTACACGACGCGACGCAGGGGAATTTTTTTTTCATTCGACATTTATAAATGGTGAAGATAAGCAATTGTTGCCGTTCGCGGGTATGGACCGCTCACCTGGGGGATTTTTTCTCGTACTCTCCCTGTCGTCCACATTTGGCCGACGGGCGATGATCACGACTTCACACTTCTCAGTGGGGTACATCTGGGGAGTATGACGGACGCGACAACCTCGACAACACGAAGAATCGCTTTGGGAGGAAAAAAGCGGAAGGAACGTGGGGGAATTAGATCGTAGCGCTGTCGTCGGTCCGGAGAGCCGGAGGGGGGGGGGGGGGGGGGGGGGAGCCCGGGGCCTAATGGCGCGTCCCCAGCGGGCCGGGCCCTCGGCCGGGGGGGGACTTCCGCAGTGGGACTCATCAAGTCCCGTCGGTTCCAGCGCGGATACGCGGGATCGAAGCCCGCCGCTGTGCTTCCGCTGGGAGGGCCTTGCGGGCCTTGTGGGCCTTGTGGGCCTTGCGTTGGCTGCGCCTGGCTGCATGCTCGGCTCCGTTGGGAAATAATGCGGGCGCACTGCGAAAATGCATGCGGCTGCACTGGCGGGGGGCACGGCTATTACTGCCTTCCTGGTCTGATGCGAAGCCACGGCCCCCCACGGCCCCCGCCGCCCCCGTGCGGCCCCACGGCCCCACTGCCCTGCTAAAGGAGGAATAGATTTCCACCCTCCACAACAATCGGTTCGTTAACGAGGGACGGCGGGCGGGCGGGGCGGGCACGGCTGAGGGCGCCGGGAGCCGGTGCCCAGCGGAGTTGAGCAGCGAGCCCGGCCCAGCCCAGCCCGGCCCGGCTTCGGACCTCTTTAGTCTCATTCCGACCAATGGCCGCACCAACAGCACACTACGAAAAAAGAACTTCCATCAGAGCTTTGTTCAGCAGAAGGGTTTACCGCCCACAATATCGTCGCCAGACGGAGCGCACCAATAGCGCCTGCCAGGTAGGCAACGGCGGCTTCTGCGATGCACGCGTGTCGTGCGGGCTGGCCTACCCTAGTTCTGGCAGGCGCTCGGCGTCACCGCTGGACGTTTTCGAGGTGGGAGCCGGGGAAATCGGAATCGTCCAGGCGAAACTGTTGTTGATTGCAGTTTTCCACGGGTGACACTGAGACACTGCTGGACACGGCAGAGGGCGCACAGTCCACGCTGATACACGACCATTTGAAGACCATCAAAGTCGCGTTTGAATATGTCGGATAATGGATGCTTAAAGAGCACCGGCCACTTAGGCCCCGGGATTACCGGACGGGGGGTGGGGGTGGGGGTGGGGGGGGTGGGGGGGAGGGGTGGAGGATGGGGTGAAAAGGACAACACCATAACGGAGTAACCGCTCAGCTCCTTCCGATCTACAGCCATGACCCGCCTAAAAGCGCTCCGTCCCGATGGCTTGACGGTGCGCAGGGGCGCCAGGCGCCAAATATATGGGCAAGCGCGCCACTCGAATGCAGCGGCACGCGCCGGACGTGCCGCCGCACACGTCCTGCACTCAACGTGACGGATCACCGCCTTCTGTCCACCTGGCTGCACCTGCTGCCAGCGCCCTGCCGATGTTCTGTCCATCGCGGTGTTGGTCAGCGCGCGGTGTGTGTGTGTGTGTGTGTGTGTGTGTGTGTGTGTGTGTGCGTGTGTGTGTGTGTGTGTGTGTGTGTGTGCGTGTGTGTGTGCGTGTGCGTGTGTGTGTGTGTGTGCGTGCGTGCGTGTGTGTGTGTGTGTGTGTGTGTGCGTGCGTGCGTGTGTGTGTGTGTGCGTGCGTGTGTGTGTGTCCGGCGCATGGCGAAGGCTCTCGCGGCCTCTATTTCTAACCGTGTGCCCATCCATCTATCACGCGGACGCATTACGGATGCCCCCTCTATCCTCGCCACTATCCCGCACACTTTGTCACCTTCCCGCCGCCCCGCGGCAGATAGTTGGGGCCATGATCGATTCCTGACGCATCAATCATTTCGGAAAGCGGCCCGCCGAAAAACCTGATGCCATCGTGGCGACCGTCACAACAGCGGAGGGGCGGTCCGGGGGCCGGGAGCCGGGGGCGGGGGGCGGGGGCGGGGGGCGGGGCGGGCTGCGTGGTGCAGTAAGAAGCCCTGGTGAAGGCGCCTGGGGCCCGGCGAGGCCCTCGGCCCGTCAGGCAGCCATCCTGCAGAGCAGGTGCTCCCATGGCGGCCCACGGCGGCGTGATTATATTGTTTAGACGCGGCGCGTTCGCCGGGAATGCTAGTCAGTCTGCGTTGGAATCCTTCAAAAAACATTTTTATTTCTTGCATTACCACTTATTTTGTAATTCAAAAAAAATCGGTGAAGATTATGGACAATTTACGAGATCTTACGCAACCGCAGCCTAGACTTTACCTCTCTAGAGGAAGAAAAAAAAATCCTTTGCGAAGAACGAAGAAACAGTTGTTTTCCTGGCATTTTCATTCGCGCCTCCCCTTCATTTTATTTAATACGCGCTGCGTTCTGCACCCCCCCCCCCCCCTCCCCCTCCAAGTCAACAGTGAAGAAGGCTGGAAGGCCAGGCGAGGGGCCGGTGCTGCGCGACCTACCTGCCCCCCTCCCCTCACCCCTCTCCTCTTTCTATCTCTCTCTCCCAATTTCTCATAACTGTTCCAGCAGATGACACGACTGCGAGGACACACACACACACACACACACACAGTCACGTACGACGACGCCGTGTCTCCGAGTTCGCACGAACAGTGCGTATTAGTTCTCACGGACTTGCCGGATGCTCGCAGACGTACCTTTCAGAGCCCCCAATTATTACCGTGCCCCGCCCGGCCTCTAGCCCGGCCCGCCTCCGCTCCCCAAGTTTTTCGTTTACTCCCCCACGTTGCCACGGGGCGCTACCCGCTCCGCGCCCTGCCGTTCCGCCGGCCCTGCTCTTACAGCTCTACCCCTACTGCTCTCATGAAAGGTGAAATTAATTCTGAGCAGATGCGGGTCCCTGTTTCCGTGCTTTTACATTTCCTGTAAAAAAAAAAAAAACTCCCCTGCTTTTCATCTTGTAAGCAGGTTCTACTGCCCTAAATGATTCCTTGCTGCACTGGTAAGGTAGTCAGCACATATGGACGGGCGATTTGTAGCATAAATTACAAATTTCCCACATGCACATGAGTCAATAAAGCAGCCTACTGTGTTCAAGCATAGTTGAAATTTCTAGTGCACTGAAAAACATTTTGTGCGCGATATTATTTTGTCAACACGACACCTTGCGGCTGGCGGCTGGCGGCTGGCGGCTGGCGGCTGGCGGCTGGCGGCTGGCGGCTGGCGGCACCTGGCGGCTGGCGGCTGGCGGCTGGCGGCTGGCGGCTGGCGGCTGGCGGCTGGCGGCTGGCGGCTGGCGCCCCCTGCTGGCGGTGCACTGGCTCCCACGTGATTACTGCGGTGATTGGGGTCGCTGGGCTGGCCGCTGGGCTGGGCTGGGCTGGGCACGCCCCCGGTCGGAAACAACACAAAACCAACAGCGCCATTTTCTTATCCAGCAGAAAGTGTGCGGGCGTTGTTTATCGCCTCCCTCTTTATTGATATCGATCAGTAGTAGTTTGCGCCCTTCTCAATTTTTTTTCCCTCGCGACCTTTTTTTTTTTCGGTATCGACGAAAATGCAGAGAAGGCGTCGTTAACGCAGCTTAGAGAGTCCTGCGGGGCTGCGGAGCGTGACGTGCCAAGTCGGGTGTGCGGCAGGGATTTACTCTGCGCTCCGCAAGGCGAAAGAGATACAAAAAGACGTACTTACACTGCGAGGACAGAAAAAAGTGGGGCTGAAACTAATCGATTGATTTGGAGAAATCCGGGCTCCGGGGCCCGATGCACCCTCTCGTTCCTCCTGAGTGACTCTGCACTGCGGCGCAGCCCGAGAGCGAAAGGTGAGAACGCAGACAGAGATCAAGAAATAAAAAGAAAGAAATCCGGGTGAAAAAGGGACAGGGAGAAAATCAAATCAATTTGATTGGCCGGCTTGCGCACCCGGAACAACATGAGAGATGTGACAGGTCGAGATTGAGACGTTGAGAGAATTTTCGCTGACTTGACGCGCTCGGGCGGAGCAGTGACGGGGGGAGACGATTGGGGGGGGGGGGGGTTGTACAGGTGTGGAACAGGAGCGGCTTATATTGCTCTTCCCTCGATCGAGCCGATTTGGTCCGCGGCGGGGAAAATGGAAAGGAGGAAAGGGGGGGGGGGATATAAAAAGAGGGATGAAAACGGCACAGCAGCGCGCAGCAGAAAAATCTGAGAGGACGATCCCGATTTTGTTCATATTTGTCCAAATATTGGACATCTTCAGAAGGAGTCGAGACGAGACGTTCCAATGAGCAATCTTGTGATCAGTGAAACAACGCTATACCATCGAGCAAGGTGTGGGATGATTTCTGCAGTGTCCGATTTCTGGAGACGCTGGATTCCCTGATTCTACAGCGCACTCGGGTTGTTTTGTTCAGCAACTGACGATGCGCTGCTCCGTCACGGCTCGGCGGAGAGGTTGACTTGGTGTGGCACTTTCCTTGGACGCTGCATTACGGGGGCGGTGAGCGGCGAGAAGCCGTGTTTGTTTGGCGCACATTGCACTACGTCCTAGCCGCTCCCCCCCCCCCCTCTCTCTCTCTCTCTCTCTCTCTCTCTCTCTCTCTCTCTCTCTCTCTCTCTCTCTCTCTCTCTCTCTCTCTCTCTCTCTCTCTCTCACACACACACACACACACACACACACACACACACACCTTCTGACTCGCTAGGCTGACGCGTGACTCGTCACGTGCAGCCAGCATTATTATATCTGTCTGTCTCTGTCCCACATGCCGCCGTCCGGGAGGGAGTGAGAGGCAGGTGGGTGCGCTGGAGGCAGAGGGGAGAGGGGGTGTAGGTCATGGTTCAGATGGGGTTGCGAAGAAGTCCGGGAAGGGCTGGGGCAGGGTGGAAGGTACGAGGTGCTCTGCGGTGCGGGGGTGTAGTCGGAACCAGGCCGAGGCTGCAGGGAGCCGTATTTTCGCAAAAAGTCGGAAAGGGGGAGAGAGGGGAGAGGGAGGCTCTCTGAATGCGGCCCGCATAAATAATGCAAAGTGTCCCGGGTAGGCAACCCTCTCGCGTCGACTCGGCGCATCATGGCCGCGTCAAAGCAGCGCCGCCCCGTCACCGCCGCTGCTGTCAGCGGCTGGTTGGGCCCCCGCGGCAGAGCTGCCAACCCCACCGCAGCCACGGCGTCTGCATGCCGTTCCCACACACATTAGGGAGACGCTTCCCAGCAGCTGCCCCCGCGCTGGGCGCCACAAAGCCACAAACACTTATTATTTTTTTCTAAACGAGTCTACTTCCGCATTCTCTCTTTTATGTAAGGAGAAAGAGGGCTGCTCTTCAACTTTGACGAGTGGGGAATATTGATGCGGAGTAGCCACGGAGATCGAGTTGTATTCTGTTGTGCGGACCCACAACAGACATGAGAGAGAGAGAGAGAGAGAGAGAGAGAGAGAGAGAGAGAGAGAGAGAGAGAGAGAGAGAGAGAGAGAGAGAGAGAGAGAGAGAGAGAGAGAGAGAGATGTGAACATTTCTAGCGATAAATTATTGAGACGGGGGATTTGCGAGCACGCAGCGAGAAAGCTGCACCTCGGAATAGCGCCTGCAAAGCAGAGGGTAGGCAGTGCCGCATGACATCCGTGCGTAACAGAACGGCCTACCCTCCGGGCGCGGGTGCTCCGATGCTCCCCGTGGGGTCCCGCGTCCCGCGCTGGTGCACGCCGTGGGCACGAGTAATCGAGGCAGAGGTCGACACGGAAGCTGGGTGCCACCCCTCCCATGGGCAAAGACCGATTACGAAAATGAAGGGGCGGCGAAAGAAAAGCGCGGTGGCAGATAAAAAGAAAGAAAGAAAAGGAGGTGAAAGAGAAAGGGGAACTGTGGGAAGCGAAATAAAAGGGGGGGGGGGGGAGGCGCTGCGCTTCTGCGCCGCCGGTGTCGCATCCACTTCGTTCCTTGGCCTCCTTCACATCAGAGAGCACCCCAAGGCCGAGTAGTATAAACAGAGCGTAAAAAAACGGCGGCACATAATTTTATAGAGGAGAGGGATAAGTGAATGATTCTAGAACGGCGGGCAAAAGTATTCCATCCGAGCTGACAAGGCTGCGGAGAATTCCAGGAAGAATTCCTCGCCGGAGAAATAATCAGTACACTCTGTGCAGCAGGCCGGCGGCGATAGCTATCGGCCTGTCGGGGGGGGGGGTCGATTTAGAAAATTAATGAAATATAAATATTCCCCCCCCCCCCTCCCCCATCTCTCGGCTCTAGTTTATAAAATTGGAGGGGATCTCTGGTGCCCCCAGTTCAGGCGGGGTCGCTGCTGGAGGCTCCAGGCGGTTCCAGGCGGCTCCAGGGCCTCGTCGGCAGGTCGTCCTACGGCGGTAAACGGATCATGAGTTATTTCTCCTCGTTTCTTTTTCCCCCTTTTTTACGGACGCGCGTCGTGATGAGACGTCGCTGGCCGGGACCATCCCGTCCCGACGGGCACAGAGTGGGCGAAAAATGCAGCCGCCTTAGAGAGTGTCAGCAGACAGGGCGGGGCGGGGCATTAGTTTCAGCCCATAAAGCTTCTTTTCTTTAAATTTTCATGAAGAACGCACAAAATGGCAAGCCATTCGCAGGGTGCCGCTAATCACTGCACTTTCTAGTGAGGGACTAGGAATAGCACTTTTCCCTGTGACCTTCCTTTTCCCCCGTTTTTGAACAACGTGCCAGACATGCATAGCGTGCGGCCGGTGCGGCCCGCGGGGTGGCAGTATCGCTGTACCTCTTTTCCAGGTCAGCCGCATGTAGAATTAGGGTGGGAAAATTAAAATGCCGCCATGTTTGTTTTCATTACTTTCTTCGTACCGCTGGCCGCCGCCCTCCAGATCGTGCGGACTCGGTTTCCCCGGGTTATTAGAGACGGCGGGCGGCTGCAGATACCGAGGCGGGCGGGGCGGCGGGGGCCCGGGGGGCCGTGCTGGGGGCGCTGTTTCGGTCACGGGTCTGTTACGCTGAGCACGGAGGCGGGGCCAGGCCCTGCCGCCCCCCTGCGGGTACCCACTGGTGCCCACTGCTGGAACTCGGCAGACAGCGCACTCTCTCCCACCCCACTCGGCCCGCACTGCAAAAGCAGCGCGTACAGTTTCCATAAGCCACTGCTGCTCAACGTTCAGATACGGCTGTTACGGCCGGATAGAAAATATGCCACGATGTGAGTGTAGCGGCAACGAAGTGTAGGCACGCTCCATCACTGCCTCTTTTTCTAAGCAACAGCGTGCGAAATTGAGCACGCGCAAAATACGCACGGTTTTTGCACCGAACCATATCTGCTTCCCCGTTATTTCCGAATTTTGCACGGTGTTCGCTGCTTGTTCTTTCATTTTCCCATCGCCATCGTCCTAAACAGGTTTTGTTATTATCTTTTCTCCTTCACCAACTACACTTACACTTTCATTTTCCCGGCTGCAGGCCCCTGGAGCCCGAGGCGAGCCCGGAGGCCCGGAGGCCCGGAGGCCCGGAGGCCCGTGCCTACCACCTTCCGGCCCGTGCGTACACTCCGTTGTACTGCCCATCAGCTCCCAATAAATTGACAAACTTTGCGACCTGGTATCTGCCATCGATGAAAGAGGCCCTCGCCCCTCCGCACCACTCCCGCACACCACTCCCACCATCTAATAGGGTCTTCTCTCCCCCTCCCCCTCTTACCTCTCTCTCTCCCTCTCTCTCTCTCTCTCCCTCTCCCCCTTTCTCTACCTCCCCACCTCCCGACCTCCCGCGCTCCTCGTATTGACACCTTCCTTGTGGCGAACACGGGAGGTCATGAACCTTTCAGCTATTTCCGCCTCTCTCCTCCCCTCTTCCCTTGTGCTGGCTCCGCTGGCTCTTTGTAATTAACCCCCTACCTACCTCATTGAATAAGGGCGTGTGGGAAAGAGACGGAGAGATCGGTAGGAGAGAGAGAGAGAGAGAGAGAGAGAGAGAGAGAGAGAGAGAGAGAGAGAGAGCGCAAGCGAGGCACCCCAGGCCGTCAGCATCTGAGGCCCCATGTGGGGTCACATCACATTAACGCCGCCCTCGTCTGTTTCAGGTTCGGACGGCGGCAGTCAGGTCTGCTGGGGGTAGCTGTTAAGCCGAGGGCGGGTGCCTGCAGGTGCGTTAGACTCGTCAGGAAGTGGTGCGGGCCGGGCATGCGGACCTGGCGCCGCGGAGCCTGGCGGAGCCCAGCGCACGGCCGTACGATGGGCTGCCTACCCTCCACTCCGCAGGCGCTCCCCGCACGGCTCGAGTCATCTCCCCTGCGGGCAGATCCACCGTCGTTCCTCCTTCACGATACACCTCGTCAACAACAGACCCCTCCCCCCCCCCCTCCCCCCGCCCCCTACCCTCCGGCCCGCGCCTCGCCTCAACCTGATTCGGAATCGAACGACATCTCGACCCGGAATATCACCTTCCGCTGGAGGGTCGTCGTCCTGCTGTGGCTCCGGAATCACGGTCAGAGGCCGTGGCCCCCGCGGCCCCCGCGGCCCCCGCGGCCCCCTCCCCGGCGCCCCCCGCCTCCCGGTGTTGCCCCTGCCGGAGGGGAGACATTCGCAGACGGCGTAGGGGCCGGCGCGGGGCAGGGGGTGAGTGCTGTAGCAGAGAACCCTTAGGCCAGGCACTTTTGTCGGCCCTCCGGGGGGGGGGGGGCGACTCCGGGGCGGCTCTAGGACGGCTCCGGCGAGACGACTGTCTCCGCCGACATAACCCGCGCGCAGTGACGGCCAGACCATGCGGGGTCCGGCCCCGGCCCCCGGAGCACCTGCAGTCCAGAAACCGCATAACGGTGGAGAGTCCGAGGATGAGAAATTGGGCGGGCGGTTCACGTCGGAGGCCGCGTCGGGCCAAGCCGCACCTCCACCTCCCGGCGCCGTGCCTATTGTGCGATTGTGGTTATCGGCACTCCCGGGAGAGCAGCCCAGCGGGGCGGGGCCCAGCGGGGCCCAGCAGCCGCAGTGTCCTTACTGCCCCCAACCCTTCCCACCCCCGGCCCGGCAATAACCAGCACTCCAGCAACAGCAGCAACACTGCTGCTGGCCCTTTCCCAACCAATCAACTCCTTCCTAATCTCTTCTGATACGTCACTATGATTGCCGTTGGACCCGCCAGCCCAACCCACCATACCGGCGGTTCAAGCACGGGGCAACTACCACATCAAACTCCCCCCCACCCCCACCCCCACAAAACCCCACCCCACCCCGCGGATGGTCTTGTAGTTTTGGCGCCCTTCGGGGGCTTAGCGATCCCTTTCCCGGCCCCCTTCCCAAATAGTAACACACTTTGTTCGGCTGCACACACACTCACACGCAGACGTGGGGGCTTCACCACGTCAACAAGCGCCGAATCGGATCAAGTCCCCACATAGTGTAGCACGCGGAACCAGCATGCATACATTTCCAGGTCGCGGACACTAAATAGTACTCGATTCATGAGTTTGCCGCTCCGCGTGCCGAATTGTGTGGTGGTTGTGCGGGGGGTTTGGGTTTGGGTTCGGGTGCGCCCTTCGAGTTTCGAGTTCGCCACTTTATCCCCGCAGATTAAATTCCATACTGGCTGCATATGGGGGGGGGGGGATGGGTTGAGTGGCGACCCTTTCCTAGCGGCCGTCGTCGCTGTGTGGGTGCGTGCGTGCGTGCGCGTGCGCGTGGCAGCAGACGAAACCCGCTCACCACGGCATTTTTTCAAACCCTCCCCCCTTCCCCCTCGGAAGAGCGATCATCTCCTTTGGCGACAGTCGACGTGTGTCGTCCCCTCTCTCTCTCTCTCTCTCTCTCTCTCTCTCTCTCTCTCTCTCTCTCTCTCTCTCTCTCTCTCTCACACACACACACACACTCCAAGAAAAAAGGGGGCGTATAGATAGCTCGCTAGACGTTGGCCCGGAGCATCCCCTACAACGCGTCGTTCTTCCTCGGAGGGTATCGAGAATATATATAGAGAGAGCGTGAGCGTGGGAGAGAGATGTTTTCCCTTACCTTTTGGCTCCGGCATGTTGGTGCCAGGCCCCGCTGCTGCATGCCCCTTCGGCCCCTTTGACCCAGTCCGCGACGTCTGGCGACGCCCCGCGGCGCCCCATTCCTTTCGTCCTCCGAATATCTTTCCGTTTGGGGGCTGCTAGAATAGAGGTGAAATAAGGCAACTTCGTTTTACTCCGTCTACCTAAATAGTCATCTCAACTGTGGAGTTTGTTTGTAGATTTTCCGAAATAGATAGAAAATTTCAAAGGCGAAAATTCCGGGAAATTTTCTAATTTTTCTTCGAAAAATTACCTCCTTTGCGTCTCTGATCTTGACGTTACCATTGCCTCCTTTTCCTTCTGCCATTTCACGGTTCGCACATGTGCGTTATAAAATCGCAGATAGAACGGCGCGCGGCATTCGTACCGTCTGTCGCCGTCTGCAATGCGCAGCAAGGGCCCCGTGCTGTGCAGGGCTGCAGCCATAGGCAGCCAGGCAAGAGCCAGGGGCTCACAACTGTCTGCTATTTATAAGGAGAAATAGGGAGCACCAATGACGCTGCCGCTAATCTATCGCAAGCTTCTTCCTCCGTCATTTCCAATTTCTGCACTATGATACTCACTTTCTCCCCCCCCCCCCCCCTCTCTCTCTCTCTCTCTCTCTCTCTCTCTCTCTCTCTCTCTCTCTCTCTCTCTCTCTCTCTCTCTCCCCCCCCCTTCTTCCTCTCCCTGGTCATCGGAGCAAACCTCCTAGTTGTGTCGATTTTCATCTAATAAGTGAGCTCTCCCAGCACTACTGCACTACTACAAAACAAAACTACGATGCAATTTACAGAAATACAGTTCCGAAAAGAATTTGTTTCTATCATTCCTCCTTATCGCACTGCATCCTCGGAGGGTGTCTCGTTTCAACAGGGTCCTCTGAGATGCTCGTCCCCTTAATTAAATTGGAATTAAATCAGAGTTGTGCTGCGCAGCCTGCGAGTCCTGCGGGTCCGGGACCCTTAAGGACAGATTAAAGTAGCACGACAACAGACCGCTTAGCGCCACTTGTCGGCCGACGACGGCAAGTTTTCCGCCATCGAAATGACAAAAGAATGGTATCGCTTACATGTGGCGGAAGTAATAAGTTCCAACTTTCAAGGAAGTTATTATTTAAACACCCCAAGATCTCCTGCTTCGAATTCAGGAAGCGCGCTCTCTGCTTGAGTACTTCATGAAGGCAAACGGCTCGCGTACCGCCAACTTCAAGGGTTTCCAAATCCGCCTTTGGAATAACAAGACAAGCTTTTTCCCTCCCGGCCCGGGGTTTGAACGCCGGCAGCAGCTCCAGCCGTGTCGCTGGGAGTAACGAGGGAAGAAGTAGTGTGGAGGGCCGTCCAGGTGTTGGGTGGGAGCTCCGGTGGGAGCCCCGGTGGGAGCCCCTGCGGCCCCCTCGGAGCGAAAACACGCCGGGGAGGGAAAATAATGGGCTCGGCCAAAGTTGTTCCCTCCCTCCCCTCGACGCGTGAGCTATGCGCGTCACGTGACGAGAAGCAGTGCTGTGATTGGCTGGCGGCATCACACACCCTCACACATACAAACTGTACTGCTTACGTGTGGACCGAACGAAATGGGGTGCCTAATAGAGGTTTCCAACGAGGCTTGGAGGCGGAAGCTGAAGAACAAAAACACTTCCAGACCGGAAACTCCCGACAGCACGTATGAACAATACCGATGCAGAAGAGCATATAGGCGCCAAATATGGGATGTAACCTCCCAATTCACTCAAAACGCCATTTAAGTTTCTCATACCTGCCATCGAGAGTTTCCGGTCTGGAAGTGTTTTTGTTCTTCGGCTTCCGTTCCCAAGTCTCATTGGAGACCTCTATTTTGAGACTGACAGTTCTGACTGCAGCTGGTGTTCGGCTGCAGCTGGGTGCTCATCGGTGTTCGGCTGCAGCTGGGTGCTCATCGGTGTTCGGCTGCAGCTGGGCGCTCATCGGTGTTCGGCTGCAGCTGGGTGCTCATCGGTGTTCGGCTGCAGCTGGGTGCTCATCGGTGTTCGGCTGCAGGTGCTCATCGGTGCTCATCGGTGTTCGGCTGCAGCTGGGTGCTCATCGGTGATCGGCTGCAGCTGGGTGCTCGTCGGTGTTCGCCGCTGCTTCTCAGACCCGTGGCGGTCTGACCGAACAACGGAAACTTGGGTATCCGCACCGAGACCAACTTGGATTCGTATTTCCCGCTCACCTCCCCTGAGAACCAGCGGGTATACCTGCGGACCTGCGGTCATGGCGCTGCCGTTCCGGCACCGACACACCATTACCCGGGGAGCGGAATGAGGGAAGAAAAACGGGTGCGGAGAGAGCGAGTGAGAGACGGACAGTCAGACAGAGAAGGGAAGGAAGGAGGGGGGAGGAGCTGGAAATTAGCAGTGGGTACCGGACTGCAGGTGCTGGCCAGCCCTGCCCGCCCTTACCCTCACCGTAGTGCGTCTCTCTCTCTCTCTCGCTCACAGGCTGTGGCTGCGGCGAGTGCGACAAGGACAGCGTCGTCGGGGAGGAAGGGGGCGCTAATTAGGACTCCCGGTGGGGCTTAGTTGTTCTCGAGGAGGATCACGCGACTTTGTCACAGGGCGCCGGCAGCGAACTCTCTGGTGGCCCACCAGTGTTTCTGTTCAAACTCTTCGCTTCGCCCAGATTTTTCTTCCCGCGTCTTCCTCTTGGCTGCGCCCTGGCTACGCGTCCCTGTTTGACGGTCAACTTTTTGTTCCTACTATAACTCCGAAGAAGTCCTGGAAACGGCGTGAACATTCGTTTTGGCTTCTCATAAGTAGTGTTCCCGGCTGTCGAACCCAATGCCATGAGTTTTGTTGTCATGAACGCGGCAGATTTCAGAAGCTTTCAAAACACCTTTGGTTCCTTCTGATGGCGATCAGTATGATCACCGAAACGGAAATAAAATGCAAGAGAGATGCTGGCGGAAGTTGGTGAGCCATAAGCCATGAAAGTGAAGAAGGACTCATTCGTATCTTGGGACAATTTTCTCCCCTCTTTTCTCTGAACAGGGCAAAGGAAGGCAAAACTTAAGCGCGCAGAGACTGTTTGCTGAAAACCACGCCGGGCCCAGTTGTTCTGGCTCCGAGTGACCCGGCATTGGGTGAGTGTAGGCATTGAATTGAATGCAGGGGCGTAACAAGCTGGCCCGTCCCTTCCGTCAACCTCGGTGCCAGTTCCGTTGCGCTCCACCGGCACCTCGGTTTGACAGGGGGACTTGGCCAGCTTGGCCTGCCGGCGGCGTTTGCGATCGCCCCCATCGCCCTCCCCATTTTTACGCCCCTGATTGAATCATGTCCATTCGGCCCAATACAAATACAGGCAGCTATCGGCAAAAAGCATGTGACCTGACTCACTTGCGAAACACTCTGCCAGCCATACTAGCACATGTCGAAGAGTGTTTTCAGAAATGGCAACTGAATGTTGCGCACAGGGAGATGAGAGAGAGAGATTTGATTTGATTTGATTTGATTTATTTCGATAAAAGGTACAACGAGACTAAGAAGTCCCACTAGAGTACCAGTAACAGAGTTAATTGACAAGGTAATCAGTTCAGTATTGTAGCAATTAATAATACAAAGCGCTTGTGTTTAGCAGAGAGAGAGAGAGAGAGAGAGAGAGAGAGAGAGAGAGAGAGGGGGGGGCAGGGAGGGAGGGAGATAAAGAGACAGAAGTGGGATAGCGATGCTGGCAGCTACCCTGTCCCGCCCGTCGTCAAATGGCGTCCAATACCAGACCAGATCGGCACGGCATCGCAAAGGCAGCTAATCGCCGGGTCGTGTTTATTTTCCTCGGGCCGCGCCGCGGAGGAGCAATGATGACGGCGGACCTTTCCGAATGGAAGGCTCCCGTCAGCCCCCGACGGCGTCCGGCTCTGTTCCGACCGTTAAACTGCAACCGGCCCACGAACGAGGGGGTTTACTGCCGAGCCAGAGTGAAACATCATCGACCAAGGAGGGACAGAGAAACAGAGTGCGTGTGTGTGTGTGTGTGTGTGTGTGTGTGAGAGAGAGAGAGAGAGAGAGAGAGAGAGAGAGAGAGAGAGAGAGAGAGAGAGAGAGAGAGAGAGAGCTGGCTGCTGCACAACACAGACAGCAGCACAAGCGCTGCGCTCGCTGCCCTCCGCCGCCACCGCGGTACCGACGAGATGAGATCTGATTTTAGCCCGCACTCGCCCCGCCCAGCAGTGCCGCTCTTTGCTCCCTGGTAGTAATTAAATTCCCCTCAAAATGCACTTAACGAGTTTGTAGTAGCGGGCCAGCAGCAGCAGCAGCAGCAGCAGCAGCCCAGCTCCAGGATGAGACAGTTTCTTTGAACCCCGATCCCCTACTCCCAGCCCCCTGGTCCCAACCCCCAGCCCCTCTGGCCCGGTCACGAGGTCCACGCTAATCCAGAGAGAGCTCTAAATGCTCACTGGCGGCCGGCCGTGCCAACTGCAGACGCCCCGGGCTCCCTTCATTCACACGCCGTCAGCGACGCGACGTACACAAAATACGTAACGCGTCCTGTAACGCCCGCACTGTCAAAAGACCGTACCTGAATCGGGCATTCAGTTTCAGAGCGGGTAGGGTATTTCGGAGAAGCTCAAACTGGAAGCGGAGAAGACGCGCAAGAAGAAGAAAAGCGGAAACAGTATGAGGGTAACCGCAGCAGAGAGTATCTTCGCCAACGGCGTCTGCCACGAGCCAACTCAAAATTTCTGGAGGCTTAGGTCTCGCTGGCGATGTGTCACGACTAGTGCTGCGCTGTGTGACCCTAGTGAAGAGTCGTGACATATCGTCAGCGAGAGCTAAGCCTCCAGAAATTTTGAGTAGGCTCGTGGCCGACTCCGTGGCGGAGATACTCTCTGCTGTGGTTACCCTCATACTGTTTCCGCTTTTCTTCTTCTTGCGCGTCTTCTCCACTTCCGGTTTGAGCTTTCCCGAAATACCCTATTTTGTGCCTCGACTTCAGATTCTTCCTCGAGAAGAATATGCATGAAACTGGAGTAGGGTGGCGAGAATATGGCTCTGCCTGAGGCATCAGACCGTATCGGACTGAATGCTTGAATCAGACATGGAGAGGGGAGACGCAACGGCATCCTGGTGTTGAATTTCGGAAAGTTACCCGGCTTTCCGAGCAAGGCGTACAATTTGCGTGCATCACTGGCAGCGACAGGCCCTCCGGGGGATGCCACCCTTACTTTTAAACAATGTTATTATTGGTCACAGAGATTACGGCCCGCCGGCTCCCCAAAGATATAAGTTACTGAGGACCTCCGCACAAACACACGACGATCTCTGTAGGACAAACAGCAAACTTTGTTCGGACAACGGACGTAAAATAATAGTTACAAGCGCGCAGACTTTCTGCGGTCCACACACACACACACACACACACACACACACACACACACACACACACACACACACACACACACACACACACACACACACACGCGCGCGCGCACAGTGAGTGCTGCTCGGCCCACCCTTTCGCTACCATTTGTCTCGTGTGGTCCAAGAGCCCCCCCCCCCTCCTTCCCCCGCCGGTTGAAAGGAATCTCCCCCTAAACGTGTCCCCGTGGTCGTCCCCGGGATATACGCCCATTACTGCCGAGTGGAGTGCCTCGGTGCCAGAGCCAGTGGCGTAGCTGGGCGTCGCCGGGCGGGCGCTGCCCAGAGGCAGAGCCCCGCGGAGCATGTCACTGGTCTGTGGTGGCAGGCAGCGCAGTCTATGGCCGCGACTGAAACGCCAGCATTCCGCGTCACAGAATAGGAAGCTTTCCCTCATACAAGTGTAAGTACACGTGGTATCATTTGTGTCTGGCTATGTGAAGCGTGAGTGATGTATGGCAACGTGACAGGAGTGACCAGCAGAACGCACCTTTGGCAGGCGAAATAATAGCAGACGACATGCTGCGAGAGCGTCTGCTCTTGGACGGCCCGCGTACTTTCTCGAGCTCCGAAACGAGAAACGAGCCGTGCGGCCGCTTTCTTTTATGTCTTTCCATCCTCTTTCTTTCGTGACAAGTCGACAATCCCCGTCGATTACCCTTCAATTATTTAGGCCCCGCGGCGGGCGACAACGTGAACATGAGCGCCCCTCGGAGCGCACACGAACGGCGGCCGGCGAAGAGTCAGGCGCGGCTCCGAGGGGGGGTAATGGGGGTAATTACCCCCTCCCCCTTGGCCCATGTGGCGCCCGAAGGGCGCCGGCCGACCCTCCATATCACCCTAGATATCACATGCAGTTTTGACTTGGCAATGATTTTTCGCGGTGAAACATCTTCAGCCCCGCCACGCCGTCGACTTTTAATCGCTTTGAATGGAATGTAGAGATGTTACTAAAAATTAGACAGTCTTTCGTAGAATGATTTTTCTTAAAAATGTAAATGTGAATTTGTGTTTCTCACATTTTGTGAGTTTTTAAAATGTCCTTTGTAATTGCACAACTCGTCAAATCAAATTTAGATCTTTCACATTTAAAAAAAATGTTGTATTACTCTACCCCCCCCCCCCCCGCTTTCGAGGAAATCACCCCTCCCTTGGCCAAATCCTGGAGCCGCGCCTGCGAAGAGTCAGGACAGGTGGCGGCGGCAGGGCGGCAGGGCGGCCCTGGCCCGTAATCAGACTCGGCCCGGCTGGCCCCACCCCGGACATGACGGGGCACAGCGCTCCTAACCACACCGCGGCGCGACGGCACGGCGAGACTTCAAAGAACACGACTCCCCTTACCACCCCCACACCACCCCGGAGTCGGCCCCGCTGGAGCAGCAACATCAAAAGGAGGCGGCCCTCAGGTGCATACTGACTCTGTCACACTCACACGGAGGCGGCCCTCAGCTCAGGCGCATACTGTCTCTGTCAGACTCACACACGCGGAGGCGGGCGGATCGAGAAGGGCGCGGCCGGGACGACGGAACAATAATTCATGGCGATGCATATGTGGGTCAGGGGCCGCGGGGGGGGGGGGGGGGGGGACGCCCTGCTGTCATTGGCCGCATCCGAACGCATCCTCCCCATGGAGACCCTCTTCCTCCTCACCCCGCCGGGAAGCGCTGACTGAGAGTGACAAACGTCGCGATTCTCGTTCACCTCAGGGCGATAAGAGACTTGAAGAGGATGTTTTGCTGCATACATGTTTGTGGCCTCATTTTTGGGATCCTGGCATGAAGCCAAATCCAGTCCCGGCTTCAAATCTTTCACAAAAAGTTGTTTAAAGCCTCTTCCCGGCCAAAACAGGAAAACAGGGTGGAGATCGTGACTTTGTCGTTCTTACTGAGCTCCCAGACTGCAGCTGGCTGCGTATTTTCAGTTCCCCCCCACTCCGCCTCCCCCAGCTGCCATGGGCCCGGCCGGCCTGTCCAGCCCAGTGCGGACGCGACGTGTCCAGCTGGTCAGCTAAGCGGTCGGGAGAAGGGGGAGGGAGAGGGGGGCTTCCGGATCGGATATACGTGTGCGGAAGACAGAGACGGTCTGATGAGGGGGGGGGGGGGGGAGTAAACAGGGCCGGCGTAGGATTACGCGGGCCCAGGAGACGGGGCACGGCGCTGGCGGCTGGAATGGGCGTGAAGCGAGCTCTTCTCATACCCATCGGTCTGCACACAAAGGGTTTACATACATCAACCCCCTTGCGCGTATTTCCCCCACATTCGCGACGCTCACGTTCGTTAGCAGCGGCTGCAGCAGCTACCCACAGCAGAGCGACGTGGTCTGGGCGAGGCGGCAGCGCGGCGGCGGCAGCGCGGCGGCGGCAGCGCGGCGGCGGCAGCGCGGCGGCGGCAGCGCGGCGGCGGCAGCGCGGCGGCGGCAGCGCGGCGGCGGCAGCGCGGCGGCGGCAGCGCGGCGGCGGCAGCGCGGCGGCGGCAGCGCGGCGGCGGCAGCGCGGCGGCGGCAGCGCGGCGGCGGCAGCGCGGCGGCGGCAGCGCGGCGGCGGCAGCGCGGCGGCGGCAGCGCGGCGGCGGCAGCGCGGCGGCGGCAGCGCGGCGGCGGCAGCGCGGCGGCGGCAGCGCGGCGGCGGCAGCGCGGCGGCGGCAGCGCGGTGGCTGATACCCTTTGAAATGGAACCCTGGCAACAAATTACCGCAGAGTGCGGGATCAAACCATGCGCGGTGCGGCGCAGCCGGTCTGTGCGCGGCGCGGGGTAGCGAGGCAGCGGGGGGGCAGCGGGGCGGCGGGGCAGCGGGGCGGCGGGGCAGCGGGGCGGCGGGGCAGCGGGGCGGCGGGGCAGCGGGGCGGCGGGGCAGCGGGGCGGCGGGGCAGCGGGGCGGCGGGGCAGCGGGGCGGCGGGGCAGCGGGGCGGCGGGGCGGCGGGGCGGCGGGGCAGCGGGGCGGCGGGGCAGCGGGGCGGCGGGGCAGCGGGGCGGCGGGGCAGCGGGGCGGCGGGGCAGCGGGGCGGCGGGGCGGCGGGGCGGTGGGGCAGCGGGGCGGCGGGGCAGAGGGCAGCACCGGCAGCAAGGCCGGGTCACTTGAGGGATTTCGGCCTTAATTATTTCAAAATAAAGGGTTTCTTCTTTCAAAGGGCGGCCGCGCGGTGGCCGCTTGCGCCCACCCCGGCAGAGGCCCAGAGGCCAAGGGAAGAGGGAGTCGAGGAGGAACAAAGGGGTGGAAACCGTCGGTGCGGTGCGGAGGGCTGGGAATTTGAAAATGGGGAGAGAAAATGGCAGGAGGAGACGGTGTCCACCACCACCAACACCACCACCGCCAATACCACCACCACCCATCACCAGCACCACTACCACCACCACCACCACCACCACCGGCTGCCGGACTACCAGCCTGATGGGCAGACCCCGGCACACCGCTACCGGGGAATGTATTCCGTGTGTGACCCGTCAGTAACCCACCCCTACTGTCCTCTTGTCCCCTGGTGGGGAGGTGGAGGGGCGGCCACTCTCAGGAAGAAAAATAGTGAGTGCCGGAGAAAGGGCACCTGGACCTTTTGCACCCTCCCCTCCCCTCCCTCGCTCTGGGCTGGAGGTAATACCCTCGGCGCAGCGCACTGGCAGCCCACTGGCAGCCCACTGGCAGCCCACTGGCAGCCCACTGGCAGCGCACTAGCAGCGCACGAGCAGCGCACTAGCAGCGCACGAGCAGCGCACTAGCAGCGCACTAGCAGCGCACTAGCAGCGCACTAGCAGCGCACGAGCAGCGCACTAGCAGCGCACTAGCAGCGCACTAGCAGCGCACGAGCAGCGCACGAGCAGCGCACTAGCAGCGCACTAGCAGCGCACTAGCAGCGCACTAGCAGCGCACGAGCAGCGCACTAGCAGCGCACTAGCAGCGCACTAGCAGCGCACTAGCAGCGCACGAGCAGCGCACTAGCAGCGCACTAGCAGCGCACTAGCAGCGCACTAGCAGCGCACGCGTCCGCACGGACACAGCAATCAGTACGCCAGACCCTCGCCTCTCTTCGTTTCACACGGTCGACTCCCTGGAAATGCGAACATAAAGTGTGTTTTGACGGCTTACTGAGATTGGGAACAATCCATCAACCACGTCCCGGATATATTGTCACCAGGGCAAGCAACACCTAATTCGGCCTGTCTGCCTGCACACATGCCGCCGTGCTGGGTAGGCAACTGCCGACCTCCACACGCACGCGTGTCGCGCGGGCTGGCCTACCCCGGCACTCGCAGGCGCTCGGCGTCGCCTGGGTACTGTCTCCCTCCGCTGATGGTCGGCCAGGAAACGACATGTTGACCGTCACGGCTTACCTATTTCGGCGTGCGTTGTGTCACATAAATAGCAGCGCGCGGCGTCTGTCTGCCTGTCCGTCCGTCTGTCTGTCCGACAGGAGCCCGCGCCGTCGACTTGACCTTTCAAGAAGACGCCCCCCTTCGCGTCGGGTCGGCATCGTCGGGCTCACGGGCCGTGGTGACCTAAGGAGCCGCCGTGCGCCGCCGTGCCGTCAGACATCTGATACCGCCAAAGTTCTAATTGTTTGGAATTGTGCCGGCCGCCATCGCAGCACGGGGCACGGAGCACAGCCCCTATTCGCAGGCTGCAATTAGTTGTCCAAGAGGATCATTATTATCCCCCTCGTGGTACAAGACGATTGCAGCGGAGAAGTGCATGCAAGCTGCGGCACGGTTCAACCCTCCCGCTGGTGGAAAGGCCAAGACCATTCATCCATCTATCCATCCATTTCTCATGACGCGGACGCACAGTGTGTATTGAACTGAAGTTCTTGCATTTTGAGTATGCAGCCTAACACATGTCTCTCATGTTTCTTTCAATCTGAAAAAAAAACGTATACCATAGCAGAGGCGTTGTGTGGTGTGGGGGAGGGTACGCTACCCCCCACATCGCCTGCCTGCCTGCCAGCCTAGCCTGACTGCCGCGCTGGCTGGCTGCCGGTCTGGCCGCCTCCGGCCGCACACCAGCCAGCCCACTCTTATCAGATTGCTCCACTTACCCGTATCCAATGCAGATTCGCGGCCCAAGCGTTCGTGAAGCGGCGGTAGCAGCGGCGGCGACGGCGGCGCGGTTTCTCGGCGCGCCATCAACGACGCTGCCGCAGCTGCCGCAGCAGCCGCACATCACTCCGGGCCGCTCAGGGCCCGGGTCCCGGGTTCGAGTACCGCCGCCCCATCGTTCGCTTCGCGTTGGCGTTCGAGGTGCGCTGGTTTCGGACCAGTTTCGGTCGACGACACCCCGGGGGCTTTCACTCGCGTCATGCCCTGTTGTGCACTGCGCGGTGCGCTGCAGTGCCACCGGTAATCAGTAACCGAACCTAACGATAACCAAACGACGTAATTCCAGCGTAATACCACTATATTACCACGAAATACATCAGCGCAAAGCACCAAACACACCAAAAAAGCTGATCGAGTAGCAGACCACCTCCTCTGGAGACGCAACGAGGTAACGTTGGGTGGGGACCGCAACGGACGAGGGCCAAGTAGCGGGTGGACCGAGGGGACAACCACTCATCAAAAATGTGTACACAGATTTCAGGATTTCGTCGGATTACACCCCGTGATTTTCGTTAATTTTAGAATTTTATTGCTTTTCTGGCCATTTCAGCCTGTGCGGGTGCTATTTTTCGGCATGAAGTCCAAGTCCAACTTTAAATTCGCAATTTTTATTAATTTCTTTTTAAAGATTTCTAGAATTTTGTACACATGATTACGCTAGTGATTCGCCCCTCGGGGTGGACAGACAAGGAGGAAGAGGAGTGAAGCAGGAAAGAAAGGGCGGGAAGAGCGAAGGGGTGGGCGTGGCCCGCGGCAGGGCGGCTCCGCACGCAGGGGCAGGGCAGGGAGGCCCCGCAGGCCCCGCAGGCCCCGCCGGGTGAAGGGAAGGGCGTCATGAACGCGTCGTGTTTAACCGGGAGGTTAGGGGGAGGGGGGCAGGTACGCTCACCCCTCGCGTGCTGGTGGGGCGGGGGTGGGCGGGGGCGGGGCACTCCCCCGACGTGTACAGCCCGCGCTGCGGGGTCAGTTACCGCGCGTGTGATAGTGATGGGTCTTTGGTGGTTGTCAACCCCAACTGTTGTGCATCCGTCTGAACGGAAATGGCCCTGTCCAGGGGTCGGACCGGGCGGCGCGGCGCGGGTCCCGGAGCAATACAAACAAATTGGCTGTGGCGACCGGCGGGGTCGTCAAGCGGGAGGGAAGGGGAGGGGGGGGGGGGGGTGGACAACACCCCCAAAACAATAATCACCGTGACCCCGAACTGTCCCGCCCGACAAAACGCGTTGCAATAAAATCGAAAGAAAAATGTGATGATGATAGCAGAGGGGGTTTTCACGAGGCCCGAAATGCATCCAGAACTGAAACAGTGTGTGTGCGTGTGTGTGTGTGTGTGTGTGTGTGTGTGTGTGTGTGTGTGTGTGTGTGTGTTGAAAATGTGCTCCCAGGTATGGAAAATTGCGCGCACCAAACTCCTCGCCTTTGATGAGAACGACGACACAGACAGAGCGGTAGCGAACTTGGGTTCTGCGACATTATTGGTTGGGTGCGCGGGTACTCGTGTTCATGTTTCCGATTCGTCCTGAGAACAATAAGAAAATTTATTGAAGACAAAGGGACTGGAGGGGCAGGTGAGGGAAGCTGTCGTCTGTTTTTCTGATGCCTTGTCAGCGCAACGCGCTCACAAACACACACACACACACACACACACACATACACAATTATATCTAGGGCAGCGCACGAATAGGGGCTGGGTCTTCGTGCGCTGTCTCTCTCCCTGCTCGCGAGAGCGAAAAAGTGAAAGGGTAACAATATGCCCCTCCCCTCCCCCCGGCTCGTGATGCACGCACCGCCACGAAGGGATATAAGCTCCCAGATTTATGAAGAAAGGCATATAAACACAGGCGCACGCGGCGGGTTGGAAGGAGAAACCAAAGGCGTGCCAGCCTTATCCACCTCAGCTTGTTCCGCATGCCGTCTGCTAGAGTCGTCTGCTGGAAGTGCGCCGTCTGCTGGAAGCAGTGTTGTCTGCTGGAAGCAGTGTTGTCTACTGGAAGCAGTGTTGTCTACTGGAAGCAGAGTTGTCTGCTGGAAGCAATGTTGTCTGCTGGAAGCAGAGTGCTGTCTGCTGGCAGTGCGCCGTCTGCTGGAAGTGCGCCGTCTGCTGGAAGCAGTGCCGTCTGCTGGAAGCAGTGCCGTCTGCTGGAAGCAGTGCCGTCTGCTGGAAGCAGTGCTGTCTGCTAGAAGCAGTGCCATCTGCTGGAAGCAGTGCCGTCTGCTAGAAACAGTGCCGTCTGCTGGAAGCAGTGCCGTCTGCTGGAAGCAGCTCCATCTGCCGTCAGAGACTTCCCGCCCCGCACCCTGCTAATCAGTATGCACATAGTCTTGATTGCGCGCCCTGCATACGGGTCGCCCCTTCCCTTGGGGTACAGGCTGCTCCTAAAGGCGGCGGCTGCATCGTCATTATCTCATCTGTTTTTATTTTTCACTGCTCTCCTTTCCTTTGTCTTTTTTCCCCTGTCGATTGGAGCACGCGTGCATCGTCTCGGGCGTGCGCGTCCGAGCCCGGTAATGACCATCATGTAGTGCCACGCGTCCGGGGCATGGCTGGGGGAGTGTCTCTCTCCCACCCACGGTGCGCTGCGGGAGGAGCGGGCCGAGCGGACGGGAGGGAGTGAGACGGCGTCCGAAGGCGTTTCATATGTTCGAGGCCGATGCCGCCGCTGCTCTGGCCGCTGCGTCTGCTTTTTATTTTCCTCCGGCCAAAAGTTTGCCGCCTTTTTAAGCGCTCGCTGCCGTGCAGTATATCGCTGCTGCGCGGGAAAAAATTAAAACAAAAAGGGATAAACCATGAGGGCATCCCCTGACCCCCTCCCCCTCCTACTGCGGTGCCAAAGAAAACTAAACTGGAACATTTTGAATATTTAGCACGGTCCGGTAGTTGGCTTGAAAGGCTCGGTACGGCAAGCCTGAGCTGGCAGGCGGGCAGCAGCGGGCAGGCAGCGGGCAGGCAGAGGCAACCGGCTTGCGGGCGCATCGCAAAGTGGAGTAAAAGCCGTGGGGAGAGCCGAGGCGGGAAAAGTGTCCTGGAGCGTGCCGGCATTCGAACCCGCGAGCGGAGCGGAGCAGAGCAGGCAGCAGGTATCCAAGTACCAGGGCCAGTCCAGCGCCGCAGCCAATACGGGAATTGCGAATGCCTCTTGGAGTGAAAAGCCTTCCGGGAGATGAGATACGAATACGAACCTCCGCCGGGGACACGGAGCCGAGGGGCATCGACCGGACTCTCCAACAAATAAAAAACCAAATCGAAGCAGAAAATCGAGGCGACCCCGGGCGACCCCAGAATCTTTGTCATCTCGATTATCCGACTCGTTTCGGTTTTATTTTTCCATAACTGGGCGGTGCGGACGCACTTTTTTTTTTGCGTTGCGTGATTTATGTACGCCCCCTCTAACGACGTGCGCGCCCGACTTCGTTATTTCTCGTTGACGCCCCCAGAGGTCGCTCCGGTAGTCACTCCTTCCGTCGACGACAGGGCATCCGCTCCCGGGGGGAAGACCCCCACCCACCTCCCCTCCCCTCCCCCCACCCCCTGTCCTCATTCCCCACCCTCACAGACCCGACGCGTACAGCGCAGGTTCAAAATCCTTTCCGGAGACTGATAGTGCATGGGCGTTACCCTGAATATGAAATAGCCCACCTCATCACGGCACGGTCCCACACCGGCCCGGGGCTCTCCAGTTGTTGTTGCTGATGCTGTTACTTTTTCACCACTCTCACTTTGTAGTCCCGACTAAAGGGCCGCCCGCCCCGCCCCGCCTCCTTCACCTGCAGCCGCCCGCGCACCTGGCAGAGCCCAAGACCGCCCTGCTCTAGCCAATCCGTCAATCTGCCTGCCGCTGGCGCGCCACGCGTGTTTTCTTTCTCGCTTTTCGTGTATTTATTGTTATTATGACTTTTTCTGACAAAAGCTCTCTGGAAGCTTGCGAAGGGAACGAACGGATGACGAGCCCGCCGTCAGGTGGTGCCGGAGGCAGGGGGGGGGGGGGGGGGGGGGGGGGAGGGAGAAAAATGAGGCTGCGGTCTGGTACTGTTGCTCGATGACTGATACTGCTTGTCTGGTCGCGTTATCTCCCGGGGGGCTGTTCATATACGAGTTCTGCATTCTTCTTCCCACCCAGTCCCAAATAACCATGGAGCATCCCATGGTCCATATGGGACACCATGGTATAGAGTTTCCCATGGTGTGCTGCATGCCATGTATTTTTTGCCGCTTTTCCCATGGAAAATAAATTACCATGGGAAAACGAAACCATGGGATCCAACTTCCCATAGTATTTCTCCCATGGGAACCCCATGGGAAAGCTGATTGTCCCATGGTGAATCCATTCCCATGGCATAACGCGTCCCATAGGCATTAGTCTTTCCCATGGCGAACTGGAGCGTTACCATGGTATTGGTTTCATGGGGTTCCCATGGGGGCCATGGCTTTTTGGCACTGGGAAGAGAGACATTTTTTAAATTCTCAATTATTATTTTTATTTTTGGCAGGTGAGGATCTTTTTTAAAATTAAATGTAGATGTAGATACCTTTTGGTGGGAGCTCCCTGGATGCGACATGCGACACAGACGCGTGGATTTGTCTTGCGTCTTTCTCGCTCTCTGTGGCTCAATATGCAGTATTCATCGTGCTGGTGGCTTCCCCACCTTGCGTCACCTGCTATCCGAATTCAGTCAGTGGTGTGTGTGCTCCATCCGGAGGCCTCCTCCTCCTCTTCCTCCTCCTCCTCCGATCCTTTATCCTGCTCCCCTTTCCTCTTCAAAACCGACGAGGGTGTCCTTATGCGAGATAAATAATTCTTTAGGACCTACCTTCCTCCCCCCACATACACAGGATTACAGTTCACGCCATTTCCTCGCCTATCCTCCTTCTCCGCGCAGCCGACCGCGCCTGGAGGGTAGGCCGTCCTGTTACGCACGGGTGTCGTGCGGGACGGCCTAACCCCCGCTTCACAGGCGCCCCGGCTAGACTCGTCCAGCCACAGCCTGCAGAATACGAGTTGAATTTGTGCTGGAAACTTGTGCCGAATTTCAAAAAATTACTCTCTTCCCTTTTCCTGCCGCCCTTTCTCTGTCTCTCTGTCTCTCTGTCTCTCTCTCTCTCTCTCTCTCTCTCTCTCTCTCTCTCTCTCTATCTCTCTTTCTCTCTCTCTCTCTCTCTCTCTCTCTCTCTCTCTCTCTCTCTCTCTCTCTCTCTCTCTCTCTCTCTTCCCTCTCTCTCTCTCTCTCTCTCTCTTCTCTCTCTCTCTCTCTCTCTCTCTCTCTCTCTCTCTCTCTCTCTCTCTCTCTCACGACGGGCACCAGGTGTGGTACCTCTGTGGGGACGGAGCACCGCTAGCTGGTGGCGCAGGACGGCGTGGCGTTGTCCACTTGAGCCACTAATGCAAAAGTATGGACCCTGGGCCCTGGCCTGGGAGTGCGCCGGCCGGTGGCTTTGGTGGTCGAGGCGGCAGACCGGGCGCCCCCTGGTCCCCCCCCCCCCCCCCCCGGGCCCCCCCGGGCCCCCCTGGGCCCCCTGTCCCGCCGGCCACTGGGCATAGTGCGCACAGACTCCCGTCCATAAATCATACTACCACATTTTCAGCACCCCCCCCCTTCTCTGCCTCCTTCCTTTTCTGGTTGCGGCAGAAAAACAAGGGGCCGGAGTACAGCAGCAGAGAGAGTTACGGGGCGGTGAGTCGGCAGCCCTTTTCTCCTTTTATTTTCATACGACTGATTGAAAAGGCGGCGGGCGGCGGTGGCGTTCTGACCCGAACGCGCTTGACCATTTTCGCCGGGAGGAACGACGCGCTATTCATATTCGTGTCGCTGCCAGAGTGACGGAGCGTCGAGTGGAGGGGAGGGGGAGAGGGGAGGAGCGGGGGGGGGGGGAAGAGGGGGGCTTAGGATAAGTAGAGCTCAGGTGCAGCACGTCCTGATTGCGAATTCGGAAGGACGCTTCGTCCGTCCGTCCGTCCAGTTGTTCCATTTGGGGGAGAGGTCCTGGAGGAGAGAGAGAGAGAGACAGACAGAGAGAGTAGTGAAGGAGGGAGCTACAGCCTTCGGCCCAGCCCGACGACGACGCCCCGCAGGGGCCGGCCGGGGGCAGCCGGGGGGCGGCTGGGGGCAGCCGGGGGGCGGCTGGGGGCAGCCGGGGAAAGAAGAAAATTAAAGAAACAAACGACCGTGCCAAGGCCTTGGCTTATTCCTCCGGCCTCCTTTCAGAGGCCTAGGGTTCGGTTCCTGTTAGATTCTTCCCCCACAAGTCCTGTTCAGGACGACCCTTGCCTGAGCTACGATATGGTGCTAGTGGAGCAGAGATGTGCCATGATAATTTTTTTACAATTTTTTTTATAAAATAAAATTATGTTATTGTTTTTTTCGGACTTAACGACTTAACGCCTCTGAGAAGCGTAGAAATGGGGTAAGGTTTACGCCTTAGTTTTACCAGTGGAGTCACGCACAAATTGTTTTCTTTTTGAGCACGCGGAGGTCCCTAATTTGCCACGCAAAGCTGTTGTACGCTAGGCGTGTGTGAGAACAACAGTCTTCAAATTAGCAGTGCTGCCCTCTATGCCACCTCTCCCCCCTCCGCCACAACCGTCGTGCCTGGCAGCACATCCACTCCCATTTATATTTCGGCCCGTCTTTTGTTTCTGCGGCCGCTTCTTTGTTGGAGTCTCAGTCGTCGCTGCGACTCGCGGAGGTTTTCGCCACGGCCCTCCTCCTTCTACCCCCCCCCCCCCCCTCATCCGCCTACGACTCGCCCCTCTCCAGGCCCCACCAAGCCCTGCCTTCCGGCGGCGTCCAACTCCATTACCGACCTGTTATGTGTGGGGAGGGTTTTTGTTTCGCTGTCTCCGCCCTCCCCCCCCCCCCCTTTCCGCCGCCCCCTTTCCCTCCCGCCACCGTCAAGTTGTGTGATATTACGGAGGGTTCGACGTAGTATCCTCACACCGCTGGCGGACTGGGGGTTGGAGGGAAGGGGGTGGAAAATGAGAGTTGGCGGTAAATGGGGAAGAAAGCGGATGGTGGAAAAGAGAGGAGGGGTGGTATGTCGAGGACATGTGGGGTGAGAAGACTGCTCGCCGCGTGGTTTTCCCTGTCAGTCTCTCGAGCGCGGGGTATCGACCGAAATGCTTTTCAAGACCAAATTGCGCAATGGGAAGGGGGGTTCGGAAAATCGTGGCGGTAGTGGGGGGGTGTTGCCGAGGGTCCGTGACCCCGGGGTATAACGGCGGTTCCTGCGCACCAGTGCCCACAGGTGCCCCGCACAGGTGCCCGTAGGTGCCCACGGGTTCCCACACGCGCGCGCGCGCACACACACACACACACACACACACAAACACACACAAACAGCCGCGCGCGCGACGCACCACTGCCATTTATGAATTTATTACCATTTCGGTCCTTTTAATTCACTCGACTGTCGGTGCCCCGTTCAGCACTCGGCGGACTGGTAAAAGCAATACGCCAGTGGGATATTTTTCTTACAGACATTTTTTTCTGAGGAGGGAAGGGGAATTGTACGGGGAGATTCAAACGAGAACTGCAGCTAGCATAAGAGAATGGCGTGGGGAAGGCGTGGAGTGCCCGCGGGCGCTTCCCCGCGGGACATGAGTATTGAGAATGAAGAAGTCGTGGTCATCATCCATGAGTGACAAGAGGCAAGGAGCAGTTTTGCAAACTGAGACCGGAGTGAGATTCAGCTCGGAACCAGGTGTTCGGAAATGCAATCACGTGATCCTACCGGTCTCTCTACAGGCAGTGCCCGCAGCGTCAGCCGAGAGTGACATGTTTCAATCCACTCAGCAGCAGCAGCAGCAGCAGCAGCAGCAGCAGCAAGGGCCAAGCCGGCAAAATATGCCGCCGTATGGGGCGTGTCCGGAAGCAGCGTGGCGCAGCGGGGCGGGCGGAGCGTGGCGGGGCGGGGCGGGGCGGGGCGGGGCGGGGCGGGGCGGGGCGGGGCGGGCACCGGCGGCGCAGTCGGGCATCTCCGCCTCGCAGCCGTGCACGCACGGAGCTCCATGCTCGCGGGGTAGGGCCACGCCAGGGTCGTATTTTATTTCGGAGCGCGCGCGCACGACCCTCCTCTCTCCTCTCTCTCTCTCTCTCTCTCTCTCTCTCTCTCTCTCTCTCTCTCTCTCTCTCTCTCTCTCTCTCTCTCCCTACCCTTTTCGTACCCCGGAGCATTTCCTGCTGTGACCGGGCGGGCGGGGCAAGCATGATTTGCTGCGGGCTAGGCCCTGCCGGTCCTGCTAGCTCTCCCCCCCCCCCCCCCCCCCCCCCCCCCCCACCTCCTCCCTCCCCATGGATGCCGAACCCCCATGCATTACGACGGGAGGCCGCAGTCTTCGGTGCGCCCAGCGTGGGCAAGGTTAGGGCTCCTCTGCCTGTGTGTGTGTGTGTGTGTGTGTGTGTGTGTGTGTGTGTGTGGGCGCGCGCTAATCTCTACAGATTTATCTTTGGCAGCGAACCGCGAAGGGGGTGGTCAGAGAGGCGATTTCTAGCCCTCGCTAGCTGGCGCAGTCTGGCGCTCTCCATGCCCTGCCGTACGTCGTCGCGGCGGTCGGGACTCAGGAGCGAGAGAGAGAGCGAGAGAGAGAGAGAGAGAGAGAGAGAGAGAGAGAGAGAGAGAGAGAGAGAGAGAGAGAGAGAGAGAGAGAGAGAGAGAGAGAGAGAGAGAGAGAGAGAGAGAGAGAGAGAGAGAGAGAGAGAGAGAGAGATGGTTAAAAGGAGAGGAATAAACAACAAGATTTAGCGTTGTCCGCAATGCCTCGCGGACCATTCTTCAGGAAACTGCATATCGTTGGATAGAGAGCACGCGGGGACGGAGCCCGGAGCGCCAACAGGGAGGGAAATGTGTTTGTCGCGAATTGGAGAAAATGTCCCCGGATTCGTGTTTTATTAAAGTATGCAGTGGCGGCGGTGGCGGCGGTGGCGGCGGTGGCGGCGGTGGCGGTGGCGGCGGCGACGGCGTCCCGGGAGGAATAAGACCCGGAGGCGGGCAGCCGGAGGGAGTGACACCGACGCTTCGCGCAGCCCGGCGCAGCCCGGCGCAGCTTGGCGCAGCCTCGCGTGCCGGTGGAAACGGAGCGCCCTCATTGTACGGTTTTAACACAAGTTCCCACTTTGCCAAAATTATGTCCCTCCAGGGAGGAGGGCGGGGAGGAGACCGGTGAGAGGGTGGGGAGGGGGGCGCAGCGGCGCAGCGCTTGGACGCAGATGTCCGTTAGATCCCCCCAGAGAGATCAGGAAGGGTTGCCGGTTGCCGCCGGGGCCTTGCGGGTCGGGGTCTCAGCCAGGGCCGCCGGGGGCGGGGATATGGCAGGCGGGCCTCAAGGAAAACAAGCCCCCAATATCGACGGAACACGCGTCGCCCGGCCAAATCCCACCCAGGGAGGCGGTGGGGGGCGGGGGCCCCCAGCCACGCGGCGGCCCCCGCAGCCCCCAGCCCCCGGGGGCCGTCACGGGGGCCCGGCCCCAGCCCCAGCCCCCGGGGGCGGGGCACAGCAAGGCACAGCTGGCCAGGTCATCCCGCCCCGTCACGCGCCTCATCCTTCCGATACTGGATTGCTTCCGGCATCGGGTTTGGCGCGCTGGTCGCCGATCGGATTTGAATTTTGCAGCCGCCGCCGGGCGCATGGCCATGGCGGCCTTGGCGGCCATGGCACGGTAGTCATCCCCAAACAGAGACCCCCGGCCCGGCCGCCCTCGGCCCGGCCCTGGGAACCAGTGGCGCGGTCTTTTCGAATTTCCCGCGCGCAATCCAACGCCCGCGTCGTTTTGAATTTTGGCGCGCATAGAGTGCGCGGGAGCCTGAGGGTGAATAATGCAGGCATTAGGGAGGGGCAGTGCGGCCGGGCCCAGCGGGGCCCAGCGGGGCCCAGCGGGGCCCAGCGAGGCGAGGCCCTATCCAGTCAACAGGTTATTTGCGGCGTCGGACGACCCCCGCCGTAGCCAATGGACCCTTCCCTGCATTAGCCGCCCCACCCCGCCCCCGCCCGGCTCCCCCCGCCCCTGCCATCGGCTGGGCTGGGGATGGCCGGTTAAATCAGATCAGCTTTGTTACGTCGGGGGGCCACGGACGACACACTGATTGCCACAGAGTTATTTAATTATTATTTGTTTATTTTTGTGCACTGGGAAGAATGCGGTCGTTGGCTTATTAACCCCTCCCCCCCCCTCCCTCTCTACCTTTGTTTCCCCCCTCTGCGCAATGCACCCGTCGACATAGGCGGAGAAAGTGAGAGGGAGAGGGACGCAGAGCGGGAGAGAAAGCGAGAAAAACAGAAAGAGTGAGAGAGAGAGAGAGAGAGAGAGAGAGAGAGAGAGAGAGAGAGAGAGAGAGAGAGAGAGAGAGAGAGAGAGAGAGAGAGAGAGAAAGAGAAAGAGAGAAATTTAATCTTGGCGCCACGAAAACACATGAGTGGAGCGGCTCATAGGGGGTCGGGTGGGGTCGGGTCGGGGTCTGGCCGAGCCCAGAAGAGGGTCCTAACGCCGCCGGCCGCCCCCCGGCCGCACGTTACGGTCGGCATAGCCTGGCATAGCCGCGCGGTCAAACTGCCGACTGCGAGCGGCGTAAGCGCTGGGGTGGCGGCCGTAGGCGCCATGGACCCCCCGTCGTAGGCCGACGTTGAGAGGGCGGTTGGCGGTCGGCGGCTGAGTCAAGGAGAGACTGACGCAGCTGAAGAGAGAGAGAGAGAGAGAGAGAGAGAGAGAGAGAGAGAGAGAGAGAGAGAGAGAGAGAGAGAGAGAGAGAGAGAGAGAGCAGGAGGACCTGCAGCCTAGGCAGCCCGCTAGGCTGGAGTGCGCCGCGGGTTGCCTACCCTCCGATCTGCGGGCGCCGCGCTCCGTCCCGGTGGGTTGGGTTGGGGTGGGGTGGAAGTACTCTGCTTGGTCGAGCCTAACTGACATTGGCAATATGGCCGGAGGGTGGTCCAGTCCAGGACGGCCGTCGCTGGCAGAAAGCGCTGCTGCTGCTTTCGGACAGGACAGAGGCTGCCGCTGCTGAGGGGCGGCGGGGGACACTTTAGCGGGGGGTACTGGGGGGGCAGATGAAGGGCTCGTGAGGCAGCCTTTGTCGGTGCGATGGTGCCGCGGGCTGCAAGCGAGTAGTGTCAGCTAACCCTCCGGTCCGATTGTGGCCACAACAGGGTATTAGGGCTCGGGTCCAGGCCCGGCCGCAGGGGACCCCGCAGGCCGCAGGGGGACCTGCAGGAGAAGGAGAAGGGAAGCAAGCCGAGTGGCAGGACGAGTGGTACACCAAGCAGCGCGCAGCGCCGTGGGTTTGGAGTGCCAGCGAGCGGTGGAGAGACTGGAGTAGAGAGACGGCGGCGGGGAGCACGGAGCACGGCGCACGGCGCTCTGTCCTCTTGCCGCCGACGTCGTCTGCTGCTCTGCAAACACCGCTGCGGCTTTGCGACGTCGTCACCGTGCAGGGTCTTGTTGTTGCTGCTACTGCTGCCGCCGCTGCTGCTGCTGCCGCCGCTGCTGCTGCTGCCGCCGCTGCTGCTGCTGCCGCCGCTGCTGCTGCTGCCGCCGCTGCTGCTGCTGCCGCCGCTGTGCTTTGTGCTCCAGGGAGAGCGTCTTCAGCGAGCAAAATAGGGCGACCGTCTGGCTTTTGTTTGGCGCCGCAGTGAAATCGAACAGCTCGCACAAGTACGCGTGGAGGAAGGAGGACTCTCGGTGTATGTCCCCGAGGCCCCCGCCCCGCAGGTCGGTGTGTGGCCTAGACCTTCACCGCCCCCGGCAGCCCCCGGCAGCCCCCGGCAGCCCCCGGCAGCCCCCGGCAGCCCCCGGCAGCCCCCAGCAGCCCCCGGCAGCCCCCGGCAGCCCCCATCTGGCGCTCTGGCGGACAGGGACCCAGAGAGCTGCCCAGACTCTGCCAGACGAGCCGCTCCCCAAGGTCTTGAGTCAGCCCTCTGAATTCAAATCAACCCCCGCGCCCCCGCCCCCGCCCCCACCCCCACCCCTTCCAGGGCACTGCCGCCAGCGCATCCCCGAACGAGGGTTGACGTCAGTGTTTCGTGGGTCCAGGCAACGCAGGTACCCAGGTACCCACCGCTCACGGCCAGCCTTCTTCTCTCTTTCTCTCTCTCTCTCCCCCCCTCTCCGCCCTGATGTGTTTTTATTCGCACAGCGTCGTATGTACGGGAGGAACGACCTTGTCCGCTCCAGATTTAAATTGGAACCTCCACCCCCGCGCCCATGTCTGCCCCTGCGCAGCGCCGCGCAGCTGGGCGGCAGAGCGGTGCAGCGGTAGGCCTTTTAGAAAGCACCGACAAATCGGTCCCTGCCCCGTCCCACTTAATATTTTTACATGCTACTCCTCTCTCTCTCTCTCTCTCTCTCTCTCTCTCTCTCTCTCTCTCTCTCTCTCTCTCTCTCTCTCTCTCTCTCTCTCTCTCTCTCTCTCTCTCTCTCTCTCTTTGGCTCTCCCTCTTACGCTCGTGTCGGAGCGCGCATTTCGAGAAATGGGTCCGTTTGGTCCTGGCCGCGGGGCGCCACAGCGAGTCTTTTTTGCTCTGGAGGTCATCGGGGGCCTCCGGAACGGCAGAGAGAGCGCGGCCGCATAGCCTCGGGGTGCGAGTGAGACAGAGGAGGTGGCGCAGCCACGAGGTGCGAGTGAGACAGAGGAGGCGGACGCAGCCGCCGGGACGAGCCCCCGCCACCAGCCAGTGGTGTGCAAATAAGAAATATTAAAAGGAATAGCGAGGCGAGGGTAGCATATACGGGCTGAGGGGTTGGGGGAGGGGGGAGGAGGAGAAAGGGGAATAGGGGAGGGGAAAGGGGGAGTGGTAAGAAAAGAGGAGGCCACAGCGGCCGTAAGTAGATCGGAGAGTGAAGGTGGTACAGTAGGATACCCTGGTACGGTGCCGGCGTGTCGGCAAGGCATGCACCGGCGGGGTGGGCTAAAATGGAAGGCGCCAGGTAAATGTGGTGCCAACAGCCACACGCCGAGCCCCGCGCCCAGCGTCGGCGGCGAGCTGGGGCCTGAGGGTTGGGGGTTGGGCTGGGGAGGGGCGGGGGTGGGTTGTTTCTCGCCTTGGCAGCGTGTTGCACTTGCCTGTCATGAGGTGTGCAGAGCAGGGCGACTGGGCAACGCTTGGCTGCATTTCCATTCGGCGTGTTAGTTTTAAGACGCCTCCCCCCGGGAAAAAAAATGAGCAATGCAGCAAGTTTTGGACAAAACGCCCGCTTTTGAGAATGATGTCAATTTTGTTGTTGCGAAATACCGTGTACAGGGTGACACGCGAGTGACCTCAGCCTCGGAATCCTGCTCTGTTCTAATTCCGTGTCGCTTGTGTTGTGTGTGCGCAGGTAGGTGGGTGGACCACGCAGGTGAGCTGTGACACCTGGCAGGTACGCACCGGTCTGAGCCACATCCGCCCTTCTGCCGGAGTCGCCCACGCTCCGCCGGCACGATCGGCTATTCGCAGCGCTCCGGGCGGGAGGGTGGAGGAAGGGATTGAGGCGCGGAGAGGGAATGGGGGCAAGAAGTCCCGCGGAATACAAAGGGAAAGCAAAGAGGAGCAGACGGTGTTATTACTTTGTGGGGAGGAGGATTGGAAGAGGCGGGGTGGCCGATAGGAAGGGGTGCAGCAGGACGGGACGGAAGGGCCGGAGGGTACCGGACGTGAAAAGCACCGGAACCCCTCCTCTAGCAATTAACTTTCAGAAAATGGGCGCGAATCGCACCGCGTGCACAGCAGAGGCGACGGCGGGTGCCGGGGCTGGAAAAGTAATCTGCGCATAAATCCATTTTGCGATCATGATTTCCTCACTTTGCGAAAAATTTCAAAAATCATCAACATCCTGGCTGTTTTGCTGGGCCCTTTGTTTTCCAGACTTTTCCGCCAGTCTTGTTCTCGCCCCTCCGGCCTCACCTCGCCAGCTCTGCCCTTGGCTTTGCCCTTGGCCCATTTGCACGCTTCCGTCTGCTGCTTCCTTTGCCTCTGCGTTAGGTCTTCCCTTCGTTAAAAAGGACGTCGCTAATCATCCGCTAAGCGCCCTTTTCCTCCCGAGGACCGTCGTCTGCCCGAATAATTAACGTGTCAACTAAGGTCAAAGTTGTCGGGGGGGGGGGGAGCACTCCTAGAATACGGACTCAGTCAACAAATTACGCCTGCCGGGTAGGCAACCGTGCGGGCCGGCCTGCCCTGGCACTCGCAGGCGCTCAGCGTCTCCGTTATTCGCAGTTGGAGCAGCGGGGAGAACAGACCACCGTCGTCGTGTCTGCGACGTGTTTCCCAGAACGCGCCGGCGTGCACTTTAGTGCTGTGGTCGCGCTGCATATAGGCGGTCTAGACGGTATTGACAGCCGAAGAAAGTCACGATCGGACGTGACTGACTGCCTTTACACTGCCTCTCTCGGTGTGTGTGTGTGTGTGTGTGTGTGTGTGTGTGTGTGTGTGCAGTACGCGTGCGTGCGCAGGGAGCGCGCGCCATATTCAATTTGTCGCTAACGCCCAGGGTATAGTCCGATGCGCACATGCTCAGCGTGTGTGTGTGTGTGTGTGTGTGTGTGTGTGTGTGTGTGTGTGTGTGTGTGTGTGTGTGTGAGAGAGAGAGAGAGAGAGAGAGAGAGAGAGAGAGAGAGAGAGAGAGAGAGAGAGAGAAAGAGAGACGCCAAATTAACCACAATATGCCATTATTGCGGCGGGGCCCTGGCCTGGCCCTGGCCGACCTCGCCCTGCCCGGGTCCCTGACCAAACTGACGGTCGGTAACAACATGAAGAGGCAAATCATGGCCGCGATACGATCTGCAGCGCGTACAGCGCACATGACAGAGGCGATGCCGGCCGGTGCCGTGCGCCCGCTCCAGCCGTGCCCCTGCGCCCTTTGACTTCGATCCAGTCCATCTCGTCATTGGTCGCCCCCCCCCCCCCTCCCCTGCATTCCATTCACACGCGCCCCTAAATTGAATTCAAATTTCCCGCCCCGCAGCGAGGCCGTGCGGCAGTCGGCTGGGGGTCTGGCCGAGGCTTCCACCACGCGACAAACAAAAACACTGGCAGATACGATCGAGGGCAGGGAGTGGGGTCCAAGTCGATCCGGTCGGCTCAGCTCGGCGGCGCTAGGCTTGCCTCCAGTCGCCTACGGTCGCCTGCAGCCGCCTGCGGCCGCCTGCGGTCGCCTCCTGGTCGCCTCTAGTCGTCTCCGGTCGCCTCCGGTCAGTCGCCTGTGGTCGCCTATATGCCGTGCCCGGCCCGAGATGTTTGCTGGGAGGGATTCCTGGATAATCAGTCGGCAGCCGGAAGGATCAGATACGCAGGCAGAATCAGGCCAGTTGAGTGAGGCGGGACGCGGACGGGGGAGGGAGGGAGGGAGTGGGGGAGGTAGTCGTCCTGAAATTTTGTGGCATGATCTCTACTGGTGGTCCACGCCTCGCCGGTCCCTTAGACCTGAGCGGTTCAAAAACAGCATCCGGCGGCCTCATTTGGGTCAGTCCGCTCCGATGGCGCCGTGCTGGGTAGGCAGCCACGACTCCTGCACGCACGCGTGTCGTGCGGGCTGGCCTACCCCGGCACTCGCAGGCGCTCTCAGACGGCCTGCAGCCGTGACCGCCACAAGGTTCCCGGAGAGTGCGGCCGCCAAAGACATCCGCGCGGTGCAGCAGTGCGCTGGTTGGGTTGCCTACATCCAAGGCGCCTGTCGGCCTCAGCTGGCGGCAGCATGCCTATGGGAGACCACTGGGCGCCGCTGGGTCTATACTCTGTCTATTTTAGGAAGGCCGCTGGGTTGCAGCGGTAGCAGCGTTGCATGGGGGTAGGAGGTGGGGGAGTGAGGCTCCGGCCGGGCCCCGCCTGGGCCAACAAATGGTGCTATTCAGGCTTTAATAGGGTCGACTGGAGACCTTTAAATTTTTAGTGCGTTCGCATTCGGGCTTAAATTTCGATCAAAAAAATTCCAGTATTGAATTGTGCTCAAAATTTCAAGCTTGCACATATAAAATTTCCCCTTCAAAAGTTGACTCATCCTCTCGCTCTCTACGTGTTTGTGTGTTTTTCCAAAATGATTTCATGCCCCTGTCGGTCGCAGTTTTCAAGATATTTTCCTGAAATTTTCAGGATTCATGTTTCTTATGGCCCCGAACACAGTGCCGTTTGAACCGCGTTAATATCTTTGCCCGTTCAAAATTTCAAACTTGGCCTCCCAAGTCCCCACTACCCACTACCCGAGGTCGCTGCCCCCCGCCCGCCTGGTCCCTCTGCACGCACCCGCTGCGAGAGGTCCTTTCATCCCCAGCCCCGGGACCAGCGCGGCTCCAGGTAGTGTTGCTGCAGTTGCTGGCGAAGCATTGCCATGCAGGTCGAAAGAGCCAGCGGCCTTCCTCAAATAGACAGAGTATAGTAGTCCGGGGCCGACGCTGACAGGGGCACTCTGCAGGTGGCAGTTGGCTGTTGGCTGTCAGCACGGTCAGCTGTTCGGCAGCGGCTAGCAGCGGCGGCAGGATGTTTCTGACCACCGCCAGCCAATATACCAGCCCCGCCCCGTCCCAGCGCGTCCTCAAGCAGGCCTTCACCCCTCACCGCCCTCCCCCGCCGCGACAAGTTGGCCGAAACTGTGAAAGCTTTTAAGGTTTGAGGACGGTCAAAGCAGAGGCAATTTGCATACCAGCCCTTGATGGCTAGTGACAAGCGATTGCCAAAGGGCCACCCGTCTCGCCTCCGGGCGCCGGCCCGCCCAGCCCCGCCCAGCCGCCCGCCCAGCCCTTCCGTTCGACTGCCTTCCCGCTGCCAGACCACACCGCTAACCCGCCCACCTGCAGCGCGGGCTGATGTATGCATAGCGTTACGGATGCATGGGTCTATCGCATCTCTCTGTCAGTCATATATCTGGCCTTGGCCGACACGAGCAGTGCTGGGCACGCCACACGTGTGTGTGTGTGTGTGTGTGTGTGTGTGTGTAATTGCACTAGCGCCCTGCGATCCCCCGTGCCCTAATGTGTCTTCTTCATAATGCATCGCGGCCGTAACGTCACACTACGACAATTCTCGCTACCCCCTCCCTCCCTTCCTCTCTCTCTCTCTCCCTTCTCTCTCTCTCTCTCTCTCTCTCTCTCTCTCTCTCTCTCTCTCTCTCTCTCTCTCTATCTCTCTCTCTCTCTCTCTCTCTCTCTCTCTCTCTCTCTATCTCTCTCTCTATCTCTATCTCTATCTCTCTCTCTCTCTCTCTCTCTCTCTCTCTCTCTCTCTCTCTCTCTCTCTCTCTCTCTCCCCCTCTCTGTCACAGTAATGTACAGCCCCCAGTGCGTGTGTGTGAGAGAGAGAGCCGCCGCCGCCTACCTAACGCATTGCAATGCCAGCCGCACCACGCCGCGCGCAGAGGGCAGTAGCAGTGGCTCGCGATAGAGAGGGGCGCGAGCGGATCCCCCCCCCCCCTCCCCTCCCCTCTGCAGGTTAGCGAATGGCTTTTGCTGCGAGGGAGACAAAGTGCCCTCCCCAAGTGCCGCTGCAGCCCTCCGCCGCCCACCGCCGCCCGCCGCCACGGCCGCCGCTAGCACCGCTGTTGTTGTCTGTCTCGGAGACACATGGCCAGGCTTGGTGATTATGCCCCCAAACGAGTAATCTCCAGGGCCCGCACTAGCCCACAGCGGGGGCGGCCGCCACCGCCACCCTGGAGACAATGTTGTTGTTGAGCTGGCATTCCCGGAGCGGGACCGGTGCGGTGTTGCATCCTGACAGCGTGCTTCCTCGCTCGCTCTTTCTCTCTCTCTCTCTCTCTCTCTCTCTCTCTCTCTCTCTCTCTCTCTCTCTCTCTCTCTCTCTCTCTCTCTCTCTCTCTCTCTCCCAACGCAGGGACCGGTCAAATGGGGCAGGAAGCGTTGCGTTGCGGACGTAAGCTATCTCCCTTCCTCTTCGCGCTTGTGTGTATGTTTGTGTGTGTGTGTGTATGTGTGTGTGTGTGTGTGTGCTCCCTCCCCTACTGCGGCCAGGGGCCTCGGCGGCTAAGTCCGAAACAAACGAGCTACGTGTTCAAGATTCGGAATAGGCTGTAACACCTCACAGAGGCTCACCTTCTTCTTCTTCTTCTTCTTCTTCTTCTTCTTCTTCTTCTTCTTCTTTTCTCTTCTTATTCTTACTCTCCTTCACAGCAGAGCCTTGATGGCACGCCGATAGTACGACATCAAGATCTCGCCATGTAACCTGCAGGGCGTTATATCCAGTTTGGTTTTGGTGGTGATGATATCGGATAAGCTCGAATAATAGTGGTGCTGGTCAGTGGTGGTCCGGGGAGGGTAACCTGCAGGGCGTTATATCCAGTTTGGTTTTGGTGGTGATGATATCGGATAAGCTCGAATAATAGTGGTGCTGGTCAGTGGTGGTCCGGGGGGAGGGGGTGAGTATTTGCAAGTACAGCATCCACCGCCCATCGTGCGCACAAAGCAAATGGAGCCGTTGATCGGAGCCGCGGCAACAGGGGAACAAGTTTGGGGAGGAGGGAGAGACGGAGGGACGGCCAAGTTTCACGAGGCTACAAACTGGCCGTGCCGCGGTCACCACCTCCGGCCCTCCGCCGCTAGAGGCCCCGCGGGGGGCTGGTCAGGGCCCGACGAGGTCTGGAGAGTTTGTGCGGTTTTTGTTCTTCAACTTCCGTTTCCAAAGTATCATTCGAAACCTCTATTATTTCGGTCAAAAATGAAGCGCAGTGACTGATCGCGCAGTCCTCATCAAAGCGGCCTGTGGCGCCGATAAAGTATTCGATTACTAAAACCTCGAAGGTCAAACCCATCCAATCTCGTCCTCTTCCTCACGAATCTGTGTGTGTGTGTGTGTGTGTGTGTGTGTGTGTCTGATGACCCGCATGGCGTACGATGGAACCAAATACTACAGAGCTCTCCACACAAAACGCATCAGGCGGTGACCTCGATAGAATTAGCGGAGAGCGCCCCACTCAGGCGGGGTCCCTGTTTGCGGTGGTGCAGCAGCAGCAGCGGTGGCGGCGGCAGCAGCGGCGCGCCCAAGGCAATTGGATTACGTGCGGATATTATATGTATATACCACGGGGGAGGACGGCCCGGCCCGTCTGGAGTGGCAGAGCAGGCAGAGCAGGCAGAGCAGGCAGAGCAGGCAGAGCAGGCAGAGCTGGCAGAGCAGGCAGAGCAGGCAGAGCAGGCAGAGCAGGCAGAGCAGGCAGAGCTGGCAGAGCAGGCAGAGCAGGCAGAGCAGGCAGAGCAGGCAGAGCAGGCAGAGCTGGCAGAGCAGGCAGAGCAGGCAGAGCAGGCAGAGCAGGCAGAGCAGGCAGAGCAGGCAGAGCAGGCAGAGCAGGCAGAGCAGGCAGAGCTGGCAGAGCAGGCAGAGCAGGCAGAGCGTCCCCACCGAGCTCGGCGCCAAGCCGCCTGTGTGAATGTAACCATACCGCCCATCCGCATGCACAAACACACGCCAAAGTCAGCACACCGGACACACGCGGCTGTGCGGTGTTCGCACCGTAATTCCCGCGGGCTTGACTGTGTCGGAACACGGCTCGCACAGAAAAGTAATCAGGTGGTAAATGATGCGAATAATTTCGCTTGAAAAAAAATAAAAATGAAAGTCCATAAGCTAGCAAAGACTCCAGCAGACACTCTCCATCGGCGTGGTTTCCGCGCGGGAATATGGTTGGGTGGATTGCCAGGGATATTTGGCTTTGGCGGAGGCCAGAAACCATTGACTGAATGTTATTGCGAGCCCGTGTTTGTTTGTGAGCCGGGCCCCGCACAGCTCTGCTGCCGACGCTCGATATGGAGTGCAGCCCCCTCCCTCCCTCCCTCCCTCTCTCCGCCCCTCCCGCGAGTAAACACCGCCGCCGCGAGAAAGGCTTGCGGACACTAATAGGATGCAGCTTTGTGGTCGCCGTGCCGCGCGCTGCGCCGTCATGTCGGCCCGTGGCCGCATTCGCATCCTCATTATTCCGACAGCGACAGACACCTCACGTCCCGTGGCGGTACACTGTCAAAAGCCTATCAGAGAAAACAGACGGGTTTCTTAGGAAACAGGTAGTGTGAGAAATCGCAAGCGAGGAGTTTTTCCAGTAGAGATGCGAATGAGGAAATTCTTCATAGAAAAATTGCAAATTTTCCCAGGAATTGTCTACTTTGACTGGCTGCACGGGAAAAATTTCACGAAAATTTAAAAACTTTCACTAAAAATTTTAGCCGAATTTCATATTTTCGGAAAATTTACATCTTTAATCTCGTACGAGAGCTCTTTGACCTGTTTACATGCAGCATTTGACCTGCGTCTGCTATTTAATATGTCTGAACATATTTTTCGCGTGTTCTGTTCTCCAGTCTTGCTGGGAATCCTCAGGGGATAGATCGCTCATGGTTATGTTCAGACACAGACCATGGTTTGTTCGGGGATAAATTGCAGGCTGAGAAACAAAACGTCGAGGGAATCAAATTCTTTTCGTTCCCTTTCTGTCGTCCAAATGTTTGCCGGGCCGCTCTGTTTGAGGCACGGCGCCGCGGCGCCCTGCTCCCCGCTTTTATATATTATGTCAGGCGACGCGCCCCGTGCCGATCTGCCCTTGCAATAACACCCCCACCCGACACGCTGGCCGGGTGACCCTGGCCCTGCGCCCTTGTTCGTTTGCTGATTACTCACACTCCAGTCTTGCCCCGCTTCCCCGTAGTGTACCCATGCAATAGCCAACCCTCCTCATTTGCGTGCAATACCCCCAAGGCAACAGGCAGGGCCCGCGGCATCACATGGCATCCCCCACACAGAGCACCAGAGCAGCACATAGGGGAGCGACGGTCGACGTCCACCCGCGGTTCCCATATGGACACTGAAAATGCCAATTTCAAACTTTCTCCGCAGCCTTTTTGCCTGTGGACACATACAGCCGACTTCCGACGGCATCGTTTGCCACATGAAAGCGCCCGAAGCCCGTTTCGGTGGCTGCCAACCTGCTAGCATAGGTTGGCCCGCAGACTGCCGAAATATTATGAACAGAGAATACTGGAGGGGAGAGGGACTGGAGGCGGGAAATTGGGTGCTGCAGGGTTGGCGGAGGGCGGAGGGGCTGCAAGCCTCTGTGTACAACCTCAATGGCAGAACTTTGGCAATCAAAATGAGGCTGCACCGCGGGATGAAGCCCCCTGCTCCCTGCTGCCGGGATGCTGCTGATGCTCCAGGAAGCCACCATCTCCTCAGAGGTTCGGCTGAGGCTGAGCTGCAGGTGCAAGAGCCGAGCCAACGCAGGGCCCTCTGCCGGATATTAAAACCAAATATTTTCCGAAATACTATATAAAAATCAACTGAACATTTTTGGTGGAACTTTGCAAATCCTGGGAACTCTTCCAATTTTTCTTTGAGAGTTTCAAATTTTCCAATCAAAAATCTCCAAATTTGCATCTCTAATTTTAACGGCAGAGCATTCACGCAGAAAGAAACAATGTGTGTCTGCTCAGTACCCAGAGAAAAAGATTCTTCGGCGAAGTGTTGTTCAAGAATATTTTCTTGAATCAAGCCAATCTGAAAAATAAATTAATCAAGTCTTGGGACAAGAATTGTATTGCTTTTACACGATTTTCTAGACTTGAAGCAAGAATTCGTTTCTCTGTGGACTCAGCCCTGGAGAGTTAAAGTGGCCACATTATCTAACCAGCTGGAATTGATCTTAGACCTACCCGACCAGCCTCGACTTCCTCATACCCGTACCCACTGGCATCTCTCGCCCCATCAGCCAGTTTATGCCATATTCCACAAAAACAAAGCCAACAAAGAGAAGCCTTGCATGGGCACGCGCGCACGCACCATCTGACCAGGTATACATTGAAATCGGCGACATAAATTGTCGCGGCCGCCGGCCTGCTGCACGGAGCCCAATACCGTCTGAATGGGACGGTACCGCTCGGCATAGTGTGCGCTACGTGTTATAAACTGCAGACGAGGGGTCCGCAACTCGAGACAATCAGTGTAAACATTTTCAGACAATCAAACGCAATCATCGATTAAAAATCTTAAAAAACTGCATAAACTTGAGGCTTCAGCTGCATTTTAGGGCTAAGAACAGCCGTAAAACGCCATTACTAGACTAAAACTTTAAATCTTCTGCAAATTAGTAGCAACAATCGACACAATCAACACAATCAGTGTACACTTTTCGGCAGAGTCGTGGACCCCTCGACTGCAGAGCACCGAGCGAAGTAAACTCCGTAGCGGGAAAATTAAACGTTGCTTCGGCAGAGGAGTGAGTATATATCCCCAGCTGAGGCTAGCCGAAGGCCTGGCCGGAGGCCTGCCAGTGTCGGGTGTAGTGGCACACGTGTCCGCTGCACGTGCACGGTGACCACACCTCCGCGTCAGCACGGCGTGCCGCACCTCCCTCCGCTACCGCCCCTACCACCGCCGCTGCCGCCACCCTACCCCGCCACCACCGCCGCCGCCGCACCGCGCCGCGTGCCCACGACGTTTCAGCGTGACTCAGATTTCCCGAGCAACGCGCCGCCGGCCGGCCGGACGTCCTATGCACAATGCGTTGCGCCATTAGCTATATGTCCCTACGGTATGTTGACCATGGTGATGCTGACCATGGTGGTTGGCGACCATGGTGATGACCATGGTGGTGGCGACCATGGTGATGACCATGGTGGTGGCCACCATGGTCATGACCATGGTGATGGCGACCATGGTGATGCTGACCATTATGACGGTGGGCCTGGTGGTGCTGACCATGGTTGTGGCGACCATGATGATGGTGACCACGCTGATGGTAAATGTGGTGTCCATGCGGTGATGGTCGCCCGGTGATACGGTGACCATACTGGAGTAAGGAGTAGTCTTCGACTGGAGCGGCAATGCCTATCCCTACAGCATTGGCCTGCGTGTAACATGGTTATTGGGGGGCTGTAAAGCGAGACCCGGGGTCCGACCCCGGGTTCCGGGTGCCGGGGCCCGGGGCCGGTCTGTAAGCCGGGCCCCGCCGGCGCACACTTCTCACTCCTCTACCTGCCTACCGCCACGCCGCGCCACGCCGCTCCTCTCCTCTCCACGCCGCGCCACACCACGACGCACCGCACTACTGGATGGTCCCCTAGGCCTAGCCCGGCTCGTCCCTCGCCCCGCCGGGAAGACTGCACTGAGGTTGGCTTCACTTAGATTGCACCCATTGCCACTCCAGTCGAAGACTACTCCTTACTCCAGTGTGACCATAGTAACCTCGACTCCAGAGCTCAGAACACGCTGATGACGATACGCATGGTGCGTAGTGACGGCTACCAAAGAGGAAGAGGCAAAACGGGACGCGGAGAACGTGAAACTCGAGCCCCGCCGCGCCGCCCACGCCCTTTACGAACGACGCAGCGAGGACCGAACGGAACAGCCGATCGAGTTACTTATGCCGCCCGCCCGGCCTTCGCTGAGGGGGCCGTTCAGGAACCACGTGCCACGTAATCGAGGTGCGGTAGGCACTCAGGGGATTTGGACGCGGAAACACAGCGCGGGGAAGTATGACGTGCGTCGTGGGACCGCCGCGCATCCAGGCCTGCAGTCCAACGGAGACTTGCAGGCCCGCGTCAACGACGACAGTGTGCTCGGCAAGAACTCGGAGGAAGGTCACGTGACATCGTGCAACAGCGCGGCCGCGACACGGACGGGCCAGCAGCAGTAATGAGTGGCGTGTTCGGAGAGATTGAGTCATTTCACTCCGTGATAATAAATCATTGATTTCGTTTTCAATTATTACTCGGATGGGCGCGGCACTGCAACGCTCTGCTGAACTTGATGATGCCGTTGGATAGGAAGGAGAAGGAGAGGAGGGTTGGGGCCGCAGATGTCAGCAAATGATGCGACACCACAGATGCGCGCGCGTGTGTGTGTGTGTGTGCGTGCGTGCGTGGCCGCTGTGACTCACCGGGCAGGCAGCCCCAGGCAGCGCCGTCCAGCACGTCACACGCACGCACGCACGCACACATACACACACACACACACACACACACACGGTGATGTGCACCACTTGAATCTCATTGAGCTCGTCGTGCTGTCGGGGCCGGGACAAGCCGGGCGGCGGTGGCGTTTGGCGCAGATCACCACTTACCCCGAGCCACTCGCCACGCGCCCCCGCGTGCGCACAGAGCGTTGCGGGAATAGAGGATTCCAACGAGGCTCAGAAGCGGACGCTGAAGAACAGAATACCCTCCTTCCAGAAGACCTGAAACTCTCGAAAGCAGGTATGAGAAATATCGATTTACCTAGGTCTCGCGAAATATGGGAACCAGCCTCCAAATCCACTCAAAACGCCATTCAAGTTTCTCATATACATCCCCTCGAGAGTTTCCGGTCTGGATGAGTTTTTGTTCTTTACCTTCCGTTCCCAAGTCTCGTTGGAAACCTCTATAGTATCAGTGGAGGCGGTGTAGTTTTCGTGTCGCTGTGTGCTCGGGGCGGGGGGCGGCGGGGCGGCCGCGTCGGGACCGGATCGGAATCCGCGGCAAATGCTGAGACGTGCCGTTCCCACCGGTTCCCACACCGCACTGGCCGGGCCGGGCTAGAGCCGGGCTGGGCCGCCGGGGAAACCGTATCGCTACCTGGCAGGTGTGGCGGCGCCACCGCGAGGAGACCGTCTTTTATTGACACCTGTTTTGGAGGGCGTCTCATGATTGCCTATACGCTATGCAGAGAGAGAGAGAGAGAGAGAGAGAGAGAGAGAGAGAGAGAGAGAGAGAGAGAGAGAGAGAGAGAGAGAGAGAGAAAGAGAATTTTAATTTATGGCAGCGAACAGAACAGAAGAACTGGCCAGAATTGGCAAACAATAAGAGGCGCCGGGGGTTGGGTTTTCTTCCTGGGCAGTGAATGGCGGGGCGGCGCTGCACATCTCTACGGTGACGCCGCGGGCACGCCCCAAGGACCCAAGGACGTGTGAGAGAGAGAGAGTGAGAGAGAAAGAGAGAGAAACCAGATTAAACAGGGAAGTCCCCACGCGAAAAGCAATAGCATCAACTGTTGGCATAAATTACGTTATCCCCCATTTAATTTTCACGCCGGTTTTGTTCCCTCCTGAGCGCGCGCCCGATGCGGGCTAGATGACCCAGCATCCCCCACTCACTCTCTCTCTCTCTCTCTCTCTCTCTCTCTCTCTCTCTCTCTCTCTCTCTCTCTCTCTCTCTCTCTCTCTCTCTCTCTCTCTCTCTCTCTCTCTCTCTCCCTCCCTTTCCCCACACACACACACACACACACACACACACACACACACAACCACGTAATAGCCTGCAAACCATAGGGGCCGGGCCGTGGTGATTGATATTGGTTCCTCCAGCTCCAAGGGTTGCTGGTTCGTATCCCGGTCAGGTATATATTTCTTTTTTACCTCGGCGTGTCACGTCAGCGCGCCGGGCTTTTTGAATCTCCCGCCGAGCGATAGTCGCGGCATCGATACGACTGTGCCGCGCGGGCTGGGCAAACTCCATCTCGCTCTGACAACACAGGCGACACTATCTCCCTTTCCGTCGGCCTGATAGGCCCAAAGAAGGGCTTTGCGGCGCCGACGGCCGCCCTTGGCCGCCCTCCAGCCCTCACCTTGTGCACACAGCGGAGTGGCACGGCGAGGGAGAGCGAGAGAGAGGCAGAGAGAGAGAGAGATTTGATTTGATTTTGTTTATTGTCATTGAACCTTTACACAGTTATGGACAAGCAAGTAATAGCTACACATTTCAACAGCTACGTATAATTTGAAATTCAAAAACTCATCTGTGGAATAAAAAACATTAGCAACTAAATAACCTCCCCCGTGTAATTTTAAACTTTGACAGCGCTACATCGGCTGGGGCACCCGGTAGGGTCGTAATGCCAAGTTTTTCGAGAGCTATAGTACTTCCTGTGATAATAATATTTCGGCAATAAATGATGAATAAAGAAAGAGGAGAGGGCGGGGAAAGCGACAGGAGGAAACTGAAGAGAAGAATGAAGGAAGAGATTTCGGAAATATTTTACCTCATCCTCCTTTCCCGAACGTCGTAGAGGGCGGGGCGGGGCGGGTTTTATAGGTTTCATGCGGCCGGCGGCACTTGTCAGAGGGGCCGCCCGATGGGTCAAGTGCGGTGGGGGGGGGGCAGCAGGTGGGGTGAGCCGAGCTGGCAGCCGGGCCACACCGGAGCGGAGGAGGGCCCCATAAAACCGGCGGCGCGGCGGCACGGCACCGGTCGGGCGTCGAACCCAGGGCCGCGCTCTCTCCCACGCCCTCCTCCCTAAGCCCCCCCCCCCCCCCTTCCTCTGCCCTTTCCCGATGCCGAGGCTCTTTATTGCGGAAACGAATCGCGACTGCCGCGACCTCTGGCTGCGCGCGCGCTTACACACACATCCACTAGTGTCCAGAGTCGCCTCATCTCCCTGCTGGGCGTGCGTGACCACGTCAAAGCGTCTCCTTCTTGGGAGCAGCGTGCAGCGTAGCCCTGCCCAGCCCTGCCCAGCCCTGCCCAGCCCTGCCCAGCCCTGCCCAGCCCTGCGTAGCCCTGCCCAGCCCTGCCCAGCCCTGCCCAGCCCTGCCCAGCCCTGCCCAGCCCTGCCCAGCCCTGCCCAGCCCTGCCCAGCCCTGCCCAGCCCTGCCCAGCCCTGCCCAGCCCTGCCCAGCCCTGCCCAGCCCTGCCCAGCCCTGCCCAGCCCTGCCCAGCCCTGCCCAGCCCTGCCCAGCCCTGCCCAGCCCTGCCCAGCCCTGCCCAGCCCTGCCCAGCCCTGCCCAGCCCAGCCCTGCCCAGCCCAGCCCTGCCCAGCCCTGCCCAGCCCTGCCCAGCCCTGCCCAGCCCTGCCCAGCCCTGCCCTGCCCTGCCCAGCCCTGCCCTGCCCAGCCCTGCCCAGCCCTGCCCAGCCCTGCCCAGCCCTGCCCAGCCCTGCCCTGCCCTGCCCAGCCCTGCCCAGCCCTGCCCAGCCCCGTCTGAAGATCCGGCCGTTTAGCCGCCGGAGTTCGCCGACCCCACCCCGACCTCCGGCTGCCTCCGGCCCGGTGCTGTGTTGGCATGCATGCATAGTTTTATTACCCCCGTCGGCACAACAACGACGCTGCCGCCGCCCCGCCGGCGTTGGGCGGACGCACGGCGCGCGGACGGATGTGGAGCGCGCCGCGCCGCTCCGGGCCGCCCTCTCCCGATGGAATGTCTCTCGCCTGTCACGCATAGCGGCAGCCTGAGAGGCGATAGCAAGAACACGAAGAAGAACAAGAAGAAGAACAAGAAGAAGAACAAGAAGAAGAAGAGGAACGATCTCGGGAGGAGGATTTTATTTCAGTCGTTGTGTTGTTGATAACAACGACGGCGGGGTTAGAGGAGATGTGTGGGGATTGTTTGGAAATGAGAGCACAGGCCGCCGCCTTCATCATGACGCTGTGGAGTCGTGCCTCACACGTGTCGTGTGGTGCGGCCGGCGGGCGGTGGGCGGTGGGCGGCGGGCAAGCACCATACCGAGCCCAGCCCGGCCAGCGGGCGCTGGGGCGGCACTGATTGCGGCCAGCCCATGCACAGCTCAGGCCTAATTCGCTTATTAGTCGGGGCTGCTGGCTCTCCGCCTCCCATCCGACGAGGCCACCACCCGCAAGAGCTGGAATAGGGACCATCTTGACAAGGTCTAAAAGCGCTGCGGGGGCTCATGTTGCATCGACTCATACATACGGGTATTATTCGACGAGACTTCAAAACGGAAGCTGAAGAACGAAAGCGCTCTTCCAGGCCAGAAACTGAGCGGATACAGAAGCTAGGTCCGATATTTGATGTGGCACTTGCTCGTCAAGAGTTTCCAGTTTGGAAGTATTGTTGAATTTCAGCTTGCGCTTTGCAGCCTCATTGGAAACCTCTATCGTTGTGTGTACCCATCCCCCGTCCCGCCTTTGCTAGGCCGGTAGTACCAGTAAGTAGGTAACCGCACGCAGCGTCGAGTCAAGCCATACATCACTTGACATAACTACTAACTCCCGGCAGCCACCGGCCTCCAGCCAGCGGGACTCTGCACTGCTGCAACTCGTATTCGCAGAAAATTGGTGTAAACTCGGGTGTAAACTTGCGCAGAAAATCGGTTGACCTGCTGGAAAAGCACGCGCGCTCGTTTTCCTCTTGGGCGGGAAGGGGAGTGAGTGAGTGAGTGAGGGTGTGTATTGACCAGCACTCCACCGAGAAAGAGAGAAAGGGAGAGAGCAGGAGAGAGGTATTGTTCGCTTGGACGAACTTGATGGGCGTCCAGTGCGCGCGACCAATGGACCACATGCAGCAGCAGTAGTGGCAGCAGCAGCTGCTGCTGCGGTGGTTTCTGCAGCGGCAGCCGGTGTATATGCTGCTGCTTCTGAGTCACCCAGTGCAACGCCCACTGCATAGCCCGGGCGCTTTGTTTTGACTGCCACGCAATTCAAGGCGACCCCACACACGAACGCTCCCTCTCACACACACGCACGCGCGCGCGCGCACACACACACACACACTGAAAGTAAGCATAAACGCAAGCAGCAGCAGCAGCAGCAGCAGCAACGCAAAGGAAGTGAAATATGTGGTTGGAATGGATTCTAACCAGAGTGCGGCCGGCCGTTCTTTACGGTTATGGTGTATGTCGGCACATGCATATCGCTCGGCTGGTAGCTTTATACGCGCGCGGTGTGGAAACTGAACGGTTTTCAGGCGGGCTTTGGCAGCGCATTCTTAGAGCGAGGGGTTCGGTGCGTCACCAGCGCCCGCCGCCCTTTGTGGTACCGAGGCGTTGGTCATCGAGCTCGGTGTTTTGGAGGGCAAAGGGCGAGACTTTACCCCACACGCCTTTGTACGCAGCCCCGCGGCCCCCACACTACCCTATTGCAATGCCGGGCAAGCCCGGCAATGCCCTACTAAGGGCTGCATGGAAGGGCGCCCCGGTCGATTTTGAATATTCAGGCCCCGAGAAGGGCAGCAAGTCCGCACAGCGGAATCGGAGCCTCTCTCTCTCTCTCTCGCTCTCTTTTGCTCTGCCTATTTCTCCCCATCTCTCTGTCTCTCCTGTCTTTCTTCGGAAGCAGCCCCTCGTTATGGAGGGCGGTGGCGGTCAGCCATCGCAGCCACGAGTGCAAATGAGGCGGACGGAGCCGCGCTGAAGCACTAACGCCACACCCTCGTACCATCTCCCCTCTTCTTCTTCTTCTTGTTCCTCTTCTTCTTTCCTCCCTGCACATCGGTGAGGCTTCCGCTTTACAATAGTTCCGGCTTGTGCCGTCTCCATCACCTCTGGGTCGAGTACTAGGGTGTTCCGTGGTCAGAAGTGGCGAGAAAGACCCAGCATATCTCGTTACTTCCGGCCGTGGGCTGGAACACCCTACTGCCGTGCCGCGCGTGGTGCTCGTGGTCTTACAGACGGGTGGTGGCCGTCCGCGCTGGAATCCAAACAGTGGCAGTACGGCGCCGCGCTACGCCGTGTCAATGACACCAGGCGGGGCGGGACGGGGGGGCACTCTACTTAGAAACAAGCCAGCGCTGATTGCTTGCTCTGGGCGAACGACCTCACACTACCGCTTGCTTACCACGGGGGGCAGCAGCAGCAGCAGCAGCAGCAGGGCACTTGGAGACAGCAGGCGCTGAGCGCGCTGAGCTGTGATGGCTTCCGCTGGCCGGACGGACTGGACGGGTCTGCAGTGGACCGGACCTGACCACTGACTATACAGTGCACTTGTGGTCAGCAAACAGTCGGGCTCCGCTAGAGAAGCCGGAACGGATGTGTGCGGAGTGGTTGGAGGCGCCTTGGGAAAAGGAAAAGTTCGAGTAGTGCAGGGGGGAGTCTCGATCATTTCCGGAGCGGCAGTCGACAGTGGAGACATTTCCTGGCCAAGAAAAATGTCGGTGTGAAGGTACACAGTGGCGTCCGGGGCTGGTCTGTTCTCCCTCCAAGTTCAAACAGATGGGCGGCGGCCAACCCTCGGCTGGTCGCGGGCCGCGGTGCCGGTGCCGGTGCCGGTGCCCGCCTGGTGCTGGGGCTGGGCTGCCGCCCTCCCCCCCCCCCCCCTGCCCCCTGCGCCAGCCACGCCGCGCTGCCGGGCAGGGCCAGGACCCCCCACCACCGCCGCCTCGCCTCCCACCACGCACCGCTCCGCTGGGCCGCCGCTCCGCATCACTCCGCACTCGGTCGGCCATGGTACACAGCGGCCTCCGTGGCGCAATTGGCTAGCGCGTTCGGCTGTTAACCGAAAGGTTGGTGGTTCGAGCCCACCCGGGGGCGGCCGCTTTTTTGGAGTTTTCGTAATAATCTTGTTTTTGTTCACACTTTTGGCGGTCGGGACTGAAGGCGTACGGTCCTCGCCTACATTTATTATTTGAAACACCGGTGGAAGTACGGGCGAAGTAAAGCGTGGCCCCCACCCGCGGCTGCTGGAGCCGAGGTTTTCGTTTCAACGAGATAATCAGGAGAGGCGTGAGAAGGAAAATAAGACGAGAAGCGAGAACGGTATTTCTCGGTATGTATGAGTGGCCCGAGTCTGTGATGTCCTTGATCCACTAACTCACCGAGCGGGAAGGGGAGAGGCGGTGAAGGGCAGAGGGGAGGCTCATGTCAGACGAGTCGACTAGCATTCCATCCGACTAAATACAATCTGGAGCACAAAGGGGGGCCTTGTTGAGCCCGGCTCGTGTGTATGCTGATGGCGCGGAGGGCCAACGAAACGGTCGCCGTGGCGTCGCACTCGTGTCGCGAGCCGAGAAAACTCCTCGCCGTTAAGATGCTTATCACTGTGTCCGCCGTAGTGACTTCGTTAACACCTGCCCGCTTCATTTCCTGTGTTCACAGGTGAGCGGGACGTTCCAAGGACCGAGCGCCGTCGCCGGGGGCACGGCGCGGCCATAACCTCCCAAGCGGCCTCCGGCGCTACGACACTCGGATTTGGGTTAAGGTTAGTCGGCGCTCGGGCCGCCCGCCGCTGCCGCCCGCCCGGATAAGAAGAAGACGAAAGTACGTACAAAAGTCTTGAGAATTAGGAAAGCAATTATGACAGCCATCGCATTTAAAACGAGAGGCTCGGTTTAGTCTGCGATAGGGCGATAGCGTTGGTCATTCATTCGTGCTTCCAGGAGGGGGAGGGGTTGCCAACATAACAAAACGCCCCAGCGCTTGAAGCCCCTTCTCGAGCCGGCAGAAGCTTTGGGAGTGCGCCGCTTTCAAACGCAGTCGGACAGAGCAGCGGCGAAAGTCTTTTCCCCTGCGCTGGGGGAAGTCCCAGAGGACACCAAACTTGACCCTTTCCCGGTCGGTTCTCTGCCTCTCTCGCTCTGCCTCTCTCGCACTCGCTAATCGAAACCCCTGCTGCTCTTTCGAGTGCGTCTCCCTCGCACTCGTGAGAGCGAGGAGGGCCCAGCCGGGCCCAGCGAAGACATGTCACGTTGTCCCGCGAGTCTTAAAACCCTGGTCACATTTTACAAATTGAATGTCTAGAATTTTCTCAACGAGTTCGCTGATTTATTTTCGCACTCTAGACCGAAAAGTGGTACGACGAACAGGTGCAGCAAGTCCGCAGTGGCGCTAACGACAGCCCGCGAGGTCCGCACCAATTGCCATTCTAAACGACTGTTATTAGAGGGGGCGCTGGTGTACGCCGCAGAAACAGCGGCCCGGGTGTAAACCGCGCACTCGCTTAGGCTCGATAGATCGACGTTCGCGTCGCGAGTCGATCTCTCGGGTCGGTCGGACGACCGACCGGATTCCTTTTGCGTACCGCAAAACATAATGTGGATGCGACGTGGGAAAATTACCGCACAATTATCGTGTCTCCGGCAGGTTTCATTTATAGCCGGCGCCGGTGTAACAGTTTGCACAACTCTGTTTTTGTTATTGTTTTTTGTGCGTTTTTTTTTTCGCTGTGCCTAAATACATAGCAGGCATGAGAACCGCGCAGAGAGCTGCGGCTGGGAGTCCCCGGAGGTCCCCGGAGGTCCCCGGAGGTCCCCGGAGGTCCCCACAGCCTTATCGGCGACAGAAAGTTCCAAGACATTGGCCGACTCCGGCCTCCGCCGCCACCGTTCCCTGCCGTGCACCCACATATTTTTCATAACCGCGTCCCGGAGAATCCCTCTGCCACTGCTGACTCGGCCGTCCACTCTCAACCCTCCCCTCCCCGCACCTCTCTCCGCTGCTCTCGGCCTCGTCTGCCATCACCCCCTCTCACTCCCACTCATGTCGTCACGCCGATACGAACAAATGGGGAGATCATGGACAGCGGAACAGATGTGCTGCAATTAAAGGAGTGTGGCTCACGTCCCCCCCCCCCCCTTTTCCTTTCCTAGCCCCGCCCCGATTCAAGTACATTGACCCATCTGGCCCACATTTTCGAATGAGCCCGCTCCGGGCCCGCCTGGATTTGAATGCAAAATGTTTCTCTGGATGTAGTACATAGAGCACAGATTCGCATTGGAATTCGGAGCGGCTAGCCAGCAGACCCCCCCCCCCCCCCCCACGCCGCACAACTCATAACCTACCATTATGCGGGTTGCATACTTCGGGGGCTTTTATGGATGCAACCGAGCTCTTTCAGAGCGTCGTAACCCCCCGAGCCTTGCGTCTCGCGCTTTAGCGCTCACACAGACACACGTTTCCTGCTGTCTCTCTCAGACAGGACGAGGAAATGGTGTGTGTGTGTGCGAGTGAGAGAGAGAGAGAGGGGGGGGGGCGAAATGGTCCTTTTCTCGGACGCAAACCATGGCAAACCTGGACGACCGCTAAAAGATGCCAACTGCTGGGGCATAAAAAACACATTGTGTAACTGCGCCGCTCCCCCTGCAGAGCCCGGCCCGGCCACCCCCACCATGAGACGGTCCGATCGCTACCCCTCTTTGCTTTGTAGCACACAAACCGCGGATGAATTTGTAATAACGTAATTAGGAATTTGATTATAAGTTTGGAGTGTTTGCCTACCTGGGGCGGGCAGGGGCGGGTGCTGACGAGTGTTATGTTGTTCTTTCTCACACGAGCAACGGGCCGGCGGCATAGGGCTGTCGGAGTCCGAGGGGGTAGCAGCGGTAGCAGAGGGGCTGACTTTTGTCCACGTTCCGCCCTCCCTTACCCTCGCTTCTCTGCTCTCACTCCCCCACCTCCCCCCCTCTCTCTCTCTCTCTCTCTCTCTCTCTCTCTCTCTCTCTCTCTCTGCCCACCCCTAGCCCAGCTCGCCATGGATCATTTACGAAGGCAACTCATTCAAAATCTTCCCGCCCTTTCCACTCCCGTGGCTACGCTCCGAGCTCCCCATGGCGCTGCCCGCCTCTGCGACGACGGGGAAGGTACCTATAACCCTGCCCGGGCCCGGCCTACCGCGTCGTCAACGGACCGGCGAGAGCCAACATTTACCCCGCTCCCTCTGGAAAAGTTTTAACGGGGGAGATATAAATTTCAAAGAAATGAAGGTGGGAAAAAAGCGAAGCGGCGGCAAACGGGTTTTCTCGCTCCGGCTCCTCGTATTCTATTCGACTTGGTGGTCGAGGTGCTGGAACCATCAGCGAGGTGTTGCAGCGGCGGTGGTGCAGCGGCGGTGGTGCAGCGGCGGTGGTGCAGCGGCGGTGGTGCAGCGGCGGTGGTGCAGCGGCGGTGGTGCAGCGGCGGTGGTGCAGCGGCGGTGGTGCAGTCTGCAGTGCAACCCGCAGTCAGGGGCGTCCGGAATGCTGCTGACCTTGTCGCAAGGCCGCGGATGGCCGCCTGAATATGAATGTGGCGAAATGAATGAAAAAGAATGTGAAAGGGTTCTCGCTTCGTAGTTTGCGGACGGGCCCCGGGGCGGTCTGGTCAGGAAGCGGGGTGACGTCACGCGGCGGATAGCGCACTATGTATTTTAACCTTAGCCGGCCGCGGGTGCATATGGTATTCTGGTGCAGCAGCACACCCCCCATCCCCTGGGGGAGGGGAGCGTGCGCAGGGGGGGGAGAGGACAATATGATGGGGGAGGGGAGGGGGGAGGGAAGGGGGCAATTGATTATTGTTTGGGGGAGAAAGAGACGGAAAAGGAGAAGTGGTAGCGCGTTTGTTTTGGAAGGAAGGGGGCGTCGCGACGTCGTCTGCTTCTACCATGTGTGTGTGTGTGTGTGTGTGTGTGTGTGTGTGTGTGTGTGTGTGTGTGTGTACCATGTGTGTGTGTGTGTGTGTGTGTGTGTGTGTATGTGTGTGTGTGTGTGTGTGTACGGTGTGCAACCAGCCTAAAAAATATTATTAGGACGTGTTGTTTGGTCGAAAAATAAGGCCGAAAAATTGTTTTCTTTGATACTATACGTTTCCTTGTAGGAAGGAACGGCTCCGGCTGATTGCCAATGGGGGCGCGAAAAATATGTCACCTGGCTTGTGCGGACGTTCCCAGGCTCCGTTGGCACGAAAATGGTTTGGCGCCAGAGCGGGAGGTAGCGGTAGCGTCGACGCGGGATCATAGTACCTACCAGTAACCCGCGCGGATCCGATCGAATTCCGCTCAACGCAGAATAGAATACTCGTATTGTTCCGTGACTACTCGCCGTGAGCGCGTCACCATCTAACGTTATCTGCCCCTGCCGTGTGCGCTACCCGTCGAGTTCAATGACCACGCTTCATCGGCAGTGCAGCGCAGCGCGCCGACATTCTCATACCGTGTTGCGCGCCACTGGATTTGGATTTCTCATAGCGGCGCAGCAGGGAGTTGGGGCGCTGCTGCAAAGTGCTACTGCGGCGCGCGGGGCGCGGGGGCGCACCCGGGCAGCACCATGAAGGAAGCGATCATAAAGACGCCTGTTTCGGAGAAAACGGTATGGCTTGGCCCGGTGACGCCCAGCTGAGCCGGCGGAGCAAGCGTCTGCAGCAGCGGCAGTGGCAGTGGCAGCAGCAGCAGCAGCAGCAGCAGCAGCAGCAGCAGCAGCAGCAGCAGCAGCAGCAGCAGCAGCAGCAGCAGCAGCAGCAGCAGCAGCAGCAGCGGGGCACACCGCCCCTCCCTCCGGTCCGGATGTAATTAAGCATGATGGTGGCCGAGCACCATTTTGTCAGCGTGCCCACGTATATGTGTGTGCGCCAGTTTTAGGTGCGTAACCCGATCCCAGGACGCTTTAAGCTCGTCACTCGCCCTTTTTCTCCCTTTTGACATTTTTGTTTTTGTTATTTTTTATTCCCTGCCGCCTCCCGTCGTTGTTTTGATGAGGAAGGAATGAGCGTGTGGGGGAGTTATGGGGGGCGCTTGTGTGATGGCTCAAGATTTATTTGAGCGTGACTATCATATATTCAGCACGCGTGGTCCTCGCCCTCGAACATATAAAATATAGTATGTACCATACACGGCACCGGTAAATGTACGCGCAGATTTCTCATAGCGGCCGGGTGCGCGGAACCAGGTGAGCCGTGGGGATACGGGCTCGGGGCTTCTAGATCATATACATTCTTTACAGCTCAAAGATCGCGAACGGCGGAACGATGCGTGGGGACGGGGTGCTGATATATAACTTGATTAATAAATTAAATGCAGCCAGCCGGGGACGGCCACAACAGCGGCGTGCGGTAAAGCGCATGGCCTTTGCTGATAAGACCTCACGATTACTGCCCCCCCCCCCCCCCCCCCCGCGGAGGAAGGCGCCGCCGTCGCGTCAAGCGCCTGTCAACTCTGTAAACCCGCTGTAATCTATTCCCGTTTACTGCCGCAGAACAGAACAGCAGCAGCGGAGCGGCAGTCAGGCCGGGAGGCCGGGCAAGGCTGCGGAATGTCCATTCTCATCCTCTGGCCCGGTTATCAATCAGGCACTCCCAATGAAGCTTCGCACAAATGGAAGTTGAAAAGCAGAGTGTTAGTACATGTACTTACTCCACGCCGCACTTTTGAGTCTCAGCATCTCTATTCGAGGCTGCAATAAGCAAAGCACAAAACCCCCGTGCAGTCTGGGATCTCGGGAGTTATTCGTGGCGCCAAGTGTCCCGCCCCAATGCAGGTCAACTGCTATACTTTCCTTCCCTCTATTTATGCCGTCCTGATATAAACTGGACGGCGGTGGTTCCGAATCCATGAATGGTTTTCGTTTTGTTCTGCCCCCTTTTTTTTCCGCTGGCGCCTCGTATAGGTGTTAGAGTAGGTCAAAGGGTGGAGCTCGGCGTGCGTGCAAGTCAGTCAGGCTGGGGGCCCTGGGGGCGTCCGTAAATAGAGGATTCCAACAAGGCTTAGAATCGGAAGCTGAAGAACAAAAACCCTTCCAGACCGGAAACTCTCGAGATCAGGTATGAGGAATACCGACGCACAAAGACCTCGTCAAATACGGGAACTAACCTTCAGATTCACTCAAAACGCCATTCAAGTTTCTCATACCTGCCCTTGAGAGTTCCCGGTCTGAAAGAGTTTTTGTTCCTCACTTTCCGTTTCCAAAGTATCAATGGAAACCTCTATAACCTCACGCCCGGTCACACCTGAGATGTCTGCAAAAGTAGTCCGGTCGATACCCCGCACTCGAGCGCCCCTGATAGAGGTTTCCAATATTGGAAACGGAAGTTGAAGAACAAAAACCCGTCTAGACCGGAAACTCTCGAGGGCAGGTATGAGAAATATCGACGTACACGGGCCTCCCCAAATGCGAGAGTTTCCGGTCTGGACGAGTTTTTGTTCTTCAGCTCCCGTTTCCAAAGTCTCATTGGAAACCCCCAATTGCGAACGGCCCCTCAGCGCGGCCCCCGGCTCGGCCGCGTTGATCTGCTCCCGTCCCTTTGAGGCGCTGTGGGCACTGCGCCTTGCGGGGGCCCTGCGCGAGCCCCTTTGGGGGCCTGAGCCCTTCTGATCTGCCCCTTGACCGCCATAGGTAGGCAGCCTGCAGTGACCTTGTGGGCGGCAGTAGGAGTATAGCGGTAGGCTGGCTGTGCTGTGGCTGTGCAGTGAGCAGCGCCAGCAGCGAGCCCGGCCCGGCTCTGCCTGCTCGGCCCAGCCAGCGCGCCTCGGCGAGCCGAGCGCCGAGCGCCCGAGACGCGGGTGCTGCCAGCCTCGTCCGCCCCGCCCCCCTCCGCAGGCCGGCTGTTAGCTGGCGGCTGGCGGCCAGGCGGCCAGGCTGCCAGGCAGGCGGGCGGCGGCCGGGAGAGCGATTCCCCCATCGCCATCATGCCCATGCTCAGTTGCCGCTCCGAGCCGGGCCGGCACAGACACGGCACACCGACACCCGCACGCCCTCCACCGGCTCCAGCCGGCTCGGCCGCGACGCCGTCGTCCTCGTCGTGTTCTAGTTGGATTCGCGCCGCGGCGCCGCCGGCGTCACCGCATTAGTTTTTATTTTTTTGCAGCGGTCGGTGGCGCGTTTGTCGTCTGCCCGACGTGTCGGAACGGAAAAGGGCGATTAAGCCAAGGCCGTGGATCCGTAACAAGTGCATCAAGTATTAAGCACCGCGTGTTGTGCCGACGTGCGTCCGAGTGTGCCTCTGTGTGTGTGTGTGTGTGTGTGTGTGTGTTGCAAAGAGCACATTCATCATTCATGTTCACACTGGAGACAGTGAGTGAAAATAAAAAGTGAATCTGTGACAAATGTGACGCCGCAAAAACAAAAAACAAAAAAATTGGATACCTTTCGCCGATGAACAGGAGATTATCACGGAGATTTTTGGATATACATGAGATTGAAAGGTAAGTCCCTGTGTTTTATTGACAGGAAAATGTATAAAGGGTGCGCCTGCATTGGATGGGTGTCAAGGGGGGCTGGGTTAAACCCTCTTAAGCAGGATGGGGGTACTCGTGCGTTGGCATTGCGATCCCGGATGAAGGGAGAAGGAAAGAGGAAGAGAGAGGGAGAGAAGAGAGAGAGAGAGAGCATATGCCAACTTGCACACGAGCTCTTTTTCTTTCTTTTTTCAGTCGGCAAATCACTCGTATGGTGGTTTCCTCATGCCTGCAGGACAGTTTTTTCCTTCCCCTCAGCGAGTCCTGTTAGCAGCGCCATGTGGTTTCGTCCTTGGGACCGACACAGCGATACACATTTGATATCCGGGCTGATCCGAAGGCATCTTCCGCCTTCTTCCTCGGGGCGTAAGTCGTTGTGTCGTCCGGCTGGGCTGGGCAGGACAGGCTGCTGGGATGGGAGATGCGCACACACACACACACACACACACAGACACACGCGCACACACACACACACACACACACACGCACACACACACACACACACACACACACACACACACACATGCTCACACACCCAGCCGGTCCGAGTTAGCGGCCGGCCGGCGGCAAGCAGTGCATGCAGCGTTGCCGATCGTTGCCGGCCCGGTCTCGTCCGTCCGTTCGTCTGTCTGTCTGTCTCCGTCCGTCCGTCAGATCGCCCGTCCCGTCCGTTCGGCCGCACACACGTTCCGTCGTTCCGTTCCGTCTCGGACGCGGAATTCCTTCTATACGGTCTAAATGCTGCGCGCCTCGGTGTGCGAGTGAGACGAGAGCACGAAGAGCCAGAGCCGCTGACCACGCGGGTGGGAGGGAGAAAGAGCAAGAGACGTGAGCGGGGCGGGGTGAGAAGAGAGGAGGGCCCAACGGAGAGAAGGCCGGCTCACACTCTTCGCAGGCGCCGGCCCAGTTATCTTTATTAATTCGCACCAATCGCCGTATCACAATTAAATATCAGTGCGCGATAAATTTGGCGGCTTGGTCTGGCGGTGTTGTGGCCGCGGACCACTGCGGACATGGAGGTCAGCCTCGCCTCACTCTCAAGTCATGATGACTAATAACCGTCTCTCTCGCACCCGCGGCGCCCTGACCGCGCTCGCCACTGCGTGCGACGAGGACGGGCGATACCCAGAGTGCGGCGGCGGTGGCGGCGGCGGCGTCATCGTGTGGCTGACTCATGCCGGTGATGACGCCGAGATGTTGATGATGATGACGGCGACGCGGCGGGAGGCGAAAATCGGGTTGCTTTCCAGGAAGCCGGCGGCGGGGCCGCCGCAGCAGTGAGCGCTGCTGGAAAAGTGATTCTGGAGAGGAGAGCGGCCCCTGCTAACCGGGAGTAGCGTCTCCTCTGAGATCCCCTTTGGAACGATGCGCCTTGTGCCTCGCCCCTCACACACACACACACACACACACACACACACACACACACACACACACACACACACGCACACTGCGCCAGCTCATTCCCACCCCGTCCACGTGTGTCTGTCGCGGTGCTGGATCTCACCTGGCACGGCACGGCGCGGGCGCCGTCGATCGCATTTCGTCCACGTCTCGGGCGTGGACATCCCATCCCACCTTATCCCACCCCACCTCATCCCACCTCATCCCACCTCACCCCACCTCATCCCACCCCACCTCATCCCACCCCATCCCAGCCCATCCCATATCCCATCCCGGGGTTATAGTAACCAGTAACCAGGCATCAAGGTCACGCCGGCGCCATTGTCATGCCGCCGCCGCGCTGCCCTGAGTGCCCCGTACTGTACGACGAGGGGCCCCACTTTTGTTTTCCTGCTCGCGGGCGGGCAGCCGTGAGTGGGACAGTACCACGGGCTGTAACGAGGCGTCCCTCACTCGCCATGCAAATGTGCCGTCATGTCATCAAAATTTGCTCTTGCGATTTTCTTCCCCGATTTTGTAGAAGTTTTCTCATTACTTCTGAGTTTTACTATAATTTGTTTGTTTTTTTTTAATTGCATTCATCTGTTTTTGAGCTTTGCTTTTTTTTGGTTAGGTACCCCTCGACAGTCGGCAGGTACTCATCGGTCGGGTCGGTGGTGGCGGGTGCAAATCCTCGCGGAGTGAATGCTCTTTAGTAGTTTTCCTGATCTCTCTCTCTCTCTCTCTCTCTCTCTCTCTCTCTCTCTCTCTCTCTCTCTCTCTCTCTCTCTCTGTGTTGACAAACTTGTCTTGTACGGTGCGATCTGTGTCTGTGATGAGGCAGATACTGCAGTCGGACAGTTGTTGGCCTGGGGACCACCGGCAGGGGGGGGGGGGGGCAGGCACCGTAGGCTGTGCCATGGAGGGGTGATGAGTGTTATCTCCGGGCTCAGATCGGTCCGCCCCGCAGCATCCCTCTTCCTCGGTTCCCCGCAAGCCTTCTGCCCTGCCATAGATATAGCCTCCTTTTAGCCCTAGGGGCTGCGCGCGCGCGTGTGTGTGTGTGGACGCTGGGGCGGGAAGATTAAGAGGTAGTTAGACTGCTGCTGCCCTCAAGGCTCTCTCACTGGTAGAGTTGAACCGGGACGTGGGGTCGAGCTGGCTGCCTAGTTGCGCGAGTCTCGACGTTCGCCGATGTTCGTTAGGTTGCCTACGCGACAGTCTCCGAGTACACCCTAGTTCGAGTGAGAGAGAGAGAGAGAGAGAGAGAGCGAGAGAGAGCGAGAGAGAGAGAGAGAGAGAGAGCGAGAGAGAGAGCGAGAGAGAGAGAGAGAGAGAGAGCGAGAGAGAGAGAGAGATACCATAGGAGGGTGGAAGGGACAGAGAGGATCAGTGTGGGAAATGGTTGGCTACTACCGACCACCACCCCTCACAACATCCCGCAACCCTCAAACCCCACCCCACGACCAGTCCTCGGAGAAAATAACACACGCGCACGTGCTGCAACCACACACGGTCCGCGTCGGCTCCCAGACGCACGCACACACACACACACACACACACACACGCAGGTGATTCCGAGTCGGACACGGCAAATGAAATTCAGGGCCCGTGCCGCACCGCTCGGTGATGAGCGTAAATTTCTCATCCCCCAACGCGTGTGCGCCCTCCGCGTGTACTACACACCTCACTGCACTGCCCCCACCCCACCCCACCCCCCCACCCCTGCTGGCGGACAAATGGATGACACTTGTATACCCTGTCCCGATGTGGGAGAGAGAGAGAGAGGGAGGGAGAGAGAGAGAGAGAGAGAGAGAGAGAGAGAGAGAGAGAGAGAGAGAGAGAGAGAGAGAGAGAGAGAGAGAGAGAGAGAGAGAGAGAGAGAGAGGGAGAGAGGGGAGGAGAGAGAGGGAGAGGGAGAGGGAGAGGGAGAGAGAGAGAGAGAGAGAGAAGGGCCATGTCTTTATAATGAGCCGCATTGCGAGATAGAAAAGGAAAGCATTATATTGCCCGGGGGAAGTCCCCACCCGTAGCGGCACGCACGCCCTCTAAAATCATTCAAGGTCCACTTCCTCCCATCTCCCTCTCTTCCCTCTCCCTCTTCTCTCCCTCCCTCCCTCTCTCTTCTCGCTCCCTTGCTTTCACTCGATCGACTCCGTCTGTCTGTCTCTGTCAAACGCGCGGCGAACGAATCGCCTATTTCCCCTCTCGCGTGCAGATCCGGGGTGTATGGAGTGGGAGGGGTGTGTTGTGGCTTGCGCCCGCCCGCTGCTGCTGCTGCTGCTGCTGCTGCTGCTGCTGCTGCTGCTGCTGCTGCTGCTGCTGCTGCTGCTGCTGCTGCCGTTGCGTTTGCCGTATTTTGCCACCAAGCGCAGCACAAACGCCACCACCAGCAGCGTCGGAACGAGAAGCCCACTTTTTTTTCCGGCTGAAAGGAAAGGCAAGGAGGGAGATATTTTTAGGGGGGGGGGGCTACCCTCGGGGCTTTTAACGCGCCCCAGCACCTTCGGTACGATACCTATATAAGAGCATCTCTGTGTCAGTGGCGTTGTTCGGGGTTTCCTTGGCTTGGCTCCGCCATTGAGAAGTGAACTGCATGCGGCGTAGGGAGCTCCACCACACCACACACACACACACACACACACACACACACACACACACACACACACACACACACACACACACACACACACACACACACACACACACACACACACATGCCAAAGCCCTGCTCTGCTCGGTGTCGACAGACTGTGTGTGTGTGTCTGTGTGCGTCTGTGTGGATCTGTGTTGTGTTTGCCGTCTCCCTCGCACTCATTACAAATCTCTGCCGCCCAGACCGAGTCGTGCGACAAGTGCACCGCGCGCGTGACTGCGTGTGTGTGGGTGTGTGTGAGCGCGCGCGGGGTAGCGGGCCGCCGCGTGAGAAGCATTGCTAGTCATGACATGGGTTGCATAATGCCATAAGGGGGACGGGTTGCGGTTAGGTGGGGGGGGGGGGGGTACCACTCGGCATGCGGGGCGGGGCGGGGCGGCAAGGGCGATGATTCGCGCAACAGAGCGGCGCCGTCGATATGCTCCCGAAATCCCCCGGACAGGCGCCGCCGGGAGAAGTGGCGAGTGGTGTAGTAGTAGTGGTGGTGGTAGTAGTAGTAGTAGTAGTAGTAGTAGTAGTAGTGGTGGTGGTGGTGGTGGCAGTAGTAGCAGTAGTAGTAGTAGTGGTGGTGGTGGTAGTAGTAGCAGTAGTAGTAGTGGTGGTGGTGGAGGTGCGGTGCGGGCGCCGTCCGGGCTGGGCTGAGTGTGAATGGCCGGGAGCTGCAGGTGACGGCCACAGAGCAGCACGCCTAGCCGAGCCGGTGACTCCTCTCATCTGCTGCCGGCTCGACTCGGCTCGGCTCGGGGGGTTCCGTACCCCGGCGCACGGCTCGGCTCGGCTCGGGCCGGCCTGGCTCGGCTCGTCACAGCTACCTCGGCTGGTTGGCGCTGCTTTGGCGCTGCCGCCGGTCTGGGTCTGGGTCTGTGGCCCGGCAGTGCGACCGCCCGGCCCGGCCCGGCTCTCATTCACTTGCTTTCGCGGCGTTGCCACGTTTTAGAGGTGGGCAAATAAATCACGAGCAGACCCCCCCCCCCTCCCTGCCCCCTCCCGTACCTAGCAGTGCAAGAGCCGTGTGTGATAGGTCGCGCGCGCTCCGCACTGCTCGCCCTTAGCAAACGCAATGCGTGCGTAGAATGTGCACGCGGCCAGGAAAATAAATAGAATCGTGTGGAACGTTCCTCATTGTCCGTGGTGGCTGTAGCGCTGAGTGGCGTAGAGTGGCATGGCCCGGCCTGCCTGGGCCCGGCCTGTCAAGTCACTCTGCTGCTGGACCCCTGGACCGGGCTGGGAGGGGGGCAGCTGGGGGGGGGGGGGGCGTTTTGGCGAATACATCTTTGTGGCTGGTTCCCTGGCGCTGCTGCTCTCCGCTTTGCGTCACAGCATTTAAACTCTCTCTCTCTCTCTCTCTCCCCTCTCTCTCGCTCCCCCCCCTCTCTCGCTCTCTCTCTCTCTCTCTCGCTCTCTCCTCTCTCTCTCTCTCTCTCTCTCTCTCTCTCTCTCTCTCTCTCTCTCTCTCTCTCTCTCTCTCTCTCTCTCTCTCTCTCTCTCTCTCTCTCTCTCTCTCTCTCTCTCTCTCTCTCACTCTCACAGTAGGGGGTCCGGTGCTGGTTGGTTCGCCTTCAGACAGGCGCCAACCCGGCGGTGCCCGACGGCCGCCTGGAGTCGCGAGGCGCGCGGGAGGAATTTTCTCTCTCTCTCTCTCTCTTCATGTTCTGCGGTCGGGTCACAGTAGGGGGTCCGGTGCTGGTGGTTCGCCTTTAGACAGGCGCCAACCCGGCGGTGCCCGACGGCCGCCTGGAGTCGCGAGGCGCGCGGGAGGAATTTTAAAATTCATGTTCTGCGGTCGGGTCGGGTCATGTCGGGTCGGGCGACGCACGCCGCACTCCAGACCACGTGCGCGAGAGAAAGCGCACCGCCGCGGCCGGTGTTCGAACCCGGGGCCCGGCCGGTCGGGGCCGTTGACACGGGCGCCCTGTCCTCTCCTCTCGGTACCTTGAATCGCTCCTCTGCCGTTCGGCGCGTCCACGGCGTCCAGTGGGGCCCTCCAGTGTGCCCTGTAGTGTGAACGCGGGACGGGACGGGGCGATGTGTCTGAGTTGGCGTCCGCGCTCGTCGGGTGTTTCCTCGAGCGAAAATACGCCCCTCGGGGCCATTGGGGGGGAGTAGGACATGTGGAGGAGGGGTGGGGGTTGTTGTTTCAGGGGAGGAGGAGGGGGAGGTGGAGAGGTTGGGATTGCAGCGAACCCTCCCCGCTCAGAAGGCCGATATAGCCGATCGGGGCTAACTTGAGCCGCTGGAGCGAAAGAGAGGTGAGCGGCCCGCCTGGAGCTGGCTGGAGCCGCCGCTGGAGCCGGAGAGGCTGGGACCCATCTCCTGCACGGGCACGGACATGCCCGCACGGGTGCGACAGAGACAGGACGGCGGCCTGCCGCCACATGCCTGCTCGGGTGCGACAGAGACAGACGACGGGATGCGCTGCGTTGCCAACTTTAGCAGGTATAGTGTGGCAGGCCGGCAGGCGACTGGAGAAGCTCTCTGCCTGTGCCTGCCTGTCTGCTGCTCTGCTGACTGAGCTGAGCTGAGCCGAGCCGAGCCGAGCCGGCCGAGCCGAGCCGAGCCGGGTCTGGTCGCAGGTCGCAAGGGCCGAGAGCGGCGACGCAAGCGGACGCAACACAAGCCGTGTTCGGATGTTCTGCATCCCTGCATCAGCAAAGCCCTGAACGGAAACCCGTCGGCGCAGACCAGCTCAACGTCAAGTTGTTTTCCCGCTAAAAGACGAAACGTTATTACCAACGCAGCAAACGCATTCGTGCCTGCTCTGTTTTGTTTGTTTGTTTGCCGCGTTCTTTCCGAGTTTACGTTGCGTTTTCCGGGAGGCAGCGGCGGCGTGGGTCTGCGAGTCTGTCCGCCTCGCACGCCGCGCTGTCGGGGCTCGAACCCCGGACCTTGAACTTTGAACCTTGACCCCCCCCCCCCCCCCCCGGGCATCCTGCGGCCGGCCGCCAGGTGCCGCCGGGCTGCATTTGTATGTATATCTCAGGGGCTGCAAATGGAAGGCGCCTGCAGTTATATTGCGGCCCGGGAGTCCTGCCTGCCGGAGTCCTTGGCCACGATAGCGGCCGCCTGCATACTGCTGCATACTGCTGCATACTGCATGCGAGAAATCACGGCAGCCGGCCGTGATGAACAGGGCCGATATGTTCGTCTTTATCGGACCGGACCGGTGGGCGGGGCGGTTTGTGTGGACTGGGCCGGGACGGGCGGGGCCTTACCGAGAAGTGGGCCTGGTTCGTGTTCCCGACGGTCACCTGCAGCAGAGCATATGGCGGCCTTCTGGGCCCTACTGGGCCCGGACCAGGAGCCAGCCAAGCGCTAGCAAAAGTGCACTCACTGCTGGAAATACTGATTTCAATTCATTTTTATTTTTAAATTAATAAATTTTTCGAGTTCGGTTCATGGTTGGCCTTCAGCTAAAAACTGCTGGCCGTGTGATTTTCTCATACTTCCCGCTTTGGACGCATATTTTTGTCCTTCTTCCACTTCCGTTCTCGGGCCTTGCCCTGACACACCAGCTTCCGCGCAGTGGAATCGCGCTCGAAGAAGGCGGTGGTTGGTTGCCGCAGTGACAGCAGCGCCGAGTTGTACAGTCACGCATCCTGCGGCCAGCGAGTGGGAGTGTTCCACTTCCCACACCGCGCCCATAGCGATCGTCTCCTGTGACACATCACGGCGGGGTGGGCAGGGCAGCTTTACGACCGGAAAGATTAACGTAACGCCGGCCAAAACGCACTCGCAAAATAAAAATGGTTCGCTATATTCCGGTACAATCGTGAATCCGACATTCTCCGGTTTATAATTTCCAACGGTGTACGTTCGGTATGTGGACGCATATCTAACGTGCCCTACTGTGTGCCCGCGCTTCGTTCTGCCCCCCCCCCTCTCTCTCTCTCTCTCTCTCTCTCTCTCTCTCTCTCTCTCTCTCTCTCTCTCTCTCTCTCTCTCTCTCTCTCTCTCTCTCTCTCTCTCTCTCTCTCTCTCTCTCTCTCTCTCTCTCTCTCTCTCTCTCTCTCCCTCTCTCTCTCCCTCTCTGTCACACACAGACGTCTTCATCATCAGCTGTCGCCCCGGTGTGACGAGTGCGTGCATAGTACAGTGAGGCCCTGTGTGACGCGCCCACCGGCGCGGCGGCCGGCGGCCGGATTCCTAACGCCCCCCCCCCCTCCCCACCCTATCAGTGATAAAAAGCAGTGCGGTGTGCGGTGATCGGCGTAACTCCGGCCGCGGCCCCAATCCCGCGGTGTGCTAGTGTACAGTCCACGCAGCAAGTGCACAGGCGCGACCCGCACGGCGGAGATACTCCCGTCCAAAAGCTCAGCGCTGACAGACAACCACACCGCTGCCCCGGCATCGGACGGTATCTCATGGTCGGGTCAGTGCGAAATGAGCGGGGAGTATCTCCGCCGCGGGCGTCGGCCACGAGCCGATTGAAAAATTTGCGAGGCTTAGCTCTCGCTGGCGATGTGTCACGACCATTTGGTAGGGTCAGGCCACCGCGTGTCCCGGAGAGACACTTCCCTGGGCCGCGTGCTGGCGACCTGTGCCGTGTGGCCCTGTGACACATCCGCCAGCGAGAGCTAAGCCTCGCAAAATTTTCAGTCGACTCGTGGCTGACACCCGCGGCGGAGATACTCCCTGCTGCGGTACCCCCTCCTGACACCGCGTTCGGGATCCGGTTTTCTTCTTCTAGTTATCGGTCTGGGCTCCTCCGGAACACCCTTACTCCGTGTGCTGGAGTGGATTGTCGGGCGCGGTGGTGTCTGAACGGCTGACACGGCCGAGTGGCCGCGGTGTGCTCAGCGCCGCGAGCCGTCCCGACCATGTCCCGGCGGCCAGCGGCGGCCGGCGGCGGCCCAAAGATAACTGCTCTCTTTCCTTTCCTCATTCTGCGCCGTTTATTACGCCGCCCTGCTTTAGTAGGGCAGCGGGCTCGCGGGCGGCGGAGGCGGCGGCGGCGGCGGCGGCGGCGGCGGCGGCGGCGGCGGCCATGACGGCGGGTCTCTGACCGGTGTGGTATAATAAGAGATGTCATGCAAGCAGGCGGGCGGCATGGAGCGGCGGGGGAGCGTTCGCTGAGGCGGGGAGCGCCAGGCGGCGGCGTCTCGCCGCGAAATGTAACTTATTCCAGCCAGCCGTGCCGCGCCGCCCTTCTCCTGACCCCGCGGCCGCACGGCGCAGGTCGATTCGGGTGCCCTCGCGGCCCTGCCGCCCTACGGCCCTGCGCCACTCATTGCACCCTGCCACCCGCCAAGGGCCTCGCCCTTCCTTCCTAAGGACTGTAGCCACCTCCCCGTTCCCTTTATTCCTCCCCCCTCACTTCCCCTCTCCCTCCCCCCACCCCCTCCTCCTCACCGGGTCTCAACGCGAAAGCGTGTTGCGTTGGTCCAAGACGCGCGACGCGGTGAAAATCGATACAACGCTCCGACTTTAACGCGATGTGGAGGGCCTTGGCTTGGTGCCGCCCCGAGCGAGCGTCACGCACTGCTGAGCGGGGGAGAGGGTCAGAGAGAGAGAGGGAGTGTGTGAGAGAGAGTAAGAGAGAGAGAGAGAGAGAGAGAGAGAGAGAGAGGGAGAGGGAGAGGGAGAGGGAGAGGGAGAGGGAGAGGGAGAGAGAGAGGAGAGAGAGAGGAGAGAGAGAGAGAGAGAGAGAGAGAGAGAGAGAGAGAGAGAGAGAGAGAGAGAGAGAGAGAGAGAGAGAGAGAGAGAGAGAGAGAGAGAGAGAGAGAGAGAGAGAGGAGAGAGAGAGGGAGAGAGAGAGAGAGAGGGAGAGAGAGGGAGAGAGAGGGAGAGAGAGAGAGAGAGAGAGGAGAGAGAGAGGAGAGAGAGAGAGGAGAGAGAGAGAGAGAGAGAGAGAGAGAGAGAGAGAGAGAGAGAGAGAGAGAGAGAGAGAGAGAAAGAGAGAGGAGAGATAGTAAGCTGAGAAAAGAAGGTTGGAGGGGGAGACGACAAGGTGCGAAGCGGCAAAGGAGGTGGGGGCCAGCGAACCCACTTCATTTCTTCGACCTGTGCGAAATTTCAGGAAATTCCCTTCCAGTCGAGCTCTACCGCTGCGCGAGTGTTTGAGCCCGGAGAAGGCGGGGGGGGGGGGGCGTTGCGGCGCCTCAGTGTTTGCATGGCCCCCGCAGCCCCGCGCCGTCGGTGCCCTTCGTATTTGCAGTAGAAGCACACAGGAAATTGTACAGTGGCCGACCTTAACCTGCCCCCGCCCCCCTTCCCTAAAAGCCCTCCTTCCTTCCCATACTTTTCCGCAATTCTCGCCTTCGCGCCAGGTGTTGTGTGCGTGTAATATTGCGCCGTCGCTTGGAAACCACACACACACACACACACACACACACACACACACACACACACACACACCTGTGTAAAGTCGGGGGGGGGGGGGGGGTAGTGCCTTGGCTGTCGGGCCACAGGGATGATGCCGGGGGGTAGGGGGGGGGAATGCTACGCTGACACGATGGGGGTGAGCGAGGTTACGGCGACCTGATGGGGGCGACTGGCTGTGCTCCGGCGGTGGTAATACCCGCATATCACAGCCTGCGGAGCACCGGCTGGTCTGGTCCGTGTGTGCGTGCGTGCGTGCGTGCGTGCGTGTGCGGTCTCTGGCGTACGAGATCTCCCCAACCTCCCTCTCCTTCACTCATCGCATGCCCCCCCCTCCCCCACTACCAATATGTCTTTCATTATCGTACTATTTTATTCATTTCTTCTCTCTCTCTCCTTTCATATCCTCCTCTGAGACGGGCTAGGGTGTGCTGGTACAGTAAGTACCTCCACTCCAAGTTGTGGCCGCGAGGGTAATGTAGATTGAAAACGGTCAAAGTTGACTTACTCTTCGCCGAGGGCGGCGCGGAAATGTGGTGCGGTGCGCGCTGTTGGCGCCGACAGCGCGGTGTCATCGTGGTGCGATCACTGCGATATCGTCATCAACGCCGTCATCAGCATCACGATCATGGTCACGACAGCTGTCAACACCCCGTTTGTTCTGATGCATAATACACACTCAACCAAACCAGCCGATTGGTGGTGGGGGGAGGGGGCGGGGGGGCGGATTGATGCCTATCTGACCCGAAAATCGACAATTGCCCCATATATACGAAACGAAAACGAGGCCTCACTGCTGTAGTTGAGGATGAGGGGGAAAGATAGGGGGAGGGGGCTCCCCCCCCCCCCTCCTCCTTCCTCGGGGGCCCCCCGAAGAGGCTGTCGGCCGTCTCGTAGTACTCTGTGAAGGTGACATTGATTAGCCGCCCACAAGTTTAAGTCGAAACTACACCAACTTCCCTTCGACGGGGGCCGCCGAGGGGTCGCACGCGAACGTCGTGGGGAGGAGGGGGGTACAATTACCAAGGCGGCGGCGGGGTCTTCGTGTTCGAAATACCCGCGGGTCCCCCAGGAGGTGCCGCCGGGCTGCCGTGCCGTGCCGTGCCGTGCCGTGCCGTGCCGTGCCGTGCCGTGCCGTGCCGTGCCGTGCCGTGCCGTGCCGTGCCGTGCCGCTGGAGGGCTCGGCGAAACCATGCGCTGATGGAAACGGAGCGTTTTGTGATTTTAGGAACCCGTTCCCGCCCTGCCCTGCCCCGCCCTGCCCGCTGTGCAAGCTGGCCACCTCGCAGCAGCGGTGGCAGCGGGAGCTGGGGAGTTTGCCCCCCCCCCCCCCCCCAGGCCGGTCGGGTCGCGGGTTCGACTCTTGGTCACGTCGCCGGCTTGCAGACTGATGGGGCTGCAGACGGCATGCGCCGGTCGTCGCAAGTCGATTGGGGCGGCGCACACGTCTGCGTACGTAACCGACACGCGACTTAGCTGTGCGCGCGCGTGTGTGTGTGTGTGTGTGCGCGTGTGTGTGTTACCCCTCCCCCCACGAGGACCCCCCGTATGTCTCTTTCCTCTTTTCTCTCCCTCGAACTCCAAGTTAAGCCAGTCGTCTGCAGTCGCCGCCGCTGCCGCTGCGCAGGGGGGCGTGTTGGAGGTTCACATGGCGGCCGCGGGGCTGAGTGAGAGAGAGAGCGGCCGCCCTGCAGCGGAAGTGGGAGTGAGTCGCATACTACGGTCCTGTCCCGTGTTTTTGCGCCAGTTCGCTCCGAGCATATCCATCCGCCTCCAGAGTGGGGCCCATCATCTGCTCATCTTTCTGCTCGACCGGCTGCGGCTGTGGCGGCAGCGGCGGCAGCAGCAGCGGCGGCAGCGGCGGCAGCGGCGGGGTGACGTAACGATTTTTCCCGGCCGCCTGACCGTCTCTCTGTCTGTCAGTCTGTCCGTCCGTCCGTCTGCGTGTCACTTGTCGTGAATGTCGTCCAAGGTTGGTCGCAATGACCGTCCGCGACTGTACCCGCACTCCGCTGCACCACCAACAACAGCACAGCACAGCACAGTACAGCAGCCGCGGGCACCCATGGCGCCGGCCGGACCGAGCGCGGGCTCAAATACTTGCCCAGCTTAACCGCGAGCAGAGTGACATCTTGGTTATTTTCATTTTCCGTGGCTGTGTTCGTTGTCCGGGTCTTATACTCGCGGCCGGGCCCAGTCGGACGGCGGGGCTTAACTACAGTAGTTTGGCTATAAAGAGGAAGCCCCCAAAAGTGTAATCGTTGTCGCCCTGTGTGTGAGATCGCGCCTCTGCCAAGGTCGTCTGTGAGTGTGTGTGTGTGTGTGTGTGTGTGTGTGTGTGTGTGTGTGTGTGTGTGTGTGTGTGTGTGTGTGTGTGTTTCACGGGAGGGGATGTTTTCCTTCCGAGTGCCTCTCGTATCGTGATTGTCTTGGAGTTTTGTGCTGGTTTGTTTGTGTGTGTGTGTGTGTGTGTGTGTGTGCTTGTTTCTAAGAAGGAAGCTACGTAAGAATGTGGGTGTGTGTGTGTGTGTTTGTACGTGTGTGTTCGGAAGTGGGCGCGAGTGTGTGCGTAAGGGCGAGAGTCCACTCGTGTGTGAACGCCCCGTGTGTGTGTGTGTGTGTGTGTGTGTGTGTGTGCGTGCTTAGTCTCTTGTTTGCTCTGACCGCGCCGCTGCTGCCGCTGCTGCCGCTGCTGCCGCTGCTGCCGCTGCTGCTGCTGCCGCCGCTGCTGCTGCTGCCGCCGCTGCTGCTGCTGCCCTGTTGTATTTATTTGCTTGTAACGCCCCTTTGTGATCACGTGATCACACGCCAGTCCTGGAGTGGCACGCTCATGATGGGGCACCGATTATGGATTAGTCCGGCCCGCTCCCGTTTCTATCTTCTATCGCCTGCGTCTATCGCCCGGCCGTCTATCTGTCCCGCCGCCGCTACCGCCGCCGCTGCCGCCCCGGACATGTGCCCGCGCCAATATAACTCCACGGCGCGCTCGCCCACCCCCTTTATACTGTCGCCGCTCTCTGTTGATAGGCCATAAACTTGCGACGTACGCCCCCACCTCCCCGCGCCGCCCCCGGCCCCACCCCGCCACCCCCGCGACCTCCGGCCTCGCCCCCGCCTGCCCCCGCCGTCACCGCATCACGATAGCAGCACCTGCTTCCTGTAGGTTAGGCAACCCGCGCGGGTCTGTCTGTCTGTCTGTCTGGTCGGCCGGCTGTCTGCTTGTCCGCTTCGCTGGTGCAGACGGCATCCTGTAGTTAGCGCCTCGGGGAGGGGAAGGGGATGGATTGGGGGGGGGGGGGCCCGTTGCAGGGGCGCTGCACCAATCACTCTGCGCTGACATGACTGGTTATATCGCGGCATCTTGTCAGTGTAAATTACCAAGTCTATTTGTTGTTGCGGGGTTGTTTTTTTTTCGGTTTTGTTCGCAGCCAAGTCATTTTTCTCCTCTCACCGCCGATGGTTGTTAGACGATAACGCTGCGGAGATGCGCCGCCAAGGTCGGCAGGGGGGGGGGCGGCTTCGGTTCGGGTGGTGTACGAACATGCGGGAAATTCAAAGTGAACGGACGGAAGCTCCACCTCCCCCCTCTCTCTCCGTCTCCGTCCGCCTCTCCCCTGACTCCTCCTGCCCCCATCCTTTCTCTCTCGCCCTGCTATGAATCACTGAACATTGACAGTGATGAGTGGCGGTCCGTCACAGGATGGCGGATGTGAAAGGGGACGCAGAACAGAGAGAGAGAGAGAGAGAGAGAGAGAGAGAGAGAGAGAGAGAGAGAGAGAGAGAGAGAGAGAGAGAGAGAGAGAGAGAGAGAGAGAGAAAGAGAGAGAGAGAGAGAGAGAGAGAGAGAGAGAGAGAGAGAGAGAGAGAGAGAGAGAGAGAGAGAGAGAGAGAGAGAGAGAGAGAGAGAGAGAGAGAGAGAGAGAGAGAGAGAGAGAGAGAGAGAGAGACGGGGGAGGATGAGTTTGACACGGGCGCGGGGAGAAGAGCCCCCTAACTGCGGCTGTCCGATTACCCGTGCGTTCCCCTGGAACCGCACCAAAACGCTGGCCTGCAGCGCGGGGCGGGGCGGGGAGCGGAGAAAGTTATGGGCGGCGGCAGAGCCGGGCAGAGCCGGGCAGAGCTGCCTTGGACCGTAGAAAAAGGGTAAAACGAGGGGAGAGGTCGTTGATAAAAGGGCGGAGCGGGGCGCGGCGGGCGCGGCGGAGTGGATTTCCTTCCCGCAGCACTCGCGGCCCGAGTCCAGCCGAGGGCAGAGAGCGACGGAGACAGTCCGTGTTGCACCGGGACCTCGAGGCGAGACTCTTTGGCCGCGGTGGAGACGGCAGGACTCCCAGAAGTCAGGAGGGAAACTGCTCAACCTAAGATTTGGAGCTGTAAGCAGTTTTCCTCCTGACTGAAAAATCGTAACATTTGCATTTATATATTTTCTCAAACGTCGGGGCGGCTGAGAAAATTTCAAAACTGTGTTGGAACCGTCATGAAAAGTTTTGTGTGGAAAGTCGCGCGATGCGGAAGATACTTTGAAAAAATTAGTGGGAGCCCCTGGATGAGCGCGGAGGGCTGCGGCTAGGCGGGGGCTGCGGGGGCTGCGGCTAGGCGGGGGCTGCGGCTAGGCGGGGGCTGCGGCTGCGGGGTTCGTGTTTCTCGAAAGGCGTCGTCGCGGCGTCTATGTCGGGTTGCCGCGGATATGAGCGCTCATTCCCAGACCTGACCGTCCCGCCCCGTCCCGCCCCGTCCCGCTCCATTCTCGCTCCCAAATTCCAGGCCGGCGCTCCTTCACTCCCCGAACATTTTCCTTTCACTTGCCCCGCAAAGCCAGACAACCCTTTCCTCCTCTTCCAGCGGCCATCCAGCAGGGGCTGGAGGGCCTCCAGCCCTGGCGGCTCCGGGCGGCTCCGGCCGGCTCCGGGCCTCGGACCGCTCTTTTCATCGGATGCGTTTCGGACTGCTGGGATTGGATTGGTGGTGGGGGGTGAGCAGCAGACGTGGGGGGCCTCCGCCCCGTATCCGGCCTCAGGGCAGTCGGATCTGATTTGGAAGGCACGCACGCCCACACACGCACACACGCACACACACTAATGCGGGGACATCGGCACGGATTGGCCGGGGCTTCTGCTTATCGCTGGATAAACATGGGACTTTACAAGGGCAGGACGGTCGTGTCCAAACACAGCTCCGAGCCGGGGGCTCCGGCTTGTGCCCCTCGGGGGGCTGCTGCTGCCCGGGCGCCGACAGCCTTTCCTCCGCCGTCGTCGGCCGGGTGCCATGCCGCTGCCATGCTCTGTACTGTAGCCCGCCCGCGTGCAGCACAATGTCGTGTGTCTGTATGTCGGCTGCTTTGGCCGGCTCTGGCCGCTTTGGCCCGGTGGTGGTGTCGTCGGTGCATCTTGGCAACATGCCTCGCCCCGACCATGCTTCCTATCCTGCTGCCGTGCGACCGACCGCTACACCAACGTGCTCCGTCTGTGTGTGTGTGTGTGTGTGTGTGTGTGTGTGTGTGTGTGTGTGTGCGTGTGCGTGCGCGCACTTTGTAGCCGGTCCCCTGCGGTCTGATGCCTGCTGTTGGCAGAGCTGGTACCGCATGCACGGCGCTACCGGCTCTATCCCCCTTACCCCTTTCGTTTCCCCCCATTTCCTCTGGCTGTGTGTGTGTGTGTGTGTGTGTGTGTGTGTGTGTGTGTGTGTGTGTGTGTGTTTCGCCTGCCAACAGTTCTTTTGCAACAGTGAAGGGCAAAGCGGAAACCGGCGGCACGGCAGCAAGCAATGCGCAAACACACATGGGCTGCGTATACTGAAGTATACCGTAAGCTGAGGAAATCGCACTTCCAGCCTCTGACCGGCAGCGGCAGCAGCACCAAAAATCAGTAGAAATTAGGAAAATTCCACACAGCAATTGACAACTAGAACGTCGGAAAAAGAATGAGTCAACGTCAAAAATATCAAATTTTGATTTGAAATCGTGGACCGTGCACTTGCATCGCGACTAAGAGGGCCCTGTCAGGCTGAGGAGGTGCGCGCCGAGCCGAGCCGAGGGAGTCATGCGGGGGCCATGCGGGGGCCGCACACGACCCCATATTTATCCAAAGCGCGCCGAGACGGCTGCGAATTGCGAGCGCAGCGCCAAGGAGGAGGAGACCCCCGCGAGCCTTGCGTGATGCAGTCGGCGTGTGGGCGCCGCCTGCCGCCGCCGGAGCCTGCGGGGGGTGTAGGAGATTGAGACAGCGGCGGTGGAGGCGTGCGTACGTTGTGGCCGGGGGCGCGTGGCGCTTCGTGGCTGCCCCCCCCCTCTCCCCTGTCTCGCCGTAGTCGCTCGCCAAAACCACGCATCCACGCGAAAGCGCCTCGCCGCACGCCGCTTGGGTTCCTCCCCCCAGTGTGTGTGTGTGTGTGTGTGTGTGTGTGTGTGTCTGTGTGTGTGTCTGTGTGCAGCGGGCGGCCGGGGGCAGACGCCTTGGCCTTACAACAAACCGTTATCGTTATGGAAATTTGGGAACTGGCTCGGAAATAATGTACTATAACACGGTGGCACCGCAGCCCGACACGGGGATGACCCGGTTGTGCGTGCGTGCGTGAGTGCGAGAGAGAGAGAGAGAGAGAGAGAGAGAGAGAGAGAGAGAGAGAGAGAGAGAGAGAGAGAGAGAGAGAGAGAGAGCAGCCGGAGATGAGCATCGGGAGGGGGTGCGAGAGAGACGGCAGACTCAGATACACATCAGGAGAGGGTGTCGCGGGGCGGATGCTGTGCGCGTGGGTGACGCGCCCCGCCCCTGTTGTACCTGAGTTCGAGTAGCGGAGCAGGGCACAGCAGCAGGGCGTTGACGAAGCACTCGAGGTCGAGGACGGCGCCTGCGGGGTAGGCAGCACTGACTTCTCCACGCACGCGTGTCGTGCGGGCTGGCCTACCCTAGCATTCGCAGGCGCTTATTGTCGTCGCACTTGCGTCCCAAAAATTCGTACTTTCTGGACGACGCCTAGAGGAAAACATTTTCCTCTGTTCAGTCGGACCTTCAAAATTCTAGGTTGGACTCTTAAGGCCGAAGTCTAGGTCTCTGTGCGTGCGCCTCCGCCATGCGTCTCGCCGTCTGCCCCAGCGGGTGGGCTGTGGGCTGTGGGTGGGCTGTGGGCTGTGGGCTGTGGGCTGTGGGCTGTGGGCTGTGGGCTGTGGGCTGTGGGCTGGAGCTGTGGGCTGTGGGCTGTGGGCCGTGGGCCGTGGGCCGTGGGCTGTGGGCCGTGGGCTGTGGGCCGTGGGCTGTGGGCCTGCTCTGTGGGCTGCCCGGGGGTTTAGAGGGATTTCCCCTTGCGCCGTAGTGCCGCTTGGGTCCTCGGCCGGATTTCAGATAATTAGTGTCCAGCAGGGCGATGCACACCCCGGCTGGGGACAAACACGAGCGGGGATCGTCCGTAAGTTAGGTGATGCCGCGGACACTTGCACTCTCATTCAAGACTTGGGAGCTCAGTTTGACACAGCTTGGCGCCAGGCTCCCAAAACAGGGGCCGGCTAAAATAAAAAAATAAAAATGTATCCTCAAGTCTCTCTGTCGCCCCAAATTAGTCTTTGATCAGGACTCTTCCGTTCTCTCTGCGGTCACGCCGGTTTCTCGCTGCCCGAACAGCTGCCTGGCCGAGCTCCATCCAGCAGCCCTGTTGTTGTTGTTGTTTTCGCTTACGTTGGTCTCCCTGACGCCGATATCGACGCTGGAGATAAGCCGTGGAATCAAGGGCACGGCCGGGCCGCGGTGCAGGGAGTGGGTGACCGTGCAGCTATTTGTCCTTGTCGCAGCTCCGGCCGGCAGCCCCCGCAGGACCCCCTATCGCCCCGTCTCCTTTTGTACTCCGTCCTGTTCCTTCCTTCCTCATCTCCCTCTATCTTGCTCTGCGTCCATTACTTCCACCCTGCCTCGTCTGTCTGTCTCTCACTATCGCCATGTTGTCCTTGTCGCACGCACGCCCAGCCAAATGCCTAAAAACTCGGCCGTGGCCATTATAGCGCATTCCCGCAGGGCCCCGGCCACTAAGCCCCGAGCTCTCCCGAGGTGGAGGTGGGTGTGTTGCGTGGGGACGCAGTGGGAATAAAGAATATAAAAGGGCAGCGGCAGTGGAGCGGGCGCGGGCAGAGCGGAGGGCAGAGCTAGCCCGGCTCAAGGCAGCTTTATGCGGGGTTCCGCGGCCGCCGGGAGGGTGGCACGGTGGCGGCGGCAGCGGCAGCGGCGGCGGTCTGTGGGGCCCACCGTGTGTGGTGCAGCCTACCTTGACCCCGGGGCCACCCGCAGCCCGCCCCAGCCGCAATCCGTCGGCCACGCGACAGGCCTGTGTTCTGGCGGCGGCCTACGACGCCGGTCTTGGACGACGGTCTTGGACGACGGTCTTGGACGACGGTCTTGGACGACGGTCTTGGACGACGGTCTTGGACGACGGTCTTGGACGACGGTCTTGGACGACGGTCTTGGACGACGGTCTTGAAACGGCTTGGAGGGTGGTTTTGGACGATGGTCTTGGACCATGATCTTGGACGACGGTCTGGGACACCGGTCTTAGGACGGCGGTCTTGGACAGTGTTCTAGGACGGCGGTCTTGGACGCCGGCCTACGACGCCGGCCTGCCCGCCGGTCGGTCGGCCGGGCTGTGAGGTGTGCGGCCGGCGGGGGCCCCGCGGGTCACGTGACAGCGGCGAGGGCGTGGGTGGCCGCCCATACATCATACCGGGGAGGGAGGGAGACAGCGCCGGAGGTAATCGGCTGATAGAGTGAGAAGGGGAGCTGAGGGAGGGGCCGCTAACGATAGAGAGGCAGTCGGCAGTCGGCGTCTTCACGAGCACTCCCGGGGAAAATGAAGAACTCTCAGATGAAGCATGGAATCTGTGTGTGTGTGTGTGTGTGTGTGTGTGTGCGCGCGCGCGTTCCTCCAGACCTCGTTTTAAGAACACAATCGCCTTGTCTCCCCATTTCTTCCGGCTTTCCGATGTGTGTTTGTGTTCGCTCACGTTTCATTTTGTTTGCCTCCTCTTTTCTGATTCCAGGTAAGGCCGATACCGATACGACCCCAGACGTGCAGTTGTGGATGAGCCTCCGGATCGACAAACAACAACAACAACAACACAGACAGCGGCAACAACACAGCGCTGCTGGTCTAGGGGGCGGCCAGCCGGCCGGCGGCCCCAAAGCTGTAAGTCGGCGCAAAACTGGGGCACGACCGGACCGTGTGAGTCTCCGGGGGATACTTGGGGAGGGGTGCTTTCTGCAACCCCGGCGGCTGCGAGAGAGAGAGAGAGAGAGAGAGAGAGAGAGAGAGAGAGAGAGAGAGAGAGAGAGAGAGAGAGAGAGAGAGAGAGAGAGAGAGAGAGAGAGAATGGGAATGAATAAACGTGCGGCCCACTGGCTGCCCTGCCACCGTCCTACTCGTACGTGACACCGGCTACCGCGCTGGATCGTAATTCCCTCTTTCTCGTTTCTCTCTCGCTGCCCCACCCCCCTCTCGTCCTCATTTTTACTATTTCTCATTTTCCATCCCAATCTTCTTCCTCCTGGCTGGGCGCACGGACTCTGGGACCGGGTTCCCCGTGCCGTGACGGAGCGACGACGAGTGCGTACCGCTGGTAGTACTGTCCGGAGCGCGCGTCCTTGAATGCCCTCCTCCTCCTCTTCTTCTTCTTCTTCCTCGTTCTGGCTGCCCGTAATAGGGTCAGGAATGCCTTATTCTCCCAACAGGCCGCGCTGCTCCTCCCCCCCCCTCTCTCTCTCTCTCTCTCTCTCTCTCTCTCTCTCTCTCTCTCTCTCTCTCTCTCTCTCTCTCTCTCTCTCTCTCTCTCTCTCTCTCTCTCTCGCTCTTCGGGTTTCGGGGGGGACCCTCTTGAGTGCCGCAGTGAAGGTAACCACGAGAAAGCGAAGCGGTACCACTAACACAGAGAGCCGGGCGGAGCTGCGGAGCCGGCCCCGTCGTTCCGTCTCATCCGAGGCCCCCGCCGCCCCCGCTGCTGCCCCCCGCAATCACGGCCGGAGAAAGGGGTCCCCGGGGCCCAGTGAGGCGAGGCCCCCGTACCGGCCCGGCCCGGCCCGCACCGAGTGCCGCCTCCCGTGTTGCCGTCCGCGGGCTGCATGACCTGTTGGTGGTCGTCCGCGTCGCGGGGCGCCGCGTTCACATACTGACATAATGCGCGCAATGGAGCGCCGCTGTTCGTCGCCAAGGTTGCCGCCATCGTGTAGTATCGGCACGCGGGTAGTGCGCGTTATACCAGGTGTATCATTGGCCCCGGGCAGTTTCGGTTTTAGGCAGTCCCGCAACACACTATCTCCGTCTCTTTCTGGCTCGGCCAGACGCGTGAGACAGAAAGAGACGGAGATAGTGCTTTGCGGGACTGCCTAAAACCGAAACTGCCCGGGGCCAATGATACACCTGGTAGTCTGGCTATTTTAGGAAGGCCGCTGGGTTGCAGCGGTAGCAGTTGCATGGGGGTAGGAGGCGGGGCAGTGAGGCTCCGGCCGGCTCCAGCCGGGCCCCGCCTGGGCCAACCAACCAACTTTTAAATTGAAAGTGCGTTCACATCCGGAGTTAAATTTCGACCAAATAAATGCCAGTATTGAATTCTGCTCAAAATTTCATGCTTGCACATATAAAATTTTCCTTTAAAAAGTTGACTCATTCCCTCTCTCTCTAATTGTTTGTGCGTTTTGCCAAAATGAATTTATGCCTCTGTAGGCCGCAATTTTCAAGATATTTTCCTGAAATTTTCAGGATATATGTTTCGTGCGGCCCCGAACACAATGCCGTTTGAACCACGTTAATATCTTTACCCGTTCAAAATTTTAAACTTGGCCTCCCAAGTCTTCACTACCCGAAGTCGCTGCCCCCCGCCCGCCTGGTCCCTCTGCACGCACCCGCTGCGAGGGGTCCTTTCATCCCCAGCCCCGGGACCAGCGCGGCTCCAGGTAGTGTTGCTGCAGTTGCTGGCGAAGCAGTGCCATGCAAGCCGAGAGAGCCAGCGGCCTTCCTAAAATAGCCAGACTGGACACTCTGACGTAACGCGCTGCATGCGCTGCAGGCGGTGCAGGCGAGGGGGCACACAGATTTCAGGGTTTCGTCCGATTACAGCTACACCCCATGGTTTTCGTTAATTTTAGAATGTTGGCTATTTCAGCCTATGTAGGTGCTATTTTCGGCTAAGTCCAAGTCCAACTTTAAATTTTCTATTTTTTTCAATTTGCTCGTAAAAAATTTCTAGAATTTTGTAGACATGATTACGCGAGCGATTTGCCCCCCTAGTGCAGGCGCCGTTGTGTGCGGAATCTCATTCAGTGAGAGTGGAAGTCGTCGTGATATCATGAAGAGCTGCGCTGGAAACGTGGCGCCACATTTGTGATTTCAAACCGTCTATGAGACCTGCAGACTGACCTAATTTCCCTCTGTAAAACGTCGTGTGACCCTATTTTTGATATCCAGGCGCCGCCAAAGCAGCCGAGTCTAACTCAGTTTTCAAATAGTCAGTATGTCATGACAGTAGCCCCTTATCAAGGCTGTTATCATGCCTCTTTTAGTGTTGCGGGGCTGGACTGGGCGGGCGCCGAGTGTGCACCGTGGCGTGCACATGGCTAGTGACGTGCGTGCGGTCAACGACCGACAGGCCGACAGGCGTGCCTGGGCCCCGCCCGGGGCTGGCTAGGGCTGCCCTGTGCCCCGCTGTGCCCCGCTGTGCCCCGCTGTGCCCCCTGCCCTGGGCCCCGCCGGTTGACCCGATCTGATCCAATGAAGCGAGGAGGCGGCAGAGAGAGAGAGAGAGAGAGAGAGAGAGAGAGGGGGGGGGAGGCGCCCATTGTCAAACGGGTACATAACGGTGTACGAGGCGTCACCGCGGCGCTGCCTGAGGCCTGCAGCCGCCCATCCCACCCGGCGCATGCTGTCATGGCAGCAGGACCCGGCAGGACCCGGCCCGGGATGGACGGCGTCTGCTGAACAAATTATTTCTTGAACGCCCGGGCGTTCTCCACGATGCACCAACACACACACACACACATACATGTATATATATATATATATATCATTGGCCCCGGGCAGTTTCGGTTTTAGGCAGTCCCGCAAAGCACTATCTCCGTCTCTTTCTGTGTGAGTGTGTGTGTATGTGTGTGTGTATGTGTGTCGTATATATATATACATACATACACACACACACACACACACGCCTGGTATATATATATATTCCAGGCGTATCATATCATACCAGGCCAATGATACACCTGGTATACATACCCCTCGGGGCGGGAATCTGACGGGTTTTGCCTACGCCACTGTTTGCTCGCCGGTGCGGCTTACCTCGCCCCTCGCCACGTGCAGGTTTTGGCCCTGCCTGCCGTGCTACCCGCCCGCTCCGCGACCCCGTTCCTGTTCAAACTCCGGCCTATCCATAGGGTGTCCCGGCCCAGGGCTGCCTGGCTAGGGGTACCAGCGTGCTAATTGGTGTTGGCACACTGTGTGGGCTCTGCTCTGCAGGGCTGCCACAGCGCCGCGCCGCGCCCTGCCGCCGGCCGCAGGGCCGCAGGTGTGTGGGGAGAGAGCAAAGTCAGTACTTGAACCCGCGCGCAGCCCCGAGATAAGGAGGTGCGAAGTGACGTGGCTATCGCAAATTCCCCATCCCCTTTTGCCCATCGGCGTGGCGTGGTGGGCGCCCTGCTGCGGTGGCGAGCCGGCATTATCGTTTCAGGTTTGGCCCGAAAGGGGCTAAACAGCTCAAACAGCTGCGCTCTGTGTGGTGGTCCTCTCGCGCCACGCCCCGCCACGCCCCGCCACGCCCCGCCACGCCCCGCCACGCCCCGCCACGCCCCGCCACCCCCGCCACGCCTTAGCCCGATCCCGTCGGAGTCAGGCTCTGTGTTATGCATTCCGCGCCGCTGGCGCCGCTGCGTCCGCGGAGCCTCTCGGCGCCCACCAGGAATGGAACAGTCATGACCTTATCGGCCCAAATTGATCGATGGTCGTGACATGTTCATTGTCAGTGCCGTTTTTGGCCGTCGCCGTCCCGAACCGTTCCAGGTCCGCCCCAGGCCGACGTGTTCCAGCTCCAGCTCCAGCTCCAGCTCCAGCAGCGGCCGCTGACCTCAAAGGGATTCCTGCGGCGGGCGGGGAAGCTGGCGGACGCCGTTGTGGACAAGTGGGGACCGGGTAGGCCGGGGCCGCCGACAAGAGGGTCGTCGAGATCCCCCTCGTCGCCGTCGCCTCCTGTCCGGGCGGGGCCGTACGACGCATGGGGAGGAATGCGCGTGCCAAAGTTCAAAAGGACATTTCCCTGCTGTGTGAGACTGTGGTGAGGAGGATTAGAGCGGTGTCGTCCGGGTGTGCCGCGCCGCCTCGCTGTCGGGGTGCTTGTTGTTGGGGCGGGCGGAGATGGGTGGCCCTGGGCGTGCGCGGCAGCAGCGCCGCGGCCCTGCGCATGCCGCCAGACCCCTCTCCCTCTACCTCCCCGCCCGCGTGGAGGGGTGCACCTCTTCGTGCCGGAGGAGCCTTTTGACGTCCTCCCCGCCGTGATCCTGGAGGGGCCGGAGGGGCCGGAGGGCCGTCAGGCGCCTGAGTGTCGCTCGTTGTCTAAGCCGTGCCGTGCTTTGCAGAGGAGCAGTAGGCGGTAGCTGTGGTGGGGGCGGTGGTGGTGGTGGCGGTGGCGGCAGGCACAAGCAGCCTGCAAATCTGTGTCCTGGGACATGGGGGGTACGTAGCGGCCAGGTGCGAGAGAAACAGAGAGAGAGAGAGAGGCAAGGTCGTCCGTCTCTGTCCGTCTCACAAGCGTCGCCGTGTTGCTGGCCTTTGGAGCCCTCGGGTTGCATCTATCGCAGGACATCGTTATTGCCCCCCGCGGGCTGCGTAGGCGGCGGGGGCGGCGGGGGAGGCGGCTGTGAAGCACGGGAGGCGGCACGAAATATGCGCGTGGCTTGGCGCGGGTTGTGGAGCCCCTCCCCCATCTGTCTGTCTCTCTCCAACACGCACACTCCCCCTCCCCCATCTGTCTGTCTCTCTCCAACACGCACACTCCCCATCCCCATCTGTCTCTCTCCAACCCACTCCCCCTCCCCCATCTGTCTGTCTCTCTCCAACACTCCCCCTCCCCCATCTGTCTGTCTCTCTCCAACACTCCCCCTCCCCCTCCCCCATCTGTCTGTCTCTCTCCAACACGCACACTCCCCCTCCCCCATCTGTCTGTCTCTCTCCAACACGCACACTCCCCCTCCCCCATCTGTCTGTCTCTCTCCAACACGCACACTCCCCCTCCCCCATCTGTCTGTCTCTCTCCAACACGCACACTCCCACTCTCACCTTCACTTCCCGCTGACGGTTCCCACCGAGATGACACCTGCTCTGGTCTGTTGATGGCGCCGGACCCGAGGCCGCGGCCGCGGAAATGTTCCAGGTGTCTGTCACTTGTGTCTCCTCGCGGCCGGCTCCGACCCGGACACGCTTCTGTTTCCGTTGGTTCCCCCCCCCCCTCCGTAGTGCTGGGTTTTGCATGAACATGGTCCCCCTTTGGGGGGGGGGGGGGGCCGCCAAGGTTTTGACAGACGCAGGGTCAAGTGCCATTCGAAGTGTGCTCGAATGTCCCGGCCATGTCCCGAGGGTGAGTGGGCCGGGCCCGACCTTTTGTTCCTCCCCCAACGCCCTCGCGGCCTTGTTGTTGGCGGGCACGACTTCGACTGCTGGACTTGACTCGGCACGATCCCGGGAGGAGGGCTTCATCTCAACTGTCGTCTGCTGTACCCCCCCTCCCCCCCAATCCTTCTCACACAGTCATGCATTTATAAACCAGTCCAAACCGCCACCGCCGTGTGCTACGACTGAATGATGCGGCCACACAGAGTGGAAGTGACCGTCAGACTTTACTCTTTATTTCATACTTTGGGTTCATTCAAAGACATGTTTGCGAGAGGTTTGTTCGATTCGATGGCACGGCTGGCGGCCTGCTGCCTGCTGCCTGCGCGGACACACACCAGCCTAGCGGCCGGGCTGGGCCGGGCCCCGGGCCCCAGCCAACCGGCCAGGCGTGAAGGCGGAACGCTCGTGGGAGGAGAGCCAAGAGGGGCCTGGTCAGGTGTCGTCCGGCGTACCGAACACACACACACACACACACACACACACACACACACACACACACACACACACACACACATGCGCGCGCGCACCCGGTGGCTGTGACGGGAGCGCCGCGAACGCTACTGCGCCAGCAAACGGACATGGTCGGTGTGTGTACAGAGCGCGCGGCACCAGACCAGAGCAGGGTCCTCTTCGCGTGTGCGAAAACGCCATCATGCAAATACGTTCGCGGCCCCCCCCTCTCTCTCTCTCTCTCTCGCTCTCTCTCTCTCTCTCTCTCTCTCTCTCTCTCTCTCTCTCTCTCTCTCTCTCTCTCTCTCGCTCTCTCTCTCTTTCTCGTACTACGCGGCTCTCTCTCTCGCTCTCTGTCTCTCTTTCTCGTTCGCTCGCGGCGCCCTCTCTCGCTCACGCCCTCTCTCGTTCGCGGCGCTCTCTCTCGCTTACGCTCTCCCTCGCTCACGCTCTCTCCTCGCTCTCTCTCGCTTACGCTCTTACGCTCTCTCTCGCTTACGCTCTCTCTCGCTCACGTTCTCTCTCGCTCACGTCTCTCTCTCCGCCACGTTCTCTCTCTCTCTCTCTCTCTCTCTCTCTCTCTCTCTCTCTCTCTCTCTCTCTCTCTCTCTCTCTCTCCCCCCCCCCCCCTCGCTCTCTCTCTCTCTCTCTCTCTCTCTCTCCTCTCTCTCTCTCTCTCTCTCTCTCTCTCTCTCTCCCTCCCTCCCTCTCTCCGCCTCGCTCTCTCTCTTTCGGTCATCTCTAGGGGGCGTAGGAAGGGGAGGGCGTGGGCGGCAGATTCCCCCGCCCCGCAACTCGAACCGACGCAATTTATTACACGAATGCCGGACCGGACCCACACACGGCCGGCCAGGCTACTCTCCATGCGGTCAAGGGGCTGCACGCGCGGCCCGTGTGTGTGTGGTGGTACAGGACCGGCGCCAGCGTGCCAGCCACTCGGAGCAGCACGGGGGCACCCACAACGCACTCTATAGCTCCGTCTCTTTCTGCCCCGGCCAGACCGCGTGAGACAGAAAGAGACGTCGCGTTGCGGGGCTTGCCTACCACATTTCCCGTGGCACGGGGCACATGGGACACCCTGGTAAACAGTGCGGACTGCGAGTGCTGCGCTGCGCGCAGATGGCGCCCGCTGGGTAGGAGGCCGCCACTGCCTGTGCGGGCTGGCCTACCCCGGCAGGCGCGCGGTGTGAGGCGCGGTGCGCGAGCTTACATACCGCGGAGGCGTGGACCCGCCGTGACGTACGGGCCCTTCTTCGCGTGATGGCTCCCCCCCCCCCCCCCCCCCCCCCCCCCCCCCCCCCGGCTCCCCCTCACCCACCTCCTCTCCGCGGTGAGGCCGCCGCCGAGGCCTCGTGGCTCTGAGGGCCGCGGCCACGATCAAAGGGCCGGGCCGTGACGCCCCGCTGGGATCCAAGATTCGGAAAGCCGTGCATAATAATGGGGAAATATGGGGGGAAATAAGTCCGATGCGTACGTCACGGTTTCGTGACTGTTTCATTCTCATCAGTGCTGTGTGTGTGGGGGGGGGGGCGGTCACACTAAATGTAAATGTACACAAATTTCTACATAACTCATGTACCGAATTACACATACATACTTAATGTACAAATATGTACAGCATTTTGTACAGCATTCTGCACAAATTTGTACATAACGATGCACAAATATGTCCATAATTTTTGTTTGTGTACTTCTGTCCCTCAGTCATGTACACATTTGTGTATCTACATTTAGTGTGTGAGCAGGCTGCACTGTCGCCTGGGTGGCGCCGGACCGCCTCTCGGTGCTCGCTGGCTCGGATGGGTTTGATCCCTCATTGACCGAGCCCAGCCTGGAGGGGAGGCGGCCGGCGCGGGTCCTCCCTCATATCAGGCCGAGGAGCGGCAGCGGGCGGGGGACTCTGGAGGGCCCTTCACCTTCTGCGGAGGCCTCCCTGTCCTTGCCCTTGACTCCCCCCACCCCCTCTCGCTGCGCCCTCGCCAAGGTTTTCACTCTGTCTCTCACACTCCAATGCGCGCCGTACGGGGCTCAGTGCGGGCGACTAAGACAGTGCAAACACCCCCCCCCCCCCCCCTCTTCAGCCTTTCGCCAAATACGCAAACAGACAATAACCGCCCGCTTGCTGTAGGACGACGAAGGCCGCAAAGCGTGATGGAATGGGAGAAGGCCTGGCGCTGTTGACATGGCAAGTTTCAGAAAGGAATTGCCAGCATTGCCAGTTTCTCAAAGTGATTCGCACTCCCGCGCGCGTTTGAGTTTTTACCGTCCTGCGTTACGGCCTTTACGTGACACAATGACACAATGCACGGCAGTGCGTGACAGGCGGCATTCTCTGGCCTTAATATGAGGCTGCTGTGATCTTCTCTCATTAATGTCCTTAAGGAGAGAGGCAAACTTCGCCCCCTCCCCTCTTCTCACATCGTGCCGAGACTCCGATATACCGTGTGACCTGCGACATTGACAGTCAGTGTGTGTGTGTCTGTGTGGAGAGAGAGAGAGAGAGAGAGAGAGAGAGAGAGAGAGAGAGAGAGAGAGAGAGAGAGAGAGAGAGAGAGAGAGAGAGTGAGAGAGAGTGTGAGAGAGAGAGAGAGAGAGAGTGAGAGAGAGAGAGAGTGAGAGAGTGAGAGAGAGAGAGAGAGAGAGAGAGAGAGAGAGAGAGAGAGAGAGAGAGAGAGAGAGAGAGAGAGAGAGAGAGAGAGAGGGGGGGGGGCTTTGTAGGTCGCGAGGGTCGGACGAGTACGGGGGCGCGAACGAGAGCCGGCGGAGCACGGCAAGCGTTAATATGTACTGCCGCGTCAATGACAAAACGTGACCAGTGTCTTTTTCCTCTCAATTTCCTGCTCGCTCTTCTGTCCGTCCCTCTCTCTCGTGGTCTTGTCTCGTTTCCGCGGTTGCTGTAGTCGTAGCGGCCCCCTGAGTTTTTATTATTGAAAGTGGGAGAGGTATATTTTCGCAGCCCCGATTGTATCTGCTTCGACAGCGCAGCTCCACTCTAGGTTAGGGGTGTCTGGAAACGATACGGCAAGGGCGTATGCCACAGGAACCTACAGGGTGTGCAGCAAGCGATACGCCCTACACGGCGTCGTAGAGGTGCGTCTGTGGCGGCATGTCGTTTCCAAACACCCTATGGAGTTACAGTGTTCGACTTGACATATCGACGAGAAGTTTTCGGTAGTGACACATTTGCGTCGGATACGAGAGCCGTGCAGGGAGCAGCGTTCCGGAAGAAGCAGACGTGATGCGGAATGGGAGGGAGGGGGGGGGGATGGGTCAATTGAACGTCAAAAGGAGGGTGAGGGGGGGGGGGCACCCCGCCGTCGGCGAGGCCCAGCGAGGCAGCAGGCTCGGCCATTATGATAAGGGCTTAAGCCTAAGATACGGATGTGCATTTTGTGCATAGGAGCCCCCTCTCTGCCCCCCCCCTCTCTCTGCCCCCCCCCCCCTCCTCTTTCCCACAATGGAAGAGGCGAGCGTGCATGCAGCGGCGGGGCACATGCGTTTTATTTTTGGGAGCGAGCGCTTCTCTGCTGCTGCTGCTGCTGCTGCTGCTGCTGCTGCTGCTGCTGCTGCTGCTGCTGCTGCTGCTGCTGCTGCTGCTGGGCGAGCAGCGTAATGCAACTCGGAAAGACTCTCGATCACGGTTCGGATAATAATGGCCGCAGTCAGGAGGAGTTTCACCGCCCAATTTTGGTCGGCAATGAACTTTTGAAGAGAAATCTTTGTGTTTTGAAAGGTTGGCCTTAAATTTAAGTGTTTATAACCCGAGGCAGACTAATTTGCGGGCCAGGATTCCCCATGAGGGAGTTGGTGGTGGCAGGCCCCGTCGTGGCCACCCCAACTCATATCTGTCATGTGACCCCCATTTGAGGGATTCTGACGCGCGAAAGAGTGTTATTCCTCCCTCAAATCAAACGGGCTCAGATCAGCTTATCTGCCCAAAATTGGTCGCCGCCCGTGGCTTCTGGGTGTTGGCCTTCAGTTTCCGGTGTGTCGGGGCACTGGCACGTTGGCCGGCGGTATCCATCGGTATCCATCGGTATCCATCGGTATCCATCGGTATCCATCGGTATCCATCGGTATCCGGGCGGCCGTTCGACACACCAGCGTGTAGCGGTTGGACCCGGACCGTATCGCGTGCCGGTATGTGTTGCGTGCTGGAGCCTCTGTTTCCGAACGCGTGTGCGTGCGTGTGTGCGCGTGCGTGCGCGCGTGGCAGCCGGCGGCAGCTGTCGGCGTGCCGTCGGGCTCACGCCTCGGCGCAGAGTGGGGGAGAGGAGGGGCATTAACCCTGTCCGCACCCTCAGCCCCGTATCCAAGCATTTGCTGTGCTGTGGGGACTGGTAGTAGTAGTACTCACTGCTGTAGGTTTGGCATGGTTCCGGGAGTGCCTCTCGCAGACGACGTCTCGGCCACGGAGAGATACTTGATCGAGCGGGACGTGATTTGTGGTGGACGGTTCCGTCTAGCCGAGGCGCCGATGACACAACAACGCATCGATGGATACAGCCTCAGACATGACCCCGGACGGCACGACGTAGTTTATGGCCGGTCCCTGAGCAGGCCAAGCCCGTCCCCGTGAGGAGGTCGCGGCGAACGACACTGCTACCCGCAGTCACGCACTTATCCCCGGCCCGGGGGGGGGAGGGGGAGGGGGAGGGTTAGAGGAGGGTGCGCCCGGAGCGAAGCACCAGCTCGGCAGAGGGCGACGGGAAACTAAAGGGAGCCTGTGAAATATGCCCCGAATGTGTTATAAATAGGCAGGCGGGGCGGAGCGGGGCGGAGCGGGGCGGAGCGGGGCGGAGCGGGGCGGAGCGGGGCGGCGGGGGCTCGCCAGTTTATCAGCTTGCTCGGTAAGTACAAGGCGTGTGCGTGGAGACGCTCCATACCGGGGGGCTCAAGTCGCTAACGAGGCGCTCTCCTGAGAAATATATCGTCCCCCGCCCACGCAATCCTAGACGACAGCGGCCCCCTGCCGGCGCCCCCCCGGTGGGCCACCGGGGCCCCCAGCCAGCCGGGCCCCGCAGGTCAGCAATGTCAGGGTGAGGGCGCGTCAGTGGCAAGAATCAGGTCGGAATTACACCGGCTGGCATCACTAACTCCCTCGTGTGGAATCCTGGCCCGCAAATTAGTCTGCTATTCGGGTTTTAAACTCTTAAATGTACAAAGGCCAACCTTTCAAAGCACAGTGCGATGATCTTAGCTCTCTCTGAGTGGCGCTGATCGATGAGGTCAGCTGTGCAGAGGGTTGGGAGTCAGTGTGCCGACAGCCCTCTGATGTCCACGTCGGCAAACGTGCTAATCCGCACGCAGAAAAATGATTAGTTGTCACAACGAATTAGTCCGTAGATTTTGCCGCAAGCACCATATTTAGTTGTGAGAACTAAGATTTCGTTGGGACAACTAAAAGTCAGTTGCGTCAGCAAAAAGTGAAAAAAAAAAATTCTTTTCGCTGACGCCACTGACTTTTTGCTGACGCAACTGACTTTTAGTTGTCCCGACGAAATCTTAGTTCTCACAACTAAATATGGTGCTTGCGGCAAAATCTACGAACTAATTCGTTGCGACAACTAATCATTTTTCCGCGTGCGGGTCTAGCTTGGCGGGGCGGGGCCGCGTGCGGTACCGCCTGCACCCCGCCGGTACCCCGCCCGCCCGCCCCCCGGTACCCTCCCTCCCCGCACCCCCACCCTTTTTCTCACATTGTGTCCCGCGCGGTTCGCACACGACCCTTGTAATACCCCCGTTCTTAGTACAACAACCCTTGCTTTTACGTATGATCTTGCGCGCGGTGGGAGAGGGGCGTGCTTAACCCCTTCGCTGCCGCAGCAGGTGTGTCGAGATAAGCCCCCGCTGTGTGTGTGTGTGTGTGTGTGTGTGTGTGGCCGTGCTTTGCTTTCGCACAGCCCGCCTCCGTTATCGCTCCCAATCGAGTGAGCTGCACTTATCGACAGCGGACTGCCCCCCGCCCCCCCACCCTCCCCCCTCCCCCGCTGTATCGGAGCGAGCCGAACGAAAACCCATAGAGCCCGTTGGTGGAGCCAGTGGTTGTGGTGTGGTCTGGCTTGCGACCGCTGACTGCGCCGAATAACGACCGTCGCTGTGTACAGTGCAGCTCTGTCGCTCACATACATGCGTACTACTATATAGACTAGCTTTTTCTCGCTCTGGTTACTTACGCACACATTGCCCAGAGAATAGAGGGTGTCGTGCCCAGAATCTCCCCCCTCCCCTCCTCTTTTCCCCCCGGATGGCCTGTACTATCATTGGAGTGCGAGAATGACACATTATTGGCAGATATCAAGGTCACTGGAGTGGAATGTAATAAATCGGGCAGAGTCACTCTCGTACAACTACTGACAGAATGCGCCGCGGGGTTAAAAGCGTTCTGGTGCGCACGAGTTGCGAACGTCGGATTGCGAGAATGAGAAGTTGGAGGAGGTGCCCCCCCCCCCCCCCCCCCCCCGGGACTCGTCACCCCTCTGGTGTGTGTGTGTGTGTGTGTGTGTGTGTGTGTGTGTGTGTGTGTGTGTGAAGGCGAGGAGAGACAAAGAGAAGTGCTCCTCGCATGCAGCACAAATGCATCACATTTTCAAATTGCTGGCATTTTCCCGCCGTCCCGGCGTTCCGCCCCCAAAAGTTTACACACGCACACGGCCGCCGCGCTATTTTTAGATGTAAAAGCAGCAGCCGGCACAGGAATTCCGTCCGCGCGGGTCCTTTGTGTGTGTGTCCTGGTCAAGCTCCGCGTTTGAAATGCGCGCGCGTAAGTGCCGCGTACGGCCCGCTTGCGTCCGATTGGCTTCCGTAGGATCGCCGTGTGAGTATGGATAGTCCTGGGAAAGTCGTGGAAAACGGGGATATGGTCACGGAAGTCATGCAGGGTGGTCATGGAAATTTCTATTTCATGAATATATCGGGGAAGCCGGAAATTTTTTTTTAAAAAAGGTTTTTGTGGGAACGGTCATGCGGAAATTTTCATGTAACTTTCTGTGGAAAGTCATGGAAAAGTCAGGGAAAAGTCATGGAAGATGCTTTGGAAAATTTAGTGCGGGAACTCTGGGTGCGCGGCAGATGTCGGCGGTCGCACACCCGCTATGCCCGCTCCCCGTGCCACTCGCCCCTTGCCGCAAAGAAGTGGGGGAGGAGGAAGGAAGGGGGGGGGATTTCCTGGTGGCCGTTGTTTGTTTACGGGGGCCTTACTCGCGGGCCCCGACCCCTACGTGTTCGGTACAACCCGACACGCACGCACTGCTGGTGTTTCCAGAAAAAGCAAAGGTAACCGCGCCCGTGCGAGGCGCCCCGCTGCCCCCGCGGCCCCCGCGGCCCCCGCTGCCCCCGCGGCCCCCGCGGCCCCGATCAGACCCGTGAATTTGATGATTTTTGTTTTCCCGCCGCGCGGAGGAGGCGGGGCGCCGGCAGCGCACTCGCCGCGCGCAGCTCCTCTCCTTCACCGTCGGTCTTTGTTGATGTTGGGGAGGGAGTAAGTTAGTTAGTGCTCGCTGACTGACACGGAGCCGATTTCAATTAGGTGGATGAGAGTATTTTGAGACGCGCGGGCAGAAGGCGGTGCGCGGGAAAAGAGTTCCGGACGCGCTTCCACAAGCCTTTCGGGGCCTCGCAGCAGACCCCGGCCACAGAGTTATTTTGTAGTAGCGCGGGCCGTAACTCGTAACTCGTTGCATCTCTCTCCCACCACGCAAAGTTCGCAGGACAGGGAAAAGTGTGTGTCCCTCCCTGCGACGCGCCGCGCTTCGCCGCTAGCGCCGCAGTACAGGTAGTTCGGCTCACACGGGCCCCGGCCGGGGCCACGACCCCCGTCCGACCCCGCCCGGAGGACGGTCCCTTGTTAATTAACAGGGAACACGCGAATTTCTTTAATGGCCGTGCTCTTGTATTCGCCCTTGATCGTCCGTCTCACTCGCTCCCGTGTGCGCCGCCCCGGGCCTATTCGAGACCCTCTCCGTCCCACCCGCCAAATAACACAGAGAGAGAGGAGAGAGAGAGAAAGCGAAAGGTAAACTACCACCGCAGAGCGGAACAAAAATGGGGAGATTAAAAAAGTATTGGGCCGCGCCGCTCCTGAGGCCTCTGCCGTCAGCCCCCGCCCCCTCCGCATGGGATGGGATGGGACCACGGCTGCTGTTTGAAGAAGGCAGACCATCCACAGCACCAGCACCATGCTCGCCACCATGCACGTCACCATGCACAGGCCCGCTCGTTGGTGATGCATGGCCGTGGGGCTAATTTCCGTGTACACTCAGCTCCTCCCCTCTCGAGTTAGTTTGCTGGCCACGCCCAGCCTCCGCCGCGGCCTGGCCGCGAACCCGCGATCTTATCCGCCAACTTGTCTCTCGACTTATCGCGCAAAGTTGTGTTAAGCCCCCCCCCCCCCCTTTCTCCTCTCTCTCTCTCTCCCTCTTCCTTTCTCTCCCTCTCCCCCCTCTCTCTCTCCCTGTCTCCCTCTCTCTCTCCTCCACCGCCCTCCGGTCGCGTCCGGTGAGGCCGAGCATTTATTTCCGTCGGCCCGCGGAGGAGAGGAGAGGGAGGATTTGATGTGCCGTGCTGATGAATAATTAACTGCTGCTTCTGCTTCATATCTCCCCCCCCCCCCACCCCCTCGCTCTCTCTCCCTCATCCCCTCCGTCATCTACCCGTTGTCAAGCACATTTGCGTGCGCCGAACGCTCTCGGGTTTTCGTCTCATCGATGTATTTTCGTACGGACAGGATGTCGACTATAGGCTACGCTGACCTGACACACTCGCTGACGGAGCCGACACTTGTCCTGCCTGATGTGGCCGATGCATTGGCCGATCGGCCGCGATGCTGACCACACTAAAAACACACCCATAAAATCCGTAGCTCACTACGATGATCATGACTTTTTCATGGTGAGTGTTTTGTCTTATTTGGGTGTAATGTGACGCTTTGCCAGGATATTGTGTCTGAGAGGGGTGCGATCCATGTATTCGGTGGGGCAAAGTGTCCATCCCCCCCCCCCCCCCGCCCCCGACTCTCTCTCTCTCTCTCTCTCTCTCTCTCTCTCTCTCTGTCTCTCTCTCTCTCTCTCTCTCTCTCTCTCTCTCTGTCTCTCTCTCTGTCTCTCTCTCTCTCTCTCTCTCTCTCTCTCTCTCTCTCTCTCTCTCTCTCTCTCTCTCTCTCTCTCTCTCTCTCTCTCTCTCTCTCTCTCAGGCTAGTTGTGAACAGCCGCAAGCTCCGTAAGCGCAGCCAGGCGGGACCAGCGGCAGCAGCACAGAGCGCGCTCACAGAAATTATTTAAATTATCGTGCTATGCATTGCGCCCATTGCACGGTCGAGCGGCGAGGCGCAATTCGGCTGTACGGCGGGGCTGCGTGCGAGACAGAGACAGACAGACAAGAGAGCGAGACAGCCTGAGAGTTTGCACTACCGGAGGAATTGAGTCCATACATTTCGGACGCCGCCGCGTGCGGCCGTTTCGCTGCTGCAACTTTGTCTGCGATCGTTTTGGTGACAGAAAAATAAAGTGCCTGCGGAAAGAGTGTGGAAATGTGAGTGATATTTGTACGAAAATGGCCTCACTATACACGGAAAAAATTAGTTCGCAAGTCGCAAATCCATCGAATATTTCTAGAGACGAAGAGTTAACCCAGAATTTTGTGCTTTTGTATAGCTGTCAGTGAAAAAATATTTTAGGTGACGTCTTATCTACTCGTTCCCTGGTCTGTAACGACTTAATTCGTTTCTCATATTGAGCTAGAGGTTTGTCGGAAAGTGACGGTAAATATTTTAACAGTGGGTAATGGAGATTTGCGGGGTGACTGAGGTCGTCATTTGACTGGAGTCCTCAGTCAGGAGGTCCGCGGGCTGTGACACACACCATGACATTCGAGGCTGGTTCAGTGCCCCCCCCCCCCCCTCCTGCCCGCCCCTGCCCGCCCTGGCCGGGCTGTCAACCACCCCACTCACCTGACACACCACCGGGGCCAGCCGGGTAAGTGCAAATTTAATATCGGTGTCGACCACCCTTCGGTCTCCTGCGCAGAACCAGAGGGGGCGGGGGACGCCATCAAAAATACTGCTCAGACAGAAATTGAGATTGAGAAACAGCGGTTTTCTTCCAGGTATATTTCATATTTTTTTCCCTCCTCCTTCAAGGGTAAACCAAATAAAAATGACTTTGTAATTGGTTAATTTATTTCTTGCGGGGACCGTCATCTGTGTTGAGGTTCTCATTTTGGAGGTCGCTGGAGTAGGGGGTGGGGGCCAGTGGGGGCTCATTTATGACTGGCCCGGTTATAAGGGAATGGATGTCCTTGTCCTTCCAGAGGCCGGACTCGGTCCCGCACCGCGGCGTTGTGTGGAATCTGGTGGGCGATTCGTTTCTAACGCGTCATGTTTCCCTCTTGTTCCGCAGGTGTGTTGGCGCTCCTGCTCCCCCGGACTCGGCGCTGTGCTGGTGAGGTGAGGAGGTCGTTGTGCCCCCGCTGCATACAGGGAGGACCCCCGAGGACCCCCCGAGGGGCCCCCGCCGGTCCCCGCCGAGTGTCACTCAGTCAGGCGGGTGGTGAAGTGCGGGGTAAACGGCCCAGCCGCATGATTCCGTGAATTTATGAAGCCACAAACAGAGCCTTTTACACCCCGTGCGCTGCGCTGCTGCCGGTGCTGCCGCGCGCCGACACGATCCCCACACAAACCTTCTCATCTCCCCCCCCCCCCCCCCCCCCGGCTGACGCCTGCCATGTCACCCGGCCCCGCTGCAGGTACCTCTGTTAGTGCCGCGCGCTCCATGTAGTGCCGCTCTGCTGTCGTACGGCGCGGACGCACGTATGGCCGGACAGATGGATAGATGGATGTCGCCTCGTAAAATTAGAGAGGTGTCAAGCGAGCCGGGCAGAGCCGCGGGCGGAGCTAGAACGCAGTGCGGAGCGCCTTGTTTTATGGACTTCGCGCGCGGGCGCGGCGGCGGCGGCGGTGGTGGTGGTAGTGGCAGTGGCGTCGCCCGGCGGCATCGGTTTGACGACTCGTACGGCGGCCCTCGCATGGCTGGGGGCGTCCGCCGGGTGTCCGGCCATCCGCCGGGCGTCCAGTTCAGGGGAGGGAATTAAAGCGTCGCCCGCAGTGTTGTTCCTCGGCCGATGTCCCGCCGGTGGTGCGGGGTGCCCGGGGGTGCCCGGGGGTGCCCGGAGGTGCCCGGGGGTGCCCCCTGCGCCGCGTATGTGGCCACTTATGTGGCTTGCCGCGGAAGCCCCTTAAGAAAAGGCGGAGGGGTGCGTGCGGCTGCCGGGGCCGGGAGGGTCGGAAGGGTTGGCCGCCGGCCGCCGGCACGATGAATACCGCCAGGAGAGGCGCCAGGACAGGGCGGACACGAGCGCCGTTTTCTTGCTTCCCTCCGCCTTGGGCTCGCTGCTCCTAGTCTTCTCCCGTGCCGCCGGAGGCCCCGGGCCTGGCTAGGCTAATGCCAGCCGCAGTTACGATGTGCGCTGCACAGGAAGGAGGCAGCTGCGCTGCACTTTGTGGCCTTCGTGGCTGCGCGCGGCAGGGTCTCTGCGTGGAGGTCTGCGAGGCCTCGGGGGGAGGGGGGGAGGGAGGGGGGCTGCCATGGCCCTGCCTGGGGATGGACGGCGGCGCGCTTGGCACTGCCGGGCACGGCGCATGCACGGTCGCGCTATTCCACGCATCCCAGCAAGTCCACTAATAGCAGTTTGCAGGCCGGTAGAAAGGGCAGCGCATCAGAGGCGGAGGAAAGGGTGGGGAGGGCCGAGGCTGGCGAGGCGAGGCTATCCCGACTCACGCCTCAGGCGGTGCCGTCGCGGCCGCGGTCTCTCTCTCTCTCTCTCTCTCTCTCTCTCTCTCCCTCTCCCTCAGGACGAGGAATTGTTAAAAGCATCCTCGAGCCTTTTAACTTCAAGCATGTATACTTTGAGGACCTTAAAAAAGCCTCTAGACCATTCTCCTCTCTGGAAAATTCTCTCCCGAAAACTCGGGTGCTAATAAGGTGAAGGATTTTAGACCTATTAGTCTCTCGGAAAAGTGTTGGAAAAAGTTGTCATGCGCAGCTGGTGGAATTCTTGGTCAGGAACTCGCTTTTTAATCCTCTTCTCTCCCAGTACCACTACAGCCTTACTTAAAGTAATTGGAGACATCCTCTCCCTCTCCCTCTGCACCATGAGCTACTCTGACCTCTCCAGCTCTGTTATCGACTTAAATCCTCTCGAAGGCAGAACCCAGCGAGTAGTAAACGGAACAGATATTTCTGCCTCTGTCCCTCTCTCTCCTCTCTCCTCTCTCCCTCTGACGACCCTCTCCCTCTCTCCTCTCTCTCTCTCTCTCTCTCTCTCTCTCTCTCTCTCTCTCTCTCTCTCTCTCTCTCTCTCTCTCATTCACCCATCCCCCCCTACACACACACACACACACACACACACAGAGACACCATCGTCGATCTGCCTCGCCCGTTGGCTGTTTGCTACATTGCCTACAAATCAGCCTCTGGAGGGAAGAAAGAGACTCGAGGAGGAGCACAGCAAGGAGAGAAGGAAAGAACTGGAAGTGGTGGGGTTGTAAAGGAAAAGAGAGACAGAGAGAGCGCCGCTGGCCGCGGCCTCTTCCTGCTCGGGTCATTAGAGGCTGAGGTAACGACCAAACATATGTGAGGCCAGAACGGCCTGCCCCCGGCGAACGAGCGCCGAGGTTCGAATACCCGCCGGGGCCGGGCGAGCGGTAAGCCGGGAGGAGGAGGCCTGCACGCTGCGGTGCCCTGCGGTGCCCTGCGGTGCCCTGCGGTGCCCTGCGGTGCCTGTGGCACGGCCAGCGCCGGGCTGGTAGGCCGCCCGCCGGCCACCGGAGTGTGCGGGTTGCCTAATCTGGCCTGTGTAAGGCGTCGTCCCGCTGCTGATCCTTTTGCTATTCTTTTCTCCTCTTCTCCGTCCTCCCCGGTTCCTCCTTTAATCCTCCGCCGTGGCGGAAGTATCCTCCAAGTGTGTGTGTGTGTGTGTGTGTTGTAGGCAGGTGTGTGTGTGTGTGTGAGAGAGAGAGAGAGAGAGAGAGAGAGAGAGAGAGAGAGAGAGAGAGAGAGAGAGAGAGAGAGAGAGAGGGAGGGAGAGCCGCCTCTCCGAAGGGGTTGTACCTTTAGTCCCGCAAGACCCACAGGGGTTTGGCGTATGTGCCCGACGCAGAATCTTTGATCCCACTCGGCCGCAGAAAGTGCGCCCTCGGATCATACCTTCCTCCTCCTAGCCCTCACAAGCCCCGCCCCGCCCGGCACCCCAAGCCTTTCGCTCGTATTCCTGGGATCTCCCTTTTTGTTGTTGCCCGTTCGTAAGCCCGACTCGGGGTGGAGCGGTGCGTGTTTGCAGGGAGGGGGGGGGGGGGGGGGGGAGACACCTTGGGTCTGGGCAGGACCTGGGCTGGGTGTAGAGTGGGATTTGATTCGAGTAATGGTTGGAGAAAAGAAAGAGTTCCAGGCCCAGGTGTGTAGTCGCAGTGAGTACTAATATGAGTCTGAACTTCACTTTAAAATAATTTTGAAATAAATATGCCGATAAAAAATGGAATTATTGACGATTTTAATTATTCGATTCAAATTCACATAGGTGCGCTCTTTTCACCTCGCTCCTTGCTCCTCGATTGAAGTTGCAAACGTTGTGTCGCGTCGCTTTTCGTTCAAACCCGACAGACGGCGGCAACCCGTCATGTTGGCTGGCAGCGCCAACAGCAGCAGCAGCAGGAGGGACTTGTCGTTGTCCGCGGACCGGGCCGGCGAGTGGCCACAGCGCTCGCCACCCGCCGGGGAAGGTCAATATGGAGCCCTGTGACCCCGTTCACGACTTGCCGTGTCGTCTCGGCTCGGTCCGCGGCCTCGACCCCTTCCCGTGACCTCTTCCCCCTGCGACGGCACGGCCTCGGCCTCCGTGCACCTGTGCACCGCGCCACGCACGGCCTCCGCCACCCCCCCCCCCCCCCCCCGCCGACTTCCCTACTGGCCTCCACCCCCGGCCTCCACCCCCGGCCTCCACCCCTGGCCTCCGCCCCTGGCCTCCGCCCCTGGCCTCCGCCCCCGGCCTCCGCCCCCGGCCTCCGCCCCCCGGCCTCCACCTCCGGCCTCCACCTCCGGCCTCCGGCCCCTACCGCGGTCCGGCGCACAAGACACGCAGTGCGGAGGTCAGGCTGAGGCTCTGCATGTGCTGGAGCCGGCTGGCCGTGCCGGAACACACCCCCGGAGCCGCGCCCGCGATTCGCGTCGCAATCCTGAGATGAGGCGTGGCTGGGGGTGGGGTGATGGTGGTGGGTTGGTGGGAGGGTAATCTCTCCCGCTGGCTTCTTCCTGGTTGGTCCGCCACGCGCCGCCACGCGCCGCCACGCGCGGTCCGCCACGATCCGCCTCTCCGCGGGCGTGCGGCGTGCGCGCCCGCGCGCGCCTGAGCAAGCGATTCCACTTGCGGCCTGCGACAGCATATGGGTGCAAATAGCAATTTGCATGCTCCGTGCGGGGAGCGTGCTGCGTGCGCGCGCGTGTGTGTGTGTGTTTGTGTGCGGTGCGCGTCCCGCCCTCCCCGAGCGGAGCTGGTGGGTAACAAGTGTATGTGCGGTTGGGAGAGAGACATGAGATTGGAGTGAAAAACAGCGGAATGAAAGTGAAAGCGTAAAGGGAAAAATTGGTCTCGAAATGGTTTACGACGCTCAGATGGCTGCTGGAGCAATCTCATCATTCCATGTTTTCCATCGGGATTTTTTTCCATTGGTGTGTACAGGACCATTTAAATCCTCAGCTTTCCTACCTTCTTTTTTTTTGTCGCATCAAAATGGAGGGTGGTTGTGGCATGCGAATGTTGAAGGATGGAGAAGGGGAGGGGTTGTCAGGGAAGCAGGGGAGAGCCGTGGGAATTAGAGGGGGTGGAGGTGGGCGGGGGTAGCAATTTTCAGTCAGTGTGGCTCTCATTAGTGTGTAAATATGCCTCTTCGTGTAATTCGCTTGGCCGTGGGCGGGCTGCAGTGGGTTGGAGGGGAGAGGGGCAGATAGGAAGGGGGAGGGGAATAGCCGCTTCGTTTCGAAGAAGAAACGCGCAGGGAGCCAGGAGCTGTGGGGCTGCCGGGGGGCGAGGGGGGCCCCGGAAGGCAGCAGGCAGCGGGCGCTGGCGGTCCGGCCCGGAGGGCTAGCAGAGGCCCCGGTGGGGGCTCCGGCGGGGGGCTGTGGGGCCCGGTGGGGCCTCGTGGGAGGGGCCGGGACAGGGACGGGTCACACTTAGCGGAGGAGTCGATACCCGGCTCGGTGAGGCGGTATGTGGAGGGATCTAAAGCTTCGGGGCTGTTGTGTATCTGTGGGTTCTTGAGAGAGAGAGAGAGAGAGAGAGAGAGAGAGAGAGAGAGAGAGAGAGAGAGAGAGAGAGAGAGAGAGTGTGTGTGTGTGTGTGCCGATTTCGCCCTGTTCCCCATAGTCCTCGCCGTGGTCGCGTGGAAACCCTTTTATATTCCGCGACATTCTCTGCACCGACGACGTCTTAACCGCTGTGTGTGTGTGTTGTGTCTGTGTGTGTGTGTGCGCGTGTGTGTGCGTGCGGCGCAACTAAAGCCGGGAGAAAATATCGGTTTGTGTATCGGGCTGGTGTCGTCGGCGCCTGGGCGGTGCCTGGGCGGTGCCCTTCCTACCACCTCCACGTACTACACTGCGGGACGCAGCGCGGCGGGACCCGACGGGAGAGAGGCGTGAGCTGGAAACCAGGGCTAAACCCTCACGCCGTCACAAACAACCCCCGGCGCACCCGGAAAAAAAAACGAAGAAAAATATTGTACTCATTTCCCGGTTGCGAAAATGATTATGTAGATTTTGTGATTTGGTGTCGGGAGTGTCGGGGGCGACACGTCTGTCGGCGTGGTGGGCGGGGCTGCGGGGCTGGCCGGGGTCTATTTGCCGCCCCTCCTCTTGGTTTGAATTAGAGCGGCATGTCAGTGGGGGAGACTCGGCTGCCCCTCGGCTGCCCCTCGGCTGCCCCTCGGCTGTCCCTCGGCTGTCCCTTCGGCTGTCCCTCGGCTGTCCCTCGGCTGCCCCTCGGCTGCCCCTCGGTTGCTCCTCGGCTGCTCCTCGGCTGCCCCTCGGCTGCCCCTCGGCTGTCCCTCGGCTGCCCCTCGGCTGCCCCTCGGCTGCCCCTCGGCTGCCCCTCGGCTGCCCCTCGGCTGCCCCTCGGCTGCCCCTCGGCTGTCCCTCGGCTGTCCCTTCGGCTGTCCCTCGGCTGTCCCTCGGCTGCCCCTCGGCTGCTCCTCGGCTGCCCCTCGGCTGCTCCTCGGCTGCCCCTCGGCTGCCCCTCGGCTGTCCCTCGGCTGCCCCTCGGCTGCCCCTCGGCTGCCCCTCGGCTGCCCCTCGGCTGCCCCTCGGCTGCCCCGCGCGCACTAATTCCACTATTCGTTTCATTCGAACCGCAGCAACAACGCGCGACGGCCGCGCTAGACGACCGCTCGGCGCGGCTCCGGGCTCCGGGTCGGTGTGAGCAGGGGGAGGCAACAGCGTCAAAGCGCCTGGTTCCATGCGGTAGCGAGCTGAAATTGTACGCAAATAGTTCGTATTATATCAATGAGGCCAGCTGTGCTTTAGACCTGCAATTGAGATATTAGCACAGGTTATGCCTTGGAAGTTGCTAATATGCATCAAGATATGAGTTTTCACTTGTCCTTCCTGAGTTATAAGGGTCGCAAATCTTGTCTACGATCCTACGTTTTAACAGAGATTTGCCATTTGGGACGAGGTATCGACCATTTTACGCAGTAAATATGAGTTAACTAGATATATAAGTATCTTATTGGATGTAAAAGGTACTCCTCTATCGAATGAAACCAACCCGGAGCGAATCGGATCATTAGTTTCGAAGATAATTTGAATGTATTAGAGCGCTACCGCATGGAACCAGGCCCTCGCACGTGGTTGCTTCCCCCTGGTGTGAGGCCCACCGCCCCGCCTCCCCTCCCCTCCCACCGCCCCTACCGCGTGATGCGCATTCCGTGCTGTCCTTTTCGCCCCCGAAAACGCATAATGCGGCTAATATCGTTGAAGTGTTTTGTGCTCATTTTATATTCCGCGAGGGCGAGGCGAGAGGCCGCTCGGCAGACGGGCGGGTGCGGTGCCCGGCTGTAGCTAATGCGTGTAAAGTTACACGCTGGCCGCGGCCCTGTCGGCGCACACAGTGCGCACACCTCCCCCGGGGGGTATTCATTCATTCGCGTGATACCGTATGTGTACAGAGCGCCGTGTCGCACAACCCTGCAGCGGAATACCGCGTCAAAATTTAATTTTTGAAACCGAAATTTAATGTTTCGACACTCCATTTTTTTTTTCTGAAAAATAAAAAACGGAAAAAGGCAGGTAGATGCGTCAAAATTTCGAAATTCAGTGAACTTGAGGGTAGGGGGGGGGGAGGGGGGAAATCTATAAAAAAAAACATTACACCGACCTTTGAAAACACCACCTAAATCTAGAGTGAAAACATCCCCGCCTCTCTGTGGCACGCGCTGCGGGATAGTGCGGGCCGAGCGGCGATGGGCGGCAGTGGGCGGGCTCTTGGCGTGTGCGGGCGGGTGGTCTCCGCTGCCCCCCCTGCCCTCGCTGCCTCCACTGCCTCCGCTGCTTCCGCTGCCCCCGCTGCCCCCGTCTCCGTCCCGACAGGCGCCGTCAGACTGTCAGGACTACCCACGCGGACACCAGTGTCAATGTTTTTTTGTTTTTGTTTTTATGTCTCGTCCACTTTTTATTTTTTTGGTTTGAGCGACGTGTCTGAAAAAATGTAAAAGAAAGGGGGTGGCGGAGAAAAATGTCCTTTTTTCGGGCGCGTTAAGGCCGCCTTGGCTGCGGATTGGGGGATTAATTATTCACTGTTGAAACGCTTTAGGCTAATGAAACGCGTTAGTTATTCATAAATAAAACTAGACTGGCCGGCGGAGGGCGGGGCGGGGGCGGGGGCTGCCGGGAGGGTGACGTGCGGTCGGGAGCCAAAGTTGGCCCTGCGCCTCGCGCCTCACCCGCCGCCCGCCCCGTCCCGTCCCGGGCCCCGGCCTCCCCGTAATGGCAAACTTTTGATCAGAGGGGACGACTGGCTGGCTGGCTTGCGCTGCTGGCTGCTGGCTTGCTGGACGTCCACTGGCGTGCTCGGTGACCTCGTCAGGGCCCGGCCGGGCCACGGCCTTGCACATGGCATAACTCGTGTCGACGTTTGCCTCCCCGCTGTTTTGGGATGTCCCCCCCCCCTTCTCTCTCTCTCTCTCTCTCTCTCTCTCTCTCTCTCTCTCTCTCTCTCTCTCTCTCTCTCTCTCTCTCTCTCTCTCTCTCTCTCTCTCTCTCTAAGGGTTCGTGCGGGCACGTTTGTCTTGCGGCTGGCCACGGCCGTGAGAGCTAGGGTTTTAGAAGGGGGAGTGGGCGGGGCAGCCGTCCCGCCGCCCCGCCACCCCAAAACCCATCAGCAATCCACTATCCGCGCACTCCCAGAGGCATTTAATTCGCGAATCTATCAAAGCCGGACCCCCTGCGGACGCCCCCTGGCTGCCCCCTGGCTGCCCCGCGGACACCCCGCGGACCGGACCCCCCCCCCCCCCCGCGCCAAGGTTGGACGAATAAAGCCCCCACTGTTGACGAAAATGTGCTGAAAAGCGGGACGCATTCGGCCTCGCGCCCGCACCGGCCGCCGCCCCCTTTCCCTCTCCAATCGGAAAAGCCTTGCTTGTCCGCTCCTTGGGCCATCTATCTCCGCTCTCGATCGGATCAGCTCCCCCCCCCCTCCCCCTCCCCCCCACCCCACTCGGCTCCTCACAATTCCCCCGCAGTCCTCGCACCCGGATCCCGGCTCTCTGGCGCTGCGCGCGATCGGACGCACGATCGAAAAGCTGCAAAATTCAGAAAAGCAAAGCCCTCTATCCTATCCGGCTATCGGGCGCACGGCGGCGCGTCGAGGCGAAAGGGAGTGGAGTGAGAGAGAGAGAGAGAGAGAGAGAGAGAGAGAGAGAGAGAGAGAGAGAGAGAGAGAGAGAGAGAGAGAGAGAGGGGGGGGGGGGCGGAAACAGGCCGCCGGCCCTGCTGAAGTCGAAAGGGAGCCCCACAGGGTGTCCCGCAGGGGGCCCCGCCCAGCCCTGGCACCCCCGCCGGTCTCCGGGCGCCGGCTGCTGCCTCCCGTTCTCTCGTCTAGACGACTAGACGCCCGCGTCTCAGCGCGAAACCGCGTACCCGTCGTGGTGTGCGGTGTGGGCGCAGGGCGTCTGATGGGGTTGGGGGGGGGGGGGGAGGGGCTGCGCTGTCGGCGCCGCGGGTGG
>CM076246.1:7478486-7880986 GCA_038380765.1 Odontothrips loti
GTCCAATGGCGGGGCAAGGCCGTGCCGGGGCCGTGCCGGGGCCGTGCCGGGGCCGTGCCGGGGCCGTGGGTGGTGCTTACCGCAGCTACAGGCCGGGGATGGCCCAGCAGCCGCGCCCACCGCCGCTGCGGCTGCCGTGGCAGCGGCGGTTAAGAAACGTGCTGACCTCTTTTATTGCTGGCCGGGTTCGATCCTGGGATCGGCGCGTATCTGCGACGCGGACGCTCTGGGATGTGCGTGGGTCTGTGAGCGTGTGTGCGCGCGTGTGTGTCCCCCGGGGATCGGCGGAGGCTGCAGGTACGGCTGCGGCCCAGGACGAGCCCAGCTCCCAGCCCAGCCCCGGGCCTCTTGGCCGGCAGCTGTGCTATCTCTTTATCATCGCCTGACTCATCACTGTGAGGCGTGCAGCTGCTGCCGCGTGGTGTGGGCAGATAGCCAGCGGCCGCAAGTAGTATACATTCTCTAATGTCACCCGCCGCCCTAGGGAATGTATACTACTGCCGCCCTCACCCCTGGACGGCACCAGCGGCCGGTTCCCCTCGTTTCGTTTCCTCCGGTTCACTCTCCTCCGGTTCACACTCCTCCGGTTCACACTCCTCCGGTTCACTCTCCTCCGGTTCACTCTCCTCCGGTTCACACTCCTCCGGTTCACTCTCCTCCGGTTCACTCTCCTCCGGTTCACACTCCTCCGGTTCACTCTCCTCCGGTTTACTCTCCTCCGGTTCACTCTCCTCCGGTTCACACTCCTCCGGTTCACTCTCCTCCGGTTCACTCTCCTCCGGTTCACTCTCCTCCGGTTCACACTCCTCCGGTTCACTCTCCTCCGGTTTACTCTCCTCCGGTTCACTCTCCTCCGGTTCACTCTCCTCCACGCCGATCAGCCGTCGCGTGGACGCCCTCGTGCCCAGCGGCGCTTATCCGATGGTGTCCGGCGACTCCATTTTCGCACTCTTTTTTCCACTCTCGGCACCCCGTTTTAATCACGACTGCGATAGGCATCTCTACTCTACTCTGTAGAGTAGAGTCGAACCCTTCCCTCGCCTCCCCGCCTTCCTCAGCCCGCTACCCCCGCGGGACCCGCAGGACCAGGGTCGGGACCCGGGCTCGGATCCGCTGCTGCTGCTTCTAGGGCTCCTCTTATCCTTGTGATGTACCCAAGCTGTAGAACGTCGAGGGGTGCCTCACTCAAGAAAATCAATGCGCAACCTCCAAAACAAAAACGAAATTAGCAGGAGGTCAGAAAAATATCAGATCAATCAGTAAAAGCCAGAAAAAAAAGGCAGTTAAAATTTGTCAATGTAGCTAAATCACAAAATATTTGGGGGGGGAAATCAGGAAAAGTAAAATTTTATTTAAATTATGGTAACACTTGGAACGCGAGTGACTACACCCACCCGCCGGCCGTAGTCTGCGGATCCGCCCCTCTGTCTGTGTGTCTGTCAGTCTGTCTGTCTGTCTGTCTACCCGTCTGTGTGGCCGTATTTGTTACTCGGCCCCTGATTGACGCCTACAGCTACAGCTCCGCCATGTCGCATGCCGGCGCTTCATTCAAGTCTGCTGCCTGTCTGGCCCCGCTGCCCCCCCCCCCCCCCCCCCACCACCACCACCACCACCATACACACCTTCTCTGTCACGTGCTGGTGGCTCTCTCTTCCCCAGTAGTGTTACAAGGACGGATATACGTATCGCGCCGGCGCCGCTCATTTCGGTCCGCGCGGCGGAAATAAAAAGGAGGAACAGAAATGAAAAGGCATCCCCGCGGCGAGGATAGGACAATGAAAAGAAAAACGAAACGTAACAAAAAATGCGGGTTTCAGTGGTATTTGAACCCGTGCGTGACAATGCAAAAAGAACTGTAATGGCAGAAAGAAAAGAATAATGGGGCAGCGTGAGCAGATATCGGCAGGCCGGGACGGGTCGGGGACGTCGGAAATATGTCGGCGCTGTCACCCATGCGCCCCCCCCCCCCCCCCCTCCCCTCTCCTCTTCCCGCCCCTGATCACCACGTCATCAATCCTTCTCTCTTCCATCCCCCCGCCCTGCCCACATTCGTCTGGCCCAGGTTAGCGCCGGCTGTGGCCTCTCCTCCCCTTGTCTGTCTGTCTCTCTCTTGTCCACGGGCCTGTCCTTGTCACCGGCATCAGTTCCTAATGAGCGCAAGTGAGAAAAAGAGCACGACCTCCGTCCGATCGATGGTGGTGACCGCGTGTGACCACGGCGCTGGTCACCGCTGCAGCTGTTGTCGTACACGTGCCGCCCCCCGCCGCCCCCGCCGCCCCCGCCGCGCGCTGGACACAAATCCGGAACCGATGAAATAATAATCACGACAGCAGAGCCCGGAGCCCGCAGCCGCACTTCTTCGGCTGTCATCTGCTCGCGGCCGCCGGCAAATCGATACTCGCTGCTGGATCGTTTTTCGCGCTCTGGCGCAGCGTAGGGGGGCGTTCATAAACTACGTGACCGTGACCTTACTGTGCATTAAGGATAGGAATGTGACCATTGGCTGTCTCCCCTCTAAATTGGTCACGTAGTTTATGAACGTCCCCTTCCTTGGTGCGCTGCCGGAAGGTGTGCCAATGTATAACATCCGTTTTGCTCAGTTTTGGGTTGACATGAAAATGCGTCGCTCTCATGGAGCCGCGACATTTGTAAGCTTTGCTCCTTTGGAGCGGCGCAAATGCTGCTCTTAAGGATCGACGCTTTTTAAAATCGCTAAGGGCGACAAATTTCCAAGTAATGGCTTTTTAAGAGCGGCAATTTAATATGCGTTGCTGTGGGCGGGCAACGGAGTTGGAGACAAAATGACCAAATGTCGCTCCTCTAAGAGACGGTGATACTACAGGCAGTGCGTAGTGCAGGGAGAGAGAGAGAGAGAGAGAGAGAGAGAGAGAGAGAGAGAGAGAGAGAGAGAGAGAGAGAGAGAGAGAGAGAGAGAGAGAGAGAGAGAGAGAGAGAGAGAAGAGGAGAGGGAGGGGGGGGATGGACAAGGAGGGCGGAAGGATGTCCACTTAGTGGCAATTAGAAACGAGGAGACGGCCGGGACGGGAGCTCCTTGGCGCGCGCGCGCTGTCGTCGGCTCGAGGTGCACGTGTGTGCTGTGGCGGCCGTCCGTCCCCATGCCCCCCCCCCCCCCCCCCCCCTCCGTCTTGCCATGCCGGGGTCAGTCGCAGCACCCCGTGAACAGTACAGTGAACCGTTAGTGCACACACTAAATTCTTAGGAAGAGTTTTATTCAGAAGTTACAGACGCTTTTGCACGTGCGGCGAGCTCTGCATAATATTGTGCGTAATAACGGAAAATTTGTCCGTTATTACGCACAATATTATGCAGAGCTCGCCGCACGTGCAAAAGCGTCTGTAACTTCTGAATAAAACTCTTCATAAGAATTTAGTGTGGCAGACGTCGTGGGAAGGAGGCACTTCAGCATTTGCACGTGTCCAGAGTCAGATTCGGTCGAATTTTAAGTTCTCAGTTTGGTGATTGCTTCCAGGGCAATGCCTTGATCGTTTTTTTCCGAACTTCTTTTGCGCTCTCTCTCTCTCTCTCTCTCTCTCTCTCTCTCTCTCTCTCTCTCTCTCTCTCTCTCTCTCTCTCTCTCTCTCTCTCTCTCTCTCTCTCTCTCTCTCTCTCTCTCTCTCTCTCTCTCTCTCTCTCTCTCTCTCTCTCTCTCTCTCTCTCTCTCTCTCTCTCTCTCTTTCTCTCTCTCTTTCTCTCTCTCTTTCTCTCTCTCTTTCTCTCTCTCTCTCTCTCTCTCTCTTTCTCTCTCTCTTTCTCTCTCTCTTTCTCTCTCTCTTTCTCTCTCTCTTCTCTCTCTCTCTTTCTCTCTTTCTCTCTTCTCTCTCTCTCTTTCTCTCTTTCTCTCTCTCTTTCTCTCTCTCTCTCTCTCTCTCTCTCTCTCTCTCTCTCTCTCTCTCTCTCTCTCTCTCTCTCTCTCTCTCTCTCTCTCTCTCTCTCTCTCTCCCCCCCCCCCCCCAGGGGTCAACGCCCGGCCCGCACTGAGAAATGTCCTGCGTCGGCTCAGCCTCGGCTCAGCCTCGGCTGCAGTGGGGGTGGGGAGGATGTCTTGCTTCCGGCTGTTCTCGTACGTCGGACGGAAGTTGATGCACGTCCGATCCCCGCCAGCTCACGTCCCGCTGGAGGAAATGTAGCAAAGATGTCGGCCATCATCTGCAGAGAATTTTCCTTCTTGGCTCTGTGTCGGGAGAAACGGGCAGAGAGGAGGCAGGAAGGCGGGGGGCCCACAACATTTGTAAAAGTTAACAATTTTATCTGGGGATCAGTTAGGGGCGGGATGAGGACCAGAGGGCACGGGGCTTCACCGTTTGTCTTATTTTTCGTTCTTTGTTCTCCAGCAGCGCCCGGCGGGCGAGGAAGGAGCAACGGGGTCGTCAGATTGCCCCCTCCCCGTTTGCAGTTTCGACCTTTTGAGTTATTCCGCGCCGCGTTGCAATTTCGTTGTGCTCCAAATGCGCTGTTCCATTGCGTATATATACGCTGTTGAGGGGAAGTCACTTCCCCCTTTCCTTTTTCCACCAAACGCCAGGGATCACGCGTCCAGGGCCCGAGGAATTATTGGTGCCGGAAGAGTTTTACTCCGGAACGTGCTACCAATACCGGAAGCCAAACCCCTTCCCTTCCCTTTTTTTTTATCTGCGCCCCCTCCCTGCTCCTAACCCTTTCATCGTGTTCTCTGTACAACGGGAGTGTGCCAATCGGTCACATACTCTATGGCGGGTGGAAAGGGGTGGGGGGTGCTCGCGCAGAGGAAGAGCGAGATATATAAAAAGAGACAAGAGTCTCGTAATAATGGGCGAAAGTTTGGGAGGTTCGGGGCGTGCTGTTGGTCAGACTGCATGGCGGCTGCGGCGCCGGCACCGGGGAGAGCCAGGCCAAGCCAGGCCGAGCGCCGCTGTGCTCCAACCAGTCTTGTGCTGCCGTTCCCACCGCTTTCGATGATTTCCAGTTGGAATTGATATGTTTTTGTGGTTCATTCGCATGGTGGTGGTAGTACCGCACACCGACACCCTAGGGGGGTCGTCCATGAAGGATGTCCGGGTTTTTAGGGGGAGGGGGCGTCCTACAAACCGGACATGGGTGGACGTGAGGGGGGGGGAAGGGGTCGTATCAAAACGGACGTCCACGTCAATACCGCCAAAATGATGCTATTTCTCCGGAATCACGAAGCATCCAACCCAGTGCGTCTCCCAGATGCTAAAGTATCTGCATGAAAATGCACACAGACACGCTCTCTTTCGGAAAATTAACTCCATTTATAAGCCAGAAATTAAATATTTACACATATGGCACTTTTTGCAAACCGGACGTCCAGGGGGGTGGGGGTTCTCTAAAACCGGACATGGGTGGACGTGAGGGGGGAGGGGGTGAAAATTGACTGAAAATACCCGGACATCCTTTATGGACGCTCCCCTACACGGTGGTGAGATAGATAGATAGATAGGGAGCGAGCGAAGCGACACGGGTGAAGGGGCTGGAAATAATGATTTCATTTACGCCGGCTCCGTAGTGACCAGGCCGTCGGGGCCCGGCCGGCGCGGGCGGAGCGTCGATGCCAACTTTATTTGGTCGTAAACACATGGGGCGGGGCAGGAGGTGTTCATCTCGACGATGAGACACCCCCTCCCCCTCCTCCTCCCCGCCGGGCTGCCCGGGCTGCCCTCTGCGTGGCATTATGAAGGGCGCTGCCCCGCCCCGGTGGTGCTGCCGTGCTGCCGGGGTGTTGTCCCGTCCCGCCAAATGCCAATAACCGGAACAACCGTGTGGCGGATGTCTAACGCGCGTCCCGACACCGCCGAGACGTGCGTGTGTGCGTGTGTGTTTGTGTGCGTGTGTGTGTATGTATGTGTGTGTGTGTGAAATGTTGAAAATTTGAGAGAGAATAGAGATGGTGGTAGTGGTGGTGGTGGTGGTGGGCTTCGGGCGACTGTGACGGCTGTGTGAGAGAGACGAGAGAGATGCGCCCGCTATTTTGGAGAGGGTGCGATTGGAGGAGAGCGCAGAAGAAGAAAGGGTGGGTGAGGGGGGGGGGGAGCACAGAAAGGGTGGCGGAAAGCACGTAGCGGCAAGTCAAGAAGCAATGTTAAAGTGCCGAGGTGTGGGATCGGGTGGGGGGGGGGGGGGGAGGGGGAGGCAGCAGTCTTATCAGCTGATGGCTCTAGTCCCCAGCGGGTCCATGCTAAGCAGCGGGCCCTCCCCTCCCCTCCCCTTCTCCTCCTCCTCCTCCCACCCCACTCGGCAACACACTCCTCGAAAGTAAAGGACGAGGTCCTTTTACACGCGCAGATGTGACTGTCGAGCGGAGAGGGGGTGTCGATAAATTGGGGAGGGGTGGTGTTAGGAAAGGGAGGGGAGCGAGGGGAGGGGAGGGGAAGGGAAAAAACATGTCGACTCTCTCCGGGGATTTGGACTCGCGAACAACTTGGGCGAATGCGAAGTAGCTGTTGAATTGTAATTACGTGCGGAATCGAAGTGCTGATCGGCTCGGCTCCTCGCTGGCCTTGAACTTTATACGTCCGGTGAGGGCGGGCCGGGGCCTTGGCCGGGGCCTTGGCCGGGGCCACGAGGACCCAGTGGACCTCATAGGTCCGATCCGTCGTGGGCGGAGGCTGGAGGGAGGGGGAGTTGAACCCGGGGCCTTGCAAAGCCCCATTGAAGTGCTGTTAGGTCGAGCGGGCCGAGCCGAACCGAGCCACTGGTAATCCCTTTGTTTTTGCATATACTTGATTGGGGCAGCCTATATTTCCGATGCGATGGGGTAACTGACAGGGTTCCCGCAAGTCTTGAAAGTCGCGGAAGAACTTTTGGGGAACGGCCATGGAAATTTTCAAATTTTTATCTGGAAAGTCATGGGAGCTTTGTGGATCGTGTACTGATGAGCGTGCTGTTCTGTTGCAGAGCGATGTGATGGCGGCTGGTGGCTCGCGGCCCGTGGGTGCCGCACTGGCGCTGCTGCTGGCCGTGCTGGCCGTGCTGGCGGTGCGCGCGACCTCGGCGTCCGACGACTGGAGCCAGTGCCCGGCCGTGTGCAAGTGCAAGTGGGTGTCGGGCAAGAAGGCGGCCGAGTGCGTGCAGTCTGAGCTGTCGGCCGTGCCGCGGGGGCTGTCCCCGGAGCTGCAGAGCGTCGACCTCTCCCAGAACCCGCTGCAGATGCTGCCCGGGGACACCTTCCGGGAGGTGGGCCTCGTCAACCTGCACAAGCTGTTCCTGCGCGAGTGCGCCATCCGGGACCTCCACCAGGAGGCGTTCAGTGGCCTCGAGATCCTCATCGAGCTGGACCTCACCGCCAACCAGGTATGCAGTCTGTCCTGCCGTGGTCTGAGGACCTCCAGAGGACGAGCGTGACGTAATCTCCCCTTCCGCTGCTCCGCAGATCCACACGCTGCACTCGGGCACCTTCCGCGACAACGTCCGGCTGCGGCTGCTGTACCTCAACAAGAACCCCATCTCGACGCTGCCGGACGGCATCTTCTCCAACATGACGTTCCTGCAGACGGTGGAGCTGTCCGACTGCCAGCTGACGCACGTCGGCCACCGCGCCTTCCAGAACGTGCCGCACCTGCAGCACCTCAAGCTGGACGGGAACCGGCTGCAGCACCTGCAGCTGTCCGCCGTGGAGTCACTGGGCCGGCTGGCGGGGCTGGTGCTGCACAACAACCCCTGGCGCTGCGACTGCCGCCTCCGGCCGCTCCGCGACTGGACCATGGAGCACCGGCTGTACACCAAGCCCACGGCGTGCGCCGAGCCGCACAAGCTGCGCGGCAAGCCCTGGTCCGAGCTCGCCTCCGAGGACTTCGCGTGCCGCCCCCAGATCCTGGCGCCGCCCCAGGGCACCGTGCTAGAGGCGGACACGGACGATGTGAGTAGGCCGCCCCCATCCCAACCCCATGATTCTTTTATTAGATTAGATTTTGTTTTTCAAGAATTATAGTGGGTTTTTTATGGGGGGGGGGGGGTACTTTGTTCCTTTTTAATTGACTATGTATTTTTTCCTATTTGCCTTTTACGATTTTTCCTCATCTCGATTTTTATCTGCTTCCAGGTGACGCTGAGCTGCAAGGTGAACGGCAACCCGCCCCCGCAGGTGCAGTGGGTGCACAACTCGCGCGTCATCAGCAACGACTCCCGGAGCGTGTACGGCGACCAGCGCTTCGTGGTGCTGGAGGGCCCCGCCGACGCGGGCGCGCTTCCGCCGACGGCGGCCTCGGCCCTGGGCTCGGTGCGCTGGGTCAACCTGACCATCCGCGGCGTGCGCCTCCAGGACCGCGGGCAGTTCGTGTGCGTGGCGCAGAGCGGCGGCGGCGTGGACGAGCGCAACGTGACGCTCAAGGTGTCGCGCTCCTACTCCGGCGGCGGCCTCGGCGTGCTGGTCGGCCCCGGCGGCTCGGTGGCGGACGCCTGGCCGCTGATCGCGGGGCTGGTGGCCGGCGTCGTGCTGCTGCTGCTCGCCACCGTGCTGCTGTGCTGCTGCGTGGCGCGCCGCCGCCGCGACCTCCAGCGCCGCGACGCCGCCCTCGTCATCGGCAAGAAGCCTCCCCCGGAAGGACGGTGAGTCCGGCGCCATGAGGCGTGGCCCCCGTCTGGGCCCTCGGCGGGGTATGCAGGCGTCTCGTCGCGTATTGACCACACAGGACGAGCTACGGAAGACACCCTAGACCCCTGCTCATCAAATTTTGTCTCTGTGCGCAGGTCCCCAAACGGGGATGTGACTCACCATGTGAGGGCCGATGGGTCTGACCAGCAGAAGTCCCTCCTCACCATGGTGAACCCCGTGCAGAAGCCGCCGCGCCGCTACGACCACCCGACGGGGCTGTCGGGCCAGGGCGGCACCGAGCTCAGCGAGCTCAGCGAGCTCAACAGGAACCTGCTCGACGACGGCTCCATCTACGGTGCGTAGCTTACCGACGGGGCCGAGCCGAGCCCACGACGCGGGTCCTGGGTTCGAGCCCCGCCCACAGCGGAGCAGCGGGGTGGGATTTATGAGATGGAGGGGAGGGGGAGAGGAAGTCTGGCCAGGCCCGGCTGCCATGATGACGGGAAATGATGATGACGGTGCGGATAATGATAGTATTAATGATAACTCTGCGCGGATGGGGGATGAAGAAGGACGACGGCCGGCGGCCTGGCAATTTTTGAGCCTACCTTTCCCTTCCCTTCCCGGTGGCGTGGACTGGGCCAGGACCGGGGACTGGGCCTGCACTCCCGCCTCTCTCCCCCCGCAGCCGCTCCCCGAGCAAACATCATAATGTAGCAGAATTAATGCTCGGCTACGCGCCGCCACGCGCCGCCACGCGCCGCCACGCCTGTTGAGCACTGAGTTATGTTCGTGCGCCCCGCGGGGGTAGGAGAGGAGATGGGTGACCTGGAGGCCTCCCGGCCCCGGCTGCCCCGGCCAGGCCAGTACACCGGGGACAGTCTAGTCTCACAAAGCCAGAGGAAGAGAGAAGGAGAGGAGAAAGAGGGAGGGTGGGCTGATGACTGTCTGAGGCACGCTACGCCACGTCACGTCGGGGGAGGGGGCTGGAAAGAGAGGGAGGAAGGGAGGTTGGGTGGCCGTGATTTTTCACCTTTTCTGCGTGCCTGCTAACCTATTTGAGAGATAACTGCTTGAATAATGTGGCTGGCTGGTCTTCCTCGCATCGGGGGTTGGCCAGGGGCGGCCGGGGGCGGAGGAGGCTTTCTTATTTCCATTCCGGGCCGGGGTGACTGTGTCGGGCAGAGATTAGAGGGAAAAGGGAAATGAGGGTCATGCAGACACCGACTGGGAGTTGAACCCCCCATGGCCGGCCGCCGGCACCTCGCAGTTAGTAGGAGTCGGGACGGGAAGGGGGAAAAACTGCCGGTGTCTTTCCTTTGCCCCCCCCCCCCCCCTCTCTCCCTGCTCCAGGGGGGGATAAGATGGTGGGGCATGTTGTTGCACCTTTATTCCTTCCCAATCTCCCTCGGCTTGTCTTCTTCCCTATTCCCCCAACGTTTAATCTTGCTTTTCGAATCTAGCGTGGCGCGCGCGCTCTGCTGTAGTAAACCGACCCCCGGGCCGGGCTGGGCCGGGGAGAGACCCCGCCCGCCCCGCGCACCATGCCGTGCACCGCCCCTGCTCTGGACACGTTTACCCTGTTGTGCGGCCGATTGGGCGGGGCGGGGCCGCGAGGTGAGAGACCGACGCCCTCCCCGCGCCCGTGGCCCTAGCTTATCGTGTGCAGCCAGAAGACTCCATCCCCCGGCCCTTACCAGCAGCAACACAGGCGGCAGCAGCAGCGGCAGCATGCGCCAGGCCTCTCTTTCGTTTCCTCCCCCGCCCGCCTTTCTCTCGTCCTTTGTTCCTGATATTTTCCGATCCTTTTACAAAACGTGCCGTGCTTACGCGCCTAATATTCGTGCATGGCGCGTGCCTCCCGCTTCCCTCGGGCCCCAGCCGGCGCCGCTTTGTCTCCCTGGTCTGTTCGGTTCGGCTTTGAAATCCCCGTCTGCCGCGACTGCACTGTCTCCCCGGCCCGCCGCCTCCGCATCCATCAGTTCTGCCCCTCGCTGCCGTTGTCACACTTGTTTTCGTGTCTGATGAAAGCTTTTTGAGTTGGGGACCAGCGGAACCAGCGGCGGCGCCCGGTCTGCAGTCGAGTCCTCCCCCACCCCTCTTCTCTAACGGCCTGCTCGAAAAGGAATTGCAACTGAAGTGTGTGTGTGTGTGTGTGTGTGTGTGTGTGTGTGTGTGTGTGTGTGTGTGTGTGTGTGTGTGTGTGTGTGTGTGTGTGTGTGTGTGTGTGTGTGTGTTTGATGAGAATGTGTTGCTCCTGACACAGGCCACGTGGACGACGAGGGCCGGTCCCTGGACTCGGTGGGCGGGCTGACCCCGCAGCGCAGCGGCTCCGAGGTGGAGGCCCCCACGGCCGCCGACAGGGACAGGTCCCTGCGGCCGGCCGCCGCCCCCAACTCGTACCCGCCGGACTTGCTCGCCTTCCCTTCAAGGTACAGTTTTCACTTCTGGATGTGCTATTTCCTGTCAGTTGAGTTATTCCAGGGGAAATCAGGAACATCAATTTTGTGTTTCTTGATTTGATTTGATTTTTGCTCTTAACTTCCGGTCTGAGTTTCTCCGGTATACCCTATCGGAGGCATGGCACGGACACAGCCTGACCTTCCCCTGACCTTGTCGCAGGTCGGCGTCAGTCAGCGGTGGACCCCACAGCCCCGCCTCGACGGCGTCCACCGCCCTGTGCGGGACGCTGCCGTACTCCAGGAGCCAGTCCCCGTTCTCGCCGCCGCTGTCGCAGCCGCTGGTCCAGCCCCGCTCGGGCTACGTCACCATCCCCAGGAGGCCGCGCGTGCCGTCCTGGTCGTCCCCGACGCCCACCCCGTGCTTAGAGGACCCCCTCCTCAAGGTAACTGTCCTGTCCGCTCCTCTCAGCTGTCTCAGCCCTCTTCTCCGAATTTCTCGCGCTTTTTCCGACTTCAAAACAAAAAATTCGTGTTACTTGTTATCAAGCATACGATGAAGGTTGGAACTGTTGGTAAGTAATCACCAACTCGGCGGACACCACTCTTTTTAACTTTTGGTTCTCGAATGCGTTGCACGGGCATTAATTTGACAAAAGCGCGTGAAGTTCTTGTTCGTTTGTTTGTTTTTCCAATGCATGCATTTTCTCACATTTTAGTTTGCACTCTCATTTGAATAAGCTGTTATTTGTTTTACTTCAAAACCATTTTTTTCTTCTTCTTTTGTTGAGGATTTCACTACTATTGCCCCATATATTTTTTTTAAATGTAATAAGCTTCACAAAACATGCACCTTTAATCTTGACCTTATACTTTTGAGAGTGGAACTAACATGTCCGTCTCTGTAAGGAGCACATTTTGAAATGGATACCCTCAGTCTGTAAATATGCAAATTTCAGGGTTGATGTGAGGAAAAAAAAGTCCTCACCAACTTGCGCTGTTTTGCAAACAACAGTGTAATTAAAATTGTGAGGGAATTACATGATCATCGTATTTTTACGAAAGGATTTGTTTACTAGACCTGGCGGAGGCCCTTGTGTTTTTGTCGCTTATCCCCCGCTCTTTGTTTGCCTCTACAGCTGGAACCTGTCTATGACAATATGGGCCCGCGCACGACAGCGGACGGCAGCTCGGTGCTCTCCCTCAACAAGACCGGGCTGGACAACTCGCCCGTGCGCGCCGCGCCTCCGAGGGTGGCGCCGTCGCCGTCCCCCTTCCTGCCGACGCCCAGCCCCCTGCCCGCGTATTACGCACCCATCGAGGAGCTGGACACGTCCACGTCGCCCGTCCCTGCCCCGGCCCCGGACCGGCCGCGGGCAAACGGACCCTCCCACAACCACCACAACGGTCACGGCCACCATTACCACTCGCTCGGCCGGCCGGCGGCCAACTCCAAGTTCACGACCCCGCCCGTGTCCGAGAAGAACGTCAACGGGCGCCGGGCGTCGTGGTCGCGCATCTCGCCGGAGTCGACGGCGGCCTCGACGGCGACCCTGGGGAGACAGCTGGCTGGCAGTAGAGCCAGCGACAGGGAGGACGACGCGCTGCTCCTGCCGGGCACGGCCAAGAGGCCGAGCTCCATCGCGTCCGTCTCGTCTGCCAACTCGACCACCCCGCTGACCAACGGGTCGGCCTCGGCCGTACGGACAGTGAAGGTGCCGCCCAAGCCGCCGCCGAAGCCCAAGAAGAAGGCCGGCCCGCTGTTTGAGGACGAGGGCGAGGACGGGACAGAGGTTTGACGACTCGCCCTCCCCCTCCAGGGCCCGGCCGGCCAGGCGGTGGTCTTGGGGGTGTGGGTGAGGGTGTCCTCTGCGTTGCAATTCTTGTGCCAAGTGCCGAGCGCGAGCACGAATGCGAGTGATGGCACGAGTGCCGTCGTCCAGGGCCTCATCGCGCTGTGGTGTGGTGTGGTTTTGTCTTCCGTGGTAGTGACTGATAAAGAGACGGTGTGTTCTTCTTCCTGGAAGATGGAACGTGTCTTTCCCCAAGTTGTATTTTAGTTTTCGCCAAGTGAACATAGACTGGAGATTAAGTGCGTGTGTTGGAACTATTTTAAATATGTCTTTTTTTAATTTATTTCATGTGACACCAAATTTATATTTTTCTCTTGTGACGCTGTTGGAGACAAAAGACAATTTTAAAGTGTGAGCAAGTTGAGTCTGACAAGTAAGTGCGTTGTTTACTCTAAAATGCTACCTAGTAATGTATGTCGGTACAGTGCATATGTAGGGTATCAATATTTGTTTAACTGATAATTCATCAGATCCATCACAATTTCAGTTTTCTTCCTCTTTATTTTATTTCATTCTGTAGATGTCAAACTACCACACAGTCATTTTTTTTATTATTTCAATTCCTAATAGATTGTTTGCACATTTTTTCTAACTGTGATAAAAATCAAAGCTTTTGGTACACAATGTTATTCCATATGTTTTACATTTCATTGGGGATTTTTTTTTTTTTGGAACTGGTATGTTCTGCAGCTGCACCATCGCATCAAATTGGATGTTGGTTGTTGAAATGTTCTTGTGATACCTGAATCATCTGTTATGTTGTCCACATTTCCTGAAGTTAACTTATGAGTTTACTCCGCTGGAGTATATTGTGGAAGTTGATACATACTTAATAATGGTGTGCCATATATGTAACGGTTAATCTGTGACATTGATAATTAATTGCTAGAATGGGAAATGGTAGGTAGACTCTGGATTACTTTTCTGCTGCTAGTAATACAGTTATTATCAGTTGAATTATAAAAGCAGACATTTTGTGTTCCTTCCCAGCCTCTTTGAACATTGGATAGGCAGGGTGTGGATAGTTTCTGCACATTGTCTCTATACCCATTTGCAATAATATAGATTTTATTTCGTTTATTCATGGTCCAAAATTATTTGTCTTTCTTGTTGGGTTTTATAATACTCCAGGATCCATTAGGTGTGGAGCTGGAATTTGACTGAATGGTTCATCAAATTCTGTGAATAGTAAGTTAATTGTGCACGCCTCTTAGCGTCAAGAGCCAAACTATTAGACTTATAAATATGTACAGTCTATATGTTATATTGTGTACAGTGTACATAAAAGTTTGTACTGCAGTGCCTTGAAAATTGAAATATTTTTCATTCCAATTTTAATTGTGTACATGATTGAGTCTTCTAAGTAGTTATGATTCTAATGTGTGCTTGTGAGATGAATGTCTTAGGATAAGAACATTATGTTATATAGTAAAATTTAAGTAAAGAGGATATAATTTATAGATATTGAGCTTTGACATGGTTTATTGCTAATTTGGTAAGTTTGTGAGAGGAAACGAGTAAATTTGTAAAGTTACTTGTTTTTGTTTTTCTTATGAAGATAGTTAGCAGTACTCATGTCAGTTGTTATGTTTGATGAATGAGGTGGAGTATCAGTTTCGGGACCAAGATAATGTACTTAAACCTCTCCTTTCTCTCTGCTATACTGCAAATTTACCTGTACTTTTGCACAAATTTATATTTTGTGTTGTGTATAGTACATGGAGGACTTTTATCATTCTAGTCACAAAAATGCCCTAACAATTTATTTTTAAAAACTACTGTGGTCTTTTTTTTCTTTGCTATTTTAGCAAATATGAAACTGCTCTTTCATGCCGCCGTGAAGAATATTCACATTGTGTTTTGTTCTTGAACTCAAATTTTATTCACCCTAACAAATTGGGTGTTACTGTAAAGGATTAATTCACTACAGCCAGTCTTCTCAAAAGTAGTTCACAATTTTTATACTGAAGTCTTCAACAAAATGCAGTTGAAAGAAAGGAGAAAGATTTGGATACTCGACCTCTACCTCCATTGATTTATTATTTTGTTTTTGCTTCGTTCCTGTGTTCCTAAGGCAGCTATGCTAATTCTTTGAGCTGCTGTATTATTATTTTTATTTTGAACAAAAAGTTTATAGATTTTAAGACTTTATTCAATCATTGCTCTAATTCATCATGTTTGTGTAATAAGATTTACTGGATTTGAAAATGTTTTTATTTTATCCAAGTCGCAAGTACTGCAAAATGTCTCCTCTGATCTGTCCTCTTTGTTGTGAACAATTTTGTACCATGTTCCTTTGATCACTGTAAAAATGAAGAATAAGATTTAGTAAATGGAAAATAAGAAAATTTGAGGTGATTTCTTTTCATTCGTTGTTTGCTTCGTCTACTACTACTTCGTCATAGAAGCAACAAACTTATTTCCCCTCAAAACCCAAAGAACGAGTATGTCCTAGAACGCTAAAGCGTTCTCCATGCCTGTCTTGTTCGCGGAGCGAACGAGGGAGCGTTAGCGAGCCGCGAGGCGGAGCGCTATCACCGACGAAAGATTTCTTTGTCCGTTCGTCACCACGGTTATGACCAGACACAGTCATAAGTCAAGTCATCATTCTCATAAGTTTGTCCGCTCAAGTGTCCGGTCATACTGTCCGGTCATCGCCTTTTAGTCCGGTCATTATCTTCGTAACTTTGTCCGGTCACACTGTCCCGTATCCAATGTTTGGATTCTAGGTCAAAGAATCATTTAAAAATGCATTTTAGTCCGGTCATTAACTCCAAAACTTTCTCATACAAAGTCATATAAAGTCATACTGGACATATTCATCGTCTATTCTTTTTACAAATAAACCTGAGCTGGTGTGTCCCCAATGACCCGTAAGTAAATTCAAATTCTCTGCCTAATGCCAAAAAGGCATGCTTAAAACAAATGTTTCGATTCTAGGTCAAAGAATCATTTAAAAATGCCTTTTCGTACTTTCAAAACAAAATCCATGAATTAATTAAAAAAGTGAACCTACGGCTCCCGGCCCTGGGTATTCCCGCAAGGGCTCTCCAAGGTTAGTGCCATCCGAGAGACACCGCTGTGCCATCCGTAGGCCCCGTCGTACCCCGAGGGGTACTCTCTTGGCAAGCGAGAGAACTCACAAGCTAGAGGTGCACTCCTACGTCCCAGATTCATAGGACTTACGGTTAACGAAAGATCACCTTTCGACGACGAATGGCTGAACCCTTAGCCATTCGCCCCAGCCGAGTCTCGCCAGACACATTTCCCGGGGTGGGGAGTCGAACCAAGCTGCCAAGGTTCGACACCGGAAAGCGCCGCTTACCACCAACGCTGACGCGTTAGTGTCCACGGATAGTTCGGAGTGCACACATGACGCCCGTTCTTTTGGTATATTTTACCCTCCGCTCTAAGTCGGTAAACTTGCAGAAAAAGTTTAACTCCGGCAAAGAGTTGAACCACGAACCTTTCGACCATCGACCAGTCTTCTAACCCACTACGCTACGGGGCTTATGATCGGTCATGACAACAAAAGTCCTGCCAGCCAAATACTGGTGAAACTTCGTTATGCCAAACACGATCGCCAGTCCTTCCTTGTCGAACTGGGCATAATTCCTTTCTGCCGGGGTCAAGGTCCTGGATGCGTAGGCAATCGGCCGTTCGACGGGCCATGACACAGCCCACGCCGTAAGGACTCGCGTCGACGGCCAGGACGACGGGCAGGTCCAGGGAGTAAGTGCACCAGTACCCGGTCACTACACAGCTCGTTTATGACAGCCTGAAACGCATTTTGCTGCCCCTCGCCCCACTGCCACTTGGCGTCGCGGGAGAGCAACCTGGTGAGCGGCTCGAGCAGCTCCACTCGCCGGGGAAGAAATTCCTGGTAGAAATTCACTTTCCCCAGGAAGGCCTTGACTTGAGTCACGTCCTGGGGCGCCGGTGCCTCCACCTTGTGAGGGAGTGGCGCTATGCCGTCGGCTGTCACCTCGTGCCCCAGGTACTCGACCTTAGCTGCCCGAAACACGCTCTTTTCAGGTTTGATACGTAACCCGGTGTCACTGAGCCGCACCAAGACCTCGCGCACGCGCTGGTCGTGTTCTTCCCTGGTCCGCCCTGTCACCAGGACATCGTCCAGCAACACGACCACGCCGTGTCAATACCCGCCAACAGCCCGTCAATGAGCTGCTGGAAACGGGGAGGGGCCACGTTCACGCCGAACCAGAGCCTGTTCACTTTGTACAAACCTCGGTGGGTGTTGATGGTCAGCAAGCGTGCCGTCGCATCGTCCACCTCTACCTGGTTGTATGCCATGGTCAGGTCCAGCTTTGAGAACACGGTTCCATCCGCGAGCCTCGCGAACGCTTGGTCGAGCGTGGGCAGGGGGTAACCCTCCGGTTTGATCACCGAATTGACTGTACTTCGATAGTCGCCACAAACACGTACATCCCCGTCCGGCTTGTCGACTATCGCAATGGGGGTGGCCCCTAGGCCTTCCAGCCGCTGCAGCTCGGTATCCACCTTCGCCTTCCTGGCAAAGGGAACCGGCCGCGCACGCAAGTAGATAGGTGTCGCGTCAGGCGGGGGTTTGATGCTCATTTTAGGGCCCCGGTATGTACCGAGCCCTTGCTTGAAACAAGCAAACTCATCCCTTTCCTGAGCTGTCGCCCCCATCTACTCGGCTGGCTGCCTCGCTGACACCCACGGCTGCCACGAGTCCCTGCGCGGGCCTGGTCACCGGGACCGGCCCGGACACACGAAAACCCAGCGCGTCCAGCCAGAATCGTCCCATGAGGAACGGGCCGTGGCCCTCTGCAACGAGCAGGGGGAGCTTTGCCACCACGCGACCGACCTGGACGGTCACGACACAGATGCAAAGTCCCATCACGGGCGCACCTGGCCACATCCACATTTCATTGGTTTCCCTGCGGAGACGCGATTCCGGCCAGTGGCGCAAGAACTCCTCACGTGACATCATACCGCACGGCGCCCCGTTGTCCAGGGTAGACCCCTGCGCCGCGACCGTTTTCACGGCGGCGGCGGCGTGGTAAAAAATTGCCGGCGGCGGCGGCGCGCCGCGGCGCGCCGTCAAAATTTCCTCGCCGGCGGCGGGGCCCGAAAATCGATGGCGGCGGCGGCGCGGCGCTGCGTTTTTCTGTTTTTCGACTGAAGACTGGCGAAAACTGACAAATTGGTTGACGTAAATTAATCAAAGATGCTACCCATTTATCGCTGCCAAAAAATATATTTTCTCAGAACTACTAACCGCCAAACATGAACAATTTTTTTTTCCGCTAAATAAATTTTCGCACAAGAAAAATTTGCTGCAACGAAAAGTTTGCCGACGGAAGTGGATAAAAAGGCCTGCGCGCCGACCACGCCGCCACTGAAAACGGCGGCGGCGGCAGCTGAAAATCCGCGGCGGCGCAGGGGTCTAGTCCAGGGTGCCTGCCAGCGGAATACCGTCAACAACAACAGTGACCTGGTCTGGCCCAGGGTAGGTTCGGGCGCAATCAACATTGAAAAGCCCGTACTCCCAGGCCGCCGATCGAGCGCCTGACGCGTAGGCAACACCTGCCGAGCCGCCGCTTGGGCCTGGCTGCAGCTGCACCGGCGGCGCTTGTACCAGCGCCAGCCGTGGCTGCTCCCGTAGCGCCACCCGCCCCGACCCCGCCGCTAGACGCGTGAATCATGTTCACTGTCTGCTTTGGCTGACCTTTGGACTTCTTCCTTTTTCCCTTGTTGTTGTTGTTGGCATTGCTACCATTTCCCGACTGCGCCCCACTGCGACACGCCTTTGGGATGTGGCCTCGTTTTCCACAAGACCGACAATCCTTTTCCTTTGCCCAGCACGTGTCCGCCAAGTGGGCACCGAGACAACGGTAGCTGCTGGACTGTTTGTTGTTGTTGTTGTTGTTGCTGTTGTTCCCTGCGTAAGCGACCATGTGCACGGGCTCGACGGGGGGCCTCCGATTGAGTGCCTCGCCTTCTGCCCTGCACCGCGCGTGCGTGCGGATCACGTCGACGGCCTTCCTGACATCCAAGTCCGTTTCCCCGAGCAACTTTTGCTGACATGCTTTGTAACACACGCCTCGCACGAGCTGGCGGCAAAGCCTTCTGCTGAGGTCTGCCTCCAGAAATTTGCACGGGATGGCCAGCTGCCGGAGGTCAGCTAGCCACAGGGCCACCGACTCACCGGGCTTTTGCACTCGTTGTTCAAACAAATGCTCGGCCACATGTACAGACATGACATCGTCAATCTGCTCGTCGAGCAGCTTGATCAGGTCGACATATGTTACCGAGTCGCTTTCCAGCTCCCTCGGGTAACACAACGCAATCATTAGGTCATACAAAGCCTCGTTGGCACACGTCAACAAGGCGCGCTTTTCCTCGGCCTCCCCAAGAAATCCTTGGTGGGCCAACGCTTGCCCTAATCGACGCTTGTAAGTTCCCCATGTCCCCGGTTTCTGCTCGAAACTCGCGAAGTGGAACCTACGTGCTCGAGCTGGCGAGCGACGGGGCGGCTGCAGCGGCGGCGTGCGCTGCCGCTCGCGCTCCCTCCGTGTCCGTCCACCTGCCATCGCATTACTCGCCTCACTCACGCAAACAAACTCAAAACCCTACGGTTCACGTCCTCACAGTTGTACAACTCGGACTACCCTGTCCTGTCGCTCCACTGCCCCACACGTGGGTTTGTTTGTACACACACCAACTGGCTCACTGACCACGCGTGCTCCGCGCTGTCGCTCAACGCTCACAACTCGCAAGATTTACACAACCCCAAGCAGCGTCCATAACACAGAAAGCACTACACAAACCCCACACTCAAAACTCAACACATTGCCGCATGTTGCCCTGTAAATCCGACCCGAGCCTCGCAGATTTCTCTGCTGACTCAACAGCCTCGTCGCCAGTGTTGTGTTCTCACATGGGCTGGCTGTGTTCGGGGATGAGGGTACACTAGTAAATAATTACTCACTGCAAGTAGGTCTCTTTCGGATTTCACTAGAGGTGGAGTTGCTTCCTGCTGCTCAGTTGAATCACGAGTAGGGTTGGAAAGATCGGCGACGGTTGACCGGTTAACCGGTTAAATCGGTTCACTGATCGACTAAGTTTCACCGGGCAATCGCTGTAACCTCAATCGATTAATCGGTGAAACGTTTCGGTTAACTGCTTTTTTATTACACGCAAAATTTTGCTTCTACTTCAACGAGAGAAAGAAGGAATGGCCGCGTTCGCTGTGCGGTCGCCGTGCGCTGCGCCGCTCCTAGCTGGCTCTGAGACTGAGACAAGCGTCCAGCCGCGGCCGCGACTCGACTGTCGACTGCTGCTGCTTGCCGCTTGCCTCGCCTCTCGCTCAACTGTAATTTGTATGACAATAAATGCTTTAAATGCTTCGTTTCACCTCGTGTTTTGTTTTGTTTTTGTCAAAATGATCAACACTCATCGCAAATCTGAATATTAAGCGTTTTTGGTAATTTTCTAGACTTTTCTCTATAATCAGCGATTAACCGGTTAACCGGTTAAAAGTTGCCACCTCCAGACTTCCACCGGCGAAATGCCGATCGGCTAACCGTTCACCGGTGAAAAAAAGTAGTTTTCCAACCCTAATCACGAGTGACGGTCCCGCTGGGCTCCGCTCCGGTGGCGCCGGTGGCGCGCTCCGGTGGCCGGCCATGGAACCACAGCGGTACCAATCTTAGGATATCACAGCGCCCTTGACAGACATGGAGTGACGAATGAAATGGGCAATGGAAAGAAAGCAATGCCATCGTACAAATAACTGTTTTATTTCAATAACAATAAACTTACAAAAATTACAAAGTCTTTGATCGCCTAAACGGCGCCGTCGGCGGCCTCGGCTTCGGGCGCTGCCAGCGCTACCCTCCGCCGCCGGCCCCGACCTTCCCCCTCCAGCTCGGCCACCACCTCATCCAGGGTCTTGCCCCTCGTCTCCGGGATGACGAAGGCCGCGAACAGAGCCGTGAGGACGCCCACCACGGCAAAGCCCCAGTACATGTACTGCACGCCCACGGTAGAGCTCACGACCTGCGTACCAATCAGCTTGGGTTAGACCTGTAGGGCTACAAGGGTGGCCATGGTGCCTCGGCCTGGCAGTACTCACGTTGTAGATCTTGGAGACCAGGAACGTGAACAGGGTGAGCGAGATGTTGACGCCGGACACGGCCAGCCCCTTGACGCTGGTGGGGAAGACCTCGCCGGGCAGGATGTCGGGCACGGGGCCCATGCCCAGGGCGTAGGCCACGGCGTACGCCACCAGGCCCAGCAGCGGCACCCACGACAAGTTCCCGACTGCAGCAAGGCAATGCATAAAATAAATGCGAGTCGCGCAACGAGGGTCCTTGCGGCCATAACCCAGGACTCACCACCGATGAACTGATAGTAGAAGCCGTTGCTAGCCATGCTGGCGGCCACCACGATGGAGGACAGGATGAGCAGCGGGCGCCGCCCCAGGCGGTCCATCAGAACCAGCGGCCCGAACGAGGCGAGGAACAGCACGGCGCCAATGAGCATGGGGCCCAGCTCGGCCATGTCCTTGGGCAGCGTGCCGGAGGTGTAGGCGATGACGGCCGACAGCCCGGACAGCCGCTGCAGGGCGCCGATCACCACGGAGATGAAGAGGGCGCGCCGGGCGCCGCGGGTCTGCACCATGTTGCCGCAGCCGCACTGCGTGTCGCTGCCCAGCGCCAGGTCGGCGCTGAGGGCCTCCTCCAGCGGCACCAGCTCGGCGGCCACCTGCGGGACGAGAGGGACGCGTGTGAGGCGAGGCGCCGTGCGGGGTAGGCCGCCCAACACGCAGCCGCGGCGCGCAGAGCTGCCTACCCTCGACTTGGCAGGCGAAGCGAAGACTCACGTCCTCCTGTCCGCGGAGCTGCTGCAGCGCCAGCTTGGCCAGGTCAGGCCGGCCCCGGAGCAGCAGGAAGTAGGGGCTCTCCGGCATGAAGTAGAAGCAAGCGATGAACACGACCGTGACGCCGGCGCCGCACATGGCCAGGGTAGTGTACTCGGTGGGCGCCAGGTAGCCGATCACGTCCACCAGCAGGATGCCGAAGAAAAGCATGGCCTGGGTGAGCGAGGACGCGCTGCCGCGGAAGGCGGGCGAGGCGATCTCCCCCCAGTACATGGTGTTGACGGTGAAGACGGTGCCGCCGCCCATGCCGGCCAGCAGCCGCGCCACGTACAGCCACTGGGGGCAGGAGGCAGGACAGGAGCTCGTCAGCGGGGGGTACACAGTCCCTAGGGATTGTGTAGGGTTGTGTACCCCCAAAGGGGATTACATGGTCCCTAGGGTTGGGGGGCGGGGGACACTGCCTGCCTGGGGGCATGCCATACCGTCACTGCCTCACCTCACCCGGACAATATACTCACCTCGACAGACGTCGCGAACAGAATCATGATCCAGGACGCCAGGAAGAAGACGGCGGACGAGAGCAGCACTAGCCGCCGTCCCACCCGATTGGCGAGCAGGCCCGCCGGGATGGCGATGACGAGCGAGCCGATGTCCACCAGGGACACGATCCACGAGGACTGGTCCTCGTCGATGCGCCATGGCCAGTCCTCCCCCTCCAGGAGCGGCAGCGCCACTGAGGCCCACCCGTACACGAACCCGATCACCACCTCGGAGATGCTCGCTGAGGACAAGGGTGGCAAGGAACAAATTTTTAGCAATTTTGTACAAAATCACGAAAACGAGTTATGCGCTGGTTTTCGAACCCCGGACGCAGAGACCCGGCCCGGAGGCACCGCGGAGAGTGGGAGGGGATTTTTCTCGTGCAAAACGATATGTTGTGGCCGACAGGTCACGGTGATGGATCGGTGTGTGGGGAGGGGAGGGGAGGGGAGCGGAGGCGGATGTTCGCACGGCGATATGCTATAATGGGGATTTTGTTTGTGCCCATGCACAGCCCAACCTTTTTTCTCAAGCCGTTTTGAATTTTTCCTTTTTGTTTGTTTTTCACCCCGCTAATTTTTAAGGAAACGGCTAAAGCCATGATTCCTGATACTGTTAGTGCACCGTGCACTCTGAATCGTGACACCGTTGCCGCGAGGCGAGATAGTCATATGACGACAGCCACAGAGCCCTTAATGGCAGGCACGGGCCGCCGACCCCTCAAGATAAGCACGGCAATCCGACAATTTCGAGTCCCGCACTGATGGACGGGAAGAGTCGGTGTGAATGAGTCGTGGAAGCTCAGCCAATACAGTAAACTAAACTCCTTAGCGCGGCATGAGCGCCGGCGACGGGGCTCGAGGCTTGAGATCGGCGAAGAGACCGATTTATGAGAACGACTTTTTGGAATATCGGCTTCTGAAGATTGTCTTAAGCCTCTGTGAGGGGGGGGGGGGCTACTCGCCGTCTGGCCGTTCGAGTGCCTCTTGCAGGTATAAGGCAGGAGAAGACACTCTTAATGGATCATGTCTCCCTGTCTACTACACCATACTTTTCAATGTCACCTACATCGCTGCGCCCATGTGTCAGAGTGAATGACGGAAGATAGAGGAGCAGACGCATATAGAGACGGATTGACCCGAATTCCCAACTGCAGCGTGACGTGACAGTTCCGACACTCGCGCTATCTAGCCCCCCCCCCCCCCCCCGAGTCTCCCTCTCCCAGGTCAATGCGACGAGGGCAGAGACTTCATCATGGGAGGTCTTTTAACTTCCGGCTGAGTCTTTGAACTCTGCAGCGCGGGTCCCGGCGGGTCAGCCCGGGTGCCGCATGCGGTTCAATACCCCGATACCCTACTCCACTCATTCTCCCGCGGCTGTTTCGAGTTTAGATAGATAGATGGATAGATAGATATTTTTGTTTTGTCTCGTGGGCCTCCAGCCAGTCGTCCGGGCCGGGCCGGGCATGTCCGCGGGCCGTGCCGGGAGCGTGATAGCCACATCGCAGACAGTCCTGTCCCCCAAGGCCAAGGCCTCCCACCGACTGCATAAATACAAATTGACCGCACGCGAGTGTGTACGGCGCGAGTCCGTAACGCACCGACAGCCGCGCACTGCCACCGTCCGCGTACTCGAGGCTTCAAATATCCAGAGTCTGTTCTCTGAACGCCATGTTTCCGTTTGCAGAGTCAGGGTCGGGGGCCGCACTGACGTCCCCGCAACTTGCCCTCTCCGGTCCGGTCGGGTCCAGGTTGCGGTAGTGTGCTCCTGACCTACACCCAGAGCCAGAGCCAGACCCAGGGCAGTGCCGGAAGTGCCCTCCGGTGCCCCCCGGTGCCCTCCGGTGCCCTCCGGCCCCCTGCACGGCACGTCGTCGAAGGGGGTCGGTTGCGGCCGCACTGCTTGCCCTGCCTGGTGCCGGCCGCCGGCCGCTGGCGCCGAAGTCGTGTGGATGCGGCCGCGGCCGGCACCAGAACGAGTCGCAGTCGCCACCTCCCCCGACCCGAACCGACCCCGACCGCACCGTGTGCCGCCTACCGCTGCGCGTCTCTTGAAATAGTCCCGCCCCGCGACCCACGGTCCGGCGGAGTGCGGCGCGGCGCGGAGCGGCCGGTGGGTGGCTGCGGGCCTGCGGGGTGCTGCTGGCGGGCGGGCCGGGGCGGGCAGCGCAGGAGAAGCTCAAAGAACACAGAGGAGAGAATACAACGGACGCCGTTTCCGAATAATGAACTGCGGCGCGTTCGCCGTGAATTCGACCCTCTTTCCGATTCGGACGCGGCCTCGGCCCGGCCCGACCGGTATTCCGTCTATTCAGCACGCACGCCCGCATGCCACGCCGCCGTGCACAAGCTGCACAAGCCGCCGGTTCGCGTCGCTCACAGAAACACCACGGCCGCCGTCATCATAGCCGTGAGCATCAACATTCGAACGCACGCGGCCGCTGGAAACAATAAGCTCAGCGGAGCGGTTCGCCGGCTGCGGAGGGAAGCCCGCCTGGGGCCCTGGGCCGCCAACCGCAGCGGCGAACTTACCGGCGAAGGCTGCGAAGTACTCCTGAGGCCAGCGCCGGCAGTAGCCGCTCTGACCGCCGTCGGCATCCCCCCGCTGCATCTGCTTCCTCTTGTCCGCCGCCCAGGAGGCGCGCTGGCAGCCGTCGAGGCCGCCGTCGCCGTCCTCCGCTCCGGAAGTCATGGCCTCGGTCACACAGAAACTGTCACTGGCACAGCGTCCTGGTCCTGGCCCTCATCATGGAGGAGCTGTCAACTCTGCTGCACTTCCGGCACTTTCCCCTCTACAAGACACCCCTTATTTCCCCTTTCTATTCCGGTCGATCGACATCGGCATGGACCGGCGGCGCGGGCAGCACGAGCAGGGCACGCCTTGGCTGCACGGCGGTGTCCCCCAGACTGGCGGCGGCCTGGCTGCCCCGGCGGCGTGGGTCCCGTCTTGTCTCGGTCGGGCTCAGGCCGTGAGTTGTGTTGAGTGCCGAGTGTGAGTGTGTGCTGAACGGCGCGGGCGCGAAGCCTAGCGAAGCCCCACCAGACGCGACCCGGCCCCGCGACGCGACCGAACGGCGGGGTCCCCGGGGTCCCCCAGGCCCAAGGCCCGCCCTGTCGTGTGGACTGTTCCCTGCGGCTGAGATGTGAACCAGCCCTGATGCCGCGCATTGTCCCCACCGAACGCAAGTTTTCCAGGCGCGGATCCACGGGGGCGCCTGAAATTTAGGCAACCCGCCGAACTTTTCGCCTGTAAGTAGGCAAAAAGTGGTACATTGCCCCCCCCCCAACAAGTCGCTCCTGGATCCGCGCCTGAAGTTTTCTGAGCTTCAGCAGATGCTTTTCAAGATGTGTTGCATTACGGGTAGCGGTACCAGGCTACCATGACAAAATTGTGCGCCTTTAGGCCGTCCTCATCGTGCTGTCAGTGGGTGTGTTGTGTGGTAAATATAGTTCGCGGGGAAAATGTATGGAGTAAATAACTGAGAGGCGCTGGATGTAATTTGTGCAAGCAGTTTTAATGACAATGTTGTAATACTATTAGTTTTGATGACGCATATCTAATAATAAGCAATTTCACGTGTACAAATTGTTCACAAAAAGTCAGGTATCTTTAAAAACAATTTTTTTTATTTGTGTGTTACAGAATCCAGTCTACATCTAGATTTTGTTTGAAAAACCCACCAACACCGTTTCAAAACAATGGCACAGACAGGCAGGCAGAGATGGATGAAAGGATTCTATTTGTTCGGAAGGAATATACTGAATACAAGTAATCAAGAGCTGCCTTTAAGGCTACCTTACAATACGATTATATCTGGCAAAAGCATTATGTAGCTCAGAAAAACACCATGTGAGATCCTGACCCATAGCAGTGGGTTCTTATGCGGAGATCAGAAGGGGGGGATTATGAAACTACCACTACCATTACAATAAAATCATATTAAGCAATAACAAAAGCCACCAATCAAACTATAAATGCATCTTCACCATGAAACCATTCCATAAGGGCACAGCCATTGCCTTGAAAATGCAAAACAACTGATATTTACTTTTTTTTATTACAAAAATTAATATGTGGTTATTGCTTAGGTTATTGATAAGAGAGGCACATAATTACAAAGAAGTGGAACAACCTTTATCCTACTGGCTCCTGGATATGGTTTTAAACACCTATAAACATCATATCATGGCACGACAAATGCCAATGGAACGGCTTTAACCACAAGATACCAGCCATATCCAATCAAACCTAAAATTATCACAAGAAAACAGTGAATGATGTTTCTCGATCCAGTTCCAGCTGCATTCTTTAGGTATGTGGTAATTGAACATTAAAGAAAAACAGAACAACGAACACACAATACTAAATTGTAGTCAACACTCAATACAAATTTTCTGTTGGATGGATTAAACTACTTTAAAAATATTGTAATAATGACATGAATACACAATAAAAGCTTGATAAGAATTAAGTCTGATTTTAGTATTACCATAAGCACTTGTTGAGCATTAAAATTCAGAGTAAAAAGCATGACTTAGATGTCCTACGGAAGAAAAAACACCTAAGATCAAAGAGTACAGGCATAGGATTTTAACTTTGCAGTACATATGTTAAAAATCTAAACAGTGGACTATACTTTAAGCAATGAAAAATACCAGTCTCACATTGTAAATGACAATGAACAGCATCTGGTGTGACTTGGACACTCACCCTCATCAAGTAATATTCTTTGCAGCAATTTGGTTCAAAATGTTTCAATAAAAGGGATGAAACACTTAGTGCAGATCTAAATTTTTTGTCTGAGACGAAGCACATAATAAGAACAATTCTTCATGTGGGTTTCATGGAAGTATCATCACAGTGAAAATTACAACAGTCCATATTGGTCAAAATTGAGTATAGCAAGAACACATTTTACACACAGGCTATTAATAATTTTGCCCTGAAAAATATTTTAACCACAATAAAAAAAAATCAAGGGCAAAATAAGAATAAATACATAAAAACAATTCACAACAGGTAAAAGTTTTGCAAAATTATTTGCAAAAAAAAACACAAAAAAAAACAACAACAACAATGAAGTAATAATTTATACACAGGTAAACAAACACTAAACAATGACTTACCAGTTACCACATTACATATGATTGCATTTAAAAAATATAATTTTCTTACTAGATATACATTATTTATATTAAATGCTTCCAACAAGTTGTAACATGATATAAAATAGTTATTTCAAGTGCTATCAAGATAGTTATGATTTGATGATGTCGAAGTGAGGAAACTATAAATTTCATTACTGTACACCTTCAAATATCAACATATAGAAACAACAGACGGAACCCCTTCAACTATTGGGTGCCACGGAGATTACCTATCAATAAAGACAATTTGTGGGAAGCTCAATATGTCAAAGTTTTATCTTGTTGAGGGACAGTAGCATTAACAGAAAGGCTTTGATGTACAGTGACGTTTGTACAGTCCTACAGTAACAATGGGATTTTTGGAAGAAATCTCAGGTTATGTGCATAATATAAGAGATAAAGGAAGATATACAAATTACACGTCTTGCAACAAACATTGTTATATAATGAGTGCGTTACATTTGGCATGAAGACAATGCCATATCATGATAATTAATGGTTTGATCTGGCTGCTAACAGCAATTGTTTTTAAGCAGAACTCTTTTTCTTTTTCTTGGCAAAAATTTTACGACAAGTTTGGTATATAGATGGGTTAGCTCTTTTCCTCCGCCGCCAGGCAACACGGTCTGCAATGGTTTCATCGCCATCAGTGCCTCTTGTCTCCCGCCTTGAAGTGACAGCTCCAATGACTTCAGTAAGGCGTTGCCTAGAGTGCGGTACAGATTCTTGTGAGGCTGATGGCGAAAGCGATAGTCATCTAACAAATGTAGATTTGTGAGAACTTCGTACTGTTGATGTTCGAGTGCTGAAACAAACATCCAAAAGTATTCTAAAGAGACGTGTAGACAAAAGCTCTAGTGAGTCAAGACTCATGTTACCAATTACATCACAAAGTGTAAGAAGTAATGTTGCTGTAAAAAAACAAAACTGAATCCCCCCACCCCCTCCCTCAAAAAAAAAAGGAAAGTTGTGCATGTATAAAATTTAATTAAAAAGTAAGTTTTGCTAAAGCAGTGTAGTAACTACGGTGGAATCTTGCAATACGACTGGCCATTGTTATGGGCATTATAAACTGGATACATTGTGGTGTAGTACTTCTTTGCACAATGCACTGGGTAAGATCAAAAAACATGTCCAGGTATCACCACCACATCACTACACCAACTATGGAAACCATGTTAAAGGGTGATGGTTTCAGAGTCCCAAGTCAAATATAAGAAATATGGTGCTGCTATCTAAAATGAAGGCGGCAAGGATAAAAGGTTTTTTTTTTTTTTAAAAAAAGTAGTCTTTTAGGTGCAAGAGCATGGTGGTATGTATATTTACAATAGGAAAAGAAAAGGGAAGGGCTGGAAAAGTTTAAAATCACAGAGTTACAATGTGCATTTTTACTAGGTAGCAGGAATGACACATGTACAGGTGTAACCTCACAGAGAAAAGGAAGGAAACACTTGCAGAAAACTCGAATTCATGCAAGAGTTTTTAAAACGCTAAACTACTAGCTTCATATTCCAAGCACGTTACAACAATTTTAGCAATAAAAACATTTCAGCTCAAATAAAAGAATTAATAAAATACTGTTATTTTATGATATACTTTATCACCAATATGAAATGAGTTCACAGAATCCATCTCACGATATCCGGTGATTCAATCCTATGAAACCCACCCATCCTTCTCAAGAATTCAATCACCTCCAAAAAACAACATACAAAATTGTAAAAATTCTGTAAAATGTAAAAGTATAAAAAACATACATAATACCTAAATACTAAGTAAAGTATTGACACAGAACACCTTTGAGGTGTAACATTGTTAATTAAGCTTATCTCTCAGAGATCTCAAAAATTAGTATTCACAGAAAAAAGAAAACAGATAAGAGGCTTCCTTCTACTTCCCTAGACAAATTAATAATTTAGCATTACTAAAGATGTCAATCAAATTCACTTTTTCAAAGCTAGTCAATCTATACGCTACATGAACACATGGAACACAAAAGAATTTTTGATTGAGAAGAATATTATTTTACATAGCTAATGAAATTCCTTGCAGCAGTCTGAATGATTGAGTCCGCATATACGAATGTCAGGTACTGCAGTTACCACCAAAGGGCCAGTTCTGTTATGTTCCAGGAGTTTTCAAGCTGTGCAAATCAAACAAAAAGAGAAAAAAAAAAAAAAACCAAAGTGTTAGATTTGATTTAGAAAAAATACAACTATGGTAAAAAGGTAACCAAATACCTGCTGAAAAAGTTCTTTCATTTAAAAAAATATCAATATTTCTATACACTACCCTGGCATTGTGTCCTTCCATGCAACCACACAGGCAATGACATGCAACACTATAAGTGAAGGTAATAAGGAGGTCTATGTAAAAATGAAAGACAAAGTTATATAATGAGTAAATAAAAACCCACAATGTGAAGTATTGAAAGATCTATAGTTCCTCCTTCCTAAAACTACAGATGCAAAAACCAACACCTTCTATAGTAAGTGACTTACTGGCGGAGAGCACGAAATCGAGACAGTTTGTCGGAACCCAACAGGCCTTGAGGTTGATGACTAGGAAGAGTTGATGCTGAAGAAAGAGAGCTTGCACAGCGAGATGTAGGAGAAGACTGAGATCGGACTGAGTGCATTGAGAGAGACTGGCCCACAGTACTTCTGTTTACGTTGAGAGGCCTTGAACTTCCATACAAGGAGTTCAAAGGTAATGTTCTGATGAAAAGATCACAGAAAAAGATGTTGACAGCATTCACCAAGGGACAGCACAAGAACTATCATGCAATAGGGCAGATTCCAAGAGTCCATGCATTTCCTAAATTATTTCAACTAACAGGAGATTTTAAAGAGACTCATCACAGACAAAACAGATCCGAAAACTTAAACCCAATCTTCCCACTTTACGTTTCAAACCACTTTCAGAAAAGATAGCAACAAATGGATACATGCAACACAAATTTTGCATATGACACCAATAGTAACCAAAATGAACCTACACAAAATCAAAATAACAAGTATGAATAAGACATCTCACCTCTTTGCAGTGCTGGTTATGGTGCGAGTTGTGCGTTTCACTCCTCCATATGAAGTTCCCAATGAGGACAAGGACTTAGGAGCCTTGATAGGAGACACAGCGGCAAGTTGAGAATTTGACTGCGATGAGTCACTGCGGAATGTTTGACTCATGGCACGCGTATGAGGGCGACCTGATGCAAACCTAGGGGGACAACATAATTTTTGATTTTCCAAGGAAGTGCATTCATATCAACATATCATGGGCATAATCATAATTTACAGTAATGATGGCGTCGCAAGCGAGTGAGACCGTATATGCTGTAACTGCCGTTGTGCCTTCATGTGGTTTAGTTTATCACCCTGAGTCATCTGAAATGGAAAGAGTATAAGTCACCGGCATGATACGAGAGAAAATAAACAATAGACGACGGAGAAATCAAATACCTTGATTATATGAGATGAAACAGGAACTGAAGATGAATTGTTGTATTCACTGTTTTTATTCTCATCAGTGTCATCAAGCTTCATAGTGTCAACCTTTTTCAAAATTCTGAGAACATTATCCACCTTTGCTTCTTCATTGGCTCTGTTAAGGGAGGAGTTGCGGTTGTCACAGACTTGCTGGTTATTCAGATGTAGGGCTCTTTCATTCATCTCCTTCAGCTTCAGACTGTATACAGGGTAAATAGGAGTAGGAGTAGGGCCATGTTCTCTTCGGTACATTTCACCTTGGGTCCACATCTTGGACTGCTTCCTACAAAACACAAAGAAATTAGGTAGTAGTTATTCTATTACAAAAATTGTCTCCAATGCTTGTAATACTTACTCCTCTAACCACTGCTGTTGGTGTCCAATGATAGACCCTGGTCTGCATAATCTAATCCATGCAACTGTTTCCCTTGCAGTTAGACCATAATGTTTCATAATATAACAACCAATCAGTGATCCTGTACGTCCAAGTCCAGCTATAACGAAAGCGGAGAATTTAGTCAGTGAGATTGCTGATATAAGGGAAAAGAGTTGACAAAAAGGCAGGAAATACCTTTGCAATGAACAGCTACAGCACCCTTGGTACTTTCAACAATGTTCAAAAACTGATGCAAGATGTGATCACTAGGAACACTTCCATCCAAGAAGAACAAATCCCGGTGCTCAAATCCAGCATTGCTGAAGTCATTTGCATCATAGATCTTTTTATTTAATCTGATAATTGTGGTCACATTATTTTTCCTGAAGTAGGAGAAGTATGACGAGGGTGCATGGATAGGATAACCTGCAGACAATGTAAGACAAAAGTAAGACACAGAACTTTAAAGAATAAAAAAAAGAAAATTAATTATAATTATAGGGTATTTGAATGCATTATGCTTACCATCTTCAATCTTGGTTTTTGCATGAGGACCACAGAAGGCAATGAACTTTTGTGGAACTATCCAATTTAAATCACCATTCTTCACCCTCTGCAAAAGCCATATAACAACCATCAGCACTTAAACATCACAACAATTTCCCCACCAATAACTACACAGAGAATAATACACTAAAATCTCTACAGGAAGTTACCTCATAGTGTTCATACTCCTTCACATCAAAATCATCAAAACTGAAAAACTGCCTTTTGTGAGTTTCATGGACTCCCCTAAGACAATCCAGGAGAGTGATATGGTAAAGAGCAGCCCCAACTGAAGCATCTCTATAAAGTAAGGAATCACAAAGTATTTCATGAGGGTAACTGCAGTGTAAAATGCTGTAACTAAAATTAACTGGGCACAATTAAAATACCTGAAGGAAATGAAAGGCGGACTTGATCCTCCTGTCAGCTCCAAATAAGCTTCATCAGGTGTCCTCTTTAAATAAATAATCTGTGGGAGAAAGTCAAACCAAATGTCGCACATTAGAGAGCAGCACTAACAGATCATTTCAGTTGGGTTCACATAATTCACGTAATAGGTAAACTTCTACACACCGAAAAGGATCCAATCAGAAAAGCTGCATTCACTCTTTTCTGTGCCTCAGTCGAGGTGTAGTGCACTATTTTCTTCTTTGACGGAATACTCTGAGAGGCAATGGGAAAGTTTTAATCAGTGATTTTTCAGAAGGCATAAACCAGCACATTAGCAAACAATATGCGGGGGTGTTTTCTTTACCTGCAGCTTTTTGTTCAGCTTTTGACAATATCTATACAACATTGCCAAATTATATGGGCCAAAGTCAGCAAAAAAGTTCTCATAAATCAATTCATCATCTATTGAGAAATAATGAGTGTTTTCTGTAGACCTTGGATTTGCTGATGGCTGAAGAGTCACAAAATACAGCCGATCTGAAAAGAAACCATGTAGTTTTGCATCATTCATGGAGGAATAAGTATGCATTAATAATCCATAGAGAGATAAATACCTTTGATGAATTCAGAAGCACAAACCAACACCCCGCTGCTGTCATCCATGATGACTTCCTCTCCTCAATACAAAATATTGCTGTAAACTATAAAATCTCTTTCAGAGCACCTGTAAAACAACAAAGCAATTAATTTAAAATTAAATTCAAGCTCATTAGAGTAAGAAAAACAAAACCATAATAGTCTCTATTTAAGAGTCTAAAATGTTCCAAATTCCAGATTATACAAAATCTGCTACACATAACCCCTGAATAAAAAGAAACCTGCAGTAACAGCAGAGTCCCTTGTAAAGTACATTGTGACTGGTTGCAGAAATGTCGAGACAAGCCAGAGGTTATGAGGAGTTATTATTATTAAATGTCATCACTAAAAAGTCCTCATCACACAAACCATAGTACAAATAAAAATTGTGGAACAAAGGAGTGAATCACAGAAATAGTCATCTGACAAGGAGGGGGACAAGCTCTGCACAAAGATGTGTGTGGGAGTGTGGAGGTGGGTCTCCAAACAGAAACTGAATTCAGCAGTATATGATTGCTCCGAACGGCGAAAACATGAATTTGATAGAAAGATGAAGCGCTCGCGTGAACGAAAACAATCAGAACATGGTCTGGATTTCACGCTAAAATGAGGATACAGGATGGAACGATAGAAACTTCCCACGTTCATAATCGGCAGAAGCCGATTTTCCCTTTTAGGTGAGGTGAGTTATTATATGCCGCCAGTCAAAGGTACAAAAACAATATTTCAGAAGTACGCGGTTAATATGATGGAGAGACAGACCTGTGCCAACAACGAAATATCACGATAGGCCTATGTCGGTTGCGACGTAAATTTGAATGCCATCAAAATAACGGAAAATCCAACGGGGGCAAAGAAGCTGACACGTAAATATAAACATAACAGATTCAACCACTTGAACTCGAATATATAAATGAAGTGGCATACCTAGGGCATACCTGGTAGATGTTGAAATTCTTCCAATGTGGCCAAATCTTGTTTACAAACAAGAACAATTATTTATTTACAAATTTATGTTTAACGGATGCAGCCGCCTACGCAGAACGCGTATACCCCCTCCCCTTCCTTAAACAGTTTAGAACCAGGACCCATCCTGCGCGCTGATTGGTCGATTCGTCCGGCGTGGGATGGTATGACAAATTTAGTAGGCGCATTTGGTCTATCACCACTATCTAAAAAGCCACTTTTACACAGCATAACAGTAAACACGCCAGCTCCAGAGGCAAGCTTCGAAAACTCAGCCAACGAAACGACTCGTTCTTCTCTTCTTGTTCATACAGTGCGATAATTTTTTTGGCAAATTATCCTAGAACGTCTCCTTTGCGGAAAATTTCCCACCATGTTCTAATATGGCAACGTCGGCAACGGTGCATTTCGCTCATGGCGGCCTGGATTCTTGCGTTTTAAAAACACATTCGTCTTTATACGAGGAATGTAAACATGATGATTGACGTGATAGCAATAAATTCTACTTCGCAAAATGTACGGTTTTCAGCAGAGGACATATTTAATCAGCAGGTGTAAATACCGAAAACTTTACTGTCGAAGTATCAAGAAACCTCAGATAAAGTTTAACCTAAAATGGCGGATATACAACTTCTGCCAGAAATTTGTTACTTAAAGAATTCTGAAATATTAGTTCACGTAGAAGAAGCTCTCTTGGACTTTTTGGTGGTCTCTTATGAATATGACAGCAGATTATATCAGGGTGTCCTTCTGGACGCCACCAAAAGGTGAGAATCGATGAGCACGTCGAGTGCTGGTTTCAGCTTTGGCAACTCACACTAGAAATCAATTATTTTGAGTCATGGACCAATAGGTATTTCCAATCTACGGGAAATGTATCCCATGAAATAATTGTGGTGGTAACCTGCTAATGTGATCAGCTGATTTTTGTCTTGAGAAAATCCGTTTACTCAAAATGTGTTGAATCACTGAACGTGGGTGTGTGTCACTCATTGTCACCACGAGTTTCAATATTTGTCTTTTACTAGCAATCTGAATTTTATTTTTAATGCCTCTGCAGCCTTTACCTTTTCCTAAATTTTGTGGGCCATCCCAGGGTATCCTCCAAGTTTAATATTAAACAAATAGTGTGTAGGGGCAGTAGAGGGGGAAACCTGAAGGAAACCAACTCAGATTAATTGATGTTAATTAACCCAATGCTGTTTGGTAAAGAGAAATTAATGTGCCTTTGTGTATATCAGAATGTGGTGGATTTTGTGTTTTTCAGAGCTCTACCTTGTGGAGTCCTAGGTTCCATGGGATTTCCTGAAACAGATTCATCACAGAATGGCCTTGGAACAGAAGAAGACAAAATGCATAGTGTGGCACAACGATATTCATATTTCCAAGGAAAATCACCTCCATCTGCAAGTTCTGTTGGAAGGGATGGCTTTCTTCCAGGGTCTGCCTATCACATGCGAAGGGCTGTGCGTGGGGGCCAATCTAGATTTAAAAATAGCCGAATGACTGTAAGACTGAGACCCCGTCAAGTGTTGTGTTCCAAATGTAAAAGCATATGTAATGAAAATTCAGAAAATGTTGATTTATCTAGAAAACGTAAAGGTCAGGAATCCAGTGGTTCCAACAATGGCCCAGCTGAAAAAAGAAATTGCCCCTCAAGACAGATATCCCCAAAATCCCCAAGGCCACCGTTTTCAGAAAACCCTCAGGATAATAAACCAACCAATACTCTGCCTTCTGGTAGGAGAAAGAATTCTTCAACTACTTCTGTTGATACTTCATCTCTCGGTTCATCTCTAATCCCCAGGACTGTAAAAGAAAGTGAGATTCCAGGCAATGTAGATAGTAATGTGAATAAAATAAAAATTGTCAGAGGCTATTGGGCAAGACAGCCGAGTGAACCACAAGTGGAAGTGGAGAACAGTAAAGAAACAAGCACATCCAAAATGGAGGCTAATGGATGCTATGAGGGTGAACTAACTGAGGATGCAGCAGATGATGCCTCCTTTGATTCAATTCAAAATTGTTCCATTGAAGTCTTGGAATTGGAAACGTCCACTCAATCTGATAACTCCAAAGCCACATCCTCTGCAGTGGAGGATGGTGATCAGTGCCCTAAACCTTCTGGTACAAGTGATGTATTTTATCAGGGAGATTCACCACTGAAGTTGAGTAGTTCATTTACCAGTTCTGAAACTGATGAAAGCCAAGATAGAATGGTTCTTCGCAAGAAAAGAAATATAGGGTCCATGGAAGACTTGTGGGATGAAAGTGTTTTTCTAGAAGATACAACAAGGAGGACCACTCCTGTAATCAAGATATCTTTTGGAACACAGGTATTATTACTTCGTCTGCATGAAAATATTTTTGGTCTGGGCTTTAGGTTTGTGATGAACACATTTGTCTTATTTATGTAAAAACAAAAATTATTGTACTATTTTCAGGGTGAAGGTACTGTTTTGAAGATACCAGCTAAAGTTCGAAGCTACCATGAAAGTGAGAGTGATGCAGAAGATCAAGAGGCAAACCAGCCAGGACCACAGTCAAAAGATGTTAGGACCAAAGCAGCAAAGAAAGCTCTCAAAAAAGCAAAGAAAGAAGCTCGCAGAAAGACACCAGGGGAAAGATTTGAATCTCTGCCAAGATCACTTGATAGTACCCCTCCTGCATATGAGACGTCACTTTACCATCGACGACGTAAGAGGAAGGTCAGTGTCTTAGAGCTAACTGAGTAGTTAAAACAAGAGAATGAAATCACTTGTAGCTGTGAGATTTTGACTCATTTGATTATAGAGCATGTTAAATTCTGAATTAAGGGATATGCTCATAGGATTATTGCTATTCCTTGTTTCTTTGTTTTGGCATCCTTTCCAGCAATGTTAAGATCTAGATGGCCTGCAGCTGCAACAGCTATATCAGTGGTGGGAACAAGCAAAAAAATATAACATTTAAAATTTAAAAAAACTAGATGTGTAATAGTTTATTTAGGTGACCCTAACTTTCTTGAACCACACCATCTTCTTAGTAAGATAAGTACCATGGTATAATGATATGTTGTAACTATTACTTTACCAATGTCTTTATTATCATTGATATTCAGATTCACTATTAGTTACCATATTGTATCAGCCACCATTTGCTTTATATCATGAGAAAGGGCAAAGCAGTTACATCCTATAATTAATGAACATTGATGTGTTTTGCCAAATTATGTTAAGTGATTAGCACAGAGCGAGAATTGAATACGGGTACATTCCTCTATGTACATTTTGTGTTGAGCAAATCTATTTTTAAGTACTGTATATGTTCTTATGGCAGTGAGTTTGTTGCTTCTCGTTTTGAATGTAAATAGTATTGCTGCTCATTTTTCTAGTGGAGACTAGTCTGAAATGTATTGCCTGCTGGCAGGCAGCGTAAATATAACTTCTAAAATTTGGATTGATCTTGTAGCCTGGAATTATTTGTGTTGTATGAGCGGTGGGTGGAAATGCAGCATGTTTCATGCACAGTTTCTCTTATTAGGAACCACCTACAGTAATTTAATTTACTGCTTATCCATCTTTGTTTCTCAATTCTATTTTCTTGATTTTCTGACCTCTAACTCAAATATATACTTCAGTATTTTCAGCCATTGTTTTTTCATAGTCTGTTTGCTTGGGGTCAGGTGAAACACAAGAAGAGACACAAAGGAGCTCGTGCCCGACATGAAATCAGTGCAGTGGAAGATGTGGTGGATCTTGATATTCCTCCATTGATGGAAGAAGATCCACTGAGGTTAGATGAAAATCTGTCTCGTGAGGAATCTGCTGAGAACGGCTGTGATTATGACTACATGAAAGAAAAATGCTTGGAGCAGAAGTTGTCAATAAGTTTGAAACCACTTAATGCCTCAGCCTCCTCTCAAAGTGGAGGTATGAGCTCAGCAGGATCAAATAGTCCTGGAAGTAATTCTGAACTGTCTGGTGGTGATGACTTGCCAGATTTCCCCAGACCACCCTCAGACCACTCATTGGTGACTGTCAGTTCCTGCCTTACCGGAGATGGGAGGACAATGGAAGTAGGAGATGTGGTGTGGGGGAAAATTCATGGTTTCCCTTGGTGGCCTGGAAAGGTATTTTATATCTGTGTTTATGTTGTAGAATTTCTAATGGCTTAACAACAGGCTGCATTGTCAATAACACCCCCTTTACCCTCTAGGTGCTGAGCATTACTGTTCAACGAAAAGATGATGGTGCCCATCTGGGTCCTCAGGCACATGTAGCTTGGTATGGCTCTTCAACTTCGTCTCTTATGCCATGTGATCAACTAAGTCCTTTCCTAGAAACTTTCAAGGTACAAGCATATACATAATGGGTCTCTTTGAACAAATACAACTACTCTTACACCCTCTCCTATGGAAGCTTCAATTTTTTTTAAATATTTGCATTGCAGACTCGCTATAATAAGAAGAAAAGAGGACCTTATAAGGAAGCTATTCGACAAGCAACTTGTGAAGCACGTAAGGACTCTCTTGATCATTCGCAAGAAATAGATGTGTCTTAATTTGAAGTTTATAAATGTGATTTTTCTCATATTTTAAAGTTACCTCTTAGTCAGAAGTAAACAGGGAAGTACTAGTCATGTGCAAGCCTATTATTTTATACAGGTTTGGTTCATAAGTGTTTTATGGCCTACCTTTTATCAACAGTATACCCTTATTACTGTTCCCATGGGAACGAAAGTGTTGTCAAAAGTCATGATTACTCTGTTTATTTGTTCATATTTCTTGTGGTGTTGCTCTTTGGGGACATTTTGATTTTCTTTCCTTTTTTTCTTTAGTCCTAGAGTTGAGTTCCCCCTTACTGGAGTTCCCCCTTATATTTTAATTATAAAAAAAAAAACACATTAAAAACTGGAATGTATTCCTGGGGCCCAGAATATACAGTGCAACTTTTCACACCTGACTAGAGAGGGCAGACTTCTGCCAAATCAGCACCAAGAGTGATATAATGAGACACGCTTGCATTTATATACTGCTTATAATGAAAAATACTGTTCAAATGCCATTGAAAGAGTAGGCCTAACTTGCCAGCTAACTTCTTGAAGGTGTTGGTTTTATGTCCTCAGAATGTCAACCGCAACAACGCCTTGAAAGAAGCTGCGTGTAAGTTTGGCCTTCCCCAGTTCAATCAACTTTTGAAGACACAATTTACAATTGTCATGTTGCACTACTCTTGACATCCTCAGGTAGATGCCCGTAAATCTCTTGAGTCTGGTATGAAAAAGTTTGCAGCACATTTTAGGCCCCAGAAACATTTTTCAATATTTTTGATTTAGTGATTTAGTGGATTTAAGTATTAGGGGGGAACTCGAGTCAGGGGGAACTCAAGGACTGTCCCCCTTTTTTTTCTTTAATCTAAATAAGGAAATGGTGTTAGTTGAAAAAAGATATGTACATAACACCTTTTCTTTATTTTTGACATCTTAAGCTGAAGTTCAAAGTGTGTCAGCATTAACTGTATTTTTCCCTATGGTTTGCTTGATTTGTGTTTATTTATATTCACTTTTGTTACCAATTCATCTTCATTGTTATGAGGCTCTGTGCAACACCTTGTGTCTTCCATTTACTAGACAGTTTGTAGTACGCCATAATAATTCAGGACTCTGGTCTGGTCTCAAAGGAGAAGACATCAACCTCCTATTCCTTTATTCTATCATTTATTGTGGAACTGAACTCATTGCAGCTTGAAGTGTTCTGTATCTATCATTTGAAGCAATGAAATTAAATTTTGCCTAGTTGTCTTGGTTCAGCGTTCAAGCCCCAATTTTCATAGATTAAAGACTGCAGCATGAACAGACTGAAAACTGGCACATTGTGCAAAGTTGTGTCTCCCAAAAAGCTTGGAATGTGCAGACTGTTTCTGTCTGCTGATTATTTTCATAAGTAACTGACTGTGGTAAACATTGTTTACATTTGTAGGGGAAAAAACAATACTGGGTTTATCAGGTTCACAATTCACCAAAGTGGATCTATTGAAACTAAAAATGTTTTCTGGTGGACATGTATGATTTTCCACTTTATTGTTACTAATCAAATACGTGTCTTTCAATTTTCTTCTCATTTACAGGTTAGACCTTATTTTATGCTGTAAGCTAAATCACCAGGTCTGTAAGCTCAATTTTAAATATTTATCTGTCTATTTTCTTCTATTCTCATTTGTGTGACCAGTTTGAGGAAAAAATATGTGGTGTTATTCCTTTAATTTCTTTGTTTAAGATGTGTTCAAGGAAAAAGAAAAACTTGCCAAATGTGTTATACATGTTGCGTTCCCCCCCCCCCCCATCCTTTTTATCGGTATGTTCGATGTACTTATACTGTAGACCATTAGTTTGTATGGTAGATTAGTTCAATGTTGATGATATCACTTGTGTTGGTGGCTGTTGCCTCACAATAGTCCCATTTTGTAGAATTATCAATTATCTATTAAATGAAGTCTGCATAAGGGTGTTGCAAACAACAGTTTGCATCTATTTTGTTTAATTGTGTGTTCTATTATAAGATTATCCTTGGGTGTGTACCAATTCCTGTTTTGTCCTAATTATGAACCAAATACCATGGCCACTACTGGGTTGCTTGCATTCACTCAAGTGTCCCTAGTCAAGACACTTTTCTTCCCACTTTGGCTTTTCTATGTTTTCTCATGATCTTAGTTCAGTTGAAAGTTCTTCCATCTTTGAAAATTAAGTCCTGTTATATTCTTTTTCTTGAGTACATAGTCTGTCTATACTTTCAAGTTGTGTTTAAGCTATGAATATATGTTTGTTATTAGATTCTTGATGCACATTCCCAATTTATTGTTTTGCATGCACTTCTAAAAGTGCAGTGCAGAAGTCACATTGTGGTATTTACGTTTTGCATTGTTGATTTGTTCTTTAAAATATCAGCAATATCTGCTTAAACCATTTTATTACTCAGATGTTGTGTTCATAATATTTTATTCTTAAAGTTATATATTCATTTTCCTCCGTTTAGCTTGTTAAAATTTGTTTAGTCTGAATTTTTTAAAGATTGAGTAAAGTTGAGTTGGGCAATTATTTTTAATAGTATAATCGAGTTGTCAGAAGGGCTGAAATATGTAAATAGGTTTATTCTTTGTTGCATTATGATAGAACTTATATACCCTTTTTTAGGTTGTCTTGTGTTTTTTTTTTCATATGTTTTAACCATTGTATGTTGACTGGATTTAAGGGGGACTATGAATGTGTATGTGCATTCCCTGGAGTTTTGTTTATAGAGAATATAATTGTCTATTTATCTTAACCTCTTGGGAGAAGTTTGTGGGGTTGAGTATCCAACTCAAAGTGACTGTGATTTAATATATTGCTGGTCTTGTTTCCAGTGTATGGGACTTCATACACCATTATTATTGTATGAATTCAGCTGCTGGTATTTTGACAATTTTTTAAAACATTCAGTTTTGTTGCTATTATTTAGGTGCCAAGTTTGAGGCAAGCAAATATTGTTTGCCCTGTGTTTGTGTCATAAAATGTTTAAGCTCCACAGCTGTATTACATCTCAAAGGCTGAAACTGGTTAAATGAAGTGAATGACTTGTCTTAACATACAGCTTTTTATTTAAATCCCTTTCCTTCGTCCATGGTTCATAAAATCACACAAATAAACATTTTAGATGCTACAGGCACCTTACATTTTCCTCAGCAAGGAAACTTGTTTCATCCTATGGAGAAAATCTGAGTCAAAGGAAAATTTTCGGTCTTTCTCATGGTAATGGTCAACTGACCATAATGGAGGCAAGTGCTTAGGGTCCATAACATTAATAAAATGTTCTCTCCACATTTTCTCTAATTTCATAAGTCCTATGATTCCTTCACGGGCAAAATATTCCACCACTAGAAGGCCATGTGGGGCAAAATCTTCATTAACAACCCTAAAGAGGATGGATATGTAAGTTAAGGCAAGGCAGTTACATAATTACACAACATTATCTACTCACATGATGTCCATGTCTTTTAGGTCACTTAAGAGTTCTGGAGTGACAGAAGATTGGCAGTTTTCTCGAATAAAATCTAACAGCTCTTTATGGCGTGCTTGAGGTAATTTGTTTGATTTGTTTAGAAGTGCTCTGGCTGCTGATCTTAGAGCTTTCTTTTTACTATCTTCTACAACCTATTTAGGAGGAAATTGAAATGTTTAGAGGGTCTCTTACAAATCCTACATAATTCTTCAAAAGCTAAAGACTTGACAGTGTTCAAAGATTGCACTAACTCTTGTGTTCTCATCACAAACAATCGGGGCCTTGCACAGTTGTGCAAGCTCCATTCTCATGCTTAGGTCTGAAATATTACTCTGTGCATGACAAGGAGCACACAAGAGAAGCACATCATGTGATTGGTGTTTTTTCATACAATCTGCAATTTAAATACCTTAACTGTTAATATATGTATCAAATGTATCATATTTTGAGTGGCCACTTTTGAAGAAAATTGCAAACCTGGGAAGTACCGACGATACTCATGAGGAACAACTTTCTTCCTGACATAACTATCTTTCCTCCCACAAGCTACACATTGATTTTGTTTTTCTAATGTGTAATACTCGGCTGAAGGACCCTGAACACGTCCCGAAGGTTCAAATGTAAGTTGTATTTTTAGAGGTACCTGTGCTACTAAAGTTGCAAGGCCTTTAGAGATATACCTACAATTAAAAGAAGCAAAATTTCATGAGGATATTTGACATTCTGTATTAAAACATCTAGAGAAATTATCACACTGAAAAGTAAATCATAATGAAATACTACACCATTCAGCTTTCTTGGTATCACAAGTGCACAGAATATCTCCATCTGGTGCAAGCATGAATGCATTCTCATACAGAGGAGACTTACGAGGGCAAAATGCTCTATACGATCTTTTGCCCTGCAGTGAAGGATTAGTTGCACGAGGTTGGCCAGATTTGTCTCTTTCCAGGCCAGGCGAAGGGCTGCTCTCAGCTGGTGAAAACAATGGAGATAATGGGACATTCTTTTTCGACTTATATCTAACATCTATTAACGGGAAACACTGATCGTAAATTTTCCTCCATCGCTCATCCTTAGAGGCAAAAAAAGGGACTTTCACCTAAACAAAATATAAGAAATATGCTTCAATATAACACAAAAAGAAGAAAACATAATGCAAGAGTGTAAGGTAAAGCATACCGTTTTTCCGATCAAACTGAAGTAAGTTATAACAGCTGCCAATGCATCATTTGCGGCATATACTTCCTGCTCTGGAGTCAGTTGTTTAGCTTCCCAATTTGAAACACGAACAGAGATGTCTTTGGGCAGTTCCACTCCTAGCTCTGAATGTACCACAGCTGCCAATCCACCAACTACCTCTTTGCCATCAACCAAATGGCGTATATCAAATGTTCCTCTAACCTTTATCCCAAAATCATTAAATAAATGTTTGGCATCTAAAGCAGGATCAACGCCCACTTTTAAAATAGATTGATCCTCTAATAAATCCTGAAACAAACATGCTCCAAGTAAGAAAACAGAAAACCTAAAACTGGACTGGGAAATGCATTCCCAAAGCTTGTAAATACCTTCAATGATGAAGGAATTGATGAGTAGTAGTAGATTTGGAAAAGTCCACATTGCCCTTCCTGTGTTGCAAGCTGAATCAAGGCGACTGGATTTCTTATATTATTTATTTGAACCCATTCACAGTCAAATCCAAGAACTTTAGAGACTTCAATGTCGCTGTGTCAAAGAAATCAAAAAAATGTCAGAGAAAACTTCCAACTATTCACAAATGTATTTGATAAAACACATTTTGTAATTTGCCTTCTTAGTTTATCTATAACTGTCTCGCATTGAGTCTCATTGCTTGCAACATTCACTGTCATGTTCCAACGCTGTTTCGACGTGGAAGATGGTCGTAAGAACTTCAGAAGAAATCTGGATCCAGCTCTACTTGTCAACAGTGCGATACCCAGTCCAGTTGTTACGCCCGTAAGAACACCTAGTATCGTTTTGGACCGATTGCTAAGAATTTGCATTTTGAAGGGTATTCACAACCAAACCTTAAGGGACTGATGGAGTTTGATTAGACCGGGAGAAATCGTTTACATTCTCCCAGTGCAACAGGAAAAACCTCCGACGAAACTTTCCATGAAGCATTCGGATTTCCAGGGAGTGGCAACAGTATATATTAAATGTTAAGACAATGCGCCAGATTTGAAATAGTCGAGAAAAACTAAAGCCCCGCAGAAACTTTTCTGCCTAAGTTCAAGGTTAGGTTACATTGGATCGGGATCACGAAGTACACTTATTGGCACCCAACGTACATTATAGGCAGAGAGTAGAGATAGATCCCTGGAAACAAGAAGCAGAAGAAGCGAAGGCAGCACGAAATGAGAAAAACAAAACAAAAACCAGCACCACCAACGCACGAAACTTCTACCGGTGACCGGTGCAACACCGGACACAGGGGACTCTCCTCGCTTAGGTTTCAGGTAAAGTCCCCGTATTTTTTGTGTTTTTTGACCGTGGGCTAGTATTTGCCCCGTAGCGATGTACGAACCTACCGTGAAGCACCCAACCTGGTGTCGGAGAAAATCATTCTTGTTCTCAAGCCTCCACCTGAAAACTGAAGTGTTTTCATCAACAGCCTACGCTAAACGTGGTGCAATCCTAGGCTGAAAATAGGAGCCGTATTCCGAGGTCTCTAATTTGTTAGGAAAACAGGTCTTAAATCTATAAATATGTAGGGCAGTTTTATTCTATATCATCATAACCTTTCATTGTTTGCTAAGGCAAAGCCTCAGCGCTCCCTGGATAGGGGGCGCTGGTACAGTAGCAGTAGGTTGTGCACGGCAACGCTAAACCTTAATCCCAACTGCTTTTAATTTCACCGTTCGTCCAATTTCGTCATGTGCAGACCTAACCACTAGGAAAATTTAAGCCTCAAACTATAATATTCGTCCGAAAAATCACGCAAAACGGGGTACGCGCTGCGGCCGTCTTCATGCAATTTGTGGTCATTCCCCCGAATGCAATCATACCAACCATTCAATGGTTACAAACCTCCGTCAGTCCGTTGCTGAATTGTCTGACAACTGTAAGTTAGCCTGATATTCTCTGAATACTATTGATAGTCTTCATTCTGAAAAAGAATAACGCTCATTTCTCGTATGGTATTCTGTTTGCGAGATGTGGTTGCTCACCCTGTGAACTTAGGGATGTTTTAACCCCACTATCGACTTTGACTCGGAGTCACTTCAGTGTTCAGTCTAGCGTTGGTGGCTGCGTTAGCTCTGGTAATTCTCCTTGCTCTTTTCTTCCGTTACGCCTTCTTATCTGTGGTGCACTGAGATAATTATTTGAAAGTTATACATTTTTTAGAAGAAATTGAAAGATCGGAACTGTGATTCTTCGTAATTCCTTAACCGTGTTAGCTCGCGCTGCTGGTGCTGCGTCACCAACCTGTTGCTGGTCACTGCAAACCCTTATTATTTACGCGTTCTCTTTCTTAGTTTCTTGCGTCCCTGTTCTATATTTTTTATGTAACTGAACGAATGTTTTTTCCGATACTATTATGATTCGTGTAGAGTTTTGTGCCACCCTATAAGTTGCTCCTGCACAGCCAAGCCTGGTGCACTCCCTGCTGTCGGGATCCTACCCTGAGGTCATCTTCCAGCTAAACTCATTGCGAATTTATATTTCAACTCGTTTTCATTTGTTGCAGTACGAACATCTGAAGAATTAGGTTTCGGTAATGGCAGGGCGCGGAGGCCGCGGCCTAGCCCTACTCGAGGCCTTGAAGAAACAGAAAGAGTCTTCACCTGGTGAAGAGGCCCCAATCATCCCTCCTCCAATAGCGGTTCCTGTAAGTTTTCTTGGTTAATGAACCAACACTTCCACTGTTTCTGTTTATCTGTTTAATGGAGTGTATTTTATCTATTTGCTTGGTCAGGGTGTCACATTGGCTCGTGGAAGGGCAAGTTTGCTGCAAAGCCTTGCTTCTGGCGCTCGGTCCCTGTCAACTGCAGACTCAGAAGCTCCAGCAAGTAGTACTGCCCCTACTCTAGGTTTGGGAAGAGCTAGCCTTCTGTCTCTTGCAAGAGGGCGAGCTTTGTAAGTACTTTCTCAGTTTGTTGGTGACTGGTAGTCTAAACTGCCAGGGTGATTTTACGATCTTTGTTTTCTATTTGTGCTCTCCACATTTGCAGAAGTCAGAATGAACCTGCTCCTGGTGCCAGTACTGCACCCAAACCAACAATCACAGAGGGGTTGGCCTCTCTTACTGTGGAAGAAAGACAGGAAAGGCCCCCTGTTATAAGAAAAGGAGAGGCTGGCAAACCGTATGTAACAGTGTGTTATTGCTGTGTCGCTGTATTAGGGGTAGTTCTTAATTATCTGAAGCTTCACTAAACGTTTTTCCAGAATAAAGGCGAGCGCCAATTTCATTAGGTTGTCTTGTGAATCCGGCAAAGGATTCTTTGAATATGAGGTTAAGTTCAAACCCGAGTGTGACTCCCGGAATATGTGCTTCCGATTACTCAATTCTTGCTCTGACAGCTTTGGGCGCATCAAAAATTTTGATGGGCATTGTTTATATTTGCCTATAAAACTCCCAGATGCCGTAAGTATCAGAATTAGAAGCAGAAATAATTTTTTGCTGTGCGTTCCTTAACTTTCTCTCCATTGCTTGCTTTAGGTCACTGAGCTAAATGCAGTTCACCCAGTTGATGGAAGCCCTGTGAGCATTCGAATCATCTACAAGAAGACCAAACGAATGGGAGAATGTACACATTTTTATAACATTCTGTTTAACAAAATTTTCAAAGTGCTCAATTTCGCCCGGATGGGAAGGCAGCATTATAATCCTGCCGCAGCGTCAAACATTCCCCAACACAGGTAAGTGATCATGGTTTCAGCATTAAATAAATTTTCGCACTGACATCTGTCATGCTCTAATTTCGGATGTTTGAAAATGGAATCAATTGCAGACTTGAGATATGGCCTGGCTACGTTACAGCCATTGATGAGTATGAAGGGGGTATAATGTTAAATATCAATGCCTCCCATAGAGTTCTACGTCAAATGACGTGTTATGATGTCATGTGAGTTTCAACATTTTACTGTTTGGTAGTGGTGTATTTTGCAGCAACTGAATTAGTTAATTTTTTTAAAACTGTTGCAGTCAAGAAGCTCTACAACGCAACCGTGAGAACTGGCAAAGTGTGGTGGGCAAAGAGCTAATTGGTGCTTGTGTTCTCACCCGCTACAATAATAAATTGTACCGGGTAGATGATATTGATTTCTCCACTAACCCCCTGGGAACTTTTGAAGACAGGAGTGGTGGAAAAGTGGGTTCAAGTTTGGCATTCTTCATTTCTTGATTTATTCAGTTTAGTAGTAATTAATTTTATTTCTGTTTATTGTTTTAGACATCTTTTGTCGACTACTATAAGAAACAATACGATTTGGTAATAAAAGACACAAGGCAACCCATGCTGGTTAGTAAAGAGAAAAAGAGGACTGGACCTAGAAAAGGCGAACAGGTAATTTTTATCAAGTATGGCTGCTGTTATTTCTCACTGTACTGGGGTTAATCATTTGTTGTATTACAGCCAGAAGATGAAAAGTTGGTATGCCTCATTCCAGAATTCTGCTACATGACAGGTTTGACAGACTCAATGAGACAAGATTTCAAAATCATGAAAGATGTTGCTACATACACCCGAATCTCACCCAACCAAAGACAACTAGCCTTACGAAAATTTATACGTTCTGTGAAAGGTGTGTTTGGTCAGATAGATGTATTTTGAATTTTAATTGTTAATATGTGAACATCTTTATTCACATGGTATGTTCTTTCTTAAAATTCAATTCATCCAACAGAAAATGCAGATGCCGCAAAGGTCTTGACTGAGTGGGGTCTTCATATAGAAGATGCGACTGTATCATTTGAAGCACGTGTTGTGCCAAATGAGCAAATTTTCTTTGGGAGAGGCAAATCAATCACTGTTGGACCACAAGCGGATTGGAGTAGGGATGCCTGCAATTCAAATGTGTTAACAGCGGTATGTTTAATATTTTGAATTCATTTTAACTTTATGATTGCTATCATTTCAAGTCTTCATATCAATCTTTTTGGCACACACTGTTCATATTAGGTGGACGTCCGTGAATGGGCTATAATTTGTACTCAAAGAGACCGTAAGGTTGCTGAGGATTTTGCCCAATGCTTGCTGCGAGTAGGCCAACAAATGGGAATAGAAGTTTCTCAGCCTCGCATTTTCACCCTAGGCAGTGATAGAACAGATGCATATGTGAAGATGCTCAGGGATAACATTAAAGCACCCCTTCAACTAGTTGTCACTATTTGCCCTACATCACGAGATGACCGCTATGCTGCTATCAAGAAGATTACTTGCTCAGAACTCCCCATAGCAAGTCAGGTACAGTGCAATGCATCTATACTTAAGAGCAGAAGGGCCTCACTGACATGGGACTAATTATTAACTTGTGGTTTTATTATTTCAGGTGATTAATACCAAAACAATTTCTAAACCTGACAAATTGCGTTCTGTTGTTCAAAAAATAGCTCTGCAAATCAATTGCAAGCTAGGAGGCGCTCTATGGGCAGTCAAAATTCCTTTTGTAAGTGTTTTTTTTTTGTTTTTGTTTTTGTTATTTTGTTTATGAAAAAATGATAACTGATTTGGAAAGACTGCTGTCATTGGTGCATAACCCACATTATTAAAGGCTCTTGGTATTGCAGGAGGACTTAATGGTTTGTGGAATGGACGTCTACCATGACCCAACCAGAAGAGGTTCAAGTGTGACAGGGTTTGTAGCTAGCTTAAACCAGCCTCTAACAAGGTGGTATTCCAAAGTTACTTTCCAAACACCTGGACAGGAGCTAGTAGACGGTCTAAAGTCCTGTCTTATATCAGCGCTGAAAAAATATTATGATGTAAGTAACATAGCTTCACCATCATTATGCTCTGGTCTTTCCTGTGTTTTTTTTTTTTTTTTTGGTGTCAGTATTTCTTATCTTTTTCTCTTCTTCTTTTTTAATACAGGTAAATAATAAATTCCCTGATAGAATTGTCATGTTCAGAGATGGTGTTGGTGATGGACAACTGAAGTATGCATCTGAGTGGGAGATACCTCAGCTCATATCATGCTTTTCGGTTATCAACCCTACCTACAATCCTAAACTCACAGTAATAATTGTGCAGAAAAGAATAAACTGCAGAATATTCCATGAACTTGTAAGTTTTTTCCAAATGATTTCACTGGTCTGTCACCAGCATTGTCTTGTGTTCTGTACTTTTTAATTTTTTTTAAATTTTAGAATGGAAACTATGAAAACCCACCTCCTGGAACTGTTGTTGATCATACAGTAACTCGTAGAGACTGGTATGACTTCTTTTTAGTTTCTCAGTTCTCACGGCAGGTAAGCAAAGCTTTTTATTCTTTCAGATTTTAATATTAATTGTTCAGAGTTTGATCATTTGCCCTTCTTTAAATTAAAAAAACTTTTTTCAGGGAACTGTTACCCCTACCCACTATGTGGTAATCCATGATGGGTGCCAGATGAAAGTCGATCATGTGCAGAGACTTTCATATAAGTTAACACACATGTACTATAACTGGCCTGGAACTGTTAGAGTCCCAGCCCCATGCCAGGTATGTTTACAATATTTCCTTTAACTTTCCATTACTTCATTCTTTCATTTACTGAAACAGTTGTGTTCTCTCTTCCAGTATGCTCACAAACTGGCGTATTTAGTTGGACAAAGTGTCCAAAAGGAAGCATCGGACAAACTGTCAGATCGATTGTTTTTCTTGTAATTTATGTACTTTCAAGGATATTGTTTCAATCATTATTCTCACTCGTTTAAAGGTTTTATTTTGTAATAAGAGTAGAAATATGTTTGGTTTTGTGGACCTGATCTCACATTGACAACAATAAATTTTTTATGAACAAACAACTGAAAAATTTTGTCCAATTCTGATGATGTAGAATAGATCCCATTCAATACTTTTTGATTACCACCCATATGTCTCTGAACATTAAAGGAAACACAAAATCGCCAATTACACTGGTAATTTTAGATGTAAGTGTTTTTTACCATCGAGAAAGGGCAGAGCACTCACAGGTGGGTGTGGTGGTACTGAGCACAATGTATTAGCTTGGTGATGTGAGGCTGAGTCGCTTCCGAAGTTGAAGGCAAGGCGGTGGTCCGAGTCTCCCACCGGGACTGGATCTGGCACTAAAGCGATGAAGGGGGACATGGGGTGTGTTTTGGGGTGCCTACCTTCTGGGCGTGGACGTGTTTATCGGCTTTTCCCTGGTTATGGGTGTCATGCGGCACAAATTTCACGACGAAACCATATCTAGGGGACGGTGCAAACACTGCACCTGGAAAAAAAAAAACGAATTTCGTTTTTCAACCTAACCATTTTTTGGGCAATTTTGTTTTGTGTTCCGGACTTTCATCAAATTGATATAGGTTGATGGGGGAGGTCCAAAAAGTACAGAAACACTCGTGGTCGCTCAGAAGCGACCGCTCTTTTCTCGTTGTGAAGCGCTAGACATGGTGTGTAGTTGGGGCTGCCTACCTTCTCGGCGTGTATATGTTTCTCAGCTTTTCCGGGGTCATGAGTGCCATGAAGCCCCATTTTAATAACGAAAACATGTCTAGAAGATGGTCCGAACACGATGCGCTCGAAATTAGCCGCCACGTGTTTGCTCCTAAACTTCAAATTTGGTCTCCCATCCCCGTCGCGACGTAGTTTGGACTGCCTACCTCCGAGGCGCAACGTGCTTCGGACTGGTTTAGCGCCGAGAATGAGTGCAATCCAAAATAGCCAGCTTCGTGGCCAGCTCACTCACTCACGCTCGCAGATGTGCGCATCTTTAACTTAACACACCCTAGGGTGGAGAGGTGGTGCTATGGAGTAAACTGTCGTTGGTGCGGGCTTGAAGCTCCCTCAGACTGCAGGCTTGGTGGGTTCGATTTCCACAGACGGTTCCATGCACTTCTCCTAGCTTCATTTTCCGCGGCCATTGATTGGTCGATGGCGGAACCGTTCGGTCACAATGCATATCCTACTTTGTGCGTGGTCACAAGCACACACACACACACACACACACACACACACACACACACACACACACACTCTCTCTCTTTTTCTATGCGCTGTTGCTGGCTGACTCCGAAGAGTCCCAGCCCCTGCTCAGCCTTTCGGCTCCTCAGGGGGTGGAGTGTATGTTGGTGCAAGTATGACGCATATGGGTCGCTATCCCAGGAGAAATCTCACCGCGAGGGGGTCCTGTAGATGTAAGCAAGGAGGCCCCGGCCAAAGAAAAGAAAAAAAAAGGTTGGCCCGGTGAGACACCCCATAAGCCGGAGCTAATGGGGTAGTCCTGTTAATTCAGGTAAAACTCCCTTCTACAGGCCTGCTGAGCGGAGATGCAGGCCTGGGGTTGAGTGTAGGTGGAGGTTGTGTGGGCCGGGCCCAAGTGTGAGCTCGGCGGCCTGCACCTGGGGGGCTACCAGATTAAGTGAGATGTTGGTCCAACCACACACACACACACACCCGCCCCTCAAATCTCATTCCTGTTTTACTGATTCGCCGTTGCATTTTCTCAGTGTTCTCGATCTGCTTATCGCTGTTAATATTACCCAGCTCGCTGGCCTTGCGTTGCTGTCGAAGCTGTGCCCAGCTGTTTTACGGACGCTTGCAACGGACCCATAAAGCAGACGTTTGGCGTGCGGGGTGTAGAGCTCAAGTCAGCGATAAAACATAGAACCAGTGCCAGAAGTAGTTTAATGTCGCAGTGTCAGGGCAGGGCGGCTGCCGAGGCGGCTGCGTTGGGCTTGCGCATTCCTCGGATGTTTACCTCTCCGGGTCCACCAGCTGTGTGTGTGTGTGGGGGGGGGGGAAGGGAGGGTCCTTGGAACGCCACTGCGAAACAAACGGCGCCGACACGCAAGCAGCTCCGCGCGGACTTCCTGGGTGTATTACAAATTACGTATCGCATATATCGGTGGGCAGACCGTCCGAAGACAATCGACATGGTCAAAAGCATTCCGGGAGGTACCCCGCGTGTGGCTCGAGCGCAGGGGTATCTCCCGGAATGCCTCTATCACGGACGACGAACGTCTCCCATCTCAGCCAGGGAGACGGCGTTGTAGAAATTTGGAACGACCTCTGCCGCACCCTGAGCGATGAGACGGAAACGTTAATTTCACAAAACAGGAGACTCGAGTAGCTGCACGTATTTTGTCTTCTTGTGCCGTGTGAACACGCAGGGATGCGCAGAACGCGGTGTCTGGCCCGAGCAGGTACTCCAGCCTTCCTTGCTCGGGTTGGCGAACTTGGTAAGGAGCAACCTCCCGCTCCGGCCGCCAGCCCCTGTCCCTGTTGCCCCACGAGGTACACGCCTGAGCACCCGACCCTGCCCATCCCGGCCAGGAGGGGTGGGGGGGGGCATCCATAAATAATCGCGTAAACAACAAATTCTGTGGCTGAGACTACACCTCAAGTATTCCCATTTCCGGCTTATACCCCACGCTCGAGCCACACTGTAATATTGTTTGTCACTTTACGAGGAAAAAGCTGTGACGAATATTTCGTCACCTGGAAATCGATGCGTCCTAAGAACAAAGCGCGATCTCCTTGCGCGACGCTCAACAAAGCGCGAAGTCTTTTAGGGTCGCGTCAACAAGGTCCGATGTCTCATCGGGCTCCTCCTCGCCCCTCACCATCCGAAAAAAAGGCGATCGCAAGGAGATCGCGCTTTGTTCTTAGGACGCATCGAAATGTCGTCGCTGTTTTTGTCACGCGACGAAAAATCCAGATGACGATTAAATCGACAACCTCAAGCAAAATTCGGAAAAAAATGATTTCGTAGCTGTTTCAGCGCAAATATTTTAGGTGACGACGTAATCCGACTTAATCGGCACACAGACAAAGTCTTGGTCTGTGACGACTTACGCGTCGTCCATTTAGAACGTCTGAATTCCAACCATAAATCGCAAACGGCGACGTCGAGCGCCTGCGAGTGCCAGGGTAGGCCAACCCGCACGGCACGTGTGCATGCGCAGGTCGTGGTGGCCTACCCTGCTGGCGCTTTCTGCCAGACTGACCACATTATAGGTCTGCTCTTGTGCCGATTTAGTGATGAATGCCCCCCCCCCCACCCCATTCCTTTCTCAAATTTACCAAGAGGATGTCGTTATAGTAGTATGGATAGACTTTAAAAAAATTCTCTTGAAAGTCTCTTTTGTTTTAAGTTTTTTTTTTTAAATTCAGTGTTTTAGGCACCTAGGGTCGTTTAGTGACGACGAATACTTTTACAGTGCACCGTGTCAGGGGCTCGAGTGCGGGGTGCCTCTCCCGGCCTCTCCGCAATAGGACGTTCATAAACCACGAGACCAATTTTGGCGGGGGGAGGGCAAAACGTTGCCCATGGTCAGGCACGCAGTTTATGAACGCCCCCACAAGGGCCGCACGTCTGGTTTGTGCCGCTGTGAGGAGCGTTACACGTACATATAGTTTGTGAATGCCTCCGCCCGTCTCCATCCGTGCGCTCCACAACAAGCCCCCGCTGGCTACCGCTGCTACCGCTGCTACCGCTGCTACCGCTGCTACCGCTGCTACCGCTGCTACCGCTGGCTACCGCTGGCTACCGCTGCTACCGCTGGCTACCGCTGGCTACCGCTGCTACCGCTGCTACTGCTGGCTACCGCTGGCTACCGCTGCTACCGCTGGCTACCGCTGGCTACCGCTGGCTACCGCTGGCTACCGCTGGCTACCGCTGCTACCGCTGCTACCGTTGCTACCGCTGGCCTGCCACACCGTAGTACTGCACCACCTCGCCTGAGGGGTGTCGGGGTGAGCAGCGCTTCTTGGCCGGCCAGTTCTAGACACACGACACAGCGAGTGCCGCGGGGGAGGGAGGGGGCAGGTAGAGAGGGGGGGGGGAGGACTCGTGTGAAGGGGTATGTCATGCCCCTACCCAGACAATGTTACCACACTTCACCATAAAAAAATGGAATAAAATTCCCCTGGCGATGAGAGGCGAAACCGAAGAGAGGAATCTGTTTTCTCTGCTATGAGTAGCGGGGGAGGGGTGGGGGAGGATGTAATCGTTGGAAACGGACACGCGAGTCGCATCCATATCGCGCTCCCTCTCCCCGCCTCGCGGCGAAATGAGCTGCTATTGACTGAGCCACTCAAAAATCACCCCTTTACACGGAGAGGGAGAGCCAGAGCCCGACAGCGCCGAAGTGATTAAATCGTTTGCGGCCGCCATGCGGCCCGGCCCATCGCTCCCCCCGGTAACAAACTGACAGAAGAAAAAAAAAATAAAAAAAATAACGAAAAACACGGTTTTAAAATAAACAGTAAAAAGAGCCGTGGGGCCAACTTTTAGCGGAATTATATTAAGAAACTTATTGCGAGAGGTGACGGTTGAGGCTGGAGGAGTCGTCAGGGGAGGCAGCCAGGCACGCGGTGGCATTGCAACTTTTTTAAAAATTATGGTCTCGCTGAGGAAGTTAAGTCCGCTCCGCGCTGGCCGCGGCCCGGAGCGGAGCTTCCCCTCCCAAACGGCCAGTTTGTCGTTGCTGTGCGTCTGTTGCGAAGAGGGATTCTCATCAGTTTAGCGGTGGGGTGGGGGCGTCAGCACAGAGCACAGAGAGAGACAGAGAGAGACAGAGAGAGAGAGAGAGAGAGAGAGAGAGAGAGAGAGAGAGAGAGAGAGAGAGAGAGAGAGAGAGAGAGAGAGAGAGAGAGAGAGAGAGAGAGAGAGAGAGAGAGAGAGAGAGAGAGAGAGAGAGAGAGAGATGGTGGGGCGGAAGTAATCAATCAAATCAATCAAGGCCGGAAACATTATTGGGGGAAATCCCTTGCCGGGGCTGGGCAGGACAGGGCAGGGCAGCGGCGTCCTCGCCTCGTCCGCCCGCCAAAATTACGATCTCGGCAGTCGATGGAGATTGATCGCAATGCAACACGCGTCCTGCGGACAGTCTGGTTCCCGGATTCAGTCGTTCTGCATGACCAATAGCAAAGCCCAGGTACCCTACCTACTTACTGACATTTAAAAAATAGATGAAGAAAATAACTGTCGTGTTTGTTTTTGTCCACGTGATTTTTCCGAACGCGATCGCTGTGCGTGCGAGTCGATGCGGAGCGCCTGCGAGCGCTGAGGTAGGCCAGCCCGCACGACGCGCACGTGCCACTGGAGTCGGTGTTGCCTACCCTCCAGGCGCTGTGGGGGGCCTGCCCAGCTCAAGCCCACGGTGTCAGTAATTATTCGGTTCCACGACACATGTACAGCAAAAGCAAGGGGCCGACATGTCCATCTGCACCACCCTTTTTATGGGTAACCGCTCTGCCCCCGCCCTCTCACTGTCTCTCTCTCTCTCTTTCTCTCTCTCCCTCCTATCCTCCCAGGTGGTAAACATAGAGGCGCCCTTGTATCTGTCTCTCTCGCCGCCGACGACGACGAGCGGACGGGAAATTTGAGAGGCAAATGCGGTGCCGAAACTAATCCCTGCAGGCAGGCGCAGGGCTGCGCAGGGCTGCGCAGGGCTGCGCAGGGCAGACCCTGGCTGTCCCTGTTGTTGTTGCTACCGACGTGGGGCTGGTTGGGCCCGCGGGGGTGGTGCCCGGTGGTGCCCGGTGGTGCCCGGTGGTGCCCGCCCGCTTCATTTCCATCATTGTACAGCGACCCAGACCCTCCGCATCCCTGCACAGGCCGTTTGGTCTCTCCCCCTCCCTTTCCTTCTGCGCTTGCATGTGCAAGACAGAGTGAGCTATGAGTTCAATGCCCAACTCCTGCAGTACGCGAAGGCTAATACTGCTCACACATTATTGGACAGGTGTCGGTAGAGCGAGGTGGGCTAGAGCTCTCCGGCTAGCTCTATTCTGTTTGAGAGCCTCTTCCTCTCCTCCCCCCTCTATCTATCCATCTATCTATCTATCTATCTATCTATCTATCTATCTATCTATCTATCTATCTATCTATCTATCTATCTATCTATCTATCTATCTATCTATCTATCTATCTATCTATCTATCTATCTATCTATCTATCTATCTATCTATCTATCTATCTCGCGTTCTCTCGCGTGTGCTCTCTCAGATGGACAGGGAAGGTGAAAGAGGGTCGTTGTGGCAGTGTGTTCGGGTTACTGTCCTGCTGTCCACACCTCCTCTCTCTCTCTCTCTCTCTCTCTCTCTCTCTCTCTCTCTCTCTCTCTCTCTCTCTCTCTCTCTCTCTCTCTCTCTCTCTCTCCCTCTCTCTCTCTCTGCCCGATGGAAACAACCTGCAACAAAGTAAAGTTTTCCGGGCGCAATGAAAATGGACACGCCGCGGTCAAGTCTGCGGGGACAGCCGACACCCCCACCCCTCCGCTGTAAACACGCGATGCGTAGTGCTGGAAGAGAGAGAGAGAGAGGGGGGGGGGACCCGTAAAAAACGGAGAATCCAAGTGCATAACGCCTGCGTGACACTCGGGACGTGCCTCCGGCCTCGGGCAGAAGAATAACAACTTTCGCCATGATTCTGCGGACGACTGAAAATAAAACAACACGCATTATGGTTTTGAAACGACGTCCCACTCCCTTCCCCTCTGATTGGCTCACCAACGTGGGTGTCATCCACAGTATATCCGTCGGAATTTTCTCGCACAGCTAAAACTGCGGGATAGTGCCGCCGAGCGCCTGCGAATGGCAGGGTAGGCCAGCCCGCGCGACACGCATGCGTGCAGAGGCCGGGGCTGCCTACCCACCAGGCGCCGTGTATGTATGTAAGGGAGCGCTCCCAAACAACGTGACCTTCTTCGTATCCTCGCAGGGTGTGTAACGGTGGTGCTGGAGCAAGACTGTCGTTGGCACGGTCCCTAGCGTGAGACTGGGTGCGTTCGATTCCCACGCTGATTTTTCGCGTCCAAATGACCAAAGTTTCGAAACCAAGCATGATGGAGACATTATTTTAGAGTGTACCTGCGAATGGAAGGACGTGCTTTAAGGACGTCCGTGCGGCGGCGGTGCGCTGCTCTGACCGCAAGTCGTGCTGAAGCGGCGCGGGGGGCCCAAGTCAACGTCCCTGGGAGCGGCGCCTGCCAATCCGAGGGCGATTCCGAAAGCCGGACCAACTAGTTCCGATCCCAGATATACTTCGGCGGCTTACGGATTCGTGTGCCTTCTGGTCGGTCTGCCACCACAGAGGATCAGAGAGAGAGAGAGAGAGAGAGAGAGAGAGAGAGAGAGAGAGAGAGAGAGAGAGAGAGAGAGAGAGAGAGAGAGAGAGAGAGAGAGAGAGAGAGAGAGAGAGAGAGAGAGAGAGAGAGAGAGAGAGAGAGAGAGAGAGAGAAAATGGGGTGGGGGGGGGGAGGGAGAGAGACACAGGGGGAGCTGCGACGGGAAAAGAAAGAGGGCTACGTAGTCGGCCCAGACGACACACAGGAGAAATCGAAGCCGATTAGGTCCCTAATGTCCCATACCACAATGCGGCACAGAGAGAAGGGGGCACGGCCGAGGCCAAGGGCACGGCCCAAGATAGAACATGACAGGGATTGAGGTTCCTTCTTGTATGGGTGTCGGACTCTCGGGATTGAGGACAATATGGAGACGGTGCTCGGGCAGCAGGGTAAGTGCAGGTGGAAAAAAAAAACCTGACGATCAAAAAAGTCAGACAGGGTTAACACTAATAAGCACCCTCCAAAAATCAGCAGTTTCGGAAGTTTCGCCACGTTTGAGAAGGGAGTGTACTTACCCTACGCACGGTTGTATGCGGTCACAGCTCGCGGTTGTGCGCGCGGCCTGGGTGTAAACAACGAGAACGACATTATTTGACTATGCACGACGCCCACCATCCGAGCGCCACTTGTCACATATCCATTCGTTACACTGCGGCGGTAGGTGCCAACGGCCAGTATCCCCCCCCCTCTCCCCCGGCGGACATGGGCCGGGCCCCGGGCAGAAGAGGCCTGCTAAGTAACTAGATTTGCATGGATTAGGAGGGGATTTAGACCCCTGCCACCTACAACGCTTTCGCATCGCACCCCCCACGACGCGCCTGACAGCCGCCTGGTCCACCTCACATCAACCCCTAAAACCCACCCCTGCCTCGTATCCTCGATCAGTTTTCGCCCCCCCCCCCTCGCCCCCTCAATATCTCCCACCGGGCAGGACACGAGGGACGAGGATCCCCCCCCCCCCCTCCCTCTCTCTCCCTCTCTCTCACGGGTTTTCCTGATTGGATGGACTAAATTGACCCGCGAAAATTTGAAACGTGCGCGGACTGCCGTTATATTGCCAGGTAAAATGTCATTGCCAACGGTGAAGTTGCCGCTCTGACCTCCCCCCCCCTCCCCCCGCCCCCCTCACCATTCCCATATGATATCCAATACGCGGAAGTACGACCGTCACAATACGCGGACATGTAATCTCGATTCCCCGACACATGGCAGGGAGGAAGCGAGAATTATATCGTCGGGATGGTACAGTATTTAACTGAACGCCTCGGTGTCAATGTGGTGACCTCCGCCTCCTTCCTGTATCGCTTCACTCTACTCCTGGGAAGAATAGGCGCGAAACACACATACAGCAAGGCGTTATGATTGGGGAGCCTCCTAACTAAAAATACTCCGGCGTGCCAAACTCAGCCCCCCTCCCTAGGCGAAGGGGGGATGGGGGAAGGGTGAGGAGGGACCGGGGGGGGGGGGGCTCTGGGTTTAAGCCGGGGCGCCACGGGGGAACACACAAGCGGTCAGCAGCCGGCATGCGTTCTCTGGCTGTTTCGCGGTGCGCCCTGCTCGGAGGCTGTCGGCGAAGTCGCCAAGACGTCGCCTCCCTCCCTCTCAGCCCCCCGCTGCCCCCTGTCGCTCAGCTGTGGTGGTGCAGGGGCGAACGGCCGCAGGGGGCCTTTAGTCTCTATCCCAGGTACCTGGGCGCCGCGCGTCCGAGTGCGTTCGAGTCCCCGCTCCCAGAGCGTGCGTGCGTGCGCGTGTGTGTGTGGGTGCGCGCGTGCGTGTGTATGTGTGTGAAGTGTCTGTGTATTAGTGCGAAGCAGCAGCAAGCCGTTTTCGGATACCTGAGATCGGAAGGTGAGTCTGCTACGCCGCACCGCCACGGCGCCGCAGCCGCGTTGCTGCTGGCCGAAAATACGCTACCCGGAATTCGAGAGCGAGAGCATGTCGTGCGCAGCAGTTAGCATGCTAGAGCACATATTTTTCATAGTTAGCATGCTAGAGCACACATTTTTCATACAAACAGAGTGAAGCGGTGTTTTTCTTTTCTTGCCCCGTTCCAACGTTGAAACCCTTACCTATAACTTTTGTTCCGGAATACAAGCATTTTTTTGTGCCACCGTACTACAAACAAGAAATTTTGTATGTATTACGAACATTTTGTATGTTGTACTCACTAAAGTTTGAAACGTGTTTCAAAAATATTACAAAAATGTTCGTAATACACACATTCAGCAACTGTACTTCGGTGCGGCACAATAAAGTTTGTATATTACATATTAAAAGCAAGTAGGTAAAATCCCTTAAACCCCTAAAATATGCCATTAAGTCAAGTCACCTCACCGAAAGAAAGATGTTCCGCGTGACGGTGAAAAATCAGTACAGCAAAATCATCAATCAAAGCTAGAGGGATCACGGAGGACGCCGGTCCGCTTTCCCTGTGCGTACAGGCATGAAGGTCACGCGTATGCCAAAACAAATATTTCATAGGCAGCGTTTTATGAATCGTTGGGGCCGGGATAAATACGAGGGAGGCCCACCAGGCGGCCGGGGCTGAGCACCGGCCTGTCGCTTTTGCACTAAAAGAGATATTTGGACCACGGCGGCTGGCAAGCGGCGCGGCGGTAAATGCCCCCGGCGATATTTAGTGCACGTTTAGCAGCCGTCGAAAAGCGTGATGATTATGAAGCGAAACGCGGCCCGTGGGTGGCCGTAGATATTTATGATTTCATTATGCCGTCTTCGCGGCACGGAGCGGCGGAGGAGAAAATCGGCCAGTGGCAGAGCTGAGACTCTAGGGGGAGGGGGCAGTAATTTAGTGAGTCAGCAACGTCAACAAATATGGCCGCCTCTGTTGCTGCCGCCGCCTGTCTACGCGCGAGCCGAGCCGATTTCAAGGTAGCCAAGGTCAAGAAGGCGATATTTGTCATTCGGAAGGGGATCTGAGGGAGGAAAGTCATCCCTCGAGGGCCAAAGTGGTAAATCACGCATCCCTCCGAGCAGGGGGCGGGAACAACTGTGACCGTCCGCGGAACCCTGCGCCACGCGGGCGGCGTGGCGATTGTTCCTTGTCGCTCCTTCAAATGGCTGGTAGACTCTCGACTGGGATGAAAAATTTGATGACACATTCTGATTTCTTACATCATTTTTTTACGTGAGTGGGAAAAGCGTGGTGGTTCATGACGCTCTTTCAAAAGTGCGATGTCTCCCACGCCACACTCTTCCAACAGTGTGGTGGGGTACTCATCGCATTCTTCCAACAGTGTGGTGGTGTACTCACCACACTCTTCCAACAGTGTGGTGGGGTACTCATCACATTCTTACTCTTCTGACAGACTGGTGGAACCTATCACAGCTTTGGAAGAGCGTGTTCCTAAGGTGTGATGCCCAACTCCTGCTTTTGTACACTGAGAAAAATCGTTTCTCACCTCGAGACCAGACCGGGAATTTTGAGAACATTGGGGTTGGCTCAAGAGCGGGTGGAGAATAATCTCTGGATCCAATCCCATTGTTCTCTAAATTTCCGGTCTGGTTCCAAGCTGAGAAACGATTTTTTTTTTCTGGGTGTAGATTGGCCATCACTGGTCCATTAACTCTACACCACGCTTTTGACAGTGCCTGCTCAGAGGACTCGCACGGGGCGGGTGTGACCGATGACCATGGCAATCTGCCGAAGCCATACGGCGGGGCGCGGCGGGGCGCGAGGCGTCGGTGGTAGTCAGGAAGTGTTCCGGCTCGGATGCCGAACCGATGCGATCTCGGGTTGCTCAAAGCTCTCACAACGCGGACAGCACGGGCGGACCGCCACGACAGAGCCAGCAGCGACACGGAACTGTCCCTGCACCCTCCCTCACCCCCACGGCACGGCCCTGGCAAGGACCATGCCTCATTACCCTGTTGATTTGCTGTGTGGAATGTCGTTGCGCGGGCGTATCTGATGTGGACTGAGGACGAAGAGGACACGGCGAAGGAGACACGGGAAGGACACTCTCAACACACGGTTTCCCTCCCCATCCCGGTTTCTCTCTCTCTCTCTCTCTCTCTCTCTCTCTCTCTCTCTCTCTCTCTCTCTCTCTCTCTCTCTCTGTCTCTCTCTTTCTCTCCCACACACACAAACACACGGCGAAAGTGATCGATGTGGCGCCAGCGGCAGAGGAGGTTTAAATGAAACCACCGCGCTACTCGGCGTTCCTCTCAAACACTTTCTTCTCTCTGTAAATGCGTTCTATGCATGCGTACAAATCACATCATTTGTATTGGTTCCAGCACCTGCCATGCGTTGACCCCCTCTGAGGAAGCGGCCAGACAGATGAGCGGTGCCTGTCATAGCTCGCGGTCCTCTGTTGGGGTCGGTGTTGGCGGGGGGTTCCCCTTGTGGTTCCCCTTGGGGTTTCCCTTGGGGTTTCCTTGGGGTTCCCTTGGGGTTTCCCTTGGGGTTCCCTTGGGGTTCCCTTGGGGTTCCCTTGGGGTTCCCTTGGGGTTCCCCTTGGGGTTTCCCTTGGGTTCCCCTTGGGTTCCCCTTGGGGTTCCCTTGGGGTTCCTCTTGGGGTTCCCCCACTACCCCGGCCCCTCACCGCCCCTGTCCCTCACCCCTGTCCCCGCGGCGCACGCCTCCTCACCTTCGTTACGACTCCCATCGAGGTGTCGGGCGGCTTGGCAGCGCTCTCCCTGTGCGATACACACACACTCACACACGAACGCACACAGACAGAACGTCGCGCCAACATCCAAACAACATCCAATACAGCGATTTTTTTAAAATAACGATCTTGACACACGGCAGCTCAGTGCAGTGGAGTGCGCGCGGCCTTGCCTCTAGCCCGCAACCCTCTCCCAGAAACACCCCGCCGCCGGCGGGCTGCGAACCCGCGAAACCCCGCGTCGGGTGCACAGTGACAAAGGCTCGGTGTGTGAAAACTGCGCCCGAAATACCCAAGCCAGACGCTGTCCTGTCTGAACGCACGGCGGACACCAGCCGGCAGAACAAACGCCGGCAGTAAGTTCCGCGGGAGTCCCACTCACGGCCGCCCGAATCAAAGCTCATTCATCGCCCGTGCTGCGTGGCTCAGGGGCTCAGCAGCCGGGCTCAGCAGCCGGGCTCAGCAGCCGGGCTCAGCAGCCGGGCTCAGCACTCTCGGCAAGAAATGAGAAGAAAAAGTGGGAGAGATAGACGCGGAGCGGCGAGAGGAACCCGAGGATGAGCCGCGAACGTTCTCATACCGTGCGGCCCGGCATGGCCGGCTCCCAGAAGCAGTGCCGGGCGCTGGGGTAGCTGCTCAGTGTCCCTGGGGCGTTGCGGCCCTGCCCGGCCCACGGCCTTCGCGCTGCCAAATAACGCCGCGCAGCCGTTCCGTGCGGCCAGGGGCCAGCCCAGGCCGTACCATCACTAGGCCGTGCTCGCGGTCGGCGACCGCAGAGCCGTGCAGAGCTGTCCGTCCAACTGTGTCTGTGCCCGGGAGGGAACCCCTCACGAAAAGAAGACCAAGGAATTAGTGATCACAGCTAATTTTTAAGTTGATTGACAGACAAGCAGTAAATTTTGGTTTTGAGAACTAAAATTTGTTTGGAGGAAACTAATGGGGAAAATAATCATATGCCATGACACATACAAGTTCAATTTTAATTTTTCAGACGGTGTTTTTCTTCCTTATTTCTTGCCTGCATTCTCCCTCTTCCCTATGCTTTGTTATAGCCATACTTGTGCGGACCACGCGTTGGAGTGCACGCTTCACGTCACAGCGGGGTCCCCGGCCGCTCATACAGGTGCGAACTGACTGAAGTCTCCCGCGCGGCGCGGCGCCCTCGGGAGGGAAACAACTTGTATTTCTCGTATGAAATAAATCACGAAGGGGGACGTGTCCGAGGATGTGTGGGCCCGGTGGGCCGCAGGGGGCGGCAGCAGGGGGCCACGGGGGCGGCAGCAGGGGGCGGCAGCAGGGGGCCACGGGGGCGCGGACCCCGTCGGCGGAGGAGGCCGAGGCGAGCCGGGAGGGCGGATGGAGATTTGATGGATGGTGTGGGGATGGACAGACGCAAAGAGATTGGACGGCCGCAGAGATGGACAGCAGAGCGGACAGGACAGCGGGACGGGACAGGCCGGACCATTCCCTTCCCCCTTTTAGCCGCTACTTCATTACTCTCTTGACAACAGGCAACGTCTCTCTGGACGAGTGCCGCCGTGGCCCGCGGCCCGCTGCCCAGTATACCAGCCGGCCAAAGTACACGGCAGCCTCTCTTACAATCCGCGCGAAGCAGGGGGGGGGGGGGGGCAGGGGGCAGGTCCGTGCCCCGCCGCGCCCCGCTGGGCTCGCTGCTGCCTCTGTCGTGGCGCTCCGCTCCTCGTGCTGTCCGCGCTGTGAGCTTTCAGCAAGCCGAGATCGCATCGGCCTCGCTCCCTCATCACCCGACACGACATTTCTTAATTCGCACTCATGTGCCCTCCTGTGCATGAGCTGCCCTGTGCTGCGTGTGTAACGCCGTGATGTCGTGTGATGTTCCGGGATCCGCCGTGTCACCTGGGTGCCAAAACATACGGTTCCTTGTCGGTTGCCGCCCCCTCCTCCCCCTCCCCCACTTCTCTTCATCCTCCCCCTCCTCCGCCTCCCCCTCTCCTCCTTCTTCCCCTCATCTGAGTGCCAGAAAGACGACGAGGCGGCAAAGCGATGCGTCGGAGCAGGGGTGGCGATGTCACCTAGTTATGAGCGAACAAAGGGATCATCCATTTGCTGGTCGGTCCAACGATATACCAGGTGTATCATTGGCCCCGGGCAGTTTCGGTTTTAGGCAGTCCCGGCCAGAGGCGTGAGACAGAAAGAGACGGAGATAGTGCGTTGCGGGACTGCCTAAAACCAAAACTGCCCGGGGCCAATGATACACCTGGTATTGTCGCAATGGCAATCGTTAGGAAATCGGGCCGGTCTGGATGTAAATGACGCCTGCCGGGTAGGCAATCGAGACTTGCGTGCGGTGCGGGCTTGCCTACGCAGCAGGCTGTCGACGCATAATCATTAATGACTCCGCTGCTCCGACAACAGCTCTGCCTCCGTCCCTCCCCTGTGGGCACGGAGCAGTGAGTATACGTCTCTAAGGCGCCTTGTGTGCACGCGGGCCACAGCCCGCACGGATCCTTTGCAGCCAGCGTCGTCACCCAGAGCCAGAGCGTGTCGCCCTCCTGGGACTAACAAGTAGTGCAAAATATCGAGCTTGGCGAGGGGACAGACGACTCGCCGCGACTCTCAAAGGAACGGCGAGTCGACGAATGGATCTCAATGGAGGTTTCATTGCAATCTGGGGCAATCATTGCATTCATTCATTCATTCATTCATTCATTCATTCATTCATTCATTCATTCATTCATTCATTCATTCATTCATTCATTCATTCATTCATTCATTTAATTCGTTCATTGCACTCTGGGGACGGGCAGACCACCGCCTGCGTGGGTAGGCCAGCCCGCCCGACACGCGCGCACTGCGGCGCGATGGACAGACTACCCACAAGGCGCTCTCCGCTGGACACGCTAACGCGATTTCCTCTTCAGTTTTGTTGTTCACCCTGCTTTTGTGTATTCCCCTTCTTGCTTTTCTCCTCCCTTTACTCTCTCCGCTTCACCTATCTCTTCTTCTCCTTATTCTTCTTCTTCTTCATCTTCCTCTTCTTCCCCCCATCTCCTTGAAACGCCGTCTACACGTCGTCACGCCTTCTTCGTCACGCCGCCTTGCTTTTCTGCAGGGCCGCGCGTGAAATATTGAGAGGCCCGCGTGAACCTCACCCCCCCTCCCCCTTTCCACCCCTCCTCCTCTTCCTCTCCCGTCTCTCTTCGAGTCTCCTTTTGCTAATTTAGTAGCCGTTGAGTGTTTAGATGGGGCGCAACTGCCTCACAGGGGGGACAGTTTTATCACTCGGCGTCGCCACGTGTCCGGGTCCGTCACGAGTCCGCCACGCGTCCGTCACGAGTCCGACACGCGTCCGCCTCGCGTCCGTCACGAGTTTGCGACGCGTCGGCACGCGTCGGCACGCGTCAGCACGCGTCACGACGCTGGCGGCGGCACTGCTCGTGCTGTCGAGGACCATGGGCGGCGACACAAGTGAAGTGAGGGCTCGAGGGGTGGCGGCGGGGGCGGCGGGGGCGGCGGGGGCGGCATTCCTCGGGAGACGTGGCGGAGGCGGAGGGCTGACTGCATCGTCCTCATCGCCCCAACCCCGACTGCCGCGGCGCCGCCGCCTCCACCACTGAATGGAAAACGGCTGCTCCTGCAAGCGCCGCCGTTTTTCAGTCAGACTCTTAAATTCCGACCGCGCGGCGCTACAACCCCCCGCTACCTCACCCCCGCCTAACTGCCGCCGCCCCCACCGCCGCCCCCGTCCCCGCCCCCCGCCCTCCTGTCGGTGTCCTTGTGGAACCTTGTCGCGTCCGCCTCGGCGCATATCCGCCTTTATTCTCGGGCTGCCGCTCTTCCTCGATTTTTCCCACTCCACACCATATTTCACTTAAAATTAGCATGAGCGAAAGAAGGCGGGCTGGCATGAGGGTGCTCCCCTTCCCTCTTTCTCTATCTGTCTTTCTGACTGCCTGTCTGTCTCTGTCACTCTGCCTTTCTTCATTTCTCGCATTTCTTCTCTGTTTTAATTTGACGCTCATCTTAAGAAGTGACGCAGCGACGAAATCACAACGGCGGCACGGCAAAGCGAAACACTCTCTGCCCGCCTGCCTGCTAACCTGTCGCTCTCTCTCTCTCTTTCTCTCTCCCCCCCCCCCTTTTCCACCCCCCCACACACACACACACACACACACACACACACACACTCCCTCGCTCCCCCTCTCTATCTACCCCGCCCCCATTTCCGTCGGTATGTCTCTCTCACCGTATCTCCTCGCTCTCCATACCCTAGGCATACCCGTACTATGTACTCCGCTTCATCCGCGTAGGATCTGAACAGCACCTCTGAGGGCCGTGGGCCGCGGTGCTGGTGCCAGTGTTTGCCCCCGGCTGTGCTTCCGGCTGTGCCTCGGGCTCTGCACATCTCCGGTCCGGGGGCGTGGCGTGGCGTGGCGTGGCGTGGCGTGGCGGGGCGGTGGTCCATGGCACCCCGCGGCCCTCCTTGGCACCTCCTTGTGTCTCCCGAGCCGCGTTAGAGACGCCATGCGTCGTCCTGGCTGCAAAATGATAACAAATGCTCTGAAGGGTTTACCTCTGCGTGCCCCACAGCTGCGGGCCGCGGGGCTTCACGCAGAAAAATGATTAGTTGCCACAACGAATTTCTTCGTTGATTTTGGGACAGGCAGCGTATTTTGTGGTCTAGAGCGCCAATGCATGCAGCGTCTGTATAATATTACTAAAACAAGAGTGAGGACTAGAAATCCGTAAAAAAGTTGTGGTTTTATTTTCCTTCTTCTTTAAACTCGTGTAAAAGATGTAGATTGAGATGCTACACCGACATCCCCCCCACCCCATCTCCTCCCGGACCGAGTTCGTAAAACTTGCGCCCCGCCTCCGCTGCCCGCAGCACACACATACTGCCTCTCGTGGTGTTGTTGATGTTATTCTTTACTCGCAACTTGAGAAATAATAAGCGGCAACTTTCACCCACTTTTGTCTTTTGCGTTTTTCTTTTGCCGTATATGGGGGCATAAATCACCCTGGGCTCAAACGCAGCCGCGCCACGCCACGATACGCCACGCCACAGCGCGTTCAAGTAGAGGCGGTCTGAGCGGCGCCGGGGGCCGGGGGCGGGGGCGGGGGCGGGGGCGCGCTGAGCCCAGCAGACACTGCTCCAGCCGCTGTCGCAGGGGTGTATCAAACCGCAAGGCGGCTCCCCGCCGCTCCCCGCCGCGGCTTGAGCTGCACAGTCGCGGACTGGATCGCGTTTTTCGTCGCTGCCAGTGACAGCCCAATCCCAACTCGAACCGCGCGATGTGGATCGACCGCGGACCCTGCGCACCGCACACCTCTCACGACGGGCTGGAAAGAAATACAGAACAAAAAGGGGCGGGCGGGCGTGTACATCAAGGCATCAACTGAAGCACGGGTGCGGCGTGGAAACTGATTCCTATTGAAGTTCCACTATTCCAGCAGAGAAGAATTACTGTTTAATGCGGTGCCAAGAATGTAGTCGTATTTTGGACGATTTATTTTCTACGCATGCAAACAAGTTCGAGCCATATACATATTCTAAGCACTGAAACGACTAAATTGTTTTCTCTCGTGGCGAGAGCTAATTTGGCACTCGATACACCACGCCAATGAACAAGAATAACACTTTCTCATTTTTCATGCGGCCGTACAACGTTTCTCTTCCTAATGCTCGGCACATAAAATTGCAACATTTTGTGGGACAAATAGTGCCCCGTGTCATTTAGAGTAATGCATGACAGGGAGCCTGGCGGGTAGCCCGGTGGGGCGGGACTGTGCGGTCCAAGGGATACATACGCCACTCCCAAACAATGTGTGTACAAGTGAATGCGAGTGCGGGAGTGATCAGAGCGTGAAGAGCAGCATAATTTGTCAACTTACATGGGAAAATAAGAGCGAATGTGGAGTGTGGAAGATTTCGGAAGCCCGGCGGACAAGGGGTGTGCCGAGTGGTGCTCTCCTTGGCCCAGTGCGAGAAATGGTTCATCCATTTGATGTTCGAATCGACGTCAAAATCGACTTTTCATCGATTTTTGGAACTAAAATTGCATCGATTCGATGTCGAAGATGTAAATTCGCGAAAAATCGAGCTTGTATTCCTGACTGTGTGGCGCGGGCCGCGGGCGGAGGGTCGGGGCGGCCTGATTTGCACGTGTTGCTGCGGCACTAAACCCGGTTAGCGGACGGGAGGCGGCCAGCGCTTTTATCTGCTGATTACACGAAATTGAAGAGCACCGCCCCTTGTGAGGCGTGGTGCGGGCGATGGAGGGCGGAGGGGTAGCCGAAGGAGCCCCCCTAAAGCACGCTGGAAATGCTGCAGAGATTGCTCCGCCGCGCTAAACGAGGGCGCCCGTGAAATCGGGAGCAAGCGACGCGGCATTCGCCCCGCAGCGGAGGAGCCCTGCTCGGCCCGGCTCTGCCCGGCTCGGCTCGGCTCGGCTCGGCTCGGCTCGGCTCGGCTCGGCTCGGCTCGGCTCGGCTCGGCTCGGCTCGGCTCGGCTCGGCTCGGCTCGGCTCGGCTCGGCTCGGCTCGGCTCGGCTCGGCTCGGCTCGGCTCGGCCCGGCTCGGCTCGGCGCGATGCTCTGGCGGTGGTGTGACCGGCGACAGTCGTCTCGGCTGGTTTAACAAGGCACTCGCAGGACGCCGTCGCCGTTCTGGCAGCATCGGCCGCCCCCCTCCCCCGCCCCCCTCTCCCCCGCGATGTCTACGGCCGGGCCGGGTGGGGGTGGCGCTAGTCGGACGACGTCGTGGCCAACAACACTCCCAAGGATTCGCTCCCCCTTGGGAATCATCCCTAAAATGCACACGTTGATGTTTGCGCCCCTGTACAATTAAAGTACTGCCACCTGGCCCAGCTCACTCACATCCCCCGCATCAGAACAGGTGACCCCACTTTTGGGATCCTGGCTTGTCATTTGTAAGCCCCTAACCGCCCCAAATTAGGGTATAATCAAGATCTTTGTGAGTGCATATGACGCCTGGTGGGTAGGCAATCACCGAGTCCTGCATACACCCGTGTCGTGCGGGCTGGCCTACCCGAGCATTCACAGGCGCTCGCAGCTCGCAGTTTCTTACCGAGTAGACGTTCAGGAAGGAGTGAGCTCACCGAACGAATTGTTGATCGTCTTTATTGTCGCATTCGGAAGGTACCTAAGCAGGTGGTTAGGTGGGGGTGCGGGGGGGGGGGGGGGGGGACAGGGAAAGGTGGTGGTGGTGGGGGTAGGGGGCAAATAGCCCTGCTGCGACAAGCTGTCCCGGGCCGGTGCCCCCACCGCCACTCCCGAACCCTCGCCACGTTCCACCGGTAGGACTGCAGTGGCAACTATTACAGTGTGACGCGGCCGATCGGCCAACCCCTCCCTTCAGACTCCCACTCCCCCTCCTCCCCCTCTCTCCTTCCCCCCGCCTCTTGGCAGGTCAGTAGCACATAGTCGGCAAGGGGAACATAGCGTACGAAATACGCCCCCCCCCCCTCTGAAAAAATGAAAAACACCAAAGAAGATTCTCCCACATATGTGGGATGAGGAACAACACAAACGCCGCCGACCAGATGCGGAAGGAGAGAAGGGGAGGGAGAGAGGGTAGGGAGGGAACGAGGTAGAGGGAGGAAGGAAGGAGGGGAGGGGGACAAAAAGCCCGGGAGCGAGAAAGAGCCATGAGGAGCAATTCCGACGTCGCTAATGACGAATATTTCACGGCGTTCACTGCGGTTAGGCCCACACCTAACGGGCCCCGCGGGCTTCCCCCCCCCCTCCACCGCTTCTCCTTTAGTGCTCCCCCCCCCCTCTCCTTGCCGTCCCGCACTTTACCCCGCCCCCTCGCCCGGCCAAACGCAGGGCGTTCCTTGGGTGTCCGTTCCCGCTATCATATCTCGGTTAGCCCGGTCTTGGCCCGACCTGGTCCGCAAAATGGCTGCATCCCACAAAGCATTCTCCACCGACCGATCTCTCTCTCTCTCTCTCTCTCTCTCTCTCTCTCTCTCTCTCTCTCTCTCTCTCTCTCTCTCTCTCTCTCTCTCTCTCTCTCTCTCTCTCTCTCTCTCTCTCTCTCTCGGACTTCTGGAAGGAGTGAGTGTGACATAAGCAGGCCGCGCTGGAGACTGCATAGCGTAGTCCTGTCTGGGGCTGACCTCTCGCTACGGGCACCCAGAGACGTTTTGCATCCTCTCTCTTCCTCTCTCTTTTTAGCAGATGATACATTTATCATCACCAATAGCCTCAACAGAAACAATAATATAAAGATAATGTATCAGCGGCTTGTACTCTCATGCAGAGGCAGGCAAGCACGCAGAAGTATTATACCGCATGGGGGCCGCGTTCTGCCGTCCGTCCGTTCGTTGCCCATCGCTCCCTCTCTTTCTTCTCTCCGTCGCGCTGCGCCGCGCCGCGCCGAGTCGCGCACTCCTCTTTCTCTCTCTCCCTCTCCTGTTCCCTTCTTAGCGCCGCGCCACACCGCGCCGCGCACTCCTTTCTCTCTCTCTCTCTCTCTCTCTCTCTCTCTCTCTCTCTCTCTCTCTCTCTCTCTCTCTCTCTCTCTCTCTCTCTCTCTCTCTGAACACCCCCCCCCCATCCCACCCTCCCCCGCGGTGGTCTGTGCAGCACTTTGCACGCACACCAATCATTCGAAAACAAGAGACGACCTTGGAGGCACGGAGGTGATGGCTCCCCGAAGAACAGCGCCGCGAGGGGGCAGCGGCAGCGGTGGCGGCAGCGGTGGCGGCCCTGGAGGCGGGAGTGGGGGTCGTGCAGCTGCAGCGGTGGTGGAGGGATTTTTATTCGATCTGCGTCCGGAGAAAGTGCAGATCAGGAGCGGACGCTGGCCCAGTCGTATTATCGCTCCTCGGGGATCGGTCCCGGGTCTGGGGGAAGGGGGGGGGGGGGGGGGGCAGTTGCGGTTGTCACGCTGACGCTTCGGCATTCGCAGTATTTGTGAAGAGGAAAGATATGTCCGCAGAATACGAAGGATATAGCAGGTTTGTTTTGCCTCGCCGTTAAACAACTACCCGGGCCTACTCCCGCAATACACACTGCAAAAGGATTCTAATTCAGTGGCGGGGTATTGGCACGGCAGGCTGGGCTGTCGTGTCCCCGTATCCCTGATTTTGGAAGGCGTTTTTGTTTTTCTTTCATCCAGCCTCGCTCACTTTTTTTGTGGGACACTGGGATTGGGGCGCGCAGAGATATCTGTGTGTTTGTTGTGTGTCTGTCTGTCATTCTCTTTGTGACGATTAATTAGGGCCGCGGCGCCTCCTAAAAACGTTTCACTGTTCGAGCTCTGCTATTCCCCGCTGTACTGTCGTGCCCGCGGCTACAGATGACACGGGCTCGTTCACAGCAGCTTCCAGAGCATTAGTAAACAACACAACTTCGGTCGGCAGCAGCTGCCCTCCAGCAGCTGTGTATTGCTGGCCGCTGGGAGCCGCACTGTTACCCCTGGAGGCCGCGCCACCCGTGCCACCTCCTGGAGAAGATGCTCCGTGCTGCCCCCTGGAGGCCGTGCTGCCCCCTGGAGGCCGTGCTGCTCCCTGGAGGCCGTGCTGCTCCCTGGAGGCCGTGCTGCTCCCTGGAGGCCGTGCTGCTCCCTGGAGGCCGTGCTGCTCCCTGGAGGGAGGCCGTGCTGCTCCCCCCTGGAGGCCGTGCTGCTCCCTGGAGGCCGTGCTGCTCCCTGGAGGCCGTGCTGCTCCCTGGAGGCCGTGCTGCTCCCTGGAGGCCGTGCTGCTCCCTGGAGGCCGTGCTGCTCCCTGGAGGCCGTGCTGCTCCCTGGAGGCCGTGCTGCTCCCTGGAGGCCGTGCTGCTCCCTGGAGGCCGTGCTGTCCCCTGGAGGCCGTGCTGCTCCCTGGAGGCCGTGCTGCTCCCTGGAGGCCGTGCTGCTCCCTGGAGGCCGTGCTGCTCCCTGGAGGCCGTGCTGCTCCCTGGAGGCCGTGCTGCTCCCTGGAGGCCGTGCTGCTCCCTGGATGCTGTGCCGCCTCCTGGAGACCATGCTCCGTGCTGCCCCTGGAGGCCGTGCTGTCCCTTAGAGAGTCTACGCGCTGCTCACGCTCTGATCCCCGGCAGTCTCGCTGGCTGACAGTGCTGCCCCCTGGTGGCCGTGCTTGGCAGTCGCCTCGCTGGCGCGGCGCCTAATGACGGCCGGGCCGCTGCCGCTCCGCTCCCGACTGGCATCCTGCATCCTACTTAGTTGTTACTGCCGGTGGCGCTGGCCACGGACTGGGCCACGGACGGACAGGCCGCGTGGCTCACTTTGCAACAAACTCTACACTTAGGCAGACTTGGCCGCCCCAACGCACACTTCCGCTCGAAGCTGCCCCCCCCCCCCATATCTCGCCTACAAACGCAACAGTTGGGCATCATACTTTTCCCTTAGCGTGATGGTTGCAACACTGCAGGAAGAAGCGTGGTGGGTCGTCACGCTCTTCCAAAAGTGTAATTCTATCATATCTGAAAAGAAAACTGGTTTGGCATCCGATGTGGTAGTGTGCGATTGTGTGTTACTAAAGAGTGGAACTGTCGAATGGAAATGCACACGCCCTCTCGTGTCCGCTATCGCTATGTTTATTACGATCAAATGAACAATGCCCGACTGAAATTCTGTGCAGCGAGCGGACGACGAGAGAGAGAGAGAGAGAGAGAGAGAGAGAGAGAGAGAGAGAGAGAGAGAGAGAGAGAGAGAGAGAGAGAGAGAGAGAGAGAGGTGCGGAGCGAATATCCTATCCGAACGTACGGCCCCACCTCAATAACTCCCGTACTGTCCTTTGCCGCTGCCTTTTTTGAATATCACCCCTCCCTCCCTCCCCTTTCCCTCTCTCCTCCTCTCCCTCCGGAGAAAATCAGGTGGGAGAAAACTGTTTTGGAAGCGGAATAGAGGCGTGCGATTGGCTGCGTGTGCAGGGCGTGCCGTACCTCGGCCTATAGCCCACTCCCATGCAAAGCAGTAGGTTGTTTGCAATCATTTAAAATCCCAATTTCCCAGCGAGTGGTCCGTTCAGTGCCGCCGGCCTACTCTCACCCTCCACCCCTCCTATAAGCCTTCCTGGGTCCTGCGTGCCTCGAATTAAAGTTCCAGCGGTGGAAGTTGGGGATGAAAATGAATGAGAAGTGTGGAAGGGCTGGAAAGGGAAAGGGAGAAAGTGCAGGAGAGGGATGACGGCCGGCCGCAGGGTCAGGTTCATTGGTATACATTGTCGGGCCTGGTCCCCCGCTGGTCCCCAACGGTCCCCGGGTTCACCTCCGCACCACCAAAGGCCTACGGCCTCGCTAACCGAGTTCGGACCACGCGGGGATGTCTGCCGTCTGCCTTCCCGCATGGGGCGCGGGGGAGGGAGGGAGAGAGGGAGGGACGGAGGGAGGGACGGAGGGAGGGAGGGACGGAGGGACGGAGGGAGGGAGGGACGGAGGGAGTGAGGGAGGCACCAGCGCAGTGCCAGCCGTCTGCATGGTAATGCTGAGCGCCGGGGCCAGCGGTCACACGCAGGGGCAGCGGTGGCAGCGGAGGCAGCGGGGGCCACAGGTGGTTGGCTGCGTTGCCAGGCGACCGTTTCGGCCCCGAGGCGTGTTCGCTTCGCGGGGACTCGTGCCGCGGTGACAAAGCAGGCTCTGCCCGATCCTCCCGCGGGCAACCTTCCCGCGGTGACAGAGCAGGGCGATGAGAAAGTCGATCAGTCCTAACGAACGGCCACCGCGTGTATGAAAACACCGAGCGGTCGCAATAACGAGTCATTCCGGGAACCAAAACTAGTGCAGCTCAGCGATATGAGTTTGCGTGTGGAGCTCAAAGCAGCCCGCAGGGTAGCAGCCGCACAAGGCCACAACGGACGAGCTGAGCGAAAGTTCCAACGTCAACACGTGATAGTAGTATCGACTAGAAAAGTTTTAATGAATCGAGTTAATTAGGCTAACGTGGGGTGGTGCGATGTTTGAGCCAGCAGCGCTGGCCTCATGTTCAACAAGCCACGCGCCGCTACGCGCTTGCCACGCGCCGCCACCCGCCACCACGCGCCACCACGCCCCCCGCTGCCCCCCGCAGTCTACGTATGTCTCCCTCCCATACACCGGGCAGACGCGGAGACAGCCGACAGGTCGCCCGCCCGCACACACACACACACACACACACACACACACTCACACACACAAAAAAAAACTACGACAAGCGCTTCCCTCCCCCATTCTTTTTTCTTGGCTGCTGCCACGTCTTGTTTCGCGGCGCATGAATATTTATTTACAGACATCAGAGGTACACATCCTTACACTGTGCACCACCACAACACGTGTGCGCCAGACTATGCTATCCTGTTCTATGCGTAACCCGAGGAAAACAGCTTTTAGGCGCTAGGATAGCAGGTTAGGAAGGCAAAACAGCCTGGAGGATAGGCAATCTGGCCACAGACGTCAGCAGACTGCCTACCTTCTAGGCGTCCAGGACTATTTTTATTGATCTCCGGAATGTAGATAGAGGGCCCCAAAAATGCGCGTGAAGTCGGGGTAGGAAACGACCCCTGCAAACAGCAAACGGAGTTTGGTAGAACCAGGCCTTCACGTGTTACACCGACAGACTTGGCTGAACGCATTCTGGCGAGCACCTTGTCGTCCTACGGATCCACAATCTATCCTTGAAAGCCACAAAGAAGACCAGATTGTAAACAGGGCGTCTGTCGGGATCTGTGTTTAATCAAGTCGGAGCGTCTTGCGGCCAGTTCCCCTCCTCTGTTGAGAAAAGACGAGGACAGGAAGCACCTCGGCCTGCACACATACCCTCCACTGCCCCCTGCCCCCCCCCCTCACACACACACACGCGCACCTCCCGGGGGGGGGGGGGGGGGTTGTCTCTTGGGCTCTTCCAGGAGGAGCGTGCGACCTGACCCGGCCTGCCTGCCGCCCTGCTGCCGTGCTGAGCCCAGGCCGATCCCGGCCTCGGTGAAAAGGATGTTTGCTTAGGATTTTGGGCGGCCAAGCCGGTCTGCGTGACGGCAGGCATGTGGCCGTGGTGCGGGGCCTGGCAGCCGTGGGCGGCCACAGGCGGCCATAGGGAGGGAAGGGAGCGCCCCCCCCCCCCCACACACACACAGCCATGGGCGGCCACAGGCGGCCATAGGGAGGGAAGGGAGCGCCCCCCCCCCCCCCACACACACACAGCCATGGGCGGCCACAGGCGGCCATAGGGAGGGAAGGGAGCGCCCCCCCCCACACACACCTTCTGGACCATCCCGGATGACGGCGGGAGGGGAGTCCACAATCTACGTAACGCCAGCAACGGCCGGCTTAGTGAGGCTGACTACACCATCCGGCGTTATCTAATAGGCGGAGGAGGTGAAAAATATCACGATAACCGCCTGATTTTAAACGGTAAGGGACTTGTAGCGGCTATTTCAAAAACTTGGTCTTGCGTTGAAGATGGGAAACCGGAGTTAGATTTAATCTGCAGGCAAGATTTTAAAAAAATGCATCCTCCTCTTTTAATTGTTTTTAATCACGTGATTGTTTTGTGATGGGAAAAATGCGAGGGCGAGGCAAGCCTCATCGTGGTCACCTCAACAGTCAACACATACCTTTCGCAGTTGGTATCAGCAAAGATCATGTAACCCCACATGAAAGTCTCATAGCGCTCCGGGAAATACCCACCGTGCTCGAGTTTCCGGCGCGGCGCAAGCGTCCCCACGACCGCCCCGGATGTATAGCGTTACGAAATTTATGGAAGAGCCGAAAGTACCAGAGCGCAGGGCCAGCGGGGGTAGGCGGCTCGGCGTCTGTCTCGGATCCAGGCGGGCATGGCGGCATGGCCACTGCGCGCTCCCGACGGTGAAAAGGCCATCCAGGTGGGCTGAGCGGCTGAGCGGCTGAGCGGCTGAGCGGCTGAGCGGCTGAGCGGCTGAGCGGCTGAGCGGCTGAGCGGCTGAGCGGCTGAGCGGCTGAGCCGTGGCCGCGCGCGGTGCGCTAGCTGCGCTGTGTGCAGCCGTCCATCCGCCTCTGCCGGAGCTCTGCCGGGGCTCTGCCGCCCCCTTGCAGTCGTGAATATGGGCACAGAGCAAACACAATGAATGTTTCACCCACCGCCGCCACGGGTCACGCCAGAGGGACCGCTCAAAAATTACGTAGTTTCCCTCGATTTAGGTACAGTACTTTGCCGCTATATTGCTTGTGTAGCCGCCCCCCTAGACCCACCCCCGTTCGGTTAATGCCTTCTGGACCCCTTAAAAAGAGGGCAATCGGCGTTCCGCAGGTGACCCTAGACCTCCGCCGGTGGGCCCCACACCGGCCTGCGGGCCCCGCGCCCCGGGCTGAGGCTGCGGGGGCTGCGGCCGATCGCTGAATGAATGGGGATTCTCTCCGATTGCCAGAAGAGAGAGAGAGAGAGAGAGAGAGAGAGAGAGAGAGAGAGAGAGAGAGAGAGAGAGAGAGAGAGAGAGAGAGAGAGAGAGAGAGAGAGAGACAGAGACAGAGACAGATATAGAGACAGAGACAGAGACAGAGATAGACAGAGACAGAGAGAGAGAGAGGAAGCAGCCCTCTGACTCTCGTTTCGGCTAAATCGGAAGCACAGCCGTGACGTGCGTGAAGACAATATACCACCGTTCTGCGCTTGCGCCGCGGGGGCCGTCTTCCTCTCTCTCGCTGTCTCTCTCTCCTCTCGCCCTCGTTACGTGATAATTGCCACTTATTGCACCGAGCAGGTGTACAAGCACGTGTACACGCATGCAGTCTCCTCTCCCCCAATAGCCTCACACCTAAAACCCTTCGCGTACCCTTGCCAGGTCCCGTCAGCTTCTCCCCCCCCCCCCCCTCTCTCTCTCTCTCTCTCTCTCTCTCTCTCTCTCTCTCTCTCTCCCCCTTTGCCTAACCCCCCCCTCCGACGACGCTCACACACGGCCACCTGCAACACCTTGGTATCGGCTCCTCCTCGGTTGATTAGCCCTATTGGTGCCTAATGAGATATCATCACCAGCGGCTCCGCTGGCTCCGCTCTGCTTAACGACCACTGTCGCTGCCTGCCTCCCCCGGGATGGGAAGGCGGAGCCCCTGCGGGGTAGGCAGACCCGCCTGCCACGCACGCTGCATGGCTCGATCTGTTGCCTACCTATGCGGCGCTCTCCGCGCTCCGCCGTTTTACTTCCCATCCTTCCTTCTGTGTTTCTGTCGCTCTCTGTCTCTCTTTGTCTCTCTCTGTCTCTCTTTGTCTCTCTCTGTCTCTCTCTGTCTCTCTCTGTCTCTCTCTGTCTCTCTCTGTCTCTCTCTGTCTGTCTCTGTCTCTCTCTCTCTCCCACTCTTTCTCCTCTGCCTCTCTCTCTCTCTCTATCTGTCTCTCTGCCTCTCTCTCTCTATATGCCCCCCCTCACTCTCGCTCTCTCAGCAACCCTTACTGTCCGCCTGCCCTGCTTGGAATGCGTGTTCGCCTGGAAGCAGACTAATCCACTTCTCGTAGCCCAGACTGCTATGCGCGCGCCTTTCCAAATAAAAAGTTGCCGCACCGCCGCCGTCGGTCCCCACCAGAGGGGTAGGGGCTGGGGGCGGCAGCAGGGGCCGGGGGCGGCAGCGGGGGCTGGGGGCGGCAGGGGGCGGCTGCGGGGGCTGGGGGCGGCAGCAGGGGCTGGGGGCGGAGGCGGGGGCCACAGCTGGCTGGTGTGGTTCCCCGTTTGCAGAGGTACGCGCGGGGCGCCGCCGCCGTTGCGCTGGAAAATGGAAAACACACATTGACGGAGGGAGATACAGCCACGCAGGAGGAAAAGATGGAGCAGGACGAGAAGTTGGTGGCATTCAGATGTAGATGGTAGCCGCGGAATATTGTATAATCAGTTCGGTCTTCGACCCGCGAGACGGGAAACAAACTTTCCACGCCAATATGACTTTTGGGGCCGCGTGCGACCGGCCGCATACCGCCACGAGCGCACTCACTCTCTCTCTCTCTCTCTCTCTCTCTCTCTCTCTCTCTCTCTCTCTCTCTCACACACACACACACACACACACACACAGAGACAACACGAGGGATTCGAGGGCTTCCTCGGTTGGCATTTTATTTTAATTTTAAAAAAGCGGGGCAACAAGGGCGGCGCTCGCAACGGGAGGTGCTGTGCTGGAGAGTGATGCTGCCGCTGTGCAGTTTAAATACCGGGGAACGAGATTCGCCCCGCCTTCGTTTTAATTTCCATGTAATCCTCGTGCGCTCTGTTCCCGACGGCCGTCACAGCGGTACTCACCCAGAGCAGCGCGCGCGCTCGCACACACTCACACACACTCACACACACTCACACACACTCACACACACTCACACACACTCTCACACTCACACACACACACACACACTCACACACACACTCACACACACACACACACACACTCACACACACTCACACACACTCACACACACACACACACACTCACACACACTCTCACACACTCACACACACTCACACACACTCACACACACTCACACACACTCACACACACTCACACACAGGCACGCGCGTGCAGGCGGGGCATGAACACGGACAGACGAACTCATGCATGCTTATTCCGGGCTACACGCGCGGCCGACATGGCTACCCGCTACATGGCGCGGGCCCGGTCCGGCGGGGCAGCTGGTCAGTGCAGTGGTCAACACAGCGCGGAGAACATTCGCGGGGCGGGGCAGAGCGTCGACACCAAACACGACAGGACATCGATAACGAGAGTGGTAATAGGTCGAAAACGATCTGAATCGGAAATGTGGATGTGAAGATACATGCCAGAAAAAACAAAACGAGAATTTCATGAGGGTTTGGTTACGTCCTCCGCCTCAAAAGGACACGTCCTTCATCCGAGCTGCCTGACCCTACCAAACAGTCGTGACATATCGTCAGCGAGAGCTAAACTTTCAAATCTTTGACGTCGGCTCGTGGCTGACGGCGTGGCGGAGATACTCTCTGCCTCGGTAACCATCATGACACCCGCGCTTTGTTTCTGTTGATGTTCTTCTTGACTTCTTCATTTACGGTTTTGACCTTCTCCAAAATACCCTATGGCGTATTCCGGAGAAGAGCCGAAACGGAAGTAAGAAGTTGTGAAGAATCACAAAAGCGGATCCTGTATGAGGGGAACCGCAGCAGAGAGTATCTCCGGCCGCGGCGTGGGTCACGAGCCAACGTCAAACATTTGGAGGCTTCGTGGACGACGCCGCGGCCGGAGATACTCTCTGTTGCGGTTATTCTTCTTATCCCCGTTTCGGCCCCCCTCCGGATTACAACATTAGAACACGAACGCAGAGGACGCCGCCGCCCATGACGATTAACGTCGAGGAGGGCGACTGAGGATGAGGAGGTTCGCGGCTTGGGACTGCATGGAGGAGAACGGGGTTATTGTCAGGGTTGTGCCGCATTCCATTAGGCTGGCGCATGCCACACTGGTGACTGTATGGCTGCATATGCCGGTTAGCTGAGGTGCACCGCGGCCCGTCGTGGCCCCGCCCCCGGCCTCCGCACCGCCCCTGGCACTGCCCCCGCCCCCGCCACTGTCCGCAATGCAGCCGCCGAGGCCGGTGGCCCCCGCAGCCCCCGCAGCCCCCGCAGCCCCCGCCGGCCGGCGGTAGCTCCCAGAGTGGCCGCCTCCGTGCGCCGCGCTGACTGCGTGTATCTGCTCCGTGAGTTATTCGCCATCATCGTAAAAAAAAGTGGCGAACAGCAGCAGCAGCAGCAGCAGCAGCAGCAGCGGCAGCAGCAGCGGCAGCAAGCAGCAGCAGCGGCAGCAGCAGCGGCAGCAGCAGCGGCAGCCGTGTTAGTAGCGACAGCCAGCAGCGCGCAACCCATCCCGCCCAGGTGTAGCCGAGTTATGAGCCCATTCTGACCGACTTTCACCACGCCAGCCCTGGGCCGGACCGCCGCCGAACTCTCACCCCTCCTCCCCCTCGCCTCTACCCGGGACGTGGGGCGGCCACCCCGCCGGCCCTGAGCAATAAAACGTGACCCCCCCCCCCCCCCTCACGCTCCCTCTCCTCCTGGCCCCCGGCCTCGACTTCACGCCTCGGTGTGCATGTGTGTGTGAAAAGATGGTGCGTTTGTTGAGGAGGCGACGCACACAAAATAAATGGAGCAAAAAAAAAACCAGGAAAAAAACAGGTGGCTTGAAATATCCCAGCAGACGTACCGTACCGTACCGTCCAGGGAAGGCCTGACAACGCACGGGAGTCACAGCCTGGACACACGGCCTGGGCTGGGCACTGCGGGCTCACTGCCTGGGCACAGAGCCTGCAGAGCCCGACAACACAATAACGCGGGGCGGAATCAAAATTTTAGCGTCACTTTTTGTGCGCGCTTGTCATCACACTCGCACGCATACATACACAATGTCCTTGTGTATGACATCTCCAACCGCCGCTACTCCCGCCGGCCACCACCGCTGCCACTCGTGCGAAAGTCTCATCAACTTCATCTCCCCGCGTCCCCCTCGTCCTCACCCCCTCACGCCGCGGCCGCTTTCATCCCGCTTTACGGTCATTAGCGAGTCCTTTTGCAAGAGTTGTAACACCCACTAATTATTTTCACTTAAACGCTTTTTTTTTGGTCTTGCTCTCGCCCACTGTCTTTCCTTCTCTCTCTCTCTCTCTCTCTCTCTCTCTCTCTCTCTCTCTCTCTCTCTCTCTCTCTCTCTCTCTCTCTCTCTCTCTCTCTCGCACCCCCCTTTCTCCGGTGCCTGCGAGCAAACCAGTCACCCTTTTTCATGAACAACCAACTCCGGAAGATCCCTCGCGGCTCTCTGTCTACACCACTGTGAACCGCCCCCCCCCTTCTCCAAACTCTCCCCCCCCCCTCCTCCTCCTCCTTCTCCACCCCATTTCAGCTTTTCTTCCCCGGGTCCGCGTTCTCGCAAGGAATGGCAGGCTTAGTGGCGCGGGAGGGGAGCGGGGCGTGGTAAAGAACCAGTATGGCTGGCAGCTTCACGCCTCATCAGCATTAATTATCATTGCCACAGCAATTAATCAGGAGGGGGAGGGGGGAGGAGAAAGGGAGGGAAGGGAATAGGGTTTGCTGACCACAACCCTGCCGTGAAAGCGCCCGTTGCTGGGATTGCACCGCCATACCGGCCCACCCGTCCCTTTGAAACACCTCCAAACAGCCACTACCATGTCACTTCGGGAGAAACGTGCACTTAGAATGGATCTCTCCAGGACCATTAGACTTGATGGAAGACAACATTAAAATGCAGCTTGAGTCAAGACTTTGCACCTGAGACTTCATAGTTTTTACTCGTTCTTTGCTTACTACTACTACTACTGCTACGACGTAGAAGCAAAAAAGAACGAGTATTGCACTCGCCCTGTCCGTTAAGACCCCCTTTCAATTCGCAAACCGCTTAACGCAAGTGTTGCGTTAACGCGACATTTTGATCAGTTGTTGACTTAGTTTTGAAAATGACAGAAGACATTTTGAAAAGTTAAAATAAAATCTCGTTTCCAGCCGTTTTAGAGAACGTAGATGGGCGGTCGTTTGTCTTGGGATGAGGCACCGCCTCGAGTCAACAATAGATACCTTTGTTCGTCGCGGTCTAGCGGAGTGCCAGCGGCGAAGTCCGAAAAAATATGAGGAGCGGATAGTTGAAATCAAATGATAAAAGTTTTGATTTTTTAAAAAGTGATGAGCTCGTTACACTCATGTATTATTGGTCGAATTTGTTTTTTCGCGGTTTTCCTCTTTTCTCTATTAATTGGTAGAAAGCGTTTCATTTAAATATTTTTTTTTTAATTCAAAAGTATATTGAGTCCTCAAGATTCAGACCCTGCACCCAGCGCCGGAATTGTGCGCGGTGTGCTCCGTCTGCACTCAGGGTCTGGTCAGCCCCTTGGTTCCGGTGCGTTTAGGAAGGGAGAGTGCCAATATTCACAAGTGAGGCGTTCGCCGAGAAGTAAGTTGCTTCGCGCACATCGTGCATTGTTTCATCCTTCATCCGGAGAATAAATGCAATAATATGAGCGGCCCAAAGTTTATCTACCCCCTCCTCTCCCTGTACTATTTGTACCCACACCTATTTTCCCTCAAAACTCAGGGGCTGTTCAGATACCATGTGCGTCGTGGGCCGCTGACTGCCTTACCGTACAGAAACCTGAAATGTGAATCGAAGCGGGGAAATACCGGCGGTGACCCATCGCTCGGAATGGCGCGTTAATTAAAAGTCGTGCGCCGGGGGCTCTGGGGACGATAAGGGAACTGTTTACGTATTTATGCAGTGGCTGCAGGCGGTCTAGGCGGGCTGCTAGAGCACGGCCGGGCTAAGTGCCTGTGAGCTGGGAGCCTCTCCCGGCCCAGCCCAGTCGGCAGCATTGGCGGCGGGGGACCGCACGGCTGCACGGCTCCGCGCGCAGCCCGGGGGCCTTGCGTGTCGCAGCGATGTGGTTTGAACGCGGCAGCGGCCGGGGGGCGTAGGGGTGGGTGAGGAACGACGGGGAGACTCGCCACAGAGAGAGAGAGAGAGAGAGAGAGAGAGAGAGAGAGAGAGAGAGAGAGAGAGAGAGAGAGAGAGAGAGAGAGAGAGAGAGAGAGAGACTTAGAGAGAGACTGAGAGAGAGAGAGAGACTTAGAGAGAGACTGAGAGAAAGACAGAGAGAATACAGGAGGACCGCGGGGGGGGGGGGGGGGGGGAGGCTGACGGAGCCGGAGGGGCGGCGGCGGTCGCAGCGGCGGCTGTGGGGGCGCACCTCGGGGACGGCGGGGATCTCATAGCGACGCCGTCAACGCCCAAGGGATGTCAGAGGTCCCCGACCGCCACTGCCAAACGACAGGACGCCGTCGACGCCACTGACTCCTCCTCCGCCGCCACCGCCACCACCACCGCCGCGGCCGTCTTCCTTTTTCGAAGTCGATCCGGGCTAACGCTAGCCGCTCTCTGTTCTGCCCCCCTTGTTATACATTCTCTCCGCCTGTCGCTTTCAAACCCTAACTCTCTCTCTCTCTCTCTCTCTCTCCTCTCTCTCTCTCTCTCTCTCTCTCTCTCTCTCTCTCTCTCTCTCTCTCTCTCTCTCTCTCTCTCTCTCTCTCTCTCTCTCTCTGTCTCTCTCTCTGTCTCTCACTCTCACTCTCTCTCTCTCTCTCTCTCTCTCTCTCTCTCTCTCTCTCTCTCTCACTCTCTCTCTCTCTCTCTCTCTCCCTCTCTGTCCCGTCCTCATCTTTTACCGTCCGTCAACGGCCATCGGCATTACTTTGCGTCATCGATAATTTATTTTCAATATAGCACTTCCAGCCGGAGCAGCAGCGGCAGCAGCAGCAGCAGCAGCAGCAGCAGCAGCAGCAGCACACCCCTTGTCAATGCCCAAACAAAGAGCCGCGCCTGCCCGCCCGCCTGCCGTTGGCATCGACATGCTGTCTCCCTCACTCCTGTCCTCCGCGGCACCGATTCCTCGGCGATACCCCCGCCGCCCCCGGCCGATGTGTCGCGATGTGGTTTCGAATCCGCCGCCTTCCAGAGGTGTGGGGCGGGGCGGGGCGGGTCAGGCAGGGCGGGGCGGGGCAGGCAGGGCAGGCGGGGCGGGGCGGGGCAGGGCGGGGCAGGGCAGGGCGGGGCGGGGTGGGGCGGGGCAGGCAGGGCGGGGCGGGGCGGGGCGGGACAGTGCGGCGGCCGGGCCGGGCTGAGATTGTGCGGAGCTTCGGGGGGACGCTGGCGGCCTGTCTGCTGGTTTCCCATTCTAATATCGCCGAGGCCTTTGTGGATTCATTCCGCTCTGTCCTCCCCCCCCCCCCCCCCCCTTTCCCCCAGTCCTCATTCCTCGCATAGATCAGCAGCAATCCACAGCCCGGCGAACTCATCCCGTCCTCAGGCGCCCCCCCACCCCCTGCACCAACAGAACCAAGTTTTTATAGCGGGCAGTCTCTGAATCTTAATGTGTTTGTTTTATGCGCCTCAATACAGACATCATGTTCATGAAGGCGGCGAGATGGATGCGCGGCGAACCAGCGCGGATGGAGACAGAGACTCAGATAGCCAGACACAAATGCAGGTCACCGTCAGCGTCATAGGGTTCAAGTAAAATATATGTATATTTAAAAAAAAAAATAGTTGTTTTCTGGTTCTCAGAGGATTACCCTCCGGAGACCGCAGTGGGGAGTTACGTAATTTCCGGCTGACCTGCTTTGCAGAGGCAGCCGCGGGGTGAGAAGGTCGTGGCCAACGGCGTCGTCGGAAGGGACAGATAAGTTGGCCGCCCTGCGCGATAGTTTTGAGAGAGCGGCGGCAGAGCCGCTCAAGGGGCCGCCATCCTCCCGCTCCGAGGCTTCCGCGGCCCACCGCACCGCACCGCCCCCCCCCCCCCCCCCCTCCGTTGTTTGGAATAGGCGCGGAGCGCGGAGCTCCGCCAGGCAGGTAACGACCCGACCCAGCCGTTATGAGCGCCCAAGAAAAACAATAACTTTTGCTGGGCTCACTGGACAGGGAGAGGCGACGAAAGCCGAAAACTCATACTGGGAAAGAAATAACAACTCGAAAGTGGTACTCTGTGTTTGTCAGTTCAAAATTACTTACAATGGACCTTTATGTGGTTCCATTCAGACGAAAGTCATTGGGAAGGGACTGACAGTGGGGCTGGTACAATCTTAAATTTGCTAAACTCCCTCCTATTTTTATGTAACTCAAGATAGGAATTTTATTTTTCTCTGTTCCACGTTCGTACTTACATTATTAATGAATTTTACTTGAACCTCACACATCATTCTCCCACAACAAACTCATTTTTCCTCAATACCCAAAGAACAAGTCTGTCCTCGACCAACTTCTCTCCAGGACCTCCCACCCCTGATATTCCAGCCGGAATAACACGGCCTCTCCACGTCGTGTCCCTCTAAATCTCTTGGCGGCCTCGGCTCACCGATCTACCGCCCCCTCCCCTCGTCAGCCGTCTGCGCTGTAATTGATGAATGCCTGCCATTAGGTTCGGCCGCCCTCCGTCGGGCACACAGCGACACGGTGCGGCACGCGGCACACAGCCACGCGGCACGCGGCACACGGCACGCGGCACACGGCACACGGCACGCGGCACACGGCACACGGCACGCGGCACACGGCACGCGGCACACGGCACGCGGCACACAGCACGCGGCCGGGCTCCTCTTGACAACTCAACAAACGCAAGAGTTGGGTCTCACACCTTTCACTTGAGGAAAAGCGTTATATTCAGCTCTTGCGTTTCTGTTTTTCAACAACACGCTGTTGCCTATACCCCGCACCACCATCACGTAATCCGTACTACAAACGGCAGCGGTTCCATTTTTCCACCGAATCATCCTCTCTGCGGTGTTTCTAATATTTTTCTTTGTCTCGCCGCGTTCATTATTTTTGCCTGGCGCGCACGTGCTGCTGCTGCTGCTGCTGCTGCTGCTGCTGCTGCTGCTGCTGCTGCTGCTGCCGCTCGCCCAGACGACGCTCGCCGCCTCTCCGTGCGATAATCACGATACGTTTTTCTCCTCCCTTCGCCCTCAGCGCGCTACACTTTTTTAATTATTGCGAGTTTTCGACAGCCGTGCGCAGGCAGCGTATATCACTCGGAACGGATAACGCCACAGTCATGGTCCGTGATGAATTGGCTCTGACGCTTTTGACTCCTCCTCCTCCTCCTCCTCCTCCTTCTTCTCCTCCTCCTCCTCCTCCTCCTCCTCCTCCTCCTCCTCCTACTCCTCCTCCTCCTCCTCTTCCTCCTCCTCCTCCTCCTCCTACTCCTTCTCTTCTTCCCTTCTCTGGGCGCCTGGTGGATAGGCAATCTCGACTTCTCCATGCACCCGTGTTGTGCGGGCTGGCCTACCCTCGCTTCTGCAGGCGCTCGACCTCACCACCCGCTGTTTTACCCAGGATAACGCGCGGTCGTTCTTCCTTTTTCTTCTATCTAAATGTCTACCATGGAACAACATTTATTTATAGAGAGAAAACATGTCAAGCCGGCGCACCGCCGTGTTAGGACTACATTAAACAATAAGGCGAAAACAAACCCAAAACAACAACAACAACAACAACAACAAAAGAAAACAGAGAAGAGTAGAAGGTGCATTACACTGAGGTCCGCATCATTCGCTTCACTTCTGGCTACGCCGCCACGCGCGCGCGTTGCGGCTGGGGTGGGGCGTGTGGTGCGACCCACTTCGGAGCCCCCGCAGCCCCCGCGGCCCCCGCGGCCCCCGCTGGACGGAGTCGTGTTGCAGCCCCCGTCATGAGATCCGTGAGCACCGCCATGAGCAACCCGATCTCTCATGACAATCGGCCCACACAGCGTCATGGTCCGAAGTGGTGGGGGGGTCTACGTGCAGGCAGAGTACGATCCGGGCAGGGCACAAGTGGGTTAGCCGGAACACAGGACAGGTTAACCAACCAGGTGGAGTACAGGTGGCGGTAATAACGCCAATCAGACGGCAGGCAGGCGGGCAGGCTGTGCTGGGGCATGAATTGGGGGTCAGATACCGGTCTGCATCCCATGTCTGTTATAACTCAGGGCCATTCCAGGAGCGGTATTCTCTTTTCAAGAATATCTTTGCACACAGAGTTCCGGTCTTGCCCAGCTAGGACAGCGCAGCGGCGGTGACCTCTCTCTCTGTCTCTCTGTCTCTCTGTCTCTCTCTCTCTCTCTCTCTCTCTCTCTCTCTCTCTCTCTCTCTCTCTCTCTCTCTCTCTCTCTCTCTCTCTCTCTCTCTCTCTCTCTCTCTCTCTCTCTCTCTCTCTCTGCACGCCCTGCCTGTCCCACAACCAGCGGCGGTAGCAGCGTGCGACGCGGAGATATATGCGCCGCAAAAGAAGAACACACCAGCGACACAGCGGGGGTCCGCGGGGCTCCGCCCGGCTGCGCACCGACTGCGGCGGCCGGGGCTGGGGCTGGGGCCGGGCCGGGCCGGGCCGGGCCGGGCTAACAAACCCTCGACTGAAACTTCATTTTACGGTGCGGGGAACATGGCTCACCCCCAGCGGCAGACCCCCGCAGGGCCGCCGGGCTCCGGGCTCCGGGCTCTGGGCTCCGAGCTCCAGGTTCCGGGCCTCGAGCTCCGGGCTCCGGCCCTCGATCTCCAGCCCCCGGGCCACTACAGGCGGCTCCGGGCCTCGAGCTCCGGGCTTTGGGCTCCGGGCCCCGAGCTCCAGCCCCCGGGCCACTACAGGCGGCTCCGGGCCTCGAGCTCCGGGCTCCGGCCCTCGATCTCCGGCCCCCGGGCCACTACATGCGGCTCCGGGCCTCGAGCTCCGGGCTCTGGGCTCCGGGCCCCGAGCTCCAGCCCCCGGGCCACTACAGGCGGCTCCGGGCCTCGAGCTTCGGGCTCCGGCCCTCGATCTCCGGCCCCCGGGCCACTACAGGCGGCTCCGGGCCTCGAGCTCCGGGCTCTGGGCTCCGGGCCTCGAGCTCCGGGCTCTGGGCTCCGGACCTCGAGCTCCAGCCCCCGGGCCACTACAGGCGGCTCCGGGCCTCGAGCTCCGGGCTCCGGGCGGCTCCGAGGCTCCCGGGACAGAGCGAGCACCATTACTTAGGCGGGTCATTTAAACAATGAAAGTTATCGCGAGGAGGAGAAAAGCCAGCAGCCAGCCACGTTGGCCGGCGCGCATCAGGCCCCCACCGTACTGCCGTACCTGCACGGAGCGCCGACGGGGCGGGGCGGGGCCGGCGGTAGTGCTAGACAGGCGGCCGGGCTGCCGCGGCTCAATTACTTCCCAACGACTGATTCATCACAATAGCGCTGATTTCAGGATCGGCATTCCCGCGATGGCTACGGCAACATTGCTGTCGGTACAGCGCTATGGTTATGACTACCGAGGGGTCCACGTCTTCGAGACAATCAGTGTACAGCTTTAGAGACAATCAAGCACGATCATCGATTAAAAATCATAGAAACTGCATTAAAATGAGGCTTCGCAGTTACGAAATTGGGCTAAAAACCGCCGAAAAACGCCATTACTAGACTAAAATTTCGCTGCTGTGTGCCGCGTGCCGTGTGCCGCGTGCCGTGTGCCGCGTGCCGTGTGCCGCGTGCCGTGTGCCGCGTGCCGCGTGCCGCGTGCCGTGTGCCGCGTGCCGTGTGCCGCGTGCTGTGTGCCGCGTGCGTGGGGTAACACCGAGGCGGAAGTGGAAAGAATGCGAGCTGTGGGGCGTGGCGGGCTGGGCCTACCGGGGCCCACAGAGAGAGGTGCCCCCTGCGAAACTTCTGGCAAGCCCCCGCAGAGAGGAGGGCTGGACAGATGCCAGGTGGACGAGCGGGCTGGCGCGCTCACACACACACACACACACACACACACACACACACACACACACACACACACACACGTGCGCGCCTCAGGTGCAGTGTAGTAGACCTTTGAAAACTTATTGAGGGGGTGAGGAGGATGGGGGAGGGGAAGCGCCAATGGCCAGCCCCCCCTTTGAGCCCGCATCCCGCATTGCACCAGTGCAGAATGGGTTGCCTGTCTACGCCTGCCTCTCATTGTCTCGTCGCCAGGGGACGTGCCCGTCTTTCTTCGAAACCGCCCCTTCTCACCTTTGCCTCCCACCTCCCCTCCCCCTTGCTCTCTCTCTCTCTCTCTCTCTCTCTCTCTCTCTCTCTCTCTCTCTCTCTCTCTCTCTCTCTCTCTCTCTCTCTCTCTCTCTCTCCCTTCTTCCTCACAACACCTGGGAGCTAACGCCCCGCCCCGTGTGTCCCTTGGAGTGGTGGGCTCCAAGCGGTGCGGTCGCCGGCGCCGGGGCTGTTTTCTTTTTCTTCCCGCTGCGCTCGAGTGCTCACCCCTTGTGCACGCTGAGTGTTTCATAAACGTCGCCGCGCCCGCACTCGCGCACTCGCACGCACACGCACGCACACGCACGCACGCAGCCACAGCAGGAAAGCAGGGAGCTCACTCACTCGAAAACGACCGGCGCGGTCGTAGCACCGAGCGCCGCGCTTCGCACCTAAGGCACAGTCTGCCGCTACCGGCAGCCCTACCGTGCCGCGGCGCTGGTTTTAAAAAGGCACGCGTATACATGTAAACACCGCTCCGCCCCCCTCTCCCACTGCTTTTATATCCATCTTACTCGGTCTTTACTCTGCAACCAGCCCCTCCCTCTTCTCTCTCTCTCTCTCTCTCTCTCTCTCTCTCTCTCTCTCTCTCTCTCTCTCTCTCTCTCTCTCTCTCTCTCTCTCTCTCTCTCTCTCTCTCTCTCTCTCTCTCTCTCTCTCTCTTGCCCACACCCTCTCGCTTGCTCGCTCTCCAAGAAAGAAAAAAAGTATCGAAAATAGAACCATTCGGAAGTATTACATTCACAAAAGTCATGAAAAAAAGCTGTAAACCAAAACAAAATCTAAATCCCTGGCGCGCCACGTGACGTTCAGTGTTACCGGAGCCTGTGTGCACAGCAGGCACGACTCATGTTAGTGCATGGCCGCGGGGGCGGCAGCAGACGGGCCGGAATAACGCATTTAAATGAGTCCTCATTTAAAGTGGCCACCACCACCGCCGGCGGGCATCAGCAAAACACCTCGCAGAGACGGCCCATGCAAAACCATGGGCCGGGGAGGGAGGGAGAGGGGGGGGGGGAGGCGTGAAGTGGGAAGGCCTAACTGGCCACTGCAAACGGCACGCTCAAACTACCCCACTCCACGCCGGACTAGCTATTCGCGTAGGCTCCAACAGCACGGGCCTCTGCAGCGGCAGTTCCTAATAACGCGAGCTGTGCAAATCACGTTATGGGCAGGGTAGATAGGGCAGGAGGGGGGCAGGGAGGGACTGGGCTAGACCAGTGGAGCAGTTGGAAGGGGGGGGGGAGGGGCAGCTGGCAGGCACTGCCGGTTTTTGCTGTGCCGGACAGCCGAATAATGCCCCATAGAATTAACAACTTTTTTTATATTGTGAGTGGGGGTGGTGTCTGACACGCGTGGCCCCGGGGCTCGTAGTGGCAGCCGCAGCGCACGCCGCTGGCCTAGCGCCCGGCAGGTAGGCCGCGGCAGCGCAGCCGAGCGCTGCGGACGCTATGTTGCCTACCTCGCAGGCGCACCGTGGCAGTTGCTCCCCACCGCTGCCGCGCGTGATCTAGTACAGCCACGGCGGCATTCGCTGGGCGAAACTTAATAGCCCGTCTGATTGGAATTGATTGTTTTAATTACTTCGAATTCACATGGCAATGTATTCATTCCGAGACCGCCCCCCCCCCCCTTCTCTGCGCACCCGGTGTCTCTGGTTGGCCTTTCTGGTGGTGTGGACCGTGCCCCCTCCCCCGTTTAAATTCACCTCCTCGTTTTCCTCTTTGTTCTCATGCATTTTAAACGTGTTTTCAGGTGTGTTCTGAGCCTCTCTACGGGCTGGACTCACCGGAGGAATCTGTAGGCAAAGGTGAGTGACCTCGTTTTTTTAAAGGGTTTTTCACAGCGTGAAGAAAAGACCAAAACATAAAGGGAATAGAATGTGTTGGCCCAGTGCGGGTTCGAATCCTGGTGTCTTTTGCGTTTTTGTGACAGCAGGGGTCCATAATATATAATATCATTAGGAAGTTTTGGAATGTTAAATGCAACCGTCACGTAAGGCAAACTTAACGTCACAAAATAGGTTTCCTCAATAACTCCAAAATAGGAGTAGCCTACAAGCAAAACTGCCAATCTTAAAAAAGCAGTCTTCGACTGCTGGAAAGTGGTTTATGACGTTCTCCCCAGCGACGCTTGTGTTCCAACCACAGTCTGCGCTGTGCCGTGATCGAACACGAAAACGTGTTTGCGCATTTGAATACATAACGGTTGCGCTCTGGGCGACGCGCCGCGGGAGCGGCAGGGGCGGAGCTGTGTCTGTGAGGGGCCTGCTCTGGCACAAGTGGGAATCCGGGGACCCTTGAGTGCGACCGAGAATAGCGAGAGAGAGAGAGAGAGAGCGAGAGAGAGAGAGAGAGAGAGAGAGAGAGAGAGAGAGAGAGAGAGAGAGAGAGAGAGAGAGAGAGAGAGAGAGAGAGAGAGAGAGAGAGAGAGAGAGAGAGAGAGAGAGAGAGAGAGAGAGAGAGAGAGAGAGAGAGAGAGAGAGAGAGAGAGAGAGAGAGAGAGAGAGAGAGAGAGAGAGAGAGAGAGAGAGAGAGAGAGAGAGAGAGAGAGAGAGAGAGAGAGAGAGAGAGAGAGAGAGAGAGAGAGAGAGAGAGAGAGAGAGAGAGAGAGAGAAAGAGAGCGCGCTGACGACTCCGGTTGCAGCCTTCGGGATCAAACAGGTGCGGGAAATACACTCGGGGGCACATCCTCTTCACACCCTCTTCAGTCGTCATCGACAGCCCCCCCCCCCCCCCCCCCCCTCCTCTCTCTCTCTCTCTCTCTCTCTCTCTCTCTCTCTCTCTCTCTCTCTCTCTCTCTCTCTCTCTCTTTAATTAACTCTCTCGGTACCCGTATACTGTGTTTCGGCCCCAGAGACCCGAGTGCCGGCCGAAGGCAAGCAGCAACACACCGAGAAAGAAGCATATAGCCACGCTTCACAACACACCAATGTCCGCCTTTCCTCCTCCCTCCTTCACCGTCCAATCTCCAGCACGGTGATCCCCAGCGGGGGCAACAGGAGTAACGTCATACTCCACGCACGGCGCCTGGCGGGTAGGCAGCCCCGGCCTCCGCATGCACGCATGTTGTGCGGGCTGGCCTACCCTACAATTCGCAGGCGCTCGACGTTGCAGCCGTTAATGCGGTCACTGGCACAAAATTCGGACATCCTTCTCGCCGCCCACGTGAAAAAAAAAAAAAAAACGTGATCGGTGAAGAATGCATCTCCGGGTTTTTCAAATTTCAAACAAAAGAAAATATGTGTAAAATGTTGAAATCGGTTCACCACGTTGATTACAAGAAGTAAATCGATGTATATTGGAAGGTAACTTTCTCTCTCAGCAGAACTCCCATTGGGAAAGTAATCTTCGGTTTGCGTGACGTAATAATGAGGCTGTGTGTGTTACGGAGCCTCGCAATGAAGATGTAGGGCACCGAGAAGGGCGAGGGGGGCTGCGGGGGCGGCCCGGCGTGGGCGGGGGCGGCGGTTAGGGGGAGTGCGCCACACTTCGCTGGACTCTCTCTCTCTCACCCCCTCTGCCGCCCCCGGCTAGGGCCCCTCCTTGGCCGGCCGGTTCTTGAATTCCGGCCAAGAAGTGTAAGGAGGACGAACGTCATTTCGGGGAGAGAAACTTCATAAATCAGCAGAGGGGCTCCGGGGGGACCGGAAAGACTTATTCGGTTCTTGTCTCACACTGCAGCGGGGCGGCAGGAAAAACCCAGCGCGGGTACGCTGCTACCGCTACTACCGCCGCTGCTACCGCCGCTGCTACCGCCGCTGCTACCGCCGCTGCTACCGCCGCTGCTACCGCCGCTGCTACCGCCGCTGCTACCGCCGCTGCTACCGCCGCTGCTACCGCCGCTGGTACCGCCGATGCTACCGCCGCTGCTACCGCCGCTGCTACCGCCGCTGCTACCGCCGCTGCTACCGCCGCTGCTACCGCCACTGCTACCGCTGCTGCTACCGCCGCTGCTACCACCGCTGGTACCGCCGCTGGTACCGCCGCTGGTACCGCCGCTGAGAATAAACAAGGCGTGGAGAACGCTTTAGCGTTCTAGGACAGACTCATTCTTTGAGTTTTGAGGGGAAATAAGTTTGTTGTGAGAAAATGATGTGTGAGCCCACCCCGCCCCCGCCGGCTAAATATTAGGCGGCGTGCACTTATTACGTCAGCAATTTAGTGGGAGGGGGCGCCAGAATTCCAGAGGTCAGATGGCCCTTTTTGAGTGCCGCTGCTGCTGCCGCTGCTACCGCCGCCGTTGCTGGCGCCGCTGCTGCCGCCGCTGCTCTGCGGTCCCGTCAAAGGGAGTATCGCTCCCTCAAACCTTTGTCAAAGTTCTGTCCCGGTTTTTTTCCTGCGGAGCGCAGCGCCCCCTGGTGGTCAGCCGGAACGAATCCCGGCCACCGCCGCCCCTTTCTTCTCCGCGCCGCTAATTCACTTACTCCGCCCAAGCGGCCAGCTCTTGTCTCACTTTTTATTATTTTACATCAAAGAAGTACGAAAGGGCGAGAGAGTGAGAGAGAGAGAGAGACAGGACGGGCAAGGGAAGAACTAAAGTCGCGAACGACGTCTCGATGCGTTCATTCCTGTCGGGAAGTTTATTTTCCTTTTCTGCCCTTGGACATGGCGTCCGCGTCGCCAGCCTTATTTCCGCTACCCTTGCCAGGACGTGCGTTTGCTACACAACAAGTGAATGACGAATCACAGATAGCGGCTTGCATGCAACAAGTCCAGCCGGCGCACAAGAAGTGCGTTCTACCGCGCAAATCAGGATTCGCTGAACTAAAAAATGTCGGTGGGGAGGAAGCGGTCGAGGGGCGAATCACTAGCGTAATCATGTGTACAAAATTCTAAAAATTTTTAAGAAGAAAGCGATAAAAATTGCGAATTTGAAGTTGGACTTGGACTTTATGCCGAAAAATAGTACCTACACAGGCTGAAATGGCCAGAAAATCAATAAAATTCTAAAATTAACGAAAACTACGGGGTGTAATCCGACGAAATCCTGAAATCTGTGTACACATTTTTAATGAGTGGTTGTCCCCTCGGAAGCGGTGCAGCCAGGCGCTTCACAGATCTGCATCGGGCGGATTCTTGCTCGGCTCTCCAGAGGTGGAGTCGGTGCAGCCAGTGAGGAGTGAGCAGACAGACAGCTGGAACCGGCCATCGCACATCTTCCGATGATGACTGCCGATTCTCCCTCCTCCGCTGGGACGACACAGCGATTAATTCCCAGAGTGAAGTAACTTTACTCCGGAGCCTCCATAAATGGAAAGTGAGGAGAGGAATATTGTAAAACAATAAAAGTAAAAGAAATGTTTCAATGGGAATGAAAGCAGCAGCAGCCGGGCGGACTAAAAGACAAAGACGGGACGCTCCGCTCGGCTCCGCTCGGGGCTCCGCTCGGCTCCGCTCGGCTCCGCTCGGCTCCGCTCGGCTCCGCTCTGTGCACAGCTGTACACCTCCTAGCCGGGCGCGGACCGACGGGGGCAACGCTCGTCAGTGATTCAGCGCCTTCGACCACTGTGCTTTAGGGGCAAACCGTTAACGGCGTTAATCACGCATCGTGTGTGTATGTGTCTGTGTGTGTGAGCGCGCGCCAGCGCGTGAAACTGCCCGTCTGTTTTCCCGGCAACAGATGCCACTGCGTCTCCCTCGATTGATGATTATTGGCAGAATTTGTAGCCCGGGTAGCTGCTGCAATCAGAGCGGCACCGCCAGAGACAAGCTTGGCGCGGAGAGGGGAGGGGAGGCAGGGGAAGCTTGTTCCAAAGTGCGGAGGATAAATCATACAAGTTTTTCGCCTTTATCGCGTTCGTCTTTGCGGAGATTCTGCAGCAGAAAGTATCTCGACTTTGCATACATTTAGGTCCGGCCGTGTCAGGTTCGCCTGCCTGCTGTCCTGCCTACCCGCCGTACGCTCAGCCACCCGCACGACTGGTCCGGTCTGCCTGCTCTGTCCGCTCGCCTGTCCGCTCGTCGTTCCGTCCACCTGCTCGCTCGGTTGTGCTCGTGCCGTCCGCTCAGCCGCTCGCTCATCCGGCCGCTCGATCACAATCCGCTCGCCGCGCCGTCCGCCCGCTCCCGTCCGCTCGCCCGCCTGATCTACCACCTCAGCCCCCGCTGAGTCTGCAGCAGGAGCTCCCGGGGAGTGCCGACGGAGGATACGACAAGGAGAGAGGGCTAATTTATTCCCTCTGTATCATCACAATTCCGAGGCGTGGCGTGGCGTGGTGCTGTGTGGCGCTGTGTGCCCGCCCCCCGCGCTCGCTGCTGCTTTTCCGTCCTGCTCCCAGGGATAATGGATTTCTCTGCGGCCTCTTGATGGGCGCCTAGAGCGCGTGGCGTGACTTGGCGTGGCGTGGCGTGTGGCGTGGCGTGGCGTGGCGTGGCGTGGCGTGGCGTGTGGCGTGGCGTGGCGCGGCGTGGCGGAGTGGCGGCGGCGGCGTAGCTTTCCGCCTCGGACAGGCAGAGAGAGCATTGCGAAGGACAGCGCGGGACTGAATGTCTGTTCACCCGCTGACAGCCAAGAAGTGTAACAGAAGAGGAAGGAGGGAGGGATCATACATCCCCCTCCCCTCTCTCTCTCTCTCTCTCCCTCCTTCAGCCCCCCTCTTTCTCACTCGCTCTCGCCCTCGCTCCGCTCCTCTCTCTGTCACACGCGCTGTATTTACGCCGCCCCCTCATCCCTTTTGATGCGTGTCCGCCCGGGCAGGCCGGCGGGCCATCGTTGTCGCCGGCCCAGCGGCCTTCCTTATATCATATAGTTTACGCCTCTGACCTCACAGCGACGGAGTCCGGAAGGGCGGCCAAGGACGTGGGGAGGACGAGTTCTTCGTCTCCTCGGTGTGACTAAGGCCGACGGCAGCGGCCCTTGTCGTCAGCGCTGTGGCCCTGCTTCGGACACCCTTCTCCCTTTTCCCGCAGACAACGCGTCTGTAGCTCTGCACTGCAAAACATAACTGCGGCCGTTCCGTAGGATGCGGAAGTTTGTTATTTAGTTAATCTCGAGGGTCGCAAAAGACTCAGTGATATGGGTCTGTGTACGGGCGGGGCGGCATGTTCCAGTGGACTCCAGAGGTCTACTTGTCTCTTCTCTAGACTCGCAGCGTGGCGCGTGTATCGCAGTGTGTGTGTGTTTGTGTGTGTGTGTGTGTGTGTGTGTGTGTGGGCGTGCGTGCGTGTGTGTGCGTGCGGTGTTGCTGTGATGGGGTGTGGGTTTCTCCGTGGCATGATAGGCCTACTCAGGACGACAGGGCCACCAGCTGGACACATTCCAGAGGAGCGGCGGCGGGTCGGAGCCGCCTTCCAGCCCTATGCATTCCTCTTCACCCTATACACTGTCAGAAAAAAATGTCATGTATTTTTTGTTCTTACCCAGATAATTTTGCTGTTTTGGAAAGACAAATTAGAAAATCGTCAGAGTTGGAAAACGACGAACTGCGAATAAAAGGGATAGGCGCGAGGAAAAAAGGGAAGCACAGAAGGAGCGAGGGGGGGGGGGGGCAGGAGCACACTAGGTGGTGGTGGAGTGCATGCAAGCAGTACGGGGTGTGCATGCATCTTTTATTCCACCCGCCTCGGCCCAGACGGACGAGATCTGCATGCCGCACGACATGCCATGAGCTGCCACAGTCATCGGAGCTGACTATATAAGGCACGTCCCACCACGTTCACTAGTTCGAAAAAGCAGACAAGCAAAAAAAAAAAAAAAAAAAAAAAACTGAACTTCAGAGCAATTTCATGATGTTACTCTGCCATTGAATGTCATCATCGAATACCTTCAATTCGATTCTCAAACCGTTTTCGTCGAACATAGCGGTAATGAGAGTCGTCTTCTTATCAGTGGCCGCCTCGGCCGACACAGTTGTTATTACCCTCTCCTTATCAGTCCGGCTGCTGCAAGAGCTCCCCTCTCACCACTCGCCGGCTGCCTCCGCCCCCTCCACCCTCACCACCACTACCATCCACCTTCAACATCGCCCCTACCACCCTCACAAACCCAAACACCCACACCACCCCAACACCCAACAGCTCTCAAGAGTGAATTCACTTTACCAAAAGACCCTACATGTCGTATGCGATGTGATAGATTTTTTTGATCCCACAAAATGTTGCAATTTTTTCAATCATACGCCTTGCTTCTGGACAAGACTTCATCCTCGTCGTCATGTTCAAAATAGCAGCATTGCAACAGATTGCAAAAAAAAAGTTGTCTTATGTCTTTTAGTGTGCACCTCAATGTATTTTGAGTTGCAACTAAAACTTACGGTAAGTCGTTATTGCAAAGAAATGGTGATACACTCTCACATAAAGAAATAGGGACTCTGTTATTGCAAACAGTTTGCACACTTTTTGCGATGCACATTGCAAATCAAAAACGGTGCTACCTCTCCTACCACCCGTACTAAGCCACCCTGACCACCTCCCCGGTGTCCCAATCAGGTCCGTGGCCGGCGTCCCTCTCTGTGAGCCATGCACACCGTCGGGATGGGCTGCTACTCTGCCGCTGCCGAACACGACCCGACCGTTTTGTTTCGTTTCGCAAGAACTTTTCTTTCTCCCGCCTAAACAGTAGGAGCCAAGCCGTTCGGCCGCCACGCTGCTCGCGACAGAGTTTCGTTTCGCGTTCCGTTTCCTGTTCGGCCAGGCCAGACAGCAGTCGCCGGCGGTCGTCGATGCGTCCGGTAGCAAATAGAAAATGCAGGCAATTGCGGCGGTGTTTGTTGCTCGCCGCCGTCCGCCGGACGTGTCGTTGACCCTCCCCCCCCCCTCCCCCCTCCTTCTCTCCCTTCCCCTCTGACCCCCGCAGCCGCCTGCTCTGCCCGCGCGAATTTCAACTGCACCACAACAAAGTTTCTCTGCGGACGGGCGGGCGAGGAAGGGAACCAGGCCGACCGCCGCCCCCGCCGCCCCCGCCGCCCCCGCCGCCCCCGCCGCCCCCGCCGCCCCCGCCCCCCCGGTGCATGTAGGCGGCCGCCGTCACTTCTGCTGTCAGTCTGTCCGCTGTACTGACAGTGCGGGCTCGTCCCCCCGTCTCGGTGACGGAGTGTAGTGCAGCGACTAAGCCGAGCGGGGTGCGGGTAGGCTGGCCTAGTTACCCTCACCTTGTTTTCCCTGCCTTCACATTCCTATTACCATATCACTGGTTTTTGATTTGCAATGCGTATCGCAAAAAGTGTTGCTTTTAAACTTCAAACTTTAACTTGAAAAGAAACGAAACTAAATTTCAGTTAACCAACCTCGGCCTGTGAAATCGGGTGGGACCAACATCTCGGGCATCCAGCCTGCCAGTCTGGCTAGCCTGCCAATCCGTCCATCCTAATCGCACCGTGTCAGTGGTTATGCTGAGGGCCCTACGGACAGTCGATAATGGGGTTAGCGTGTTGTCCCCCCCTTACCCTTCCCCCTCCTTCCCCCCCCCCCCCCCTTGCCCTCTCCCCGCAGTGCGTGCGGTGCCTTAGGCAGCCGCCGTCCGCCCCTTGGACCATGTACGATCGGATGGGACACAAACCCTTCGTACCCTTTCCCACCCTCTGCCCTCCGCGTTACCACTCGAGTCCTCCACAAACATCACCCACCGCCCCTGGTAAGAGAAACAGAGAGCAGCCTGCCGAAGGGGGAATTCCGAAACGAAGAACCAGCAGAGGAGAGATAGAAAGAGAAAGGGCGCTTCCATAGTGAGAAAAAATATGCCTTTCTCGGTGCCCTCGTGTTTGCGCGTGGTAAAGGCAGAAGCACAAATATAACAAGGGGTTCAAAAAATGTATACAAGGAGAAGAGGATGTCCCTTCCTTGCGCAATATTACGGATAGCGAAGCGTTAAAAAAACACACCAAAATAACCCAGAAGGAACGCACTCTCATGATTCGAAAGGATCCTAAGTGCAGCACTCTTACATATTGGGTAGTCAGTACTAAAGTGTAAATAATAAGGATTTTTGGTATCCCTGCAAACGGAAAAGAAACAGTGTTCACTAAATATGTCTCCAGAATTTTTCGCTGAACCTAACAATTCGCTGAAGCAATGCACTTTTAATAGGTCGGTGAAAAAAATGCGAGAAGCGTCTGCGAGAGCGAAGGATTTGCTTAAGTATCAAACTGTTTGTTGGGTTCGAGATTATTATTAGTTTTTCGTGTAGATCGAACACAAATCAGTCGTCTTTGTTGCAGAGAACTAGCAGGTAGGGAATAGGGATGTAAATAGGAATGTTTTGAAGGCGATCTGTTTCCGGTTTGAGAGTGTCCATGCCGGACTCCCGTAGGCCGATCCTTCACTGTGCCAACACAATCGGGGTGAGATTGGGTCGCTGGTCCGAAGAGGGACGCATCAAGGACGCAATTCTTTGCTGTGGCGCGTAAAAGGAATAGATACACTGTCCATAGTACATACACTGACGGTTTTCCACGTGACAGCGATCATCGCACTTCCTGAACTTCCGTGCCGGATAGCAGTTGTCGGCCCCCATCCACTCGTTATATAGCATCCATTTTGATTTTATTCGACCTGACCCCGAGGGGGTTTTCACTCAGGATTTTCGTGTACAGGGTATTACATAATACGTGTATTACGCTGGTATTACAATAGTATTAAATATGTTTTGCACCTATATTTTACCATTTTAGAGCATATTTGGTTATTTTTCGGTATTACGTACCTTGATCAGGTGTACAGGGTATTACGCAAGTGAAAACCCCCTCGCCTGACCCTTGGCTTTTACTTCCCCTTCCTACCGTCCATTCTTCACGGGTCGAAGTTGTGGAGGCAAGAGACGTATAGATAGATGGATGGATAGATATGTAGATAAATAGAATTGGACCAAAACAGGGAGAGGAAGAAACAGAAACAGAGAGAGAGAGAGAGAGAGAGAGAGAGAGAGAGAGAGAGAGAGAGAGAGAGAGAGAGAGAGAGAGAGAGCGAGCGAGGAGAAAGGGGGTTTGGGGAAGAGGCGGTAGGAATGGCACCGTTCCCATGCTTTTCCAATTCCAATTGCGTCCTCCCCCCCCCCCCACCACCACCACTCTTGTTGTGTGCCCCTGACGGCGGCCTTAATGTGGTGATCGCTTTTCAAAATGCTGCTGGCAGTCGGCCGCCACGCCCCGCCGCGCCCCGCCACGCCCCGCCACGCCCCGCCGCACCCAGCCTCGCCTCGCCCCCTCAAACCACAACATTGCATTCCCTTACAGTCCCGTAGCCGCCCCCTCCCGTTTCTCCCTTCACAATCCACACTTTTCATAATGATCTGCGGGCATCAGAGACTGTGTTTAGAACTAAGCCTTCTCCTCCCCCCCCCCCCTCTGTCTCTCCGTCTCCCTCCCCCCCCCCCCCGCCCCTCCTCAAACCTTATAATTGGTCGACAGAGACAGACAGTGTGGCATCAATCCCTGGCATACCTGGAGTGCAGCCCATACCTGCCCCCCCCCCCCCAACTCGAATCCCCCCGCCCCCCTTCCCATCGCTGTTTCTTTGTCTCACCAGCTGCCTGCGTAAATTTCACCACCCACGTGGCCTGCGCACATATATATTTGAAGTTTTTGCCCTTGTGGTTCCTATGGCAATTGCATGAATTATTTGGCATTCAGCCAATAACGCCAGAGAGACAGACAGACCGACAGACAGACAGAGACAAGGGCGATAGGGCCTGGGGGGGGGGGGGCTGCTGCACGTGCTTCCTACGGCATTATCCCCCTCCCCCCTCCGATCGCTGGCCATCAACGTCATCTCCCATACAAATTATGTGCTCGGCTGGAAAAGCAATCACAACACCCCGACAACAGGGGGGGGGGGGGGGGGGGCGAGGGGCCCGGATCCGCCGAAGATGCAGGCAGGGCGGGGCTCCGACAACGACCGGCGCTGGGAACTAATTAATTCCCGTAATGCGCAGTTATCACTCGGCGCGAGTGCCGCCTTCATTCTCGGAGTGTTATTAATATTCGCCGCGGAAAATATCCGGAGACGTTTTCACCTCGCATTTGTCACCGTGACGACGAGAAGGACTATGGGTGCTGCGGCGGCATTGTGATGTGAGCGCGGGGGAGGCGGCGGTAATGTGACGGTACCTGCGGGGCTGTCCTAGAGGGCGTCTACAACAACACAGTAAATGAAACAGTCATAATCATCATTTTATGAAGAATCGACACTTTTTCCAATATACCAGTCTGTCGACAGTCCTGCTCATCATATAAAACGAATGATGAACCATCATCAGTTTACATAATGATAAACATCATCAGTTTAAATAATGATGATCATCATCAGTTTAAATAATGATGAAGATCATCAGTTTAAATAATGATGATCATCATCAGTTTAAATAATGATCATCGTCATCATCAGTTTAAATAATGATCATCATCATAATCAGTTTAAATAATGATGATCACCATTGTTTCGTTCACGGTGAGTCATGTTGACGGTGGATTGTTTCCACCCGGATCCACGTTGAGAACTTTACTCCACTCTAACAACGCTGAAGCTATGGGACCTCTCGGGGTCACGCCTTCTCCACCCCAGCCGGGCCCGAGTCAGTCGCTCGGCCGGCGGACGGAGGCTGGGAAACACTGGTAGAGCGGGGCAAGAAGAGCCGCCAACTTGGAGAAGGAAACCCAACTCCAGACACTCAGTCAGAGCACGGCAGCACTAGCAAGGGGACTAGTTAACCCGTCCGCAGCCCCTCGCAGCCGGCCGCTGTGTGCCGTAACATCCCGGTGTGTAGGTGGTGTGTGCGTGTTCAGCCGTCCTTGTTGCGCCGGCCGTCGAGAGCCCCGGATTTGAATGAGAGGAAGCGAGACGATAAATGGCCCGGACCTGTTTCCGAATGCTGAGCGTAGGACACGGGAGTGTGTGCGTGCGTGTGTTCCGCTTGAGTGTGTGTTTGTGTGTGTGCGGCTGTGTGTGTAAGTGAAGTCTCCCTCCCCTTTTTTCAGCGTGCTGAAAGCGACCTCATTCTCGTCCCTTTGCGCCCCCTTTTCTTATTCTCCTCAGGGAGTGTCCATAAATTACGCCCGCATTTATATCGTATTTTTTTCCGCTCCTAGCGTCGTTTTGCTTCTGGTTACTGGCAGAGAGCTCAGTTAGCACCAATCCTCGTGGCACTGCCTCCTTCTGCGCTTTCTTTCTCATTTTGTCTCTCATGTTTTCGTCTCGTTTTTCTGAAGATGGTGTTTTTATTCACTGAACTTCACTTACTGAATCGTTGCCTGAAATGCGCCCACATCATCAACTTCTCTAATCGCACCGTGCGAACAGCTGGGGAAAATTGCATTACGACTTCACCCCCCTGATCGGATGGTGAGAGGTGAGGTAGTCTAAATGAGACATCGGACTCAACTTTGTTCTTTTTCAATAAGCTCACAACATTCTATGAAATAATTTTTTGTAAACAAATGATTTAAGGCTGCGAAAAGATTCTCCGTGATGTGCAAATAACCCATGTTATTTGCAAGCCTTGAAAGAACAAGAGGAGTCCGTATTTAAACAGTGTGCGCATCGCGGTAAAAGCCCGGCCGTGACAAGGGACGACAGTGACAGGGTGATTCTAAAGGGAGGTAAGCCGTTGGCAGTTTGCTCAGAGCCTTGACGTGAAAGGAAAATAAATTATGAAAGAAATAGTTTCTTCATCGCACCTACAGGGGTGACGGTAATCCACCCCCGAAAGCAGGCGACTCTATTTCCCCTCGCGGGTAACACGACACGATCGAGGACGATAAAAGGACTCATCTGACCCGACGAAAAATGTGGTGGTGGTGGTCGTGGTGACTGACTCTGATGGTAAAAGGAAGAACTAACCTTTCTAAGGCTTGACCGTAATCAAGCGATGCAAGAGGCGCAAAAATAACAGCAACTCTCCCAAATTTCCCTGTGAATTATGCGGATCGTCCCTGACTGCAATGCAATCTCTTCTTGAAAAAAAAACAAAACTTAGTTCATTATGCGAACCTAACATTCACAGGGCACATAGCTGTCGTAGGCATTCTTGTTTCGCATCGCTATGTTGGCAGAGCAGCAGTCCGAAGTATTTCTGTAACTCACGATGCTATCTCTGCGCGGCGTCAGGCTTTGTGGCGACGACACTCGACTGTAACGAAGGTCATGCCTCCTTGTGATTAAATGAAAATCTTGAAATTTCCCCTCCTCCACCGCCTGCCTCTTCTGTCCCCCACCCTCCTCGTGTGTCCACGTGGGGTCCACCCCTGTCGGCCGCACGGCCGGACCGCGGCCCTCCCTTATATGACGCCCCTTTTTCCACTCGGATGATCTTTCCGGCGGGATAGTCCGACCACACACGCCCCCATGCCACGCCGAGCCACGCCGAGCCACGCCGACCCACTGAGCCACCACGTCTGCACCCGACTTAGCAGCCATGTACAGTGGCCAGAGGGGGACACCATCATGGGGGAGGGGATCATGGCGGTGAGCAGAGTTTGGGATGCGGAGTGAGACGCGCAGTTGACCAACTTGACCGCGATATTTTCCTAAACGTGGGAACGACAGCAATTTTTATCCCACAAATCAGATTCTAGTACAACCCAATTCGAAAGCTTGTGTCCGAGACAGACAAATTTGGCTTATAGTGAAGTGAGGCGGGGAATGAGGGGAGTTTCGGTGCGAAATCGCGGGTACGCGTAGGGAGACGGCAGAAAGAGTGTCGGGCGGAGAGAAAAAGAGACGCAGGGCTGCCACCCTTAACCCCCCGCCCTCCTTCCCCCGCGATTCAGATGCAAATTCCCAGTAAATGGGAAGGGCGCGGGGCGGGGCCACCACCCTCCATTGATGTTGAATTCCGATTAAGGCCACGCTCACTTCCCTTCCCCATGGCGGCGCACTGTCGCCATATGCAAGTCCGCGGCGACTAATTGTTGGTCTCACCGGCCACTCTCTCTCTCTCTCTCTCTCTCTCTCTCTCTCTCTCTCTCTCTCTCTCTCTCTCTCTCTCTCTCTCTCTCTCTCTCTCTCTCTCTCTCTCTCTCTCGCCTCTCCGCAGGGTATCCCAGGACGCAGCTCCCGGGACGAAGCCATTCCCAGGCCGGCCGGGGAATCGAATCATTCGATAAAGTAGAAAACAAATTATGGCTCACCTCATCGAACAATGGAGTCCTGTGGTGAAGCCCCTGACGGAGGGAAGAAGTCGTAACAAAGAAGGACGCTGGAGAAAGTATGAGAAATAGCGTGTTTTTCACTGAAGTGTTGTTTAAAGTACTGCTGGTTTCCGACCGAGAGAGAGAGAGAGAGAGAGAGAGGTGCCTCTCCCTTCTCCTGATTGACTAAACTCGGAAGGCCAGCCCTAAGGCCAGGCCCCCATACTGACGAGGTGAAATCTGCCACTTTTATTGGATCGCCAGGAGAGCGAGCACCTCTCCCGTCCGCTCGTACTGCGCAACACACTGCTGCTGTGGGAGGACAGAAGAGGAGAGAGAGGAGGAGATAAGGAGGCACGTAGTGGGAGCGAGAGAGCACTCTCTCAGCCCCTCGATTACATTGATTTCCTCTCGGTGACGAGTTGCTCCGCCGCTCTGGCCGTCTTCCGCCCCGCAGTGCCCCCCCCCCCTCCTCCCCGTCCACCACTCCCCGCTCTCCTCAACGAATTGGCAATAAAGGTCGCCGGATTGTGCCATTCCCTATTTGCCAAGATCACAAGAAGACGATGCATCCATCCTCCGATCGCAAACCATTTCTCTTTCTCTACCTATTTCTCTCTCTCTCTCTCTCTCTCTCTCTCTCTCTCTCTCTCTCTCTCTCTCTCTCTCTCTCTCTCTCTCTCTCTCTCTCTCTCTCTCTCACTCGCTCCCTCCCCTCTGTCTCTCTGTCTCTCTCTGTCTCTCTCTCTCTCTCTCTCTCTCCCTCTCTCTCCCTTACTCGCCGTCCGTCCCCACCCCCTCCCCTCGAAAAAGAAAACCGTAACGAAAAACACCCCTTCTTCCGTTCTCCCGTTTCCTTTTCCTACCGACTCTACGAAAAGAAACGGCCTAAGAAACTTGTACCCAAGTCGAACGGGCAGGATGGCAAAGAAAATATACAGAGAGTAAGGAAAGATGAAAAAGGTGAGCGTCGTCCGGCGAGCAGTCCCGAAAAGGTACATACAGTGCTGCATGCGCGCGCAAAGGCTGGCACGAGCGCGGTTGCAGCAGGCTGTGCAGTAGGAGTAGTATAAGCAGTAGCAGCAGCAGCAGCATCGTAGCATGTGCCTTGCCGTTGCCGTGCCTTCATGCTGGCGGCGTGGAGGCCAAAAGTCGTATCCCTTTGGCTCGACCGGACGGAAAGTTGCCCAGTAAAGATAAAGGAAACAGGGATGAATACGGGAGACGGCCAACAAACATTGTGCGCGCGCCCTGTAGTGTAGGGGCGGTGCGAGCAGCAGCAACAGCAGCAGCAGCAATAAACGACAGCAACAGCCAAGCGACGGTGCTGCGACAGCAACGTCACATAAGCCAAGCTACCCAGCCTTTGGCGAGGTCCGGTGTACCGTCGCGCCACACCGTCCCACCCCCGTCCGTCCCGTCCTGTCCCCCCCCACTCGCAGCCCGTCCCTGCACTTTGTTACTTTGGTATCCGTAATGGAGCCCTTGCGTCGTCTGCTAGCGGTGAGACGGGTGAGATTGTGGGGAGGAGGGGGGGGGGGGGGGGGGGGGGGGGGGGTATATGCACTCACTCCCAGACGTCGTGACCACGTCCAAGGAAATCGATTATGGCTGCGAAAACGCCTAATGGGTGGCAAGTAGGGGGCGGCGAAGGGGGAAGGGGAGGAGCAGGAGACGAACAACAAAAGCGGAGTCGGGGGATAAAGTTAAGCTGCCCTGCCTGCGTTTTTTTCGAACGAAACGTTGCCAAAGATTTTCAATTTAATTATTTAATGTTTTAACTGAAAGATTGATTGAAAACAGCACATTCAGTGGACCGCAGTAGTACCTACTACTAACACCTTCTCCGCCACCTAGCTCAGAGACCTACCGGGAACAAGCGAGACCAGGCCAGGCCAACTGCAGGCAGGAGAGATCATTGAAGGACCGAGCCTCAGCAAGTCTTCGCTAAGAAAAAGTGTTAGGGAACTCTTCGATGAAGCTGTTCCAGTTGCCAAGTAGTCGATAAAGTGGCAAGTCCAAATAATTTTCTTTTAGCTGACGGCGAACGGCAAACCCGAGCGCCTGTGAGTGTCAAGACTTTTCCAACTTTTCTTAGAGCCCGAAGGTATCACTCCCTGACTTTCTTTCTCTGAACAAAACAAGGAACAAAACGTTTTGGTAAATTTTGAGAAAATGAATGGAATTTGTGGCAGCGTAGCGCCCACTATCTAAATGTCAGAGAATCAATTTTGTCTAATTTAGTCAAATCTTGTCACCGCAAAAAAAAAACTTTTTTTTTCTAGTGGCCAACAAAACTGTCCCCTGTTTGGGTTGTACCGAACTGTGCACAAAATGAGTAACGAAAGATTTGGACAAAATAGCCAAATCGAGCAAAATTGATTTTGCCCCGTCTAGACCGTGGCAGCGCTGGAGGAGGTATCGGTGGGCCCAGCGCCTGCTGAGTGCTCGTGTGCGCCCACTCGTGCCGCTCGTCCGCTCAGCCGTACCGAGGGCACTACTGGCCCAGGGAGCTGCTATAACAGGTGGCCGGACCAGTAAGCGACGCGAACCAGCGCGGCTTCGTGAATAAAAGAGCGCGATAAAAGAAACAGGAGTCCATCGCGTCCAGCAGCTCACAGAGGGCGCGAGAAGGGGCAGGGGGTAGGCCTGCCCTGCGGCTCTGCGGTGCCACAGCACTGATTCTCTGAACCCGCCTGACCCCAACCACACCCACTCTGCAGTCGCCTAGCGGAGGGTCAATGCTTACAGCCTGTGTTCGCTTTTTAACTCTCTTAAGCTTACCCCCCCCCCCCCCGGCTCCTACCCTTGTTTCCACCCCTTCCCCTCCTTTCCCTTGAAAGCACGCTCTCCGCACGGAATCCGGTCGCCTTAATTGGGTAACAGCGAGGCTAGACGAGGCCCCGCCCACCCTATAAAGTGTGCCCGGCTGGCCCTCACGAGCGGAATCATGGTCTCACACACACACACACACACACTCTCTCTCTCTCTCTCTCTCTCTCTCTCTCTCTCTCTCTCTCTCTCTCTTCTCTCTCTCTGTCTGTCTCTCTGTCTGTCTGTCTGTCTGTCTCTCTCTCTGTGTCTCTCTCTGTGTCCCTCTTTGTCTGTCTGTCTGTCTGTCTTCTCTCTCTCTGGCTGAGCGCGCCATTCGTGGATCCTTAATGAGTGCAGTCAAGGGGCGAAAACGTGCATTCCTGCGGCTTGACACTCATCTCGTGGGGCCGCGCGGGGCTGGCACACAGTGCACGCAGCTGAGGCGCTGATCGTGCGGAGATGAGGCAAGGAACCTCTGTTGCTGAATCTGGGAGTCACGGAAATGCGGTGCTCAAATGAGGCCCGCTAAAGGAGCGACGCGTTTTATCATCGCTCTTGATGAGGGCGACCCATTTCTAAATGTCGCTCTTTTAGAGCGGCAATCTAATGTGCGTTGCTCTCTGGGGACTAACAGATGTGCAGATTTCGCTCCCTACAAGAACATCAAGCGTCACTCTACGGTTTAGAGAGAACTCTTTTTCACACTCTCAATGTATCAGAGGAACAATTTTATCAAAGTTTTCGTAAGATTTTGTGCGCATCCCAAACATGATCATTTTTTTTGACAAAAAAAAATTAGTTATACAATAAGTGTGCATTTACAGTGTACTGGGCCTTTACAGACCGCGCTATATGGGCGAGTGTCTGCGATTATTGGATGTGTCGACGCGGCGCACAGCGCGCGGGTCTGCGCTTCATCTGCCTGCAATCATTAGCGGTGCGGTCCAAGGCCCCCATTGTGCTCCGCGGGCACCCACCAGGATTGCCAAGGGGGTTGGGGAAATGGGGAAGGAGGAGCGGGGAGGGGGGGGGGGGGAGGGGAGGGGCGTGTGGGACGCGTGCTAACGGCGATTATCATCTCCGCTACCCGCTCTGCGCCGCTCCGCCGTTGTGTGTGTTCCTCGGCATGAACGAACGCACCATTTTCGCAGTGGATGAAGCGGTAATGAACACGGGGCCGCGTGCGGCGCGTGCTGTCCACTTATTACGTTACGCTTGTGGCCTCCGGAAAAATCTCGTCCCGTCTCTCTCGGCTCTCGTTGGCTGCTAATGAGAGAAGGGGAGACGGGGCGAGGTTTTTCGGAGGCCGCAACTCAACATTTTAAGTGGACACGGCCCCTGTACGCACCGTATACACGCGGTTTGTTGCGAGGTGTCGGGGAAATGGGAGAAGAGCAGGCAGGGCGTGGCGGGGACGAGGTGGGGACGAGGCGGGGCGAGGCGGGGCGGGGCGGAAGAATCCTAATTAAGGCGTATATAGCGTATCACGGCATGGGATCGGCTGGCTAACCGCCTCAGGCCCACCTACCCCCTCCCACCTAGAAACATATGCATAAAGAGCAGTGATAGTGCATGGGTGGAAACAAACATATCGCCGCAGCTGACAGACACCCGCACTGCTCTGACGTACAAATAGAAACAACAAAAACAAATAGTGGAAAAGGACACTGAATGAAACTGACAGAGTGGACCAGAGGAGGTACAGAGAGGGATAGAGAAAAATTCTGAATTGACGTTCGACCGAGATTCGAACCAAAAGCAGTGAACAACGCGTGCCGGCTGTCCTCTGTCGCCAGCACGAACGACGCCGTTGCGCCACGTCTGCGGTAATCGACGCAGCAGTAGTTTCGCCGCCATCAAAGCAAGGGTCTCCGGATGGGGAGGGGGAGGGGGGTGGGGGGAGGGGGAGGGGGAGGGGGAGGGTCGCGATTGGAGGAGTAGATGGGGCGCTGCCGGAGGGGCGATAAAGTAAAGAGGGACGCCTCAAGTATGGAGGGGGCGGCGAGGGCCTTCGAATAAAAGCTTCGACACATACCCCCCTCCCCCTCCCCCTCCCCCTCGCTCCGGAGAGTGGCTGCAGAGAGTGTTCCGCCCCACAAGCCCGCTGGAATGGCGGCTGGAAGGCTCTGGAGGCAGGCGGCGGCTGTGCCTCGGCTGTGCCTCGGCCGCTGCAGCAGAGTCCGTGTGTACACCGCCTCAGAGCGATCGCAGAGCTGGAGAGTGAAACAGTCGCAATCATCGACCGTTTTGGACCACAGGAGTCTGTTCTTAAATCTTGGACTGACGTTAAACCTTTTTGACCTCACTGAGAGAACAAAACTGTGGAACAACGCATGTGGCATGTGTTCCCGAGGAGCAACACATGTAACATGCATTGATCAAAGGGATCGCATATGTGATTCTCATGGGGGAACGCATGACACATGCATTGAAATCGCAACCAAATGGGAACGCATCAATTGATGCGTTGATCAACACATTTGTTTTTTCAGTGCTGGAGTTGAAGACTAGGCCTCGGCGCAAGAGTTAAAAAAAATGGGGTCACGTGACCAAAGACATGAACCATTTTGATCCTGATGAAGAAAATGATTTTATACGAGTTCCCCCCCCCTCCAACTCTTTGCCTCGCTACCTCGCTCTCTCGCTGCTCTCACTCACTCACTCACTCACACACACACACACACACACACACACACACACACACAAGGAAGGCTTTCGCGCGCTTCTGACGGCTTAATTCTTGAGGCAACCCACACGGCGAACGGCGGCGGAACCGGAGGGATTTGCTTTATGCGCGATACAACTGTATACATAGAGAGACGCCTCGCGTTCTGAGTGCGTAATGCTGCTGCTGGTCTTGAGGTCTTAAGGTTGAGAGAGAGAGAGAGAGAGAGAGAGAGAGAGAGAGAGAGAGAGAGAGAGAGAGAGAGAGAGAGAGAGAGAGAGAGAGAGAGAGAGAGAGAGAGAGAGAGAGAGAGAGAGAGAGAGAGAGAGAGAGAGAGAGAGAGAGAGAGAGAGAGAGAGAGAGGGGGGGGGGGGATAGAGAGGGGGAGCGAGAAAGAGGGAGAGAGAGACACGATTGCTTGTGCTCTCACAAAGGTGTTGTCTTTCCTTGCTCTGCCGCAGCAGCCGGCACCGTCCGCGGGACTTTCCTTTTCCTGACTAGCAGAAAATGAGTGGCGTAGCGTGGCGGGGTCCGAAGTCGTGTTGTTAGTCTCCAGGGCAGCAAGTTTGAGCACAAGTTTTCTGATTCGTCGCTGAGGACCTTTCACTCTTTCGCCTCTGCCGGGGATGGTCCGCGGGGCGTGGGCAGTGATGGTAGTGGTGGTAGTGGTGGTAGTGGCGGGGACCCTGGTGGTGGTGGTGGTGGTGGTAGTGGCGGGGACCCTGGTGGTGGTGGTGGTGGTAGTGGCGGGGACCCTGGTGGTGGTGGTGGTGGTAGTGGCGGGGACCCTGGTGGTGGTGGTGGTGGTGGTAGTGGCGGGGACCCTGGTGGTGGTGGTGGTGGTAGTGGCGGGGACCCTGGTGGTGGTGGTGGTGGTGGTAGTGGCGGGGACCCTGGTGGTGGTGGTGGTGGTGGTGGTAGTGGCGGGGACCCTGGTGGTGGTGGTGGTGGTAGTGGCGGGGACCCTGGTGGTGGTCACGGCGGTGGTGGTGACCGTTGTGGCGGTGGGCCCACTTCCTTGCTAACAGTCCCTGCCCAACTCCCACTAAGTAGTATTTCTCTTCTTTTGTCGGGAAAGATTCGGACGGGGAGATTCGCGCGTTCGCGGCCGGGCGGCGATGGGGAGAGCGCTCTAGGTCAGTGGCGCGGTGCGGAGCGGTGGGGTCGACGGTGTAATCGGCCCCAATATCGCTTCGCTGTCAGCAGACAGCAGGCAGAGCGGCAGCGCCCACGTCCTGATACTTATCACTGGAACACACTGGATTTGCCGGACTTTTCCGCACCCATATGCTGACGAGAGTCTTCCTGTTTGCTTCGCAGGCTCGGTGGCCATGTGAGGGGCGTTGGCGGCCGCCGACCGACACCATGTCCTCCCTGAGGAGGCACCCGGCGGGGCAGGACGCGTCCGCGCCGATCGCCCCCGTCCGGCACCAGCAGTCCCTCAAGAAGCACCCCTCCGTGGACAGCGGTGGCTCGCTCTCGGGCTCGGTGCGCCGACACCAAGACGATGCGGGCTCGGTGCACGGCTCCGTCAAGAAGCATCCGTCCGTGGACAGCGGCTCGGTGCACGGCTCCGTGCGCAAGCACCCGTCCGTCGATAGCGGCTCGGTGCACGGCTCCGTCAAGAAGCATCCGTCCGTGGACAGCGGCTCGATGCACGGCTCCGTGCGCAAGCACCCGTCCGTCGACGATGCGACCCGCCACTCCTTCAAGAAGACGGAGAAGGAGGACAAGGCAGCTATTGCCAGATTGGACCGCATTAAGAAGGTGGGCATGGCAATACGTTTGTGAGCTTTGTGGCACTTTGTGGTATCCCAGGCCTGCCAAGCTGACACCATCGCAGCAGCCAGAGCGCCTAGTAGGTAGGCAATCTCGCCTCAGAGTGTGCGCGCGTGTCGCGCGGGCTGGCCTATCCCGCCACGCGCAGGCGCTCGTCGGCGTCCGACTGCGGCACTGTGGAACTTCACCAAGGAAACCATCACCGTCATTTTACTGACAGTACTTTTTGTTTTGTTTTTGTATTTCCCAGGTAAAGCGGATCTTTATAAAACTGTATAAAATTTTAATAAATATTTATACAAGCCTTTATACAAATTTTATATACCAGGTGTATTATTGGCCCCGGGCAGTTTCGGTTTTAGGCAGTCCCGCAAAGCACTATCTCCGTGTCTTTCTGTCTCACGCGTCTGGCCGAGCCAGAAAGAGACGGAGATAGTGTGTTGCGGGACTGCCTAAAACCGAAACTGCCCGGGGCCAATGATACACCTGGTATTTTTATAAGGACAGGCATATACACATTTATATGATTGTATATAAACTGTATAAATATTTATAAAAGGCTTTATACAAATATATAAAGGTTGTTGTATAAATTCATATATAGACTTGTATACAATGTGTTGATCTTACATACATAATTATAAAGATGTATACAACTGCATAAGACCATACACAACTATATACAGGCCTTTATAAGACCGTATACAGCCACATGTATACAATAACATACAGGCGTGTATACAATTGTATACAGGCATTTATATAAGTATATATGCGTGTATAAACCAATATAAAGCTTCCTGTATACAAACATATAAAACTTTTATAAAAGGTTATAAAGAGCGTTATAAACATTTATATAACTTTTATACAACTTTATAAAAATCCGTTTTACCTGGGTTTCGTATATTTTATGTTGCTGCTGTTGTTTTTCCTGTTGAGGCGGCGGAGGAGCGGTACAGGTTCGAGCAGCGTGTGCTGACGCTGTGCACGGGGTCGCTGGTGGTGATCGCCGTGCTGTGGACGGTGGCCCTGTCCACGGACCACTGGTACGAGCTGGACCCGGCCTCAGCGTCCTCCACCGCCGGCCCCCCCGGCGTCTACCTGAGGGAGTCGGGGACCGTCATCACGGCGGGCCACAGCGGCCTGTGGCGACTCTGCACCGAGCAGTTCCACCCGACCAACATCTCGGCATACGAGAGCATCACCACAACTGCAAGTACGTCGCGTGTCACACAGTGTCTCTCTCTCTCTCTCTCTCTCTCTCTCTCTCTCTCTCTCTCTCTCTCTCTCTCTCTCTCTCTCTCTCTCTCTCTCTCTCTCTCTCTCTCTCTCTCTCTCTCTCTCTCTCTCTCTCTCTCTCTCTCTCATTCGCTCTCAGTTCGGGGATGTTAGATTTTGGTGCAGCACCCGACACTGCAGAAGGTAGAGGGATGGAAGAGGGATCGGAGGCCACCAGCTATGCATATATACAGCTGGAGCACTCCTTCCTCTCCCGATTCCTCCGCCCCTCTCCCTCCTATCTTCCTTCCGCTTATCTCACCCCGCCCGGAACTGCATATGGTTTTTGTTGATATTGAAAAGGCTGCGCTGCAGCAGACACCGCACCTCCCCTTCCTCCCCTTCCTCCGTCTCTCCCACTTCCCCTTCATCCTTCTCTCCCACCTCCCCCCTCACCCGTTGGGAAACTTCTCCACCGGCCCGAGCGACACACGTAAATCAGCAGCGGGGAGAAAGAGAGAGTTGAGAGCGAAAGTTGGCGCCGTTCATCAGCCGTTTATTCGTCGGCCGCGACGCGGAACGGACAGCAGCCGGGGGCTGGGCCTCTCCGATGCCTTCGTCCACAAACTCCGTAACTCCTCGATTGGTCCTGAGGCGGCATGGTCAAAACACCGTCCGAGAACATATCGGGCACCCAGATTTCAGACTCGAAAATTTTCAATGTATAAATTGTAAGGTAGTAGATCGCAGATTTTTTTTCTGTGTAAAGGCGCCCAGACACCGAGGGACTTAGGATTCGCAGTGTGCCTACTGACATCCCCCCCCCCCTCCCTCCCTTCAGCTACGCCGGCTCCTGTCAGCAGTTTAAGGTGGGATTGCCTCCCCCCCTCCCTCTCCTGACTGAGCTTCCCTACGTAATAAAGCTACTCTTCCCCGCTAACTGGTCCCCCACCGCCCCACCGCCCCACGCGCCGCACCTGCTCCCTGTGGGTGAGTGTTCGCGGTAAGACGTGTGCATCGCTGCCAACCCAACGAGGACTAATCGAGTTGGGCCTGGCGTACCACCCAAACGAACGCGCTGGCGGCGGGGCACATATGCCGCCCTCGTCTGGTTAGCTTACCTTGTGCTGCTTCGAGACAACATTGTACAGCTCCAATAAACAACTCTTCTTCCTCGCAAAAATAAAGCCGCGACGAGCAGCAATCTGTTAGTGCTTATACCAATTCAATAAATAGTACGACTTTGTGTTCCGAACTCTACACAGTCTCAAAAATGTGTAATTTTTTCTCTTTGGGATTTTTTTCTTTTGTCTTCAGGTACGTTTTCAACGGAATTTCTTTTACGATAGAGCGTGGACATAGGTCATAGTCCGGGAGACGCCGTTGGTAATAATCGCCGAACCGTGAAGCAGGAACTGCGCTATAAATTACGTCCCATGGATTGAGTCTAATGTGTTGAATGAGGACCGCGGCCCTCACGTTGCAGACTGAAGTCCCCATTTCTGCTCCTTTGGATGGCGAGCGGCAAAGTTTGGCTCGATTAAGTATTATTAGTTCAGCTCCAGGAGGGACGGCGTATTTGTTCTCTGCGAGACGCTGAGGCGATCGGCTTTTGTAAATAAGCCTGGGAGGGGTCCGGGCCGGGGCCGGGAGCCGGGGGCTGGGCAGGGCTGGGGTGTCGCGGCGGGTCGAATCTGTTGTTGTTGACACTGACGCTGTTGGGCTGCGGTTTATTCCGCGAGTGGCAACGGAAAAAATTCGACCAGCAACAGATAAGAGGGGGGACGAAAGGGTGGAGGGAACAGGAAGGGAACGAAGATTTCAACTCGCTCCAGACGATATCCTCTGTTCCAGACAAGCACACTCTCAAAAAGATTAGGGAAGTTCAGGTAAATAGATCACACTGGGAAATATCACAAACTTCCCAAAAGTGGCCATTTCCCCGAATCTTGCAATAGTGCTATTTTTAAAAGCTGCGAATTTTTTACCTGCCGCGATTTTTTCCCCATCTTGATTTTTTTCCTGCGCACAACTGAGCTCGGAATCGAGATCGCATCTGGTTTTCTCATTGGGTCAGTTTCCGTTCGCATAGCGATTGGATTCTTATGTAGGTTGGGTTCGTCCTCAATTCGCTTAGGGATAACAAACTTCTAGGTGCAACGAAACTTCAGTGATTTCCCTTCTTTCCTTCGAATTACATCTAGATTACTGTTTCCTCGTCGACCGGTCTCTCGCTTTCTCTACCCCTCCCCCCTCTCTGTCTCTATCTCCCTTTGCCTCCCCTCTCTCGCTCGCTCCCCCATACCAGGCCTCAGCGGTTACCCGGAGCGCGCCGCCAAACAAGCGGACCATTTGTTTGTGCTTCGCCCCCTGACGCATCTTGTGAATTAGGATGTAGTAGTGGAAGGCGCTGTGCCAGTAACTAGGTCAGTCTCCAGGGGACGACGTTAGGGGGAGGGAGCAGAGACACAGAGAAAGAGAGAGAGAGAGAGAGAGAGAGAGAGAGAGAGAGAGAGAGAGAGAGAGAGAGAGAGAGAGAGAGAGAGAGAGAGAGAGAGAGAGAAAGAGGGGGGAGGGGGAGGAGGGTAGTTATTGTTAAAGAGGGGCGAGGAGGGGAAGGCATCCGGTAAAGAGGTAAGCGGAAGCGGGACAGTGCGGCAGCGCTAACAATAATGTATCTGCGTCCAGCCACCTCGGTCCGGGCTGGGCTGGGCTGGACCCGGCTGGGGCCGGCAAAGTGCAGTCAGGGAAGATGTCGGAAGCAGTTTCGGGGGGGCGGCCAGGCGGCGGCCGAGCCGGACTTTGTTTCGCTGTTCCTGCCGAGTGTTTGGCGAATTAGAAAGGGCACGGCGGGGCGGGGCGGCAGATGGGGCCGTGCCTCGGGCCGTGCCGCCGGCTGGGGGCTCCGGACGCGCGGCGGGGTGCAGATGTGACTGGGCCCCCACATCCCCCCTCTGTGTGCCTAGGCCTAGGCCGCCGCCGCCGCCGCTTCCCGGGGCTGCCCCCTGCCGCCAGCATCGCCCTCTCCTGGCTGGTAGCTCCCCGGCACCGACCCCGGAGCCCGGCAGTGGGTGCTTACTTAGCACCCACTTACACTGTAAATATTTTTCGTCATATGACGACAAAAGCTGTGACGATTCACTGATCACCGGAATATGTCGTCACTTTACGACGTTTATTCGTCACGTGACGACTTCTTCGTAGGGTTAATAATTCGTCACATCTAACCAAACTTCACGAAAACATACTTTTCTATCGGTTAATGCCAAATAAAATCGGTGACGAGTTATTTGTCACTTGGTCTGTGACGACTTGTTCGTTTTTCAGATTTAGCCAGAGGATTGTCGTAAAATGATGATAAATATTTTTACAGTGTAGCGCAAGAGGCAGCCAATTGCGTTGGATCGAAAGCTGGAGAAAGGTTTCAGTAATTTTTCAGCAGATGATACCTCAAAAAACTAACATTAAAGCTAGCTTTTACTCCCGATAGGTCGAAAAGATGTAGCGAGTATGCGGCGAACTAATAAAAGATGGTGGGCCGGCACCAGGGGGGACCCGTGGGACCCGGGCCGCGGGCCGCGAGCCGCGAGCCGCGAGATTGTCGCGCACTGCTCGGGTAGCATTGTTGTCCAGAACGCCGCCGGCTCGGCTCCGCCTGCACTCGGCTGGCCTCGCCTTCGCTCGCTTGGCCAAGGGCCTCTACCGAAACCGAAAATTAACTTTCCGGTAAACAAATTTGACTCAGGAGATATATGTTCTTTCCTTTCAAATATCTTCTGTTCTCCCTCATAATACAACAAAAGATAAGTTCTGCTTTCACAGACACACACATAGGACGTTATTTTCATAACATCCTAAACCCTTCAGGAACTGGACGACATTTAGAGTTGGTATCATCTGCTTCCTATTTAAATAGGGATTTAATTTTTTTTAAAGCCGTCGTGAAAGCAATTCCCACACTCTTAAGCCGTTACGGACGAGTCGTTCCTAATTTTGCGTAATACGGACATAACCTTGTCGACCACCGTAATACGGACGAAAATCAATCTATTACACGGACAATTTCATCTGTATTAATTACAGATAGATTTGAGGGTAGCCCTGTGTGTTGCAGTACCCATCTCCACGACACGCCGGCCACGCGCTTCTCCCTGCAAAAAGATGGGTCTTCGCGGACGGAAGCGCCTACGCTGTCGGCACCAACTCGCTAGGCGCTTCAACTACCACCTCAACCTTGCGGCCAGAAGGTGAGCCAGAGAGAGAGAGGGAGAGAGAGTGAGACAGAGAGAGCGAGAGTCCGCATGTTTACTGGATCCGTTTGGTGATCTTTTTTTTTAGAAATCAGAAAATACTCCTTTCAAATGCATTTTTGGGAGTCTCTGGGGTTGAAAATTGAAAATTTGCGAAGGGAGAGGGACCGATAGCAAGAGAAGAAGTGTGTGTGTGGGGGGGGGGGGGGGGAGGCTCGAACCCCGTTCTGTCGAATAACGTGATATCTGGCGGATATTCGAGGCGGAGACTGCTGTCGCCGCGCTCCACTTGCCATGTCCTTGCTGACAGCCAGTTGGGTAAGGGAGGAAGAGGGAGGCGGGGGCATACGAGGACGACACGAAGGGAGAAAGAGAAAGAGGGGGAAAAAAACGTGAAATGAAGTAGTGAAATCTGATGTCCGCAGGAAGTCCTCGCTCCGCCTAAACATCCCACAGAGCGCCAACGCCATGGCGGCGCCGACCACCACCCCCACCACCCCCACCCTCAGCACCCCCACGGACTATGATGACGCCAGTAACCTCACTGACTTTTACAAGGCGGACTTCGATGAACAGGTCAGCGGGGGGCGTGGGAAGCGTTTCGTTCCCGTATCACAAATCTCACGCGTAACAACCCTATTAAGAGTATTTGAACCCGTGGCCGTTCCAGGTGAGCCAGGCGGAGCCCGCGTCCCCGGATCCCGTTGAGGAGCAGGTCCACCTGGAACAACTGCCCCCCGAACAAGAGAAGTACTTCCAGATGATGGAGGAAGAAATCGAGGAGCGGAAGACGGACGCCATCGAGGATGAATTGACCGTCAACGAGACGTTGAACGAGGTCTTAGAGGAGGTCATTGAGGAGCTCACCTCAGTCTCATTCGGTAAGTATTTAAAAGAACAGAAACAAAAACAAGCGATTTTTTACACCTGTCGCGTCTGTCGTAGGCGCGTGTTCATTGACAATCGCGAAGAAATCCTTATCCCTATCCTTTTGCTTCCTTATGTCAGCCAAAAAGAAATAACAGAGGTGAGTGGGATTTTCCGAGGGTGTCTCAGTGCTGGAAGCAGCGCTGGAATTTTTTTTTCCTTCTCTTTGATCCTACGTTGCAGCTCTTCGGTGGTCAAACTAATATGTCCTCAACAAAATTTTAGTTTTCTGAACCAACTGCTTGTCTGAAAATCGACTACGTAGTTTGTGAACGCCCCCTGCGAGTACATTACGGAGGTGTGTCACGCGCCATGATTGTTCCCCCGCGTGCCGAAAAGCCATGCAAATTCGAGGGTCCCCACTTCCCTCCCTGCGTGCCGTGCCGAGCCGAGCCTGCCCGGACCGTACGCATTGTGCAGGCGGATCCTGATAGGCACATATCAATCATGCCCCCCCCCCCCCCCCCCCCCTCCAACCCTGGTGCCGCGCCCATCCACGCTCTGCCGGAATGGGGCGCGAGCGCTGCGAACGGAAAAGGGAAGTGACACCGCTCCACTGAGCAGCCCGGCGGGCCTCGCCACCCCAGTGGAGGGCGGCAACACACACCGGAGGACCGGAGGCGGGCGGGGCGGGGCGGGGCGGGGCGGGGCGGGACGTGTGGTGGGTCACACTGCAGGGAAAAAAATAGAAAGACAGCGAGACGGAGAGAGAGAGAGAGAGAGAGAGAGAGAGAGAGAGAGAGAGAGAGAGAGAGAGAGAGAGAGAGAGAGAGAGAGAGAGAGAGAGAGAGAGAGAGAGAAGAACAACTCGCGAAAGGTGGCGGTGGCGGCTCTGGAACGGCCCCCACAAAAGCCCGATAAAAATAACTCTCTCACGCGGCCAACTACTTGTCCCTTTTATTATTACTTTTTTTTTGTCAACGCCTGCCGCCGTTATTTCCTTCACCGACAGCGCTCGGATACCCTACCGTGCCGAAACGAAAAGTAAAAACGGAATTCACCTCAGGTCTGTTCGGACCTCGTTTCAATGTGTCATATTTCAAAAGATTTCAAAATAGGGGCCGCATGACCTTTTGGAAACGAAAATGGGGAAGTTAGTAGTAGCCTTTTCGGCCTTTTCGTGACCACTCCAACTTATACCTTACACTTTTCCAATCGAAAAATGGTCAGTGAGACCCATTTCGGAAATCTTACCGTCAAGCTGAGTTTAACTCAAGTTTAAACTTCGTCTTAAGTAAAGTGTGTTCATTAAATTTGCGCGTTTTCAATTTCCATGAATAACATTATTCGTGCGTTTCAAAAAGGTAAATGGTTTCTACACAGTTTGTTTAGCAGTGAGTGGAATCATGGCAAGGCTTACTTGATCGCGCAGTGTACCGACCGGTCCTTGTGGTACCCGGAGTCCGGAGTGTGCCCGGAACTCTGCCCGGAGCCCCAGCGCCCCTGCCGGCCGGCTGTTCAACCTCCGCAGTAACTCCATCAGCCTCTGCTGTTTCCCGCCCTGGTTGTTCCTCCGGCTTCTTCACTGTGCCCCCTTTCGTCCCTCGGAGTCTCCTGAGGCCCCTCTAAGCCACACACACACACACGCACGCACACACACACGGACTCGGACTAAATTGGCCTTGATTAGTCGCACATTGGGCCCCACAGTCTGCCAGTGATTCGCCGCGCTACCCTAAGGGCAGGAGGGTGAGTCCCGTGATCATACACGGAGGGGGGCAGAGAGGCGGATAGACGGGAAGACGGATGGACAGTCAGGATAGAACGGACGAGACAGACGGACGGACAAAGGATGGGAAGAGTGAGCAAACGGACGGCCATGAGCGCCTGCAGGGTAGGCAATCTCGTGACGGGAGCACACGGAGGTACCGCGGCGGCCTACCTGCCAGGCGTCTGCTCGAGTTCGTGCGTTCATTCATTACTCACACTTTGTGCAAATACCATAAAATAATTTCTTGTAGGTTCCAAGCAGAACAGTTATAGAGACAATGGTTTGCGATGGAAACAATCAATTTAAATTTTAGCAAACACGTTAGTTCACAAGCTTTAAACTGTTTCCCGTTTGCTCTTTTCTTTTTGTGTCCGCCCCTCCGTCCACAGTTTACGCTGCCAATTCCATCTTTTCTCTTTCTTTTCATGCCCCGAGTGGAAAATTGAGGCCTTTTTCCTTCTTTCTCTCGGTGGCCTCCGACCGCTCGCTTTGGCTTGGAGCGGTCATCCTCCGTCTCTCTCGCACTCAGGGCCCGGGGCAGGGCGGCCGAGCCGGACCGTGCCGTTGTGGGGGCGGACAGGCTATCTATGGGCGGGCGTGATATTGCAAGAGGACACACACGCGCGCACACCCACACACACGCACACACGAGGCTAAGTGGTGTGGATCGGAGCCGGGATTGGGGGTAGGAGGGGTAAGTAGGTGAAAGTCAAGGAGCCTGGGTGGCCTGGGGCAGATGGAAGGTGGCCATATTGCACTACCCGCTAGACTAACGTGAGTGGGTGTGTTCAACTTAGCCCCGCCGCTGTTAGCCGCCAGCGCCAGACCGTCGCGTTATGATCCAAGAAAATAATGAGAGTGAACCACGGAAATACTTATTACAATATGTTACGAAAGAAAAACTGGACAGTAATTTTTGCTCTTTCAGCCGAAAAGGGCAACGGTCTTAATCTACTCCCCCCCCCCCCCTGAGCTCCTGGTCCCGACTTTGGGATCAAACATCTGCGCACTGCAGTTTCATGTCTCTTCCCGGAGGGCTGCGACCTTCTCCTTGATTAAATTACTGTTTGGCTCGCATTTCGCTGACAATGTCCGCCAAGGGAGCCGCGTTCGCAGCGAAAAGTGGCGGGGGGAGGTGAATTGGGGGAGGGGAGGGGGGCAGGCCAGGCGGTGCAGGTGCGCCGCCCTCGCAAGGGGGGGGGGGGGGATGTTGGCGACACATTGGCAGTGTCCAATGCCAAAAGCGAACTTTTCCAAAGTCTACCAATCAGTCACATCGTTGTTTTTTTTTCTACGATTGGTCTGATAATTATAGCTTCGCCGGCCACAATTATTCTCAGGGTATATAAGACACATTCGCTAAATATGCGTCTCGGGAATTTTCCCTTGTATAGTAAAGTTATTCGACGACCCAAACAATACGTTCGCTGAAGTGAACGAAAGAATTGGCCGAAGCAGCTGAATTTTGAAGGCTAATGCGTCTGCAAAAATGTTTTTTGCATGTCTTTTCGTGTAAAGGAAAATGGATACGGGGCAGGGGAAGCGGCTATCGTAATAAAAAGGAATGCTTCAATAAAGGGGAGTCACCGGCCGTCATATATCGAGCAGAAGGGAGGGGTAGGAGGGAATGGGCGTTCGGTAGGAGTAGAAATCAGATCGATTTCGGCAGCCTGGGATTGAACTATAAGCGTTGAAATTTTTCAGTCAAAGGAAACCCGGGCGGTACAGCACCCAGGGACACGAATTCTTGATTCAAGTCGAAAATAGCTTATGCTAGGCCCAAGAGTAATTTTTGATTTCATTCCAAGATTTGCTTGATTTAAGAAAAAATATTGAGTATATTGAATATTGAATATTGAAAATCTGGAGGAGCAGTAGGTGGAGGAGCAGGAGGTGGAGGAGCAGTAGGTGGAGGAGCAGGAGGTGGAGGAGCAGAAGGTGGAGGAGCAGAAGGTGGAGGTGCAGGAGGTGGAGGAGCAGAAGGTGGAGGAGCAGGAGTTGGAGGAGCAGTAGGTGGAGGAGCACGAGGTGGAGGAGCAGAAGGCGGAGGTGCAGGAGGTGGAGGAGCAGGTGGTGGAGGTGCAGGAGGTGGAGGAGCAGGAGGTGGAGGAGCAGGAGGTGGAGGAGCAGGAGCAGGAGGTGGAGGAGCAGGAGGTGGAGGAGCAGGAGGTGGAGGAGCAGGAGGTGGAGGAGCAGGAGCAGGAGGTGGAGGAGCAGGAGGTGGAGGAGCAGGAGGTGGAGGAGCAGGAGGTGGAGGAGCAGCAGATGGAGGAGCAGGAGGTGGAGGGAGGAGGTGTGTGGAGGAGGTGGAAGGGGGGGGGGGCAGAAGGCCCAAGGGGTGAGAGCCGGGCTGGCCGTAGGGGCGCTTTGGACCGAAAAGGAGAAGGAGGACTCCTTTGTGCGCCAACTTTAATACCAAGGAGACAAGGAGGAACGTGCACAAGTCACTGCTGGGAGAGACAGAGACAGGGTGCTCTGCGGGGAAGAGGGTGGGAGAGGGAAGATGTAATAATAATAAGATGAAGAAAAGAGGATAATAAAGCAGGTGGGTTTACGCGTCGTCAGTTACGTGGATGGCGATATCAGCTGGAACCGGCCGGAGCGGAGTGATCCCAAACGTCTCCACCGTCCAAAGACATGACTAGAAATAAAATCAAATTAAATTAAAAATCAAGCTTAGAAAACTGATATTTTAAGTTAATGTACCTATGTTTTTGTTGCAAAATTATAGTAATTTTATTCGTGTTCACGCCTTAGTTACAAGGTTTTGGCCGTTGTTACTTTATTCCCTCGGAGCACTTGCAAACAGTGCTAACGTCATGCGGTGCCTTAGGGCAGCACGAACAGCAAGGCGGTGACGAGTTGGCCGAGACTTCCCGAGGGAGGGGTGGGCAACTGGTAGTCTGGACCGGCTGTGAAAGACGGAAATAGAAAGGCTGCCTGAGTTTCTTCGGAAGAAAAAGACCAAAACAGAAAGACCTGCAATCGGCAGCATGACGAGCGACCGTATGGCATTGAGAACGGCTTGTTAAGAGGGGTGTTATAATTCATTTCCTCAGTATCCCCCCCCCCCCCCTCTCTCTCTCTCTCTCTCTCTCTCTCTCTGGCATGCCGACATGCGGCGCAGCAAGACAGCCAACGTGCCCGACATGGCCAAGAAGGGGGAAAACTAAGTTTCACCTCTACCCGTCTCTTCCCCCCCCTCCCCTCTCTCCCTCCCTACCTTCCTTCTCTCCTCCCGCTCTCTCTCTCTCCCCTCTCTCTCTCTCTCTCTCTCTCTCTCTCTCTCTCTCTCTCTCTCTCTCTCTCTCTCTCTCTCTCTCTCTCTCTCGCTCCCTCCCCTCTCGTCTGCACCTTCTTCTCGCACAACTATAACAGGCAGCGTACATGAACTGCATCTATGAATACCTTTGTTCTTCGTCGCTCCCAATAGACTGCGGAAAGAGAGAGAGAAAGAGAGAGAGAGAGAGAGAGAGAGAGAGAGAGAGAGAGAGAGAGAGAGAGAGAGAAAGAGAGAGAGAGCGAGACAGACAGACAGACAGACGGAGCGAATAAACAGGCGAAAATGAAGGACCCGCACCCATGCAAAACCTTGCTCTTTCAAAACCGCGGTGGTCACATCAAAAGATTCCGTGAAAAGTGAATAAATAATGAGCGCTCTGCTCCCACAGGTTGCATATTACGCACCACAGGGCAATACATTACAAAGGGCTGGGCCTGGAATTTGACAAGCTCATCAGTTGTGCCAACCCTTGAGGAGAGAATGGGGGAGGCAGGCGTGCTGCGGGTAGTCCAGCAGGTGAAGTAGCTCTTGTCCTGCCGATGATTAAGCGTGCTTGGGCTGCCACGGGGAAAGTGTCTACTGCCTGCCAGCACGGCATCGGAGCCTTCCCCCCTTGCCCCTTCCCTCTTTTCCCGATAGTATCAGCCTCCTCACTCACCTTGTGCAGAACAGTCTAACTTAACCATCGAGGTTCGCTCAGCATCAGCAGCGCACCCTCAATTCTGAATCTGACCAAATGCTCCAGGGCAGCACAGCTTTCTCCGTCAAAAACAGCCATTTTAGAAGCAGCAAGCGTACATGATGGATATCGCCGAAGAAATAATTGAATAATGTTCCAATGATGAAACAAGTGTATCGAGGAACGCATAGCTGGTGCGTTCCCATTTGCGCCGTAAAAACACCGCCTCTGAAGCATTAAATATTGAGCTAAGCATTTGGAGTTGTTTTTAGGGCAGAAGAAGCAGAAATGGTATCAGCAACAAAAGTCTAATCAAAAGCTACAGCAGTAGGCAGTAGCATGGCAGCGGTGGAGTAGGCATTGGCAGTCGCAGCATGTAAGGAACAAGCTGGCCCGTCCCCTCCGTTAACCTCGGTGCCAGTTCCGCTGCGCTCCACCGGCACCTCGGTTCGACAGGGGTATTTGTTACGATTAAAATCGTTAACCTGAGCCCGTCCCTGTGCGCGCCACGATGGTAATAGTGTGCGCGCACCGGCCAACTTTAACCTCAAAAAACAAAAACAGACATATTTTCATTAATCAAAAATGCGATATAAATCGAAAATTGTTGCCACCGTACGTGGTTCTACGTCAAGAAAGGAGTTCATCCTCCAAATTTGGAATTTTTCTGTGAACGATAAGTCAGCGTACACACGTTCGCCCGAACGAACAAACAGTCGGTATCAGACTATAAGCCCGACTCCTGCCGTTTCTAAACAAACGTGTCGGGACGGGCTAAAAACAGTGGTACCAACAGCAGCAGCCACAAAACTGCATCCTCTGCAGCAATCCCATTCTCTAGCAGTCGACGTCGGAGGGGCGGTGGCCCGTGGGCCGGAGGGGAGGGGCGCCCTGGCCGCACCAAACCAGGAGGGAAGAACTTGGGGTAACATTAATTGTCCGACTGGCGCGAACGAAGACCTCCGGGGCCAAATTGAGACGAGAGTGGGAGAGAGACAGACTAGCCGACAGAGACAGGCAGAGGGAGGGAAAGGCACGGTCGAAAAAAACTAAGCGACGTAGCCAGTGCACCCAATGAACGTGCGCTTCAGAAAAGGCGAGGCACAGCGGGAAGGGAAATTCTCGATGTAATAGTGAATGATAGAATTGGATGCGGATACCTGACAGAAGCAGCGCACAGAGAGCGAGAGGAGAGTATGGAAGAGAGGCAGGAATGCTACCATTCGCCTTGTCACTGTGAGGTGTGCGTGTGGCCCCGTGGGGGCCAATTTTGCATCCCCCCCCCCTCTCTCTCCACTCTACGACGTTCACTTGGCCAGCCACTTTGCATGCGGGAGGCGCATCTGCGTTCTGACCGCCGAAGGAGTGGGAGAGCGAGAGGGCCGATCGAGTCACTGGTCCGTAGGATGGGGTGCTAGCCGCCAGGGATGGAAAGGAGAGAGAGAGAGAGAGAGAGAGAGAGAGAGAGAGAGAGAGAGAGAGAGAGAGAGAGAGAGAGAGAGAGAGAGAGAGAGAGGGACGTGCACACGCGAGCGAGAGAGACAGAGATGCAAACCCCAAGACCTCGTCGTGGTAATGAAGCGGCTGTCCTTGTCGCACGCGCTTGACTCGTCCACCAGGATGCGGACGCTGGCCCCGGGCCTGCTGTCCATTTTGCACGGCCACCAACGGTGACCCACTGGAGGTAGAGGGGTGGTGGACTGCAGCATTTTCTTAGCAGTTCAGCAACTGTCGCATTTACCCTGCTAGGAAATCTTTTGAGTGAACGCCCTTTCTCTGTCACTCTTCCTGACCCCCGGCCTCACAGTCAGAGCCTCCCCCTGGCGGCCGTCACTCACTCCAATACCCGACCGCACGCCCTGGTGTTGGAACTATTATCTTTACGTTAGCAATTCAATATGCCGGTCTCCTAGCTGCCTGTTATGGTATGAGGGTGGGGAACGCCCCCCCCCCCCCCCACACACACACACGCACGTGTCGCACTGTTGTCGATGTGTGCGTACGCAGTGAGAAGCCAACACCCTCTCGTGCTTTGGAACTTCCTGTAAACCACCGCCGCAGCCACCCTTACACCAGCCCCTCCTCTCCCGACGTCCCTTGCTATCAAAGCAAGGCAGATAAGCCAGACACGACTGTAAGTATGGCAGGGCGTGGCACACCGCGGCAGGGCACGGCAGGCCACGGCACGCCACGATTGTTTGTTAATAGCACTGGGGATACAGCATGGTGGGTCCCAGCCACAGCCGAGTAGCTGACAGAAGGGGTTGCTGGTGGGGGTGCTGCCCGTCTGCTGCAGGGGCTGTTAGGTGTGGTGGTGGTGCGGTTGGCGCTAGCTGGCAGAGCGTGTGGCTTCTCCGAAACCAGATAGGGTTGAAAAGAGATGCAACCGAAATGGGGGTGGGCTTAGGGATTCCAGGGAACATGTTAACACTGAGTCCCGATCATCACACACTTACACCCCTATTGATACCCTCTTGAAGAGCCTGTTTGAAGCACTAGCATATGCAATTTGTGAGATTATGGTCTTTGTGTTGCAGTGAAGTGCCGAGTGAGGGAGCTGTCTGAGACCGACGACACCCCCCCAGATTGGCTGATGCTGAGTGAGTGGGTAGGGTATACGATGTCACACCTTATTCGCCTTCTGTTGCCATGATGTTATATTTCATGTGACAGGTTACATGCGCACCCTGGTAACCTTCTCGGTGGTCTCGGTGCTCCTACTGGTGCTGGGCTTCTTGTCCGCCCTCTACACCTTCAAGGAGCCACGCTACACCTTCAAGAGGCTGTCCGCTGGCATCCAGTTCATCGCCTGTGAGTAATGTTACACAATGTTTTTTTGAAAGTGTAGAAAAGATGAATGAGAGTTATTTAGCTAAGTGGTGGTGAAGTTTAAATTTTAGATTCAGAGGTAAATCCAAAATCGTAGCATGCATGCGGTTCTGGATGTCTCCGCACACTCCAAAATGTCATGGAACAGTTTTGTCCGAGAGATGAATGTGGTATTCAGCACAACTACACACGAGGGATCTAAAAATTGCACAAAATTGCCAGAATGGAGATGCAAAATCGTCCCCACATAAGATGTGCTTAAACTATATCCAGCTCATAGGCAATATTGATCCTTGTCATAATATGGTCTGCGTATCTAGGTTCCACAGGTCCCTCGTGCAAAGAACACTTTCGAACCCGGCGGTCAAAACTGCTCCCTCAGATAGCTCCGCGGCGGTGCAGTCATTGCAGCGGGCGAACAGTCCCGAACTACAAAACGCTTGCTCGCCTTGGGAGAAAAGTTTGGGGTGTGGTTCTGAGTGCTTATTTTTTCGGCTCTCCATCTCCTAGCCGTAGCCGTGATGCGCATGCTAGCTGCTGGGACGAGGAAGCAATTCTTCGCAATTACATTACTTCTTTGGAATGCGATGGGAAGAGAGAGAGAGAGGAGAGCTCGGGAGCGCCAGATAGATGGAGAGAAAGAGCGGAAAGCTAGGGGAAGAGAGGGAGAGAAAAGGCAGACAGAGGAGAGAGAGAGAGAGAGAGAGAGAGAGAGAGAGAGAGAGAGAGAGAGAGAGAGAGAGAGAGAGAGAGAGAGAGAGAGAGAGAGAGAGAGAGAGAGAGAGAGAGAGAGAGAAGAAGAGAGAGAGAGAGAGAGAGAGAGAGAGAGAGAGAGAGAGAGAGAGAGAGAGAGAGAGAGAGGGGGGGGGCGTTATTGCATCCCATGCAGCGGTTGTCGCCACGTCTACTGTCTCCATCTCCTTCGCTCCTGCACTCCACCGCCGCTCTGCCCGCTTCCACGATCCCCTCCCACAAACTCGTAAATGGTTTTAATATTGGTGCGCTTTGAAACGCGCGCGCCGCAAACAGGGCGTCAGTGGTCTGCGCCACGCGCCGTTACGAGTTAATATAGGGGACGGCGGAGCAGAACGCAGCTCATGACAGCGGCACTGTTCTAATATAACCATTTAACATTCAATCTCCATGGGGATATGGAAATTTTGGACAGTTTCATCTCGAAGTGTTATGGGGATAGAACAGTGAATATGGTAATACCAACCTTGTGCCGGGTCCTCTTCTTAAGCCACCCGACATATTATAAGCTCAACGATAAGAGAACAGAAAGTTTTACACTTATTTTTTTTGCACTAATACCCTACTTTTCTCCGTGTGTGTAGTTAGCGGGCTGCTGGTGGTGATCCAAGTGTTCCGGAACGCGTCGGCGTACGAGCAGTGGGCACTGCTTGGAGGCGTGCCGCTGACGGTGGGCTACTCGCAGGTGCTGGCCTGGCTCACCCTGGCCGCCCAGCTGCTGTCCTCATTCTTCTTCCTGCTCTACTCCCGCAAGAGGAAGCGACACAAGGCGCCCAACGAAGAGATCGCCATGGCTGACGAGCCTGCCATCATCGGCCGGTAGCCGCTGCTCCCGGAATCTCAATCTGTTTCCGAAAAAAGAAACGCAAACTTGCATTCTGTTTATGGAACGTTAAGAATAAGTGTTCATCTGTTGCCGACAGCAGCCTGGTGGCCGATGAGTCGGGAGGCTCAACGACCTGACAGAAGGAAATGAAAATGCATTGTCGCAAGGTTATCAAAAGACATCGATCTGCTGGGGCTGACGGTAGAAACAACAGCTACCGTCTGCCATTCAGATCTCCCGAGTCCTGCTGGGCAGCGAGGCTCCAATGTGGGCCCGACTCATCCGGTTCGCGGACGCAAGAAAAGCGAGACATTGACTTGAATGATGGCCCGGGCCCAAAGCTAACGACATTGGAGTTCCGGGCGATTTTGCTAGGACCGGGTCTATGGACTTGTTCATGGACTTGACTGTAGGCCTTGAGCCTGGAATGAAGACTGATTTTCATTTACAAAAATGTTGTCTTCGTTCAAGACCAGTTTGATCTTTGGATATTCAAATACGTAATTTTACGACCTAAGTTTCATTTATACTTTCTCTTGTCAATGTGTGGCGTGGTATTCCTGGCGAGCAAAGGACTCGTCGCACTTTGTGAAAAAGATCCGTGGCAATCTGTTTAACTTCCACTATGATTATTACTAAAGCACACCAATGCGAACGAATACATGGTCTCAGCGAAAGATAATACCAGTGGCTCACTGACCAATGACGAGAGTCTTGTAAATGTTTTACTTACCGAGCACAAACTGAAATGTCAATCTAAGTCTGTGGAGAAAATGATAAGATATACATGAAAAAATGGGGAAAAGTCCTGGTCTGTTTTCTTCCGTCCCGGCACGTTGCTTCAGAAACGGACGGGCACTGGGTTAATAGTGTTGTCACTTACCAATTCCCTTTCGATTACATACAACTTCAGATTCATACTTTTCTACCCACCTCACTGACCCTTTCCGAATACAGTGTGTGAAAACATGAGCGCTTGTGAAACTGATGCACTGACAGTGACGGTTTCGGGAGCCGAGGCCGCACAGCCAAACTTATTGCGACGGAAAACAAAATTAAAACGCAGAAAAGAAAAATTGGGCTGTATGTCGTGGAAGCTTCCTTCTCATCCCCAACAACAGGCTTGCCAGGCCCGCCATGAGTGAAACAATGTGCACTGAGGTGGATCACGTGATGTGCTGTGGAGGGGGCGGGGGAGGGGGCAGAATGTTTTTTAAGGATTCTCCAGCAGCGCGCCTGCCTGGCCCATCTATCAATCCTGCACGCCACGCCCCGTCCCGCGCCTTATTTTTACACGGGACATGGAGGTCGTGCGCCCGCCTATATGGAGGCCGAGCCGCGTCCACAGCGGCTGTTGTGTTATGCGGCGCTGATGAAATTACATGCCGGCAGACAAACGGCTCCTTGTTGCTTTGTCGCCCATTTTAGGTGGTGGCGTGGGCGCAATGTCACCAGTGGAGGGATGTTCCAGCGCAGATACTAGACTGGAAGCTGAGACCCTCTAAAACCGCTACACACAGCTGCGAGAGTGGCGCTATGGAATTTCAAGACGTTTACCTGAGACCTTGCCTAAGCTTATACCCTGATCTTTTTCTTCTTTTCTTTTAAAATAAAAACGATGGAAGGACATGACACCGCGTGGCTATTCCAGTAGCCGCCGGTGACCGGAGCGCGATCTTCCGGAACACTTGTGCGGGGTGCCGCGGCCAGGAGCCGCCAGGAGCGGCGTGGTGCGGCGGGCGGTGTGCCGGCGCCGTAATAGTCTGACGGCACCCCGCGCTTTGTTCACAGGGGAAAAGGGGTGAGGCGAAAGGGGCGGGAAAAAACGGGGTTGGCGCTGCCATGGCGCTGCCGCTCGGTGGCTCGGTTCTATAAGGGGCGGAGGGACGCGTCTGGGAGCGGGCTCCAAGGGGACACACCTGGAGGGGTAACCGCCCCCGGCCGCCCCCGGCCGCCCCCGGCCACCCCCGACCCCCGTCCTTGTTGTTGTACGCAAAGGGGCCGCGTGTGTGGGTCCTGCCCAACCTATACGGGGCGGTAGTTTCGCCGAACAAACACGGGAAACAAAATCCACAACCCCCGCCGCCGCACGCACAGCCAGCAGGCGGTGGTGGTGGTGGTGGTGGTGGTGGTGGTCTCAGACAAGAAGCACAATCCAATTCTGCGGGGAGCAAATTTCTTCCCACATGAGGTTTCTGCGTGTGCGGTCTGTGACTGTGTCCGGCCGGCGCTGTGAGCAGGAGAGCGTTGATGTCCTAATCAAGGGGTATTCATGACTTCATTGGCCTGTCGTTTGTTGCGGCCCCAAATTGGTTTAGCAGTCTCTGTCGGAGCGGGTACAGCCGTGGTAGCGAGGGCAGCGGTAGCGGAGGCAGTAGTAGCAGCGTGAGAGGCAGCGGTAGCACCCCCCCCCCCCCCCGGCCGCACAGCGCTGAGCAGCGCTTCCTATTGTGAGCGCCGGGCGCTTTCTGTCCCAGACTGGGGCCTCAGCAGAGCACGTCAGCCGCGACAAGGGAACGCCAATGCTGGCAGTAATACAACACAACACATGTCATGGCGGTGTACAACCAGCCAGGCAAGAGATAACGCGTCGTGTGTTTAAATGGCGCCCGCCCCTCTCTCTCTCTCTCTCTCTCTCTCTCTCTCTCTCTCTCTCTCTCTCTCTCTCTCTCTCTCTCTCTCTCTCTCTCTCTCTCGGTGTGTCACAGCTCTATATAGGCGTAATTTATTATCCCAACTTACCACCCTTAAAAAAAAACAACCTGGCCCGTCCCTTCAATCAACCTCGGTGCCAGTTCTGCTGCGCTCCACCGGCACCTCGGTTCGACAGGGGGACTTGGCCAGCTTGACCTACCGGCGGCGTTTGCGGGGGCCTTCGGCCCCCGCCTCAAGTCTCCCTAGAAGTGCCCGATAGCAGATGTATTTGTTACGATTAAAATCGTTAACCTGAGCCCGTCCCTGTGCGCGCCGCGATGGTAATGGTGTGCGCGCAGCGGCCAACCCTAACCTCAAAAAAACAAAAACAGACAAATTTTCATTAATCGAAAATGCGATATAAATCGAAAATTGTTGCCACCGCACGTGATTCTACGTTAAAAAAGTAGTTGATCCTCAAAATTTGAAGGTTTTCTATGAACGATAAGTCGGCGAACACACGTCCGCCCGAACGAACATGCGGCATCAGACTATAAGCCCGGCTCCTGCCGTTTCTAAAGAAACATGTCGGGACGGGCTAAAAACTACGCCTTAGTTTTATCGGGACCAGATATATATCATTATTTTTATTATTACGCTGTGAGAAAGTCGTAAGTGCTGAGGTGTTGCCAGGGTCAGGTTAGAGCCGTGGGATCATAGATGGGGTGAGGCAGGTGGGCCGCGGGGCCTCCGAGCCGCCATTCGACACGCGAGTGAAGGTGTGGGGCAGAGATTCGCTCTCAGGCTGATGAGGTGGAAATAACCATTGCCCCTCTTTCCCTTTCCCGAAACGCGCCACAGAGTCTTTTTGGTCCGAAAGCAACTGTGCCGGAAGTTCAGGGAGCCCTGGGAGCGAGTGTGTGCAGAATCAGGTCACCGCGTAACACTCCCTCCATCTCTCTCTCCCCCCTCCCTCTCTCGTCCTCTTATTTCTCAGTGCGTGTGTGTGATGTTTTCTCTTCAAAGGTGTTTCTCCCTGTGAGCGAAGGCACAGCACATCTCTGCTTCCTGTGATTTGCCCCCGATAACGCAAAGTGGTTGTAAAAAGGGGAGAGAGAGAGAGAGAGAGAGAGAGAGAGAGAGAGAGAGAGAGAGAGAGAGAGAGAGAGAGAGAGAGAGAGAGAGAGAGAGAGACCGCCTCGCGCCTCGCTGTCTCTTTTGTCGGCAAATTTCCTTCTCGGCCCGCATTTCGTGGCGCCCGTGTCTTCTTCCTAACGCCCACGTTGCTCCCCTGACGAAAACCCTATAAATGGGAAAAAAGAAACATGCCTTTTGGCATCAGGCAGAGAATTTCAATTTACCTAGGGACCGTATGCCCCCTGGTGACCGCCTTAAGGGTGCATATCAGCTGTGACCAGTCAGCCGGAGACGAACGGACAAAAATAAATTTCGGTCGCTGATAGCGCTCCGCCTCGCGGTTCGCAAACGCTCGCCCGCTCGCCCCTCAAATCGACTGAAACTCTGGCAGATTTTTTTTTAAATAAGAAAATAAAAGCTACATGGTCAATATCTACAAAAATTACTATGACGTTAATTGTTTTCAGTAAATATTCTGAAACATTTCTGTTTGCTGTAAAATAAAATTTCGTTCATTCTTCTACTTGCAAAGCACATGAAAGTTTTTGAAGGTTGATTTCGAGAAAAGCTTACAGCGATTTCAAATCTGTCTTGAACTGCTAAAAACGAAGATTTAACCTAGGTGGCAGGAGGGAAGGGGGTGGGCAGCGAGAGAGAGAGAGAGAGAGAGAGAGAGAGAGAGAGAGAGAGAGAGAGAGAGAGAGAGAGAGAGAGAGAGAGAGAGAGAGAGAGAGAGAAGGGGGCCCTCAGTGCACAGGGGTGCCAACCGAACAAAACCGGCTGTCCCCGACACAAAACACACAACAGCGGGGCGCCACGCCCGCACGGTTGGCACTCCGCCCCGTGCGCGCAGAGGCACACCGGAGGCACACCGGAGGCACACCGCCCAGGTGACCTTGTCACCTTGATTTACGAGGCCGGACCTCATTCGCCGCGAGGGCGTGGCGGGGCGTGGCGGCGGTGCCAGCACATCGCACCACTCACGGACCACACGGGGGTCAACGGAAGAAAGCGGCAGAGAGAGAGAGGGACAGGTGCGTAGAGAGAGACAGAGAGAGGCAGGGGGGAATGTGCTACATGCGCAGAGTGCGCTCACCACGCACGCTGTGCGACACTCGCCTGCTTCCTGAAGTTGCCTGCAGCAGCTCTCTATCGCGCCCGAGTCCCATGTGCTCGGGGCCAACGCTCGACGACGGGACGAACGGCCGAGCGCCTGCGAGCACCAGGGTAGGCCAGCCCGCACGACGCGCGTGCAGCGCAAAGCCGCTCGTTGCCTACCCACTAGGCGTCCAGGCCTGGCGGATAGGCGTCCTGGTCGCCAGAGTGGCTGCCCACGTTAAGGGTGATCCCCTGGCGGTAGCAGCTATATGAGCCCAGGAGGCACTGGGTGGGTCCCGGCGGGTCCCGGCGGGTCCTGGGCCGTGCGCCCCGTGTGCGCCACTGTGCGAGAATGATAGACCGTTAGTGGGCCGGCGGCACATTGCCCGGAAGTACTAAAAGGCCAAGAGGAGGGAGGGGAGGGGGAGAGGGGCCGCAGCAGGCGGGGTATGTGGGGGAGGGGGGAGGCTCTCGCCTTTCATGGTGCGCGATCACGAGATCAGTACAGCTCCATCATGTGGACAGGGGCCTAGTCGGCCGCAGCTGGGCCAGTGGATGAGATATGGGGGAGGGAGGGAGGGGGAGAGGGAGGAAGGGAGGCAGAGAACAAAGGGCGTCGTGCGACCAAGACGGTGTCGACAGCGCGAGGACACCAGACCGTGACGTCGAGTACGCCCTTTCCCTTTCCCCGTGTCCTCCTCGTCTCTTTTATTGAACATTTTATTTGCGCTCGATGGACGGACGCAGTTGCCACGCCGGAGAACAATAATTCCTCGCGGCCGCACACAGCATTTGAATAACACATTTCTGATCGTCTAGCCCACGATTATTTCTCTTTTTTGCCGTGCTCCTCCGCCCTCCGGGTTTGACCGGTTCCCCCCTTTGTTTTGGTTACCCCCCCCCCCCCCCCCCCCCCCCGGTGCGCTGATTTTTATTTGAATATGAAAACGGCGCCAGCAGAGCGTTGGTGGTTCACCGCAGCCGCCGACTTCCCACCCCGTTTTATTAAATTCAAATCGAGTACACCAGACGGACAATGATGCATGCCATCGTGTCTCGCGCGCCCGGAGAGACGTTCGTATCGGAGAACACACAAAAAATGGCATTCAGTCAGTCGCATCTTTGCTGTTCATCCTCATCAACCGCCAGTCGAAGTATTCACTCCCCCATTCCCTTCCAGCCCAACGTAGAGGCCCTGTGCTTCATTTGAATTTGTAATAAGGTAGTGGCATCACAGAGATGGGGCGGAGAAGGGGAAGGGGAGGGGTAGGTCAGTTGCGTTCGAGTCCCCGCCGACAATATCGAGACAGATCTCTCTTGGCCTCGAGATTTGTAGGCTACCGACACCAAAAAAAGAGAAAGGGGGGGGGGGGGGGGGGGGGCAGCCAGCAAAGGGCTCTTCGTTAAAAACCTGATCCTCTTGAGGTAGCACTGCCAACACGGGCGCGGCTGCTTCCCCTGCCCAACCAAGGTCAGGACGGCTGAGCATAAGATGAGAAGAGAGAGAGAGAGAGAGAGAGAGAGAGAGAGAGAGAGAGAGAGAGAGAGAGAGAGAGAGAGAGAGAGAGAGAGAGAGAGAGAGAGAGAGAGAGAGGGGGGGGCAGACAGAGTCAGGGGGAGAGTTCGTAATACCGAGCAGCAGTTTTCTTCGCAAGACAAAGATGGTTTCTTCTTAAATTTTTATTAACACATTTGGCCGACAACGCCCCCTCCAAGAGCCGCTACTGAATCCGCCCTTTCGACACGGTTCGTCGTCATTTTGTGGCAGAATAACGGGAACAATAAGAAAGGTTTTGAAAAAGTAAAAGGAATTCCAAACGTTTGCGCGCGCTTTACCCACCATACTGTCCATTGTGGGGCGTGTCGGTGTGAGTGTGTGTGTGTGGGGGGGGGACGCCTTTATTTTAGTGGGCGAACCTGCCACACTGCCTCACGCTTTGTTTCTGGCCGTGCAAGAGAGAGAGAGAGAGATAGGGAGAGCAGGGGGGGGGGCAGAAAGAGGGGGAACGCAGAACCGGAATCGCGGGAATTTGATGCAAGCGGAAATCAACGTCTGCCCCGGCCACCAGAGGCCACAGAAAGAGCTTTGCCCACTGCCCCGCACACCTTCCGCAGGCAGCACGCAGACTTTTAGCATTTTCCCGCCCCTATTTACGAGGGAAGGGGTGCGGGGTGGGGATGGGGAGGCACAGAGACGAGTACAGAGAGCAGCTGTTACGGGGTGGAATTCCCCTTGCTTGCCCCGCCAGCTCCCCCGCTTTGAGGAAGGCTCGTTGGCGCTGCCCGCTGGCCCGTGAGCGCCGGTCTCTCATTTCCGGTACAATCGTTGACCGCGAACCCGCCTGCTCCCGTGTTCTGCGCACGCCCTCCCTGCTTTCCACCAAGCACCAAACTTTTTTTTCCAGACGCGTCTTTTTTGCACTGCGACAAAACAAAGTGGAACTGATTTCCGCAAGCTGGTGGTGCATTCCCAAAAAAGCCGGTTCTCGGAAAAAAAAATATTGCCCTCGGTAGGGCAACAATTTGAAATTGAATTTGAAATATCGAATCAATATTAAAATGTTCCAGAGTCCAGACGGAATTGACGATTTATTTTCTGGACTCTGGAACATTTTATTATTGATTCGAGAGTAGCGTTCTTTACTCGAACCAATTCCTCTAGGCTCGAGTGCGAAATGTACTTGGGTGTGACAACTCCGCCAAACGTTCCGAAATCGAGAGCAAAATGTTGTCCAATCGAGGTCAGCGTTAGTGCTGGGTGCAGTTGTCTGGGTGCAGTGCTCACGGCGCTGCGCTGGTCGCAGGCGCACTGCGCTGCGCTGGTCGCAGGCGCACTGCGCGCTGGTCGCAGGCGCACTGCGCTGCGCTGGTCGCAGGCGCACTGCGCTTGCTGCGGGTTAATGGTGCAGATAATCGGGCGCACCGGATGTAAGTTACGGGTGGCGTGCACCCGGCCAGCCTACGTCTGCAGTCTGTCTCTGTCTGTTCGCTCCGCGGGGCCGAAAGGCGCGCGCAGTGCGACAGAGACAGAGCGACAAGGGCTGCGACCGAGGTGAGGAAAACCGGCGGCAGGTAGATTAGAGCCGCGCGCTGGAGGCGATATTTATCGTTATTTAATTGTGCCCGCAAGCCCCTCGGCTCGTGTGGAATTACACCGCCATGTAAACCATTAATTCCAGCGCAGCCAGTCCCAGCCTGCCCTTTCAAATTCATTCGGTTTTTCAAAGTCAAGTTGTCCTCTGAGCTGCTCCCCGTCTGCGTGAGATGCAATAAGTTTCTCCCCATTATCGCCGAGTACGAAGTTTACTGTAACGAGGCGTAGCGCGGTGCCCTGGCAGACCCCCCAGGGGGGCCTCGGGGCTGGGCCCGGAGGTGTAGTGAACCGTTTCCCACACATCACCGCAGGGCACCCCGTCCCCATACACCCACTGCCCTGCCGTGCCGAAAACTTGGCGGCGGCACAGGCAGCTCCGGAGGACTTAGCGCCGCGGCGGAGCCAAAGAAGGTGGCAACTCTTTACTCCGCGCCTTACAACTTACTTCGGGACCTGCTGTCTGGGAGGGAGGAACAACGCCATATGTGACGGGGCGGGGCACGGCCGCGTCTGTCCTTGTCCCTCACCCCCACTGGGCCGGAGAGACGAGGACGGGGCGAGATAGCTACTTCCGATGCGGTCCATCCGCTCACACGGCAGCCTCCAGCCTCGATTGGTGCTCCCACGTGCTCCTCAAACTTAAAATTATACGAAGAATGGCAATGTGTTGCGGAGAATTATCTTTGTGGCCCACAAAGAAATCAGCGGCTTTGTATTGCAAAGACCTGCCCTTGTCGGCTACGAAGCATGTGCTTGTAATGCGAAAGCTTTGGAGCCTTCTCGCCTTCTCTCTCTTCTCTCTCTCTCGCTCACTCTCCTTCTCTTTTCCCTTTCCTCTCCGCTCCTCTCCCCCCCCCCCCCCCTCTCTCTCTCTCTCTCTCTCTCTCTCTCTCTCTCTCTCTCTCTCTCTCTCTCTCTCTCTCTCTCTCTCGCCCTCTCTCCTCTCCGCCCTTGGTCGATTACTCCGCCGTTATCGAGCGGCCCTCTAACTGTTATCATATGTGAGAGTCAATATTTACGCGTAAACGTTGGCGCGGCGGCGGGCGCTCTGAGCGATATGAGAAATTGATGTCGGGGAGCTGGTGGGACTTGGGATGCGAGAACGGCGTAATGTTATTTCCTGGACGGGGCAAGGAGCAGCAGCTTGCAGCGCTGTCAGGTTGGCGCTGGCATTCAAACCAGCGCGGGCTCGAAAAGACGAACTGGCGACCGAGAGACAGCGGCAAATGGCGAATGGGACGAGGCGGCTGGCTAGGCTCAGCGCGCGGACATAGCACCCTGCGCGAGCCAACGGTTCTGCTCTCTGCGGGACAAAGGCCTCGGAATCTGGGGTAATCGGGCAACACCTACTCGGCCGGTCCTGCCTCGGGTTAGGCTTGCTGGGTAGAGTACTATCGGCTTCGGCCGTGTACGATCTGGGCATCCTACCTCCCTCTCAATCCGCGAGGGAGTGGTCTCAGGGCCACAGACCAACTGGCTGGTCGAAGGGGGTTGACTCCTAAAATCTGGTCAGCGGAAGGGGCGATGTTGGCCGTTGCGGAAGCCCGCCTACCAAGGGGGCTGCGTCGTGCCTGTGTCTTAGTGGCGGTCAACTCCTGGTACACCGGTTCCCATCCGAACACCGAAGTTAAGCAGGAACGGTTCCGGACGGAAGTCTGGGACGAGGTAGGACCCACCCATTTTTGCCGTTTTTTGTTCTTGTTGTATTTTTTATTTGCAGGGTCTGAATCTTGAGGATTCAATATACTTTTGAATAAAAAAAATCATTGAAATGAAACGCTCTCTACCAATTAAAAGAGAAAAGAGGAAAACCGCGAAAAAACAAATTCGACCAATAGTGCATGAGTGTAACGAGTTCATCACTTTAAAAAAAAATCAAAACTTTTCATCATTTGATTTCAACTATCCGCTCCTCATATATTTTCGAACTTAGCCGCTGGCACGCCGCTAGACCGCGACGAACAAAGGTATCTAATGTTGACTCGAGGCGGCGCCTCATCCCAAGACAAACGACCGCCCATCTACGTTCTCTAAAACGGCTGGAAACGATATTTTATTTTAACTTTTCAAAATGTCTTATGTCATTTTCAAAACCAAATCAACAACCAATCAAAATGTCGCGTTAACGCATCACTTGCGTTAAGCGGTTTGCGAATTGAAAGGGGGTCTAACGGACAGGGCGAGTGCAATACTCGTTCTCTTTTGCTTCTACGTCGTAGCAGTAGTAGTAGTAAGCAAAGAACGAGTAAAAAGGGAACGGGTGGGACCGGAAGGGGGCCGTGCGGGTGAGGTGGGGGAGAGGCTTTAGTGCAGCATCAACTCTCTTTGTGCACTGCGGCAGGGCCGAGGAGGGGGAAGGGTCCGCTCCTTTCAAGGGCCTGACCGGGGACGGCAATGAAAGGCAACCCAGGCAACCCATCACCGACCAACGTGTTATTTTTCCATCCTTTCGTTTTTGTTTTGTCTGTGCATAAGGAAGGGTGATTAATGTACGCCAGTTGGTTTGTCAGAATTATTTTTTTATTAATGTCATCATTTTGCCGTAAATAGAGTTTAACAACAGTGTAGCAACGCGGCCACAACTACGGATACAATAACAATGACTACAGTAATAGGAAGCCCCATTGAGGGACGACGTTGTCTTGGTTTGAATTGCTCGTTCGGAGTATCACGTTGCACAGTAACAAATAACAATTAATAACAATAATTAACATTCTCTTCCACGACTGCATCGTCCTGCGAAAACACGCGTGTCGATTTTCCTTCGTTTTTATCATTTTTAATTTTTTTTTTGTTTGTTTTGTTTTGAGCTAAACAATTCTCACTCAGACAGACAGTCTCTGGGAGGACAACAACAGCATGACAAAACAATTATATCAGCAGGATCACAGACTTCGTCGCACACAAACGGAGGACTAGCCGACATCATAAATGTCACTGGATAGAACACAGCAGGTTATTCGACAAACCAAATGAGCGGGCCTCGGAACGGGCGGGACTTAATATCTTGGCAGTGTGAGTCAGTCGGCTACCTCCTGTTGACTGGTCCCAGAACAGGTACGGAATAGGAGGGAGCATTCGGCTGTATAGGAGACATTCATTCACATTCGAATCTACATACACACAATTAATTGGCCGCAAAGGGAGAGCAAAGATCACGCACGAACACACACCCGCACGCGCATCCGGACGCACACGCGCACACACACGCGCACGCACAGCCGAGATAATTTTGCGAGGGTCCATGTGTTCAGTATAAAGAAGCTGCGGCCTGCTGCGGCAGCCTCGAGCAAACAGGGTTTCCTCCCAATCGTGCTCCCCAGTGTCCGCTTCAGTATGTCAGTCGGTCATCAGGCGGAATAGGGGAGTTGGTCCTGTGAGGTGTTCCTCGCGTCGAGGAATGAGCAGTGATGTCCTCGACGACCATCTGGACGGGGTGTAGTGAGGTCCTCGACGCTCGACGGCCACCTCTACACGGGGTGTGGTGAGGTCCTCGACGGCCCACCCCTAGACGGGGTGTGGTGAGGTCCTCGACGGCCACCCCTAGACGGGGTGTAGTGAGGTCCTCGACGGCCACCCTAGACGGGGTGTAGTGAGGTCCTCGACGGCCACCTCTAGACGGGGTGTAGTGAGGTCCTCGACGCTTGACGGCCACCTCTACACGGGGTGTGGTGAGGTCCTCGACGGCCACCCCTAGACGGGGTGTAGTGAGGTCCTCGACGGCCACCCCTAGACGAGGTGTAGTGAGGTCCTCGACGGCCACCCCTACACGGGGTGTGGTGATGTCCTCGACGGCCACCCCTAGACGGGGTGTAGTGAGGTCACCGACGGCCACCTCTAGACGGGGTGTAGTGAGGTCATCGACGGTGTAGTTCCCTCGATGGCCGCACCTGGCTCGTCCATCGGCCCCCCCTATACGGGCGTGGTCCTCCTCTGCTGGGGCTCCCAGACCAGCTCCCTCTGCGCGGCGGCGACGTGGTGGCCCCCCGAGGACCGGCCGCCGCCCCAGGTGTTGTAGCGCATGGCGGCGGGCAGCGGCGTCGGCGACAGCTCCAGGTCGATGCTGGTGCCGGAGACGAGCGCCAGCTGCGCCACCGTCGCCGACCAGTCCTCACCCGACACCAGCGGGTCCACGGAGGCGTCCCGCTTCAAGGGCAGCGACGAACACGACGCCCTGGAAGCGCAACGTACCAGAGTTAATTTCATTTGTAACACAATTAAAACTACAAATTATCCAACGGATTTGTTTGTTGATTTCGGAGAGGATGGGTCAGCAAAATGTTCGTTGCGTTGGCAAAATACAAAATACAGGAAAAAATGGCGTTTTGCTCCTACAGCACAGTTTTTGATGACCCAACAAAAAGTTACATTTTGGAACCGAATTTATTCACCAGCCAAATTGATGCCACGAAAGCAACGAGTAAATTGGTTGCGACAGCGAACATTTTTTTCGGTGGATAAGTAGAATAATGAAGGGATGGGCTTACCCGATGACGCGGGACGGTGCGGGGCTGGGCTGCGGCCTGGCGGTGGCGTAGTCCCCGTACGCACTGATGGGGCTGTGGTACTGGAAGCGCTCCAGGCTGTGGTAGCCGCTGCCCGGGACCTCCCTGGCTTCCCGCTCCCGCTCCCGCTGCTCCCGGGCGGCACCGTGATCCCGTACGCTTCCACGGCCGCTGATGTGGTTCTGGCTGGGGGGACCCACGGGGGCCGCGGGCGGGACGTAGGCGGGGCCGTTGGGCAGCACGCCGTCCATGTCCCGCCACGCCATCGCGTTCGGGTGCCGCGGGCACGGTGACCGACCTGGGGGGAAATGAGCGAAAGCTCGTCGTTGGTTCGTGTCCTGCCTAAGGGCAAGTTGGCCCTCCAATGGTAATGAGAAATTCATCATCACTGTCCAACTTTCAGCCTAAATTTGGGCAATGATGAAAAAGAATGTATTATCAGCGCCCGAATTCGGCCACCAGGGGTGACTTTCATTCTCGTGCTACTCACAGGTTTTGGTGTCGAGCAGCACGCGGTCCTTGACGTGGTGCAGGGCCAGCAGCACGGCGGCCGCGCCGGCCAGCAGCGAGGCGGCGAGCGCCCCCAGCAGCATGGCCATGCCGGGCCCGTAGGCCAGTGTGAGCCGCGGGGCCGTGCCCGGCGCCACAGGCGGGCTCAGCTCCCCGGCCTCGGCCCGCAGGGTGGTCACGTACACCACCAGCCCCACCAGCAGCACCAGCGCTGCAAACAGGACCGGGACCGATAAATGCTCGCTGAACTCTAAATGAGATGATTAGGGCCACGTCCGTCCCAGTCGATAGCCCGAACCCGAACTTACACGTGAGCACGAACAGCACCCCCGAGGCGAAGATGAGGAGGCGGTCGCGGCCGCGGACGGTCCCCGCCAGCCAGCAGCCCTCGGCCAGCAGCATCAGCAGCAGTGACGTCACGAAGAAAGAGGCGGCATGCGTGGCGGCGTCTGCAACAGGCAGGGGGCCCGGGGGCCGGCCTCCAGTATACCACAAAACATCCAGGCTCTCGTTACTTTACGCAGCCCTAATCTTTAAGTTGGGGTGAGGGTGTGTTCAGTGTTGCCATTGAGACGCCTTCCATGAAGGAAGTCCGAACTCGCCCTCCGCCAGCCAGGAACGTAGGAACGTGGTCGACGCCGAGCGCCTGCGAATGCTAGGATAGGCCAGCCCGCACGACACGCGGGCACGCTGAAGTAGTGGTTTGCCTACCCGGCAGGCGCCTTTCTGTGCTCAGACTGGTCAATATACCAGGTGTATCATTGGCAACGGGCAGTTTCGGTTTTAGGCAGTCCCGCAACACACTCTCTCCGTCTCTTTCTGTCTCACGCGTCTGGCCGAGCCAGAAAGAGACGGAGATAGTGTGTTGCGGGACTGCCTAAAACCGAAACTGCCCGGGGCCAATGATACACCTGGTATATCGTTGCCGACACTACCGTCGACGTTTCAAATGAATGATGTCTGGGCCGAGGGGACCACAACTCTGCTCCAAAGTGTACACTGATTGTGTTGATTGTGTCGATTTTTCCACCTGATTTGCAGAAAATTTGAAATTTCAGACTGGTTAGAGCCCTTTACGGCCGTTTTTAGCCCTTAAATGAAGCCCAGGCCTCAAGCTTATGCAGTTTTTAAGATTTTTAATTGATGATTGTGTGGAAATGTGTACACTGATTGTCTTGAGTTGTGAACCCCTCGGTCTGGGCCAATCCCCAAACAGCTGCATACTGCCTCTTCAAAACACAGCAATGTTTGATTTTTGTTTGGTTTTGTCTTAGTTGCAGCAGAGGCTGGCACCGCCACAGTACTCACGGGTCCGGCTGGGCCGGGCGAACGCTGACAAACGCTGCCGCAAAGTGTCAACTCATTAATAATGCAAATCACGATCGTTCTGTAGTGCGGCTTGATGAGGCCCCGCAATGCGATTACCGGCCCCCATTGTGGCCCGCACGGGACCGCGCCATGCCCTCCGGGCCCAGCACCGGGCGGGGCAGCGGCGCACCCCCAGCCAACGTGAGCGGGCTCAGAATATATATGTATATACAATATACTAGACTACCCTTCCAGGGAACGGGGCACCTGGCAGCCACGACATCAGCAGACGGAACGAGGAGGCTGGCCAGGTCCAGCGGGCGGATAGAGCGCCCCGCGCGAGCCAGCAGTTCTGCTCTGCGGGACGACAGTGGCTATAGGACCGGCAGCGCACTATATGCCTCCATCGTAGCTCCGTGGCCTCATTGGTTAGAGGACGGGTCGGTGACCGAAAGGTTCATGGTTCAACTCTTTGCCGGAGTCAAACTTTTTCTGCAAATTTACCGACTGAGAACGGAGGGTAAAATATACCAAAAGAACCTAACCTAACCTAACCTTGGAGAGCCCTTGCGGGAGGGCCAGGAGGCGTAGGTGCACTTTTTTTTATTAATTCCTCTATTTTGTTTTGAAAGTACGAAAAGGCATTTTTTAATGATTCTTTGACCTATAATCGAAGCATTTCCTTTAACATGCCTCGCCCCCGCTGGCTTAATACTAGGCGGCGTTCACTTATTACGTCAGCAATTTAGAAGGAGGGGGTTCCGACGAAAAATGACGACCGGTATGGTGGGGGAGGGGGGTACCGGACCGTAATGACGTAAGCAGAGTATCATAAATACAGAGACAGCTTGTTATTTGATCAATCGACATAAACTTCTTCCTCCTCTTTAATTCACAAATCTCATGACACATCGATAAAAGTATAATCACTTCATTAACCTAACCTAATCATGTCGCATTCATGTCACCTATCGCAGCCCGCAACCCGCCCATTGCTGCCACTTGACGCCCGCAGCGCCAACCCCGTTGCCGCCCGCTCGCTCCGCGAATTATTGAAAGCGCTAGATTTTGGGCCGAACAGAGCTCTTCAACACCCGCGGAGTACGCGGCGGGAAGTACAGGTGCGGCTCACGGACCCCGTCAGACCCCCCCCCCCCCCGCCAGGCTGCGAGAGGGATGCCCACCTCGCAGGCAGACAGAAGGGATCAAGCGGGGAAGGAGGGGGCTATACGGGTAGCTGTGGGGAGCAGAGAGAGAGAGAGAGAGAGAGAGAGAGAGAGAGAGAGAGAGACAGACAGAGAGAGAGAGAGAGAGAGAGAGAGAGAGAGAGGTCCGTCTTCGGGGGGAGAGATGGTGATTCTTACTTCCCATTCGCATAGGCCGTTTCCTAGGGCGTGTGCCGGTACAAACAATCTGCCAAGAGAGAGAGAGAGAGAGAGAGAGAGAGAGAGAGAGAGAGAGAGAGAGAGAGAGAGAGAGAGAGAGAGAGAGAGAGAGAGAGAGAGAGAGAGAGAGAGAGAGAGAGGACTGAATAGAGAAGAGAGAAAGTGGTTCGCCCCGCTATGGCTGAGCCAGGAATTTCAATTAAGTCGTCGCCTGACGAGCAAGGACCGGGCTGGGCCGGGCCGGAGGGTGGTTGGTGCTGACGGCTCTCCGAACGGGTCTGGCGGCTGCGGGGACTTGATGCAACAGCTACGAAATGCGGCCCTACGCGGTTCGGTCGACCCGATCGAAGTAGATCTTTTCGAAGAAGGAAAAAGAGGCAAAAAAAAAGACGAATTTGCTGGTAATCGAACCCGCGACTGTCATACCAAGCATGCATCAGCAGCATGTGCGCCAGAGCGAGCCGGGCGGAGACGGGAACACGTTCCGCTCTGGATGCAACATACGACGCAGCGCACAATAGGACGGCCACAAAAAAAGAAGGCACCGTTTTGTCGTGGTCGTCTCTCTCGCTCGCTCGCCGGCTCGATCCCTCTGTCTCTTTCTCGTTCTCTCATCTTTCGTCCCCCTCTTTTATGTGTCTGCATTTTTCTTTCCGTCCGCACATATTTCTATAGGCTTACAAACACAGAGAGTGACTAGCCCCCCACCCGGTGTCGTAGCGTTAGGAGTTGTGCTTGTTCGGGGACGATCTTAAAACACGTAACGCTAGCTACCTAATGTTTCCTGGATGTGGGCCTCACTCTCGGACCCTCCCGGAACACAGAAAATAAGGATTTTCTAGAAATCTGTGCAAAGCAGCATGGACCATTCTGCACGCAAAAAAATGATTAGTTGTCACAACGAATTTGTTCGTTGATTTTGGGACAAGCACCATATTTAGTTTTGAGAACTAAGATTTCGTTGGGACAACTACAAGTCAGTGGCGTCAGCGAGAAGTCAGTGGAGTCAGCGAAAAGTCATTTTTTTCACTTTTTGGTGATGGAACTGACTTTCGGTTGTCCCAACGAAATCTTAGCTCTCACAACTCAATGTGGTGCTTGTCCCAAAATCTACGAACTAATTCGTTGCGACTACTAATCATTTTTCTGCGTGTGAACGTACGGAAATACGGCGTTACATAGTTTGTGGCCAACCCCCCGCAGCCCTTCCACGACGGGGGCTGACCGCTGCTCGAGTCACCACCTCAATGGCCCCAAGGGCACCGGGTGATGTATCCGCCCCCTAGGAATGCGCGCTGTGCGCTCTATCGGCCCGCTGGCTATCATGCACAAGGAGGGCCACGTCGCGCATAATCTTGTCGTTTGTATCGCAGAGAAAGGAAAGAGAGAGGGAGGGAGAGGAAGGGAGGGGTGGAGGCTGGGTGCCCATTGAGGGCCGTCCGGAGCGCTCTCTAATGTGGACGGGGACGGCAGCCCAGGCCGTGCCCCGGACGTCTGCGCCGGCCTCCCCACTTTACGCAACATGGCATCGCTGACGAGCGGCCCTCAAAAGGGACAGAGCGTTTGGGAGACACTATTCCAGCGGTATGGGAGGAGGGAGACGGTCGAGCTTCAGCCAGAAGCCGAGTGCCGCTTTACATTTGATTTAATCCGAAAATCGAGGGTAATCTTGGAGCGCCTTGAGGGTAGGTAATCTTGGCGCAGGTGTGTACCGCCCATCCTCCAGGCGTTCGGAAATACTTTTTGACTATTTGCAGGTGTGGCGTGATCGGTTTACATGCTTGGAGTGGCATGGAGGGTCGAGGGCGATCCCTGCCGGGCCTGATAGCCAGCGATATCCACTCAAGGAACTCGGAGAAAAAGTTTGATTCTCCTGCATTTCGATCGTTGGACTCGTACTGGAGGCCAGCACCGATGGGCTGCCCGACGCTCTGGGAGGCTGCGTGGGGAAACCAGTGAGCAGCAGTGGTCCGTGATCCCAGTGGGGGCAGGTGAGGGGCTCAAGAGGCTCAGAGGTGAAAGGCTAGGCACAAAAGAGCCGCCAAATCCGTTCGGAGCCCGCCCGCACCGCACCCATGCGCAACGCGTAAACGTTATCCGATTGTGTTGGCGCTCAGTGAGTCGTCATTATTCCAGGTCTTGAATCTAAATCGATCGTAAGCTGGAAGCCTCCAGCCCACATTCTCCCCTTCCCTGCCTTTCTCTCTCTCTCTCTCTCTCTCTCTCTCTCTCTCTCTCTCTCTCTCTCTTTCTCTCTCTTTCTCTCTCTTTCTCTCTCTTTCTCTCTCTCTCTCTCTCTCTCTCTCTCTCTCTCTCTCTCTCTCTCTCTCTCTCTCTCTCTCTCTCTCTCTCTCTCTCTCTCTCTCTCTCTCTCTCTCTCTCTCTCTCTCTCTCTCTCTCTCTCTCTCTCTCTCTCTCTCTCTCTCTCTCTCTCTCTCTCTCTCTCTCTCTCTCTCTCTCTCTCTCTCTCTCTCTCTCTTTCTCCTTCACATTGCAATCCTCCGGCCATGCTCCATATCGCTGGCACTCAAAGACCAACTCAACAAGAAGTGGAATTAGCGCGGCCATTCCGTCGAATGGCGTCACCATCGGCCCGTCCCATGCGACAGCTGTTGGCTGTGCTCAGCTGTGCTGCCCACACGACCCGACATACTGCAGACAGTGGTTGGTTGGCCCTTCCACTCGCACACTTATCCGGGTCCGCCCCGGAGCCAGGGCGGCCGCTGCGGGCCGCTCCGGGCCGCTCCGGGCCACCCGTGCAAAACAATCTGACACAGCTCGGTGCCACGCTCAGCCCAGCTTTGCCTTGTTCGCCCCGCCACGCCTCGGATTACCTACCGCATCAAAAGGGGGCTCTCTGCGCCGATGATGACGACGACTCTTACTCTCTCCGTGGACCGTAGCGGAGAGAGGGAGAGGCGGGAGATAGAGAGGGCAGAGGTAGAGAGACAGACCGATAGAGGCAGAAAGATGTATCCATTGGTGGTGCTGAAAGGTTACAGGGTGAGGGATCATCTGGGAAGACAGGAGTATGGTCGTGGCGCTATCCGGTGGGTGTGACGTGATAGGTGAATGACCCCCCCCCCCCCCCCCAGGCAACCCGGCCAGCGAGCGACACGCCTGCGACACGCCCGCGACACGCGTCCCCTTGCGATGCCGCCGGCATTGAGAATGGCGCCAAATCCCCGCGCACCGCGCGCCCTCTGAAAGCCCGGGCGGCAATTAAGGGAGCGACAGAGAGCGTACGATGTGCGCACACACAAGGACATGTGAGCGGGGCTGAGACAGAGAGAGAGAGAGAGAGAGAGAGAGAGAGAGAGAGAGAGAGAGAGAGAGAGAGAGAGAGAGAGAGAGAGAGAGAGAGAGAGAGAGAGAGAGAGAGACAGAGAGACAGAGAGAGAGACAGACAGAGACAGACAGACAGAGGGGGGGGAGGAGGGGGCAAAGCCGAGCAATCTAGGAAGGTAAGTAGAGCAGAACCACGTCTGTAATTATACCTGGGGAAGAGGATCGAGCTCGCGGCCGAATCTCCGGTTAGCAGTTTTCAGCGGAGGGCCACGGAGTTAGTTTTCCGTGTGGACGCCTTCGATTTGACAGTGTAGCTGCAGCTGCTGCGGCTGCTGCCGCGTGGCGGGGAGGAAGGCGCCTTGGAGTCACTCTCTTCCTTGCATGCCGCGGTGTCGGGGAGCAGGCAGCGCCGCAGCTCCGTGCCCCCGGGGCCTAAATGCGAAAACAACGAGGCCTGCAGCCGCACCTCCCCCCCCCCCCTCCATGAGCGCGATAGGCAAAGCCAAGGGTGTGTGTGTGTGTGTGTGTGTGTGTGTATGTGTGAGGGGGTGCGTGTGTGTGTGTGTGTGTGTGTGTGAGGGGGTGCGTGTGTGTGTGTGTGTGTGTGTGAGGGGGGGGTGCGTGTGCGTGTGTGTGTGCGTGTGTGTAAGGGGGTGCGTGTGTGTGTGAGGGGGTGCGTGTGCGCAAGTGCGCGTGTGCGTGTGTGCGCGTGTGTGGTTGCGTGTACGCAGAAGCAAGGGTTGATCAAGCCTTTCCATCTCGTATCAGTGGCGCCAAGCGGGGAGCAGCCGCGGCAGCCACGGCAAAGAGGATTTTGCCCCCCCCCCCCCCCGTAACCCTCCGGCCCCACCGCCGCTGCCGCTCTCGCCCTCCTCTTCATCTTGATCGCACACTTGCACACCTCCCCCTTCCGGGAACCACCGCACCGCGCGGCCAAAGGTACCGCCGACAACTCAACAAGTACGAGTCACTCCGACGCAAAAAACAGAAAAATAAAAATAAGGAATCGAATCGAATCACCAGACGCTCCGCGCTGAGCCGGACCCTCTCAGTCCGTGTCCCCTGTGGCGGTCCCCCCTCCCCCTCCGGCCTGCTTCTACCTGATTCCCCACCCCCCAACCACCAACGACGCACACCGCAACAACCGGGCAACAACTAGCTAGCTGCCTATCACTGCAAAAAAAAAATGTTTTCACCGAAGCAAATTACCCATATGATTTAAATGCGTCCATTTTTTGGTCGGAGTTTCCTGATTCCTACGTCTTTCTGCAAGCATAACGATCGTTTGCCTTTTAGATAGACGTATGCTCGGACCGAGCTCAGCGGCTTTCATTTCGCCATAATTGGCTACCCCGCGCTGGAGCACCTGGTGGCGGGGATCTCGAGCGCGGGGTTTTGAGCGCGGTGTGTCTCCCGCGCTGTGCCCATTGAGAGGCGCGTTACGTAGTCTGCGTACATTCCCCTGTCTGTCCCCGGGTGGGTAGGGGAGAAGGGGGTGAGTGGTGGCCGGCCGGGCAGAGCAGAACAGACCCGGCCGGCGGTGTGGCTGACGGGAACACGCACTCGTGTAAGCCCTCCGTCACAGCCGGCCAGAGCCGCGACCGCAGCGGTGGGCGGCAGGGTTGGGCACTTTACGTTAACGATTAACGACGTTAGGGTAACGTCGTTAATTATTCATTAACGATAACGTTAACGCGTTAGTTTTGAAGAGAAGCATTAACGTTAACGAGTTAATTAATGCGCTAACGCCGTTAACGTTAATAGATATTTAATTAAATATCTGGATATGAGATTCCGTTTCTCTCGTGTGCTTTTTTTTTTTTTTCAATTATACGTGTGGTCACAGCCTGTCACTTTTCTCAGGAGTATGCTTGGAGACAGCACACTCGAGAATGAGTGCTTGCTGGAGGTGAATAGACGTTTCTGGAAGTAGTTCCGCTCATTGATCTTCAACCTAACCTTTATCGCTATATAATGCACATCTTAAAGCTGTTTTGTTTTTTATATAATTATAATTGTCACAATGACCTGCATAATTAATGCGTCTTTTAGTGTAGTGCTATTTTTTGCACTTGGTTTGCAACTTGTCATTAACAAGTTATTTTTATAATATTTATTAAAACGTAATGAGTACTTCAAAGGTGAGAGTTAATTCAGTCCACATCCGGTCTAACCCCCCTAAAGACATTTGCTGTAGGTATATGAAATAAAGCCAGTTAACCAACCAAATCGTTCCGAAACGCACATTTATCGAACTTCTGCGTTTTATCTATACATTCCACTTTAGATTAACGTTATCGCCGTTAATCGTTAATTTTAACGTTAACGCGTTAGTTAGCATTTGACTCGGTAACGAAACGCCGATACGTTTGTCAACCCTAGATTAATGGCTAATTTTAACGCGTTAACCTTGGAGATTAACGTGCCTAACCCTGATGGGCGGGTTTGAGTCCGCAACCCCCGGGAAATATCGTACCAACCCCAACAGGAGGACGTCGGCCAAACAACCCCAGCAAGAACTGTAACCCTGGAGGTACAATTCCCAGGGGTGTTCTGGGACTGTAGTGCCACATATGTCTACCTCGTCGATGCTACACGGGAAGAAACAACACGTTGTAAAAGGGGTTACCGACTCTGTATTACTCTGTCTCCGAACTGTGTGACACCAGTTGTAAGGACGTAATACACCGTCTAGAATACGTAACTCGAATTTGTGGGGTGCGTAATATTACAGTCTGTATTGATATATTGCTCTGTTCCCAGGCCGTGCGAGTCGCTAACCCTTTGACCTTGTGTCTATACGAATGGGGCCTCTGTAGTCCAGGTGGACAGAGTTAGCCGTAGCGCCAGGCACCACTGGCTGTTCTCAGGCGCGTGCTAGGCGCACCGGGCGCACCGGGCGTGCCGCTAGGAACCCGTCAGCGCCGTCCTCGGCTCGTCCTGCAGTGCCGCTGCACGGGCCGTCGGCGTCCTGCCCATACCACCGAGGCCGCCAGCCTGCGTCCCAGCGGCCCTTATCTGGACGTGACAATCGCCGCAGATTTGGCCCCCCAGAGCCCTCCACGTTCGGCACTCATTCCGGCGCGCACAGCAAAGCGCTCTCCCACTGAGGGGGCGTCCGAAAATGACGAAACCTACACGGCAGTGAGGCGGAATGCTGAGGTCTGCATACGAGTTCGAAAAAAAAACGAGACAGGCATGGAGAACGCTTTAGCGTTCGAGGACAGACTCGTTCTTTGAGTTTTGAGGGAAATAAGTTTGTTGTGTGTGAATGATATTGTGAGGTACAAGTTCAGGAGGGGAGTACTGACGTGGAGTACACAGGTGAAAATTTTAAAATTACCGTAAAAAGAGCGCTGTTACAACTATGAGAGAATTTATTCTCCGGCCAACAGAGAAGATTCAACGGGAGAAAAGGCACGGTGTGTCCAAAGCACAGACTTCTTCATACGGAGAACGCATCACCGATGAATATCGGCACTCCCGCTTCCACAACCGCATCGGGACCATGGGGCTCACCATACCCTGAGCGTAGACGGAGCACACAGCGCGCAATCTTGGCGCTGTCCAAAAGACAGCGGCGAACAGGACGAGGCGGCTGGCCAGGCCCAGCGCGCTGCGCGCGAGCCAAGCAGTTCTGCTCTCTGCGGGACGACAGTGGCTAGAGTACCAAGAGCGCGCGCTGTCGCACTCCATCGGAACTCCACAGCGTAGTGAGCTAGCGGACTGGTCGGTGACCGTAAGGTTCAGGGTTCAACTCTTTGCCGGAGCTTTTTTCCGAAGGCTGCCGACCGAGGTTGGTGGGCAAAATATACCAAAAGAACGTTTTCTTTTAAAGTTTCAAAATGTCGTATGTCATTTTCAAAACTACATCAACAACTGATCAAAATCTCGCGTAAACGCAACACTTGCGTTCAGCTGTTTTCGAATTGAAAGGTTTTTTTTTTCTTGCTTCTGCCGTACTGTAGTAAGCGAAGAACGAGTAAAAACGGCCGAAAATCAGCTTTCCAGAAGATATTCCGCGCTTAGCGCGCGGTGGTATCGGGAGGCCGTCTCAGCTTACAGCGGCCGGGAGGAGGCGGTGGCTGCGGATGACGTCACGCCTTGCGTGCCGCCGCCGCTGCGCAGCCGGCAGCTGCCGAATTGCGATTGCTATTGAGATTGCAATGTGCGGTACTCGGCGTGCCGATTGGGAGCAGGGAAGACGACGGGGCCGAAGGGGGCCGCCCCTTTTCACACGTTCGCGTTCTAGTGCGGCTCGGGATCCGGCTACGCTAAGCCGCGGGGGCAGGCCAGGCCGGGCGCACGGTCCATTTGGTGTCCTCTTCTCTTTCCGCCCAATACCAATACCGCACGGCGAACAGGGCGGGACCCCGAGCCGGACCACTCGCTCCACGCAGCCGCGTCCGGGGCGCGCGCTCTGTCGCCTGCTGTCTCTCTCCCGCTCACGTAGAGAGCCCCCCCCCCCCCTCATTCTCCCATCACCCGCCCCACTGAGGCCCCCGCAGCCCCCGCAGCCCCCATTGCCCCTGCCCAGCACCGCGCGCTTTGAACGCCCTCAAATCTTGTTTCCTGAAACCCTTTTACGCAAATTGAAGGCCCCGCCCCGGGCGAGAGACCAGAGCGGGCGCTGTAACCGCAGCTGGGGCACCGGCAGCAGCAGCATGTCTCGAGTCGACCTTTCAGATCCAGCTGACAGTCGTCTGCAGGCTCTCTCACTCGCTCTCACAGCTCGCGGCTGCACTGGGAGAAAAGACTGTCATGTCCCGTGTCCCACGCCTCCTATGAGAAATAGGTTGCCTGCATGCCACGTAATGAGGCTCAGATCTTAGAGACTAGGCCGCTAGGCGGCACCACTTCCGTTTCGGGCTTTCCGAAGGAGTCTATTTCCATCAGTAGCAGGGCCTCACCTCCCCTCCCCGCTGTACCCCCCCCCCCCCCCCCCCGTCCCGGAGAGGTGTGGCCGCAGGTCATCCCGGACAAGAAGAACAAGAGGGTGTACTCACAAGGTATGGCCAGGGTCGCGTCCAGCAGCTCCGGTCCGAACGGGTCCCGGGAGAAGTACTCGATGGCGCAGCACTGCAGCTCCGTCTCCTCGGCTGCGAAAGGAGAGGCAAAGTTTTTAGGGCCGCGCTGTCCGCAGAGATAGCCGCATGAATATGAACACGTCGTCCCCCCCGCGGCGGAACGGCGTGCTGCTGGCGGGGCCGCCCCACTTCCGGTTCCGGTGCACTAACTTCCGGTTCCGGTGCAGTTGGTAACGGCATGCAGGGAACAACAGGCGCCATCTCCTTTTGTGTACCGCGGGGAGCTGTGTGCTTCTTTACGACGACTAAGTCGGCGTCGGCGTCGTCTCCCAGCCCAGTTTTGTGTTTATCCCCGCGCGCGCCGGACGGCGACGGCGACCTCTCGTCTCAGGAATGGCGGGGCTGGCGGGGCTGGCGGGGCTGGCCACGGCGGGGTAGGACTAGAAGAGGACCCCGCCCACTACCGCAGCTGCCGCGGCACGCCCACTATTTTTTATGGAACACGGTTCATAACCTGCGTCCCCATTCCCGGGGCGACCTGCCGGCGTCGGCCCCGGCTGCGTTCCAGACGCCGCCTCGGCACAGAGCGCATATCCATGCCGCCGCGGCCAGTCCTGGCAGAGAGGGTGCCGATCCGCACGCAGCCCTCACGCCCCCTGCGTTCAGCCCACGCTGCTGAACACCCGGGTACGGTGCGTAAGTAGGTACGGAGCTTTGGGCGGTACGGAAATCAGTTACATAGGAAACTCATGTACGCATTTGTTTCGTCTGCTCCAACACGGTAATCGAGCCTGTACACTCCACTCCAAAGGGATGGTTGAGAAAGACTCACCCGTCGAGCTGCTTTGGCAGATGGTCCACAGGCCGGACACGGTGCGCCGTGCGGCGGGGGCCTGGTGGCCCCTGGGAGGCTGGTGGCCGCTGCCCCCAGGGCTGCCGGGGCCCCCAAGGGTGCCGTTGACGGCCACGGTCGCGGCCGGCGGCCCCGGGGGGGACAGCGGGGGCAGCGGGGGCCGCAGCAGCTCTTCGGTTCGCAGCCAGTCGGCGGAGCCCAGGGCGGCGAGCAGCAGGGACAGGGCGACCAGGGCGCTGCCGGCCAGCAGCAAGCAGCGCCAGGCGTCCGTGCCGCGGCCCCCCACCACGCCGAGGTCGCCGTCGTCCTCGTGGTGATGGTGGTGGTGGCCGCGGGCGGAGGCGCGCCGAGTATTGCGGCGGGCATCTGCCGGGGGACAAACAGACCGTCAGCCAGTACCAACAGTTGAGCATGGCACTGGGCAGGGGCAGTTGCCTGCGTAAGTCGCCGGGGTTTGGTCGGTTGGAGCCACGAAAACTACACGCAGCAGGCTGAGGATAGTCACACCCCAGCATAGAATCGGTATTTGAACACGGGCTCTTTGAAATTGGTGCCAGATTGACTGGGCAGCTTTCTCTCCCGAAACGAATTATGGTTCAGTTGAGGCGTGTGCGGGTTGAAGCACCGGACGCCGGCTCCACGGGACTTGATCTCCATGTCAGCTGCATTTCAGGCGCGGATTCAGGGTGGGGGGGGGGGGGGGGGGCAACGGGGCGATGCCCCCCCCCCCCCCTCTGGGGAGGGCGCCCGAAAGGTAGGCAATTCGCGTTACAATCCGCCTGAAAGTAGGCAGAAAGCGGTACATCGCCCCCCGCCTAGAGCCGCCCATGGATCCGCGCCTGCTGCATTTCCGCCCTACGCCGGGCTGAGGGTGCATATTTATGTTCCCTTCTCCATCTGACGTTGCTCCGGACTGGCTTTAACCGTCGTGTCAAACGGGGAGATCTCGGCCGGATGAATTTCTCATCGCCTGCGGCTCGGCCGCCCCGCTCCTCGGGAGTCGACGTTGCTTATAAATTCCACAAGCGCGGCGTCGCCCGGGCCGTACCATGAGGATGGGGATATCGCGTCGCTGGCGCGTGGCGTGGCGTGGCGTGGCGTGGCGTGGCGTGGCGTGGCGTGGCGTGGCGGCTGAGAATCCGAGCGCTATGCTCTCCGCTTAAGCGTTCATGGAAGGCGGCGGGCGTTTTCGCTCCTCAAAATGCAGGCACGGATTTCAGCCCCAGCCCGGGCTCAAGTATTAAGTAGCGGGAAAGGGGTTTTCATAATTATTTATGCATAAGATGCTGCTCTTTGGTGAGGAGGGAGGTTCGCATTTAAGTTCGTTTTCTGGAGCAAGCCTTTCTGTCACCCTCTCCCCCCGCCGAGCCCGCGCCTTCCTTATCCAGATGGTTCATTAAAACCGGGGAGAGGGAAGATTGGGTCCCGGAGGAATATGCGAGGGGCCAGAACAAGGATGAGGGATGGGCCCCTACCGCCATGAGCCGGTCCCCTCATGGCCCCGTGGAAGCCCGTGGTGGCTGCGCAGGGCAGCACAGTCGTACGCCGCGACAGGCAGTGAAGAATCGCTGGGGCCGGGAGGGGCGGCGGCGCCGGGGAGGGGGGGAGGGGGGAAATGCGCCGGACAAGCCGGGCCGGACATAGCGATGCCTGCGGGTGATTTAGTTCCCCAACCCTCGACCTGCCCTTACCAAATACATAGAAATCAGAAATCCGCAACCTAGGTCAATCCAGGCAGGACAACAAAACAACAATTCTCAAAACACCGCTGCCAGTGACTGTTGATCACCCTAATCTCCGTGGAAATATTTTTCCAGCGATGGACCAAAGTGTGTGGTGTGTACCTGATCCTTCCGGGGCCCAGCAGGAGCAGGTGTCGTGTCGCGGTCGGGCCCGGGTGCGCCCGGAGGCGGAGGGTGCGTACGACGGCGAGGCCGAGGACGAGGTGGACGTGGAGTAGTAGTCGTCGAGGTCGTCATCCTGGGGCCTCGCGCCCACCGACAGCGACAGCAGGGGTGGTGCGGCCAGGGGCGGGGCCGGGGGCGGGGCCGGGGGCGGGGCCGGGGGCGGAAGGCCGGCGGGGGCCGTGGAGCCGCCACCTCTCTGGGGCCGCCAGGGCCGCCGGCCGGGGGTCTGAGTCCCCGCGGAGGGCACGGTGCTGGCGCCGCACCCTTAGCCCGCCACCTGCAAACACAAATCACTCGGTCAGAAAAAGAGAAGGAGGGGGAGGACTTAGCGCCATCCATCCAAGGTTTTCGGAACGAAATTGTGCGCCCAGCTTTCGCGGTCGTCCACCATTAGAGTACACCCTAGTCCGAAAAAGCCAAAACCGGAAGTGCCGATTGTCGAGATCCATTCCACGCGGTCGAATGTTGCCTGCCTTTACGCGGCCCATGTGATGAGGTCTGTAATGAGCCGATAGGCATGACGACCCACGCAATAGAGGTTTTTAACAAGGCTCAGAAGCGAAAGTTGAAGAACAAAATCCCTTCCAGACCGGAAACTCTCGAGAGCCGGCATGAGAAATAGCGATGCACAAGGGCGGCGCCAAATATGGGAACTCACCTCCAAATTTACTCAAAACGCGATCCAAGTTTCTCATCTATGCCCTCGAGAGTTTCCCGGTCTGGAAGAGTTTTTGTTTTTCAGCTTCCATTTCCAGTGGTCGTCGGAAACCTATATTTACGGACAGTAGCCGCTACGTCGTGATTTGTTGCCGCCCTGTCCGGGCACAGCACTGGCAGAGCCACGGCAGAGCTTGGGGCGGTGGGCTAGGTCGGGTCGTGGCCAAATGAGGACGTCCGCGGGAAGTGAGGGAGTCATGTTTACCGCGACCAAAGGCGCCAGTCTGGTGTCGGGGTTCGGCGCGCCGCCTCTTCCTCTCCCTCCCGCATCCTCATCCCCTCCCCCTGCCTGTCAGTCTCGCGCCCCTCTTCCTCTCCTTCCCGCATCCTCATCCCCTCCCCCTGCCTGTCAGTCTCGCGCCCCTCCGGCAAGGGCCTAAGTTCCCGATAGATTAGATTCCAAGGGAGACCTCTGGCGAGTGACACGGCGGCGGGTTGGAGCAGGACAGAGCGGCGGCGGCCGCCACGACGGCCACGGCCCGACCTCCCCGACGGCAGCCCGCGGCCCCGCGGGGCCCCCGACGACAGCCAAACTCCCGGAGGAATTAGCGGGGGAGGACGAGGTGTCGGGGGCGGCCGACGGGGAGGGACGGGGACAACCTCAGCAGGAGCGATTAGACGGGGGCGTTCAGTGTTGCTCAAGCGAATACGGGCGGGTGCCGGGGGAGTCAGCGGGCCCCCCTCACTGCGAGGGCTCCGTCCGTGTCAGGGAGCCGCGTAGGTTTAAATACTCGCGGGCCCTGCAGAGGAAGGCGCGATGACATCCGACCCAGACTCGGCGCGACACTCGGGGCGCAGCGGGAAAGCACGGCCCGAGAGAGCGCTGGGTCCGGCCGTCCGTTAGACGTGTTCCGGCCCTAACCGTTAACGACGTTACCTTAACGTCGCTAATTTTTCATTAACGATAACGTCAACGCGTTATTTTTGGAGGCAAGCGCGTTAATTATCGAGGACCCTTTAACGAGTTAACGCCGTTAACGTTAATTATTGGTCACGGGCGTGCGCACGCTCTGACAGCGCCTGTCCCTCCCATAGAGTATTAAGCACTGACTCTATGGTCCTTTTCCTGCATTTTTCCTCGTTCATTTTCTGTCGCCGCCCTCCGCCCCCAGGCTGCTTTCTTCGCCGCCAGGTACAGCCACCTCCCCTCCCCTCCTAACGATTTTGGCAATGGTAACTACTAGTGCCTTTTACTACTATACAATTTATCCTGTGCCATGTGCATAGTTTTTACTTTTGCACTTCTTTGACATCTGGATGACGATTTATTGAATCGAACGCAAGTTTAGCATTTTATTTCGTAAAATGCAGTGAAGTGCTGTTTTACACGTACGCATAACGCTTACGATTATAAGGATACGACCGCAGAAACTTTCTGAAACCCGCTAAAACCAGGCCACCCGCAAGTTTAGTCCCCCTTTTAAATTTTTATTAATGTTAACGCCGTTAATCGTTAATATTAACGTTAACGCGTTAACCTTCATCGGACACCTAATTTAGCGTCGTTAGGTTAATGACGCTGGGATTAACGATTAATTTTAACGCGTTAATCTCGGAGGTTAACGTACCCAACCCGGCCCTCGACTGGCAAAGACCAGCTCTTTAAAGTACTTGGGGGCCTCACTATTCAGATCGGTTATTTCTTTAACTTAAATCCAGTGAGTGTTTATTCCCAAACTACAACCCGTGTTACTTCCCTGGTACGACCACTGAGTCTACACCCAGCCGGTTTCCGAGCCTAGGTACGTCGTAGTCCGAGTGCCTAGCAGGTAAAACCGACAGTCCGTCCGTACCGCTACCGCAAAGTGTAACACTGGTGCACACTGATTGGTGCTGTGAGCTGACGGCTTTTAATTTCCTCCCCTGGTGCCCCCCCCCCCTCCCTTCCCCCTAAGGACCTTACCGGGACGGATGCCTCCCTATGGCAACCTCGTAGCCACAGGGGACCAGCAGCAGCAGCGGCAAGAAAACAGCCCCAATTAAAGAAGCGAAAGAAGGACAATGATATCAGCTACTGCCGCTACCGCAACCTCCTCCCCTACCGCTACTGTACTTGGAGGGAAAAAAAACTTCCCCGTTCTACCCGCAGGGACACGCACTCCCTCTCTTTCTCTCTCTCTCTCTCTCTCTCTCTCTCTCTCTCTCTCTCTCTCTCTCTCTCTCTCTCTCTCTCTCGCTCTCTCTCTCTCTCTTTCTGTCTCTCTCCTTTCCTCTCTTTCCCCTGCTCCCTCACTCTTTACGCCGTTGTGACTGTACTGTTGCCGCCCCGCCCCTCGCATTATTTAATGGGCAAAAGAGACAAAAGTTAGTGAGGCGCAAAGGGACTCCACGAGAGTGCGAGTAGCGCGCCACCCAGGGAGTGCGTATGAGGCGAACAACAGAGAGAGACAGAAGAAGAACGACGATAGAAATAAAAAACAAACACACCCGCGTGAGTTTGTTTGCTTGATGACGCTGTATTATATGTATATCGTTTTGCGGAGTCGTTGTGTTGTTTTCGGGGGCTTTCGGTGGCCCAGTGCTGCGGCCCGCACTCGTGAAGTTGGTTCATTCCGGCCGGCACCCTCCAGAGGGGATGTGGGCTGTGCGGGCTCCCCAGTGGACGTTTTGCCCCCCCCCCCTTCCCCTTCGGCACTGTTTCTGGATTTGCAATGAAATTCGTGCCAAACCCGGAAAAAAAGGGTTCGCTCTCCTAGCTAAGGTAGTTAACGCGTCAGCTAATTTTGGCATTGCCGAAGTCTAGGGGAAATCGTTTTTCTGCTGCAGCTAAGTCTTAGCTGTGACTGCTGAACGATAGCTGGTGCAGTTAATCTCTGCCCCCCCCCCCCCCCCCGGCACACCAGTTTTTAAGGGACAATTGGCGACAAAGACATTTTCAAAGCACACACTCTGACAAGACGAGACAGCTCCCTCAAGTCGAGGTACGAGGGGGAGGGGGGGGGGGGCGCCTGAGTCCGCGGGTTCGATTCGCGTCAGAGACAACACACACACACACGCACACACACACGCACACACACGCACAGAGAGCAGAGCATCCCTGTCGACGGCACGCCCGGCCCGCTTGCACCTTTTGGCACGTCAATCACTCACTGCCAGCTGACAATTGCCACACCGCGGCTGACTTCCCCGACACAAACGGCAAACGACAAAAACGGCAGAGGAGTGCGGAGGGGATTTGAGGGGGGGGGGGGGGGGGAGGGATGTAGATCAAAGGGCCGGGGGACCGAGGGCCGACAACCGGATTTCATATTACTGAGTTCATCCCAGCAAATTGGCACCAACAAGCCGAGGCAACCGTGCCGACCCCAGCAGCATTCGGGCCCGGCCCCGGGCCTGAGGCCTCGGTATGGTGGCGCGGAGCTGCCGAAGTTGAAAGTAAGAAGCGAGCAGCGAGCGGGCAGCAGCGGCAGGGGACCACTGGGGACGGCCAGGGATGGCGGCAAGTCTCTTAATTTTGAAAAGTCTGCTGCTCGGAAGACGCGGCCGGGAGAGTGTGCGGAGGGGAGAGGGAGAGAGAGAGAGAGAGAGAGAGAGAGAGAGAGAGAGAGAGAGAGAGAGAGAGAGAGAGAGAGAGAGAGAGAGAGAGAGAGAGAGAGAGAGAGAGAGAGAGAGAGAGAGAGAGAGAGAGAGAGAGAGAGAGAGAGGGAGAGAGAGAGAGAGAGAGAGAGAGAGAGAGAGAGAGAGAGAGAGAGAGAGAGAGAGAGAGAGAGAGAGAGAGAGAGAGAGAGAGAGAGGCGGGGAGGGGGCGCTCTGTGTTCATGTACGACAGAGATGCGTCGTACACCACAAGGTGCCCGTGCCCAGAGCACACACAGGGAAACAATTTACAGAAAGGCTGACGTCGGGGACCGGGTGAGGGGGGGGGGGGGTCCATTCAGTCCTTTGGGCGAACGGTGCACTCCGGAGGGATGGGCACGGCACGGGCACGGCACGGGCACGGCACGGCTGCACAGCAGCACCACAAAGGAAGAGAGTGGGGGCCATCAAAATTCATAAGCGCCGTAACTCTTCCGTGCGCAGCGGCAGCAGCGACAGCAAGGACCACAAGGACCCCATTTTTCGGCGGCCCCTCGAAAATCTCGGCCGCGGGATTTTTCCTCGGAGTGCGATACCTTTAGTATCTGCAGTAAGTGCAGGCGGGAGGGGCAGTGCGGCGGTAATGCACTCTGACGTGGGTATGGAGACAAAGTGAAATAGCTGCAGGGTAAGCAGTACAGGTGATGGAAAAACTACGCTAGGAAACCAATCACGCATGCAGGTAAAAAAAAAAACTTCTCAAGAGTGGACATATCCAAAACATTCAAAACTGCTACAGTGTTCTTATTTTTTTTATGTTTTTTGGAGTACCTGATGTAATTGGTTCTTCCACCATGTCAAAACATGCGGTTACAACAGAACGTAACACGTGACGGAAGCCACTGTCGTAATTAAAGGGACCAGGTGTGTGAGACCTGGTCTGGTGTTACACCACCAGGGGGGGGGGGGAGATATCTGATGTGCATGCATTCGTTCCATAAGAAGGTTAGGTTAGGACCCTTACATGGGGGGAGGGAGGGGTCCAATATTCCGTAAATTTCCCTTACGTCATAATTGACCGCTCCCTTAAAGGTTCTGAAGAAGAGTCCCAATTTTCATTGTTTTTCAATTAAGACTGGACTGGACATGTGTGGTGTGAGTGTCCTGTCCCGTACCTTTAGTCGAAGCTTTGCTTTGCTAGCATCATCCGACAGAGCGCGAAATTTTGTGAGAAATGGGTGGACGATTTTCCACCTGCTGGATGGTTGTACCCCGTACTGACCTTACCCCCAGTCTTACGGTAGGCCTTACGCTTGGCATCTGCAGCGGGTGCAGCGCGATCGGGCGCCCGACAGAGCCAGCATAGGCCAGCCCGCTGAGCCCGGCTGTGCGGCGGGCCTGCCTACCCGCCGGGCGGCCGACCACAGAGCGGCCTTGGACAGCCCCGCCAGCCCAGCCTCAGCCCCGGCCACAGCCCCTACAGGAGCCTCACCCCAGCCTCTCTGGCCTCCAACTCGAGCAACTCTGATCGCCGGGATTTGCGATTGATGGTTCGGTGCCTTCGGTGCGGTCTGGCCTGGAGCCGGGTTTGGGTCCGCGCGTTCTCGGCCCCGGCCTCGGCCCCGGCTCAGCACTGACCTACCCCAGCACAAACCCGCCCTTTTTTTCTTCATCCTAAAGTTCATCCACGTCGACCCCCTCCCCCGGAGAAAACGGCGAAGATCTACCGATCTCTCCTACTTTACGTCCCCAACACAGTTTTTTTTTTTAACTTTTCTTTGTGTTTATCTCCCCTACGAAAGTCTGGACTTTATACCCAGCAGTAGTTTGCCCCCACAGGTCGGGCCGCCGATCTCGCCTCATAACTTTCACGTCACGCCAACGTATACTTCTCGTTGGGGATTCCGCGGGAACGTGTTTTTATTTTTATTTTTCGACAATTTTATTTTGGTGAGCCAAACGTGTCCACCATACTTCCTGCTGTTTCTGAGGCTCCCTTTAGATATTACTCAATAGATAACACCCCAAATCATACATTTTAAAAAATCCAGACGGCATTCTTATTTTTCTGAGATTTCCAAGATTTCCAGACCTTTTCAGGTTCCCTGATAATTTATTTTTCCAGGAATTCCAGGTTTTGCACTCTGGAGCGGCTCTCACCTCGTCCGGCCGGGTCGCCTCCCGCTCCACGCGAGCCGGCCTCCGCACGCGCACCGCCAGGCACATCACACGCTGCTGCTACTCCCACTTCTCTACCTGAACACACGAGTTCCACTTCCGGTGTTCAAAATTCACAGACACAACAGGACACACACAATCGACGCAGTATTTCGTGGGTTGAAATCCGCCTGCTGCATTGTCTTCACTGTGGTTTGCATTTCCTATTTTTCTATTCCGAAGTAACATGGAATTTGAAACAGGACAACGACGGTGGCACGTGGGTCACGGCCGCGTTCTGCCCGCGTGTTGGAGTACGACACCGGCGACCCGAGCCGAGCCGAGCCGTCCCGGCGACAGCGTGGCGCCACCCCCTGTCCGCTTGCGACCACCCCTGGCGCCTCCCCGAGAGTGACTGGCGGAGAAGGCCGCATTGGCGGTTCGGCGGGGGGTCGGCGGACCAAGCCGGGACCACACCGCACGGCCCAACCGCCCGGCCCAACCCCCGACCTCGGCCCGCTCCCCCGATCCCTCCGGCAAGTGCCGAGGGTCAGTGAAGGCAACACACGGCCGAAAAATAAAGCAGAAAAAAAAGCAACCACAGCAAACCTGACACTGGCTGTGCGAGAATGACCTCCGTCGTGGTACACTGGCTGTGTACTGTTTTGCAACCCCTTCACTGCCTCCCCCCCCCCCACACACACCCCTATCTCTTTTTTTAAGCCCTCGCTACATCGAGAAAAATGTAGTCTTAGCCTTAAAGGGACATCACTCAAGGCAATAGTCGTGCAAGATGACTCAAGCAGCTTGGTTCAAAGTCAGTAACAATGGTAAGTTCGAGACTAGAGTTTTTAGGGTCGGTCTAACCTTGACCGAAGAAAACTTTCTATCTGGGTGTAGGTTATACGGGCTCATGAGTGTCATGAGACACCATTTTAATGCCATGATGATGTCCAGGGGTTGGTGCATACTGTCCCCGAAAAAGCAAGGTTTAGTTTTTCGTCGAAATTTGGGAAATTAACAAGGGTACCTTTCTTTCCCCCTAAAAAAATTGAATACCGATATGGGAGGTCCAAAAGAGTACTCTTTCTATCCAGGATATCTGCCCCGAAGCGGATCACTTCAATCAAGTTGACACCATGGGCGTAGCTAGGGGGGTTGAGGGTGAGGGGATCCCCCCCCCCCCCCCCCGAAATCGTCAACCGAGGTAGGCAATTCGCATAACAAACGCCGGGTGCGGATGCATTCACACAGAGGTTCGTTGCCGCGCGCGGGATGGAGCGCGGCTCTACCCCACGCGACGTGCGATATTCTCCGGCGCGGAGTATCTACGCATATCTAGGAGTATTTTGTCTAACTAAGAACTAAGACCACGCACCCACTAGCGTTCCTACCGGTTCTGGACGAAACTAAGATGGGGGAATGCCGTGGGAGAAGAGTTTTTTTCCTGGCATAAAATTCGAGGAAATTGAATGGTATAAAAATGAAGTAGATGTGTAAAGAACGAGCACCATTTACACCATTTTTAATGGTTCATTGTCTTCTTGTTTATTTTTCCCTCCTCAAATAATTCTTGCAGGAGTAATGATAAATTTAACCAAGCTTCTTGCCGGCATTGATGGCCTTCTGGTAGTTTTGGCCAGCAGTCTCCTTCAGCATAGCAGCAATCTTGGTAACCTTGGGGCCAACCTTCTGCTTGAGAAGGGCACCAATCTTGGCAACCTTGGGGCCGAGCTTCTGATTGATCTGGGCAGCAATCTTGGTAGCCATGGGGCTGAGCTTCTGCTTGAGTTTATCGAAGTTCTCAGCGGCAGCGGCTTTCCAGGACTGAGGCGAACCCTTGCCGTGTGGGGCAGGGGCTCCGTTTGCGCCCTGGTGGCCGTAACCACCCGCAGAGACAGCCTGGAATAGGCAGTGTACAATGCAATTAAGTTCTGAACGCTGACTGGTCGCAGTTTAGGCCCCTGCTTGTACCAGCATGAGTACATACCGCTGCGACGGCGAGGAGGACGAAGAGTGCGATGCTCAGACGGGCCATGTTGTCTTGACAGTTGGTGCAAGGTACCGTTCCCACTCCGAGTACGTCCTTATAAAGGCCAGATGTCGTGATGTGTGAACACCGTCGTGACGCCCACTGGGATGATAAGGGACTTCACGATGCAGTCTGGTCTCGACTTTCACGAGCATTCAGTAGCGCGTCATGTTTGACGTGGATTGAATGTGCCGTTTTTTTTTCGCCGTGTTTATGGAGACGTTACTGAGAGCATGGCTGCCGTGTCGGAGATAGGCATACACTGCTCTGACATAATTCAAAAAGAAGACGGACATTTAAAGCCGCTTCAAAGGCGTTCTTTATACTTGCCTTGACTGAATAAAATCCAGGGGTCAGCACTGAGGACGCTGAAGTGTATGCATTTTGGATGGGAAAGATTTCCCGCTTCGTACTTCGTTACTGTCTTCTCAATTCCGATTTAGCCATCTCCTGAGTGCCCTATTTCTGCCCCCAGTCCGCATCTCACTGGACCCGCGCCGCTCCACGCTAGTGTACGCGCTGGCAGTCCAGGCCGGGGTGATGTGGTCCGCCCAGTCCGCCCTGGTGGCGCGGGCGGCCGTTTTCACCTCCCCAGGCGCCACGCTGCTGCAGCGCTTCACCAGCCTCACCTCGCCGGGCTGGATGGGCAGCATCGCCATCCTGCCCCTGGCGTGGGCCGAGGCCCACAACCCGCAGCGCGTCCTCGACCTGGCCCTACCCCTTGAGGTCAGTTGTAGAAACGTCGAGGTATAACTCCAACATTTCCTCCAACCCCAAACAGCAAACGCCGATGGCCTGCGAGCGCTAAGGTAGGCCAGCCGGCCAACACGCGTGCTTGCAGGAGACGTGGCTGCGTACCCAGCAGGCCCTATTGGTGCCTAGCTTAGACAGGCAAAAATCAGGATTTTTCTTGTGACAATATCGTGAACGTACTTGATGGACGATCCCCAAGCTTGTCGCTGAGGGAGAAAAACAAAGAAAATGTAAAGTGGTGAACCACGACATATGCGTTCGACATAACTATCTGAGCCCCGTCACATAAACGCAAACGAGCTTTATCAAAGTTGAGCTGGCACTTTGACTTTCAACAACCATGCGCGGAATATGGGTCATTCCAGTCCCTTTGATTGGGTCAACAACCGCAGACCCCGCCTGTTGAGTGTACCACTCATCATGCTACCCACTCTGATAGTTTCCTGTTTTGAAACTTAATATATTCTTAACTTCCGTTTTAGATGCCTCCGTCTTGACTATTTTCTGCTGGAAAGTGGGCAGGATTGCGGAGGCAGTGGGTCTACAAGCATCGCTCCTCTTAAATCCAATCAGAATAAACAAAAATTTGGCGACTCGTCGTGGCGCTCGGCCCAACCTTTCCTCCCTCATCTGTTCTTCCAGGAGTTCACCGAGGCCGTCATCCTGCCAGCTGGTCTCGAGGCCAGCAGCAGCCGCCAGAGCAGGGTACTGGTGCGCGTGGCGCTCGTGTACAGCCTGCTGGTGGCGCCGTGCTACGTGGCCGGCTGGCTGCACGTCGTGGCCCCGGATGGCGCCGACTGGACCCACTTTCCGGCACACATGTACCAGACCCTCATCAGCTTCTCATGCGTGGGCTGCCTAGGCGGAGCCTTCCTCACCATCGCTGACTTCGCCGCGACTGTATCGCGGCAGTTCGCTGCGGTACGCCTGCTGCCCTCTGCGCTCCTACCTGTCGCGTATATCGGACAGGGATAGAATGCTGTAAATCTTGTAGGAAGTAAAAGCGCTACTACAGTGGTGCGCCCTGTGTAACACTAATAAATTATTTTTGCTAGCACTTCGTATCGACTTTCACCATGACTGCTACCTTTGGCTACCTTTACGGCATAACATATAGGGCAGGGACCTGCTCATGACAATTCTTTACTGCCGCCGGCGGTTTGTTTCCAGGAGGTGCTGGCGGGGACCATTTCGGTAGAGCGCGTGCGTATCTACCGCCTGGCCTGGGTGCGGCTGCGCCGGGTGTCGGAGCAGAGCGTGGTCATGCCCGCCACGCTGCTCGCCCTCTCATGCTGTACCTCATGCTGCAGACGACCCTCGTCACCTACCAGGGGCTCGTCAGCGCCCTCGCCGGCTACTATACGTTCACCGGCATATGCTTTGTCATTGCCGTGCAGATTTTCGCCGGTATCGTCATCGTATGCGACTCCGGCCACCGTGCCATGTTAGCGGTAAATTTTCTGGTCTGGCAGGAGTTCCCGCCGCTGTCGGTGATCAAAAGAAACGGTGGGACCATGGGCCAAGCCCGAGGAAGGAAATCTCCTCGCTCATATTCTTATAAGAAAAGTTTTATTTCATTGACCAAATTTGGGTGAGATTTTAGGTGTTTCCTCACCTAAATATCAGAAGCACTACAATTCATATCCTCCTCTTCCAGACGCCATTTCTATGTATTCGGGCGACCTTCTCCTTATATGTCACCATCACATTGCAGATGCGAGGCGATTTCTTATCTCCGCTGCAGCGCCTCTTCTACACGCACGTCCCCGATGCAGATGCCGTTAAGGAGGTACTAACGAAGCACGAGAATGTAAAACCAAAGTTTTTGAGACTTGTCAGTCGCTGCAGTGCAGTATTCTTGCGTGGACAGATGCGGACATTCATCGGCGTAGTGTCGGCCCGTGCTCCAGACATCACGTGCGGAGGATTCTGTCTCGTCACGAGAGACACAGTGACTGCGGTAAGGATCCTAAAGCCGGACCACTGACGACGCCGTGGAGCCGTGGTACATTCGATTACATATTGTTCCAGATGGTGGCAGCTATGGTTTCGTTCCTCATCATTCTCATCCAGTTCCGGCAGGCGGAGCAGATCCAGTCGCACAGCGCGCAGCAAGCCAGGGTGACAGCGCGTGTCCTGGACAACTGCATCTGCGCGCACGGTGCCGCCCCGGGGCTGTATTAGCAGAATGTTTTTATTCTATCATACGCTTAACTGTGAGATGTTAATTCAAAATTTTCTGGCAAAAATAGGTAAGTAATATAAGTGCTGCGGTTAGGTTCAAACCGAACTCATAGAACTGGGTTGTTGCTTCTATATTGACTTGACATGCCCGACCGTGCATAATAAACCCTTTCTCAAGTCTTTTGCGCGACAAGTTCCGTCATTGTTTAATCCTCTCCTCTTCAGTACTACATGGAATTTTTCTCAGTAAGGGCAAAACAATTAAGGGTGAACGAAGATTTGTGATGTTCCTAGGTGGTCCAATGATGGCTAATTTGCATATTTAAAATGCAGATAAACCCAATTGCATAGTAGTGTCGAGTTGTATCATAAAATGAAATGTGAGGGTAACGTGGGGAAATGTTAGTGTTGCAATGGGTACTTGCGTGGAGGTCAGTGCGCATGAAGAGAAGTGAACTCAAGGTTTTCAATGTATCTCGATTTTTTATTTTTCCCTCCTCAAATAATTCTTGCAGGAGTAATGATAAATTTAACCAAGCTTCTTGCCGGCATTGATGGCCTTCTGGTAGTTTTGGCCAGCCGTCTCCTTCAGCATAGCAGCAATCTTGGTAACCTTGGGGCCAACCTTCTGCTTGAGAAGGGCACCAATCTTGGCAACCTTGGGGCCGAGCTTCTGATTGATCTGGGCAGCAATCTTGGTAGCCATGGGGCTGAGCTTCTGCTTGAGTTTATCGAAGTTCTCCTTAGCGGCTTTCCAGGACTGGAGCGAACCCTTGCCATGTGGGGCAGAGGCTCCGTTTGCGCTCTGGTGGCCGTAACCACCCGCAGAGACAGCCTGGAATAGGCAGTGTACAATGCAATTAAGTTCTGAACGCTGACTGGTCGCAGTTTAGGCCCCTGCTTGTACCAGCATGAGTACATACCGCTGCGACGGCGAGGAGGACGAAGAGTGCGATGCTCAGACGGGCCATGTTGTCTTGACAGTTGGTGCAAGGTACCGTTCCCACTCCGAGTACGTCCTTATAAAGGCCAGATGTCGTGATGTGTGAACACCGTCGTGACGCCCACTGGGATGATAAGGGACTTCACGATGCAGTCTGGTCTCGACTTTCACGAGCATTCAGTAGCGCGTCATGTTTGACGTGGATTGAATGCGCCGTTTTTTTTCGCCGTGTTTACGGAGACGTTACTGAGAGCATGGCTGCCGTGTCGGAGATAGGCATACACTGCTCTGACATAATCCAAAAAGAAGACGGACATTTAAAGCCGCTTCAAAGGCGTTCTTTATACTTGCCTTGACTGAATAAAATCCAGGGGTCAGCACTGAGGACGCTGAAGTGTATGCATTTTGGATGGGAAAGATTTCCCGCTTCGTACTTCGTTACTGTCTTCTCAATTCCGATTTAGCCATCTCCTGAGTGCCCTATTTCTGCCCCCAGTCCGCATCTCACTGGACCCGCGCCGCTCCACGCTAGTGTACGCGCTGGCAGTCCAGGCCGGGGTGATGTGGTCCGCCCAGTCCGCCCTGGTGGCGCGGGCGGCCGTTTTCACCTCCCCAGGCGCCACGCTGCTGCAGCGCTTCACCAGCCTCACCTCGCCGGGCTGGATGGGCAGCATCGCCATCCTGCCCCTGGCGTGGGCCGAGGCCCACAACCCGCAGCGCGTCCTCGACCTGGCCCTACCCCTTGAGGTCAGTTGTAGAAACGTCGAGGTATAACTCCAACATTTCCTCCAACCCCAAACAGCAAACGCCGATGGCCTGCGAGCGCTAAGGTAGGCCAGCCGGCCAACACGCGTGCTTGCAGGAGACGTGGCTGCCTACCCAGCAGGCCCTATTGTAGAGTGGTCCGTTTGAACAAAAGTTTTAAAATCTCATGACGGCTAGTGCTAATATTTGTCTATGACCTATAACATGAGTTTTAAAAAGAATTCGGGATTTTTCGGCCCACGGGAAAAGGTCGCGAAATCGTTTCAAAGATGGCGACGTCCAAAATCCTGAGAAATCGTCGCCAGCGACGCTAGGGTGGTCAAAATCCGCAAAGTGGGTTCGCGGTGACTCGTCAAAAGTTTTAATTTGGCATTAAAATAATGTGTGCGAAACCGGAAATCTGTCGGACAACATTTAGAGGTCGCGAAGGGTCACGAAGTGCCCTCATAAACAGTAAATATTAATGTTTTTTGAAAATTCAAAAAAAAAAATGACGATCCAAAAACCGTCATGAAAGCAGATGATACTGTGATGTTTTCCTACTTTCCTTCATGGTGTGACGTTGTGTTTGCCCATACCCTTCCTGGCCCCCGCCCCCTTCTCCCTTTCCCGTGGGTAACGTTTAACTTTTAATTGTTATTGCTCAGTTTTCAGAAAGGGAAAGGACACAAATGGCGTAGTTTTGTTCCCCGGTTTGGGGCTATTAGGCTGCCCTGGCTTGCATATCGGAGAGCGACGAAAATGAGACACGCCACTGACGTGTGACTGCAGCGCTATGGCCCTGTGGGCCCTGCGGCCGGCAGCGATTAATGTTTACGCGTCTCGGCTCGGCCGGGCGGGGAAAGAGCAGAACCGGGGTATCCCTGAGAGAGAGAGAGAGAGAGAGAGAGAGAGAGAGAGAGAGAGAGAGAGAGAGAGAGATTTGATTTGATTTGATTTGATTTGATTTATTTCAAAATAGGTATAAAGAGACTAAGAAGTCCCACGAGAATACCGCTGCTAACATAAGTAAAACAACAGATCAGTTCAGAAATATGAAATATACAAAGCGCTTGTGCTTAAAGAAAGATAGTTGTACATAATATGACGCAGAGAGAGAGAGAGCGAGAGCGAGAGCGAGAGAGAGAGAGAGAGAGAGCGAGAGCGAGAGCGAGAGAGAGAGAGAGAGAGAGAGAGAGAGAGAGAGAGAGAGAGAGAGAGAGAGAGACGCAGCGGAGCCCCGCGCTGCCCGCGCGCCGCGGCTCGGCACAACGAAGAGGTGGGGGTATGTGCGGACGGCACGGCGCGGCCGGCACGGCGCGGCGCGGCGGAACGCGGCCCCCCATGCGGTATAATACTTCTGCGCGCTCGCCTACCTCCGCATGAGAGTACAAGCCGCTGATACATTATCTTTATATTATTGTTTCTTTTGAGGATGTAGGTGATGATAAGTGTATCATCTGCTAAAAATTCCAAGGTCAATATGGCCAAAGTAGGACCCTAGGGCTAGTGTCGTGCCCCCAGTGAGGCGGTCGGCAGGGGGCGCACGGTCCCTAGGCGAGGGGTGCATCACATGGCAAAGTCACTGTACACCCAACGGAATAGTGTCATGTGCAATCACGTCTAGTCCCTTCCCAATCATTCCAATCACCAGACACCGGAGGGATTCCGAAAAAAAATCAGCGAGAAAAAAAAACGCTCAGCGAGCGCTTCACAGGGTTATCGTCCAATCTGATACACTATGAACAAGTTTGAACCTTTAGAACCTTTTGAATATTTTTTGCTTTGGCCATGCTGAGCAGTGTGTTGTGACAGCTGCTGTCGGGGTATGATATGTTCTAAATGGACTTGTATACTTTTACATGATGAGCATTGGAGCGTTGTGTGGGCCTGCCTAGACGGAAGGGAACCCAACCGACTTTGACTCGGGCTGTCCACCTTCCTTCCCAATTCGCGCGCCAGCCTCTCGCTCATTGACCCGCGTAGGCGAGAGAGGCGTGGCGAGGCACCACTAAGCTGAGGGCCTCCCGCCCCCTCGTTGCCGCGGCCCGGCCGCGAAGCGCGCGAGTACTCGTGTGTGCATAAGTAGTGGCGGCGCATTAAGCTGAGGCAAGAGTTCGTGTGCCTTAGCCGGCTGTTGTTAGTAGGCCCTTGTCTATGCACTCATGGCCCTGCGGCCGGGCGGCGATGAGTGACGATTTGTTTTTCTATCTCTTTCCCGCTGCCTTAGCCCCCGCGTAAGCGAGAGAGGCGCGGCGGAGAAAAGGGGGAAGGCCTTCCGCTCCTTCTCTCTCCCCTCCTTGCCGCCGCCCGGCCGCGAGGCGCGCGAGTACTCATGTGTTCCTTTGGCCGTGGCGACCTCCTCAATGTTATGCTTGCTGGATAACTACGAACGCACGTCAACGGCACGGGCACGCGGGCACGTCCACGAACCAGACCGCCCTAGTATATACTAGTATAGAAGACAAGAGAAGAACTAGCAACTTGTATCCAGCAGGTACCTGCAGTTAAAGGGTTAACTAACGATAACCCTAAAAAGCCAGATGGCATGTTTGACCGCTGTTGACAAAACCTATGTCGTCCCAGCTTCCGCCAGGACCCCTGCCTTCAACTTCGGTGATCTTACGGGAACCGGTGCTTTACGGCTGCTAGTTGGCCCCGGGACACAGCACTAGAACCCGCTACCCGGCTTGCGCCGGACGGATCTCCCGGCAACCCCTAGCCCGCGCCAATGCGCGAGGCCCCCTCCGCTAACCACGGCCTCCGGGACTCCATTATACTGTAGTGCCCTTCAACCGCAGTCTGGTTTGGCCCCATAAACCATGGGAGTCCGCCCCTGCGAAGATTTGGAGGACATAGGTTCCCTTCGTACACGACCGAAGCCGCTGTACTCTACTCGCTACGTACCGAGTAGCGGCTGTCCACACCTGCCAGATTCAGAGAGAGGAAAACAGAAGCTTCGAACCCTAGAAGCTCTGCACATCCCCCGAGTCTCCCCCCTGGATTTCTCCAGAGGCACAGAACGCCCCCCCGGGCGGGACCCTCGAATCTAGGGAATTGAACCCTAGACCCTCGGGACCGGGGGTTTGTGCCGGCGGCGCCTTAGCCCGCACGGTCGCTTGGACAGCCATGCCTACGTCGCGTTCGGAAGTATATTTTAGGCACTGTCCGCCAAGCTGTGTCACAAGAAAAAGTTGACCGACCGGCAAGAATCGAACCACGGACCTGTCGGTCGCCGACCGGTCCACTAACCCATGCGGCTACCGTGCCACGATGTTGTTTGCTGCGCTCCCAGCACTCTAGCTCCACAGAATAGAGCTGACCATCGACGGACGCTGTCCCGGGATCAACTCTTGCCTACGCCTCCAGATTTTTCTTGTCGATGTTCAGCTCTACTATGTGGAGCTAGATAGACACACATAGTAGAGCTGAACATCGACAAAAAAAATCTGGAGGCGTAGGCAAGAGTTGATCCCGGGACAGCGTCCGTCGATGGTCAGCTCTATTCTGTGGAGCTAGAGTGCTGGGAGCGCAGCAAACAACATCGTGGCACGGTAGCCGCATGGGTTAGTGGACCGGTCGGCGACCGACAGGTCCGTGGTTCGATTCTTGCCGGTCGGTCAACTTTTTCTTGTGACACAGCTTGGCGGACAGTGCCTAAAATATACTTCCGAACGCGACGTAGGCATGGCTGTCCAAGCGACCGTGCGGGCTAAGGCGCCGCCGGCACAAACCCCCGGTCCCGAGGGTCTAGGGTTCAATTCCCTAGATTCGAGGGTCCCGCCCGGGGGGGGTTCTGTGCCTCTGGAGAAATCCAGGGGGGAGACTCGGGGGATGTGCAGAGCTTCTAGGGTTCGAAGCTTCTGTTTTCCTCTCTCTGAATCTGGCAGGTGCGGACAGCCGCTACTCGGTACGTAGCGAGTAGAGTACAGCGGCTTCGGTCGTGTACGAAGGGAACCTATGTCCTCCAAATCTTCGCAGGGGCGGACTCCCATGGTTTATGGGGCCAAACCAGACTGCGGTTGAAGGGCACTACAGTATAATGGAGTCCCGGAGGCCGTGGTTAGCGGAGGGGGCCTCGCGCATTGGCGCGGGCTAGGGGTTGCCGGGAGATCCGTCCGGCGCAAGCCGGGTAGCGGGTTCTAGTGCTGTGTCCCGGGGCCAACTAGCAGCCGTAAAGCACCGGTTCCCGTAAGATCACCGAAGTTGAAGGCAGGGTCCTGGCGGAAGCTGGGACGACATAGGTTTTGTCAACAGCGGTCAAACATGCCATCTGGCTTTTTTTTTTTTCTCGCTGATTTTTTTTCGGAATCCCTCCGGTGTCTGGTGATTGGAATGATTGGGAAGGGACTAGACGTGATTGCACATGACACTATTCCGTTGGGTGTACAGTGACTTTGCCATGTGATGCACCCCTCGCCTAGGGACCGTGCGCCCCCCTGCCGACCGCCTCACTGGGGGCACGACACTAGCCCTAGGGTCCTACTTTGGCCATATTGACCTTGGAATTTTTTTTTTTTTTAATTTTCAAAAAACATTAATATTTACTGTTTATGAGGGCACTTCGTGACCCTTCGCGACCTCTAAATGTTGTCCGACAGATTTCCAGTTTCGCACACATTATTTTAATGCCAAATTGAAACTTTTGACGAGTCACCGCGAACCCACTTTGCGGATTTTGACCACCCTAGCGTCGCTGGCGACGATTTCTCAGGATTTTGGACGTCGCCATCTTTGAAACGATTTCGCGACCTTTTCCCGTGGGCCGAAAAATCCCGAATTCTTTTTAAAACTCATGTTATAGGTCATAGACAAATATTAGCACTAGCCGTCATGAGATTTTAAAACTTTTGTTCAAACGGACCACTCTAGCCCTATTGGTGCCTAGCTCAGACAGGCAAAAATCAGGATTTTTCTTGTGACAATATCGTGAACGTACTTGATGGACGATCCCCAAGCTTTTCGCTGAGGGAGAAAAACAAAGAAAATGTAAAGTGGTGAACCACGACATATGCGTTCGACATAACTATCTGAGCCCCGTCACATAAACGCAAACGAGCTTTATCAAAGTTGAGCTGGCACTTTGACTTTCAACAACCATGCGCGGAATATGGGTCATTCCAGTCCCTTTGATTGGGTCAAAAACCGCAGACCCCGCCTGTTGAGTGTACCACTCATCATGCTACCCACTCTGATAGTTTCCTGTTTTGAAACTTAATTTATTCTTAACTTCCGTTTTAGATGCCTCCGTCTTGACTATTTTCTGCTGGAAAGTGGGCAGGATTGCGGAGGCAGTAGGTCTACAAGCATCGCTCCTCTTAAATCCAATCAGAATAAACAAAAATTTGGCGACTCGTCGTGGCCGTTTTCTGGGGTCATTTAGTGTCGTAACACATCATTTTCATGACGAAATGGTGTTTAGAGAGGGTTGATTCAAACAAACCACCTCGAGAAACACAGTTACATTTTTTGTTAAAATTTAGAAAATTGGCAACGCTATGTACTAGCCTTCACTATTTTGTGGACAAAAAAATTTGTGTTCCGAGATTTGGCTAAATTGATGAAGACTGATAGGGGGGTTCTAAAATTTTGGAGGTCTAGGTGTTCATTACCCTTTACATGTTTCTGAACCGAAATACAAATAAACAGACGCAGTCGCCACTTACTGATCACTCTACATTTATTAAGTAAACTCTGCTTTTTGAAGGGAAATGATATATTACAACTGAGAAAGGGCGGGGAGCTTGCACTCGCAGGTGTGGGTGTGGTGGTACTTGACACGACGATTGCCAATGTGGTTAATGCAGCGCGATGGCGATGGCGATGGCGAGAACCCATCGGCACACGGGGACCTGTGCCTGCGCCACCAGGGACGACGACCCCGCTGTTTGGTTGCAGCAGTTCGTGAGGGACTCGACGACCTGAAATTGAAGGAGGTACAGGGACTTTTTAATGAATTGACAGACAACTTCTAGAACCCCACGCCCCACGCAGTTGTTCCTGCATCGTCTGGTGTATACCTTGGGGTAGTAGCTGTTCCAGAATGCAAAGCTTTTGTAGTCGAAGTTGGACGAGTCCGTCATGGAGAAGTTCCTGTCCAGGATCATGACGGATGGGCTCTGCTCCGTGAAAGGCTCCCACTTGACGGCGCCGCCCTGGATCTGCTGCGTGGGGTTGCGCGTCTTGGCGAAGCTCGCCCATAGCGACATGACAATGTCGGCTATCTTCTTATCCTAGATAGAGATGAGGATGAGAACGCAGCACGGTGTAGAGAAGAGACGGTGGCGTCACTCCCCGCGTTTGGCCTGCCTTTCCTGAGGCCGCTTTCGACGGCACGGCTGAGTTCAAAACTCAACCACCTGCAGAGCTACGATCGGGCGAAGGAGCCGTCCCCGCCCCCACCACTCCGGCCTGCTTCTGCCGCACCAACCATAGCGTGGCGGTAGCGCCTTTGCTCGATCGCAGCGCCGCGAGTGGCGGACTTACAAACCTAAACGTGCCGTCCGAAGTAGCTTCACTCCCGCCGGCACAGTGACGCCACCACCGTGGAACACAGCTTCTCGGAGCGCGGTCTCTGTACCTGCGAGTTCCAGACGACCTGTGAGGGCAGGGTAGTCCAGTAGGGCATCCCCCACACGAAGGGGAGCTCGTACTGGTGGGGCACATTCACCCAGTCCGGCACAGTCTCGCCGACGCCCAGCGTCTTGATGCGATAGTCGAACCGGTACAGCCACGTGGGCGCCACCTTGGATGACGCAGATGCCTGGAAAGGAGGAGAGGGGGATGAGTCAAAACGGATATCTAGACCTCCAGATCAGACGAGAGAGAGAGGGAGAGAGAGAGAGAGAGAGAGAGAGAGAGAGAGAGAGAGAGAGAGAGAGAGAGACAGACAGAGGGAAAGAGGCCGTGCCTTAGGCGTGAGGGCCGCAGACTTACTTGTGCGTACGCGGGCGCGCCGTATCTCCTCTCCGTGATGAACGTCATGTACTTCTGGCGGAGGACCGTCTGATCGTCGGTAGGCGGGATCGGCCTGAAACAGAAGCTCGTGTTTGAGATCCACGCGTGGAGGCCATAGTCCACTACAGGCCCTACAGGAGGGGGAGATGAGTACGCACGAGTAGTAGAAGGTGACGGCCCGCTCTAGCTGCTCGCCGCTGATGATGCACGTCGTCTCGTTGTTCTCTGACTCGGGCTGACGCACGTCGGGGGTCGTGGACGTCTGCAGCAGCTCCGTGTACTTGGAGGCGCTGAGGCCGTCGGCGATCTCGGAGCGCATGAGCAGGGCGTCCTCGTTGTCCGTGTAGCCGACCAGCAGCGGCACGCTCTGCACGTCGGAAACACCGTTAAGTTGGCTAAACTTGTACAATTTTTACTATCCCGTTGGCAGCACTGTACTTTCGCCCCTTTGTTCTTTAAATGCATGCGGGGCACGGCGGCACCTGCCATCCACAAACTACGTAACGACATCCCATAAACTGCGCGGGGATCTCCCGGAGTCGGGTATGAGCACTATGCGCACTTCCCCGGCCCAGCCACCCTCCCCGCCAGCTCCGGCTGCGCCAGGCCACACTTACCTTGGGCGACGCCTCCTGCACCATGGTCAGCGGGTCGTCGGACACGAAAGGCTGCGAGGAGTTGACGTACTTGCCGTCCACGACGGGGTAGTAGGTGAGGCCGAACTGGGTGAGCTAAGGGGCCAGAACAGTCAGGACTGGGGCCCCGAGCGAGTGAAAGTATCAAGCTAGCTGGGGCCCGCTAGGGCAGGGCTCTGACCTTGAGGGCCTCCTCGATGAGCACGGACACGGGATGCACGTTACGCAAGCAGGTGAGGACGTCGGCGGAGGTGGGCGAGCAGTAGAAGCGCTCGGCTATCCGCCGGATGGCCTCCACGGAGGGCCGCTCGTCCCGGGCCACTCCCCCCGAGCTAGCCTCCGGCGGGGTGGTCGCGCTGCCGCTCATGGCGATGGCCGCCTGGAAGCCCGACGACTCGGGCGACAGCACGTGCAGGCCCACGCTCACCTACGGGCGGCAGCGGGTGCCACACAAACAAGGCAAGATTAGGTCGATACAATTTCTACAAAAATCAAATTTCTGTCAGAAAAAAAGTAATATTAAAAACGAAAAGAGCAAGCCCGACGATGGCCTCCTCGCCCTCGCCACGTACCCCGCCGGCGCCGTGTCCGACGAGGGTGATGTTCTTGGGGTTGCCGCCGAACGCGGCGATCTTGTTGCGAACCCACTCGATAGCGGCGACCTGGTCAAACAGCCCCCAGTTGCCTGGCGCGATGGCGTCCAGCGTGGTGAAGAAGCCGAGGATGTTGAGGCGGTAGGCGCACGAGACGACGAGTACCTTCTGGCGCACGGCCAGCACCGAGCCGTCCCAGAGGGCCGTGGTGCCCGTGTGGAAGTCTCCCGGGTGCAGCCACAGCATCACCGACCAGCCGCCGGCGGGTGCGTTGCCTGAAGGACAGACAAAGACAGCGATATAGACTGCAGTTGCGGCAATCCTATTTTGTTAGACTTTCATTAAAATAGCACCAAAAAAATTTCAACTTAATCGGGTGTTTCAAGTACTACTTATAAAGTACCCCCGACCGTTAATTCACGCAAAATAGTGTACGACAGGGATAAAGTTGTGGCAACTCGGCCAGATTTCTTGAGTTGGCTCCTCGCATCATAACTAGGACCTACACGAAGTTTAGTTAAGTGGCCACAACTTGGTCGGGTGTTTCAAGTACATACGATGTACTCCCGACAGTTACTTTGTGCTGTAGCTTGAACGACAGGGATGAAGTTGTAGCAACTCGACCAGATTTCTTTTAGAGGCTCCTAGCATCATAACTAGGACCTGCATGAAGTCTCGTTAAGTTGCCACAACTTGGACGGGTGTTTCAAGCATTTACAAGGTGCTCCCGGCGGGTTTTACGCGCTTCCGGGACATTCAAGACGTTCGGCGCCCCTCGGGACATACGGTCCCCAGGGCTGGTGTGCCCTTATACGGCGGTGAGCAGGGGGCACATGGTCCCCAGGGCTGGTGAGCCCTTATACGGCGGTGAGCAGGGGGCACATGGTCCCCAGGGCTGGTGAGCCCTGGTATACGGCGGTGAGCAGGGGGCACATGGTCCCCAGGGCTGGTGAGCCCTTATACGGCGGTGAGCAGGGGGCACATGGTCCCCAGGGCTGGTGAGCCCTTATACGGCGGTGAGCAGGGGGCACATGGTCCCCAGGGCTGGTGAGCCCTTATACGGCGGTGAGCAGGGGGCACATGGTCCCCAGGGCTGGTGAGCCCTTATACGGCGGTGAGCAGGGGGCACATGGTCCCCAGGGCTGGTGAGCCCTTATACGGCGGTGAGCAGGGGGCACATGGTCCCCAGGGCTGGTGTACCCTTATACGGCGGTGAGCAGGGGGCACATGGTCCCCAGGGCTGGTGTGCCCCCATAAGCCGGTCGGCAGGGGGTACTCAGGCCCTAGGGGTGTTGTGCTCCCGGTGAGGCGGTCAGCAGGGGAGCACACTTATTTGGGGCACACCAGCCCCGGGGACCGTGTGGTCCCCGACCATGAAAGGCTGACTATCCAGACTGGTCCCTCTGCTGACCACACAGGCTGACCGTCAGGCTGACTACATACGCTGCCTCCAGGGCAGGGGAAGGGGGGTGTCAGTCGGTGACGAACGGACAAAAAGAAATTCGGTCGCTGATTGCGCTTCGCCTCGCGGCGCGCTGACGCGAATAACGTCCACGACGAGTAGCACACATAGCGCCTGCTGGATAGGCAACAGCGAATTGTGCAGCGCACGAGTGTCGTGCAGGATGGCCTACCCTAGCGCTCGCAGGCGCTCCGGGGTTAGGCGTGTGGGCGACATCGTATGCACGTTTGTGGGGATAGGCGGCCGTGTTCACGACGGGGAGCCCCATACATTCCTCCCCCGCGGAGAGCGAGCCCAGGGCGAGCGGGGCTTGCTCCAGTTGGGACGGTTCGGGACACACTGACACGCAAAGCCTCCCCCAGCGCCCCCCCCCCCCCCCCGGGGAAGCGTTCCGCAAGCGGTTCTCGCGGAATAACTCCGCTCCACACGCCACGGCCACGTGCGTGCCCCCTCCCCCTCCTCCTACCTCCCGCACTGGCAGGGGACGACACGACGACGGGGGACTTGAACGCGCTGGGCGTCGTGACGCTGCGGGCGCTGCCCTTCCAGCCCAACACAAACTCACGCTGACCGCTGACCCTTCTGTAAATGTCGATTCGGCGCATAAGCCGCCCTGTTTAGCACGGGCCGTGGCTAATAGCCTATGGTTGCTCGGCTGCGGGTTCGGTTCAAGGCGCGGCCTCATAAACCTACGCCCTGCCCTGCTCTACCCCCCCCCCCTGCTCGGTGCGGGTTCAGCACGCCCACTCACACCATACATCTTCTCCTCTCACGACATTTTTACACGACTGCCGACTGCTGACCCAACGCCGTGCGGCGCGTGGTAGTCGGCTCGCCTGTCCCGCGCTCGGCCCTGAAGAAAGGCCAAGCAGCCGCCCCGCAGCACACTGAGAAAATTTTTTGGCTCTGGGCACAGGACGTCTAGTCCCCAGGCCGAAAGTCTGGGAACGCACTAAAGGATTAGCGCCAGGCACTAAACGATTAACGCCTGTGTCTAGAGTTTTGCTCCCGTGTCTATAGAGTTTAGACCTGCGGATTAAACGTTTTAGATTTAGGGTCCAGGTGGAACGCACAAAACTACCCTTTGGTCCATGAGCCAAAGATTTTTCTCAGTGGCAGGGCCTGGGGGCAGTGGAGCTGAGCTGCGCACGGATTTAGTGCGGTCTGCTTTTTCACTTGGACAGTCTGCACGCCCATTTTTATCCGCACACACTTGCACTGCACTCGGTAGGCCCGGCGCCGCTCGACGCCTCGCGGAGGCCAAAGGGAACGGGTGCCCAGGAGTCTTCCCCTCCTTCCCTCGCAAGTACATCGGCTCCGGCGGCGGCATCAACAGTTGGACGTGGAGGTCTGGACGGGGTACGGACGAGAGACATGTCCAAGAGACAGTCGCCACCACCACGACCACCCTCGTTGCATTTCTGTTGTTCTCCTCCATGCGGTGAACACCCCACTTCTTTCGGCCAGCTGAAAAACTCCCCGCCACCCGCTACCCCGCAGTGTGCGTGGTCCCTTGCGTGACCTCGCGGAGTTGTTGGGAGAGGTGGGGGGGGGGGGGGGGGGGGTCCGGCCCGGAGTACTGCTGCCAAGACGCCGTGCGCGAGCTTTGTGGTCGGCTGTGCGATGGGGTGGCTGCGGCCGGCCCGGTCGCTGCTACAGCCCCCCGAACAACGGAATCGAATTATCAAAAGCTAAGGAGACGAGAACGGAAATCTATACACGAAAGACGGCATGCCGAGGTAGTAAAACTGTGAGACGAAATGCCATTGGCATCAGGTGCACAGGAGGGGAGGGGAGGGGGGAGGGTCCCAAGGGCAGGAGGGTGCTGAGGGCGCACAAGGCACACGGACCTGAGAGGAAGTGCCAAGTCTGACGTCAGAGGCCAGCCGCGGCGGAGCACAGCGGAGCACAGCAGAGCACAGCAGAGCACAGCAGAGCACAGCCTTGGCGCAGGCGGACAGGAGATCGAAGCAGAGAATGACTTGCCTTTGGCCGTCAAACAAATCGTGCCAAATCACAAGGAAGAGAAAAAATATTCGAGGTTGAGCAGTCTTTTTTTTTTTTTTTTTTTTTTTTTTGCTTTTTGCAGTGAAGTCTGATTTGGAAATAGTGTTATTATTAATGCTAAAACCAAATTGTTGGAAGCTTTTCGTTTTGCAGGAGTATTTTCTTTTCTTTCTGATCCGGTATGATCGGGTGTGTGTAGAATATTTAGAAGTCGGCTCCGGCTCCCAGCGGCCCGTAGGCCCCGGGGAGGCCCCGGAGAGTGAGTAACGACCACCAGAGGATAAACAACTGCCAGGCACAAACGCCTTTGCTTTACTTACTATACGGCTTGCTTCTCGCCCCCCATATCGATTTAGCCGGAACAAAGATGATGGGTGGGCGCGGGGCACGGCACTCTCCGGGCCGCAAGCCGGAGCCCGAACCCAGTAAACGGCAACGGAGGTAATTTGAAGGCAGGTGGGCGGGAAAACAAAGTCGCAAAGTAAAACCGCGGCGCGGCTTTGCAGTGCTATGCAGTTTTTAGACGAGTTCACTCTCAAAAATGAATGCTTGATTTAATGCGATTTTGATGCGAATCTTGAATTCTTGTGGGATTTTGTTGATTTAAGAATCATCTGCGTACATCAACCGTCTGTATGCTTGGCACTAGCATATGATGCTTGAGGCACGTATTGTATTCTTGGGACAGGCATAAAGTATCCCTCAATCAAGCATAATATGCTTCAATCAAGCATAATATGCGTGTGGGATTATTGGCGTTTCAAGCATGAAATATGCTTGACTTTAAGCATTTTATGCTTAAATCGTGCATTCATTTTTGAGAGTGTTCGGTTCGGGGTTAATTTCACACCTGAACCATTGTGCTTGTTTTTAGGGTGTGACCCGAATCAGAGATTCATCCCCACCAAGAACGAAACAAGGGGGAAGGTGGACGCCGCAGCGTCCATGGGTTAACTCGCTCTTTGCATCTTTTGATTCTGACTTTAATTCGCAACCGGAATATACCTGGTAGCAGATTTGGATTTGGATCAATGTGTCCGCCTCCTCGCGCTATCGTCCTGGTGGTGGCACTTCAAGACGGAGATCCGGCCCCGATGGAGGAGGTGTCCGCCTCCCAGTGTCGCCATCAGTCGAGCCACCTCAAGTTTGGCTTATGAACTTTCGTCTGCAGTGATTTGTGAACCTCAAGAACCAGAGACATTTTGATTTCTTAACGTTGAATGCGGTCTGAGACCTTGATTTTGCTTTTGGGGTGGTTCCTGTCCTCTTAAAGAAAGGGAGGAGTAGTTGTAGTGCTCTAGGCTCTTTCCAGCAAACAGCTGGCATTCTCAACGCTGGCTACTTTGGCTAGCCCTAGTCTCGTTCAGGGTCTCAACTGCATTCTCAATCTGTACGCCAACAACGCAACGCGGCGGCCCGCGGTTGCCACAACAGTCCTGTGCGGGACTCAGTCTGTGAGCGGCGCTCACCCAATAAAGTCCTTCTGGTTCTATCATTCGACTTGTGTGTGCTCTTCTTCAGTCCGAGACCGAGTTAGTTCAACCGTTCAACTGACAGCGCAAATACATACAATTTACAAATAATATCATTTATTAAAGGTGGTACAACTGGATATCCAGTCAGCAGTGCTGCCACTCACTTTTACGGATGCTTTCATAACTACATGATGATTTAGTTACACTTCTTGCCGCTAGATGGCTTTTATTATCAAGATGGTGGTGCCGATCGTCCAACGTCATTCCCTCAAGCATAACCTAATACTTTTATTGACACCGTCCCCAGCCCCCTCCCCGCGCGCTATTCCTCACAAATGATATCCCTCTATTATTTACAACAACTGATCGTTTACTTTTGTGCTTCTGATGTAACTGTCATCTAATAAAATGCACTTTACACCCAACGCCAGCTAGGAAGGCCTCCCATCTGCCTCGAAATTCTCTGGTCGCTAAGAGTATTCACGATACCCCTGGCGCAAGACCCTATAGGATGTATTCGGATCATTTCCAGATTCCGTCAATGAGTACTATGCATCATCACTCCCCACCCCTATTCTCCTGGGGACGAGTAGTTCGAAAATATGCTTCTTTTCTCTCTCCGATGCGTGGTTTTCGCGATTCCAAGCCCGCGGAAATCCGCGGTCTGAACGGCTATTATTTAACCACGTAAATGAGTGGGAGCTTCCCGCTCGACAATGCATTCCTCGATGGATCCGCGCCCTCAGCGGCTCTGAATACGATGGGTGGTCTACATCCAGGCCTTTTTTCCTAATTTGACTCCGTTTTTGAGAAAATTCACTACTTTCCGATCACAGCAGTTATTTTCCCGCTAACTACTTTTGCTCCCTTGTGTATCCCACACATTCAGTGGGTAATTGCAGTACAAAACTTACATCGTAAGGCAGGAAAATTTTGCTTTTTGCTTATATATTTTTCATTTTGATTATTCATTGGCTATAATACAATCACGCACGTTCCCTGCATCAATACCTATCCATTGATACCCCACAGAACGTTCCACACATTTCCAAACCGACGCTAAGCCACACTGAACGTTTTTACAATTTGGGCCTAGACCAATACTCGCTCTCTGCGACGCGGAGTAGCGCCAGCGTTGGAAGCCGCGTTCGCAAAGAGCGAGTAAAAAAGCAAGAAAGGAGTAGACACAATCCTATCTTCAGGGGGTGGGGGGGGGAGGGGCCTGGTTGTCGTGCTAACCGGAAATGAGGTGGCCACAGAGGGGGAGCCAGCAGTGCGCACACGCACTTTGCGAGAGGTGATTTACAGACGGAGAGAGATTACTTTTCGACAGCAATTATCACCTTCTCCTGGCTGCGTTATCGCACCCATCCGAAAGGGAGTTGCGGCACACCGCACAAAATTAAATCGAGAAAAGTTTCTTTGAAAAGTCTTTGTGGGTGGTTCCCTCTCTTCTTTTTTTTTTCTTTAACTAGTTTTCTTAGTTTCAGCTTCCTCTCTCTTTGGCCAGAACCCCCCTCTTTTGGTGTCAACGGGAACTTGTTGCCATCTGTCTCTCTGCATGCAGCAAAACTTGGTGAGCCGCGCCGCAACCCCCCCCCCCCCCCCCTAACCCCCACCGCCGAACGACGACGCGGGATGCGATATTAAGGGACCGGCAATAAAACGCTCGCAGTTCTGTACTCTCTCGTTTCATACGCAAACGTTTTCGCGACGCCCCCGCAGTGTATTTGTGTGTGTGTGTGTGTGTGTGTGTGTGTGTGTGTGTGTGTGCTCGCTGCCGTGACCGAGACAAATCAAGAGAACCCCGCCGCATAGCACAGGCGCACTCAGCGCACCGCACCGCGCCTGGAGAGGCACTTCCGTCCGCAGCCTGGCTGGCTGCCCACCGCGCGATAATGACCAGATAGCCACTACAACACATCGCCGCCCGCCTACAGCCCTCTGCGATATAGCAGTATGCTTATTCCTTCTCTACGGGCCCCTTCTTCATTTCCATGATTTTATTGTTTATTTTCCAACCAGGGCAAAATACCAGGTCTCACATCCTGAATGTATTGACGAGCTTTCCAAACAGCAAGCCGAGCCTCTTCAGGTCTATCGTCCGCAGTTGGGTGCTATGCCTCTCTGTCTCTCTCGGTGGTGCCCACGAGGCACCGCCCGCGCTGTCACCAGCAGCACGCCCTCGACGCCCTCCTTAACGCCCCAAATTACCCGGGGACTGTACTCGGGCGGGTGCCACCGCGCCGGGCCTGGCCAGGCTGTAATGACCACACCGTAATGACCCCGGCCCCTTTCCAAAGGCCGACCAGGGGGTCGTGTCGGCCCACGGAATGACTCACAATCCTCTTCGCGTGTTGTAATGCGAACCTCGTTTTCAAACCGTCTTTCAGCCCCGCGCACCGCGCAAGTCGATTCCTAGAAAAGGAGTTTGTTGTTGAGTTATGTTTTTTTATCTGCCCTCTCCACGTCCTGGACTGCGATATGAGGAAGGGGAAAACACTGTTATTAAGCACGAGGGGGTTTCCACTTGGCTCGGGGTTTTCGCGTACAGACTTCTCTGTATTACGCTTATGACGAGCGGGACGCGGGGTACTACACGGTGTTACAGGACACCTTGTACAGGGCATTACTCAAGTGTAAACCGCCTCGATTGAGCAACAGATGAGTCGGCCGAGCTTCCAGCACATAGGGGTGCAAAGCCTTCTGGAGTCGTCTGGAGAGTCGTGGGTTCAAGTAAGTTGTTTTCTCGCCCTCCTCAGCTGAACCGAGACAGTTTCGATAATGATTTGACTCTAAAAATGTGCCGGAGAAAGTCGTCGCCGGGGGGGGGGGGGGATGGAGGGCCAGGGGCGGAGAGGCGGTGGGAGGGGCAGGCCGGGGGCAGCACGTTGTCGCTGGGGGGTGACGGGACGGAGGGAACGGAGACTGCAATTTCCCTCCCTCACCAATGTAATACGGCGCTCCGCCATGGCCACCGAGGCGGCGCCGCGCTGCAGTGCCCCTGTGACGTCACACGTCCTCAGGTCCTCGGCTCGGCTCGGCTCGGGTCAGCGCGACTCGGCTCGGCTCTGCTAAATACAACTAAATGGAGAATACACGTCGTCGGTTCATTCCTGTTGTCGTGCGACGACGCGAAGGTAAAAGTCGTAAGAACGGAAGAAAGAACGGAAAAAGTACCGGACGGGGAGTGGGAAGTGGGGGGGGGGGGGGGGGGCAACGAGCAACTTGTTGTTGTTGACGCGGCCGCGTCATGACGCCAGGGGGTTTACACCGGCGACAAGAGCTCTCCTTGAAGTCAACGGCACCCTCCATTTTAAATCGCTTACCGCTGCGAAATCGTTCCCAGGATTTCCGACCAAATGGAATGAATGAGTGAAATAAAATAAAACACGGAGAGCTGATGAGTTGCTGCCGCGATGCCGATGACCTCTGCCTCTACCGCAGGCCGCGCCGGAGTGGACCGCCTTGCGCTCTCTTGCTGCCGGCGCCTGCGATCCACAGGGTAGGCAATCCGCAGGCCTGCGACGCACCTGCGCGCGGCGGGTCTGCCTACCCTGCAGTTCGCAGGCGCTCTCCGACCGAACCCGTGTTCTCGATTAGAAGATACGCTCTTAACCGAGCTTGCTCGCCCGATTGTGAACACTGGACACTGCGGCCTCCCGGTCCCGGTGTAACTGCGCCGCTCCAGTGACGCTCCATGCTCAGTCAATTATGCGCCAAGTTACCCCCTCGCAAATTAAAGTGGATAGCACTCTCTTGCTCTGTGGTACATACCGCGGTCGAGCGCGAAATTGGAGTGCATGCGAAATTGTGAGTGCCGAGCTCTCGTGTGGCTGCAACATTATGCCGGCGTTCGAAAACAGAAGTTGAAACGGGGCGGAGGCCAGGGCCAGGTGTGCCCACTCCACGGCACACCTTGCACTCCACTGGCCCACTTCACTACATCGCGGTGCTGACAGGGATGCCCTGGGAGCCGTGGGGCGGAGGCCAGGGCCAGGTGTGCCCACTCCACGGCACACCTTGCACTCCACTGGCCCACTTCACTACATCGCGGTGCTGACAGGGATGCCCTGGGAGCCGTGGGGCGGAGGCCAGGGCCAGGTGTGCCCACTCCACGGCACACCTTGCACTCCACTGGCCCACTTCACTACATCGCGGTGCTGACAGGGATGCCCGCCATGGGGCGGAGGCCAGGGCCAGGTGTGCCCACTCCACGGCACACCTTGCACTCCACTGGCCCACTTCACTACATCGCAGTGCTGACAGGGATACCCTGGGAGCCGTGGGGCGGAGGCCAGGGCCAGGTGTGCCCACTCCACGGCACACCTTGCACTCCACTGGCCCACTTCACTACATCGCGGTGCTGACAGGGATGCCCTGGGAGCCGTGGGGCGGAGGCCAGGGCCAGGTGTGCCCACTCCACGGCACACCTTGCACTCCACAGGCCCACTTCACTACATCGCGGTGCTGACAGGGATGCCCTGGGAGCCATGGGGCGGAGGCCAGGGCCAGGTGTGCCCACTCCACGGCACACCTTGCACTCCACTGGCCCACTTCACTACATCGCAGTGCTGACAGGGATACCCTGGGAGCCGTGGGGCGGAGGCCAGGGCCAGGTGTGCCCACTCCACGGCACACCTTGCACTCCACTGGCCCACTTCACTACATCGCGGTGCGGAGGCCAGGGCCAGGTGTGCCCACTCCACGGCACACCTTGCACTCCACTGGCCCACTTCACTACATCGCGGTGCTGACAGGGATGCCCTGGGAGCCGTGGCGTGGCGGCCGCCTCGGACAGCGCACCCGCCGACCTTTTTGCAATTCTAATCGCGGCCGCCATAACAATCATGCCGCTAATAATATAAAACCGGGCGGCAGGCAAGGGCGGGGGCAGCGGGGGCAGCGGGGGCAGCGGGGGCAGCGGGGGCAGTGGGGGCGGCGGGGGCAGCGGGGGCAGCGGGGGCGGCGGGGGCAGCGGGGGCCGGCGGCAGCCGGGGGCCCGGTTCAAGGCTGGGGGCTGCTGCTGCCGGGGACACGGGTTCAAGTCCCAGTCGGACGGGCTCCGTGCCGGCCGCTGCATGGGTCTGACCGCTGACTCCGCCAAGGGCCGCGGCCCGGGACGGCGCGGCGGCGGGAAAAAAAATCGATTTAATTTATGCGCAGGGAGGGAAGTACCCCTTGGCGGAGGAGAGGGGGAGGGCGGCTCTGGGGGCCACAGGGACAGCGGGGGCCGCGGGGGCTGCGGGGGCCGGCTGGCTACCTGCGGTGCAACACTCAGGAGGAGGTGGGCGACGCGGCGGTCCCTCACCGGTCAGGTCAAAACTTCGGTAAGGGCTGGTGGAATGTTTTCGTCCGGAACGGCCGGCAGCCACGCAACGTCCGAGTAGGAGCGGGGGGGGGGGGGGGGGCTTGCACCCGCACCCGCACCGTTCGAGACGAAATAAGTTGTCCAGGGCCAGCCGGGGGCCGCCGGGGGCCGCAGGGGGACGCCGGGGCCGCAAAGGGGCGAGGTGAAGGTCGGCACGGCAACGGCGGCGTGGGCATTGCCTGCACACATATCGTAAGGTGGCCGCCGCTCTGGCCGTGACCACTGACCACTGACCACTGACCGCTGACCACGTGGCCTGACCAGCTACTACTGCTGCCGACCGCCGCCCAGGATCCTGGGCGCGCAAGAGGCCCAGTTCAAAAAACCATGTGACCTCTTGCCTCGAATCCTGCTTCGGGGCGCGTGTAAGAGTGGCGCTGGGGCAAACTGCCGTTGGCGCGAGCTTAAGAAGTCTCAGTGGGACTGGACTCCTCCTTACCGTCCGGCGTGAAGACATTGAGCGTAAGGCAATCCTCGCTGGTCTTGAGGGTGCCTTCCTGCAGCAGCTTGTTGAGGACCTTGCTCGGCTCCCTGTCCATCATCTGCGGGCAGGCGGGGCCGAACGAAGTCGCGTCCATGGGCTCCTTCCATTTCGGCAGCGGGTCCGTCTGGGAAACGTTTTCTTTTTTTATAAATCTCGTTAAGAAAAAGAGCATAGAGTTATCGGTTAAACAGTTGATATGCACCGAACGGCTACGTGCTTCTCGCTAGCAATTATTGTAACTTGAACAGAGCGCAAATCCGTGCACGTCAGCTTCAAAGCACTTTTCCTTTTGTCAAACTTACCGTTCAAACTATTGCACGTGAACTTAACGAGGCCTAGGCCTATGCGACACTGGACACCTCGGTGTTCAAATGGTCGGCGGCACCCAGTCAGTTTGGTCAGAAAGCGGCCGCTAACTATATACCAACCAACCAACCAACCAGGCCTGTGCGAAACCTACGGCACGATCGTCGACGAAAAACACGGAAGGGTACACGGGACACGGGCATTTACTAGCTTCGAACAATTTGTAGCTTAGCGCGGGCGGGCGAACGGACCTTTGAAAAACCTTTAACAACTTTCAACTTGTAACAGATTTTAACTTTTATGATAACTTAACAACCTTTCCCTTTTTACAAATTTTAACATTTAACTCCTGCCGCGGCCACCGCCCGAGCCACAACCCTACCACTATGCATTCCACAAGACCCCCTCAGCAAAGACTGCAGTTACAGAGTGTGTCTAACGGACAAGTGTTTTGCGGTGGGAATAATTAAAGACGTGCTGAGTCTCGCTGTTTGGATTCCTTACCACGGGACGCGCGAACCGGAGCTCGCCGAGGGGCGGCTGGGCGAAGGGGATACCCAGGTAGACGTTGGACCTCTGGGTGCGGCTGACGGCTACCTCCTTGCCCACCACCGTCCCCTGGCCGGGGATCTCGACGCTCGGCGGCTCGCGGGGGTTCCGCGCCGCCCACACGGACGCCGTCCGCAGCCACACCAGAAGCACGGCGAGCAGCAGCCGCGACCGCGCCATCCTGTCCACGGCAGAACCAAAAGGTAAAGTTCAAGGGTTCAAATACCGACACCGGCGCCGCCGCTGTTGAGAATAATTTTTTTCCCGACCGAATAATCGGGAAAATGGCATCTTTTTTTTTTCTTTCTCTTCACAGCCCCTGTTAGGGGCTGGCATTACCGTTCCCTACTTCGCAGCTTTCGAGCTCCATCACAGCCCTAGCCGGCGACCTCATACGCACGGGCTACGTTTAGTGTTTGCCCGCATTTGTGATGTGAATACACACTAAATTCTTAGTGGGCCGCATCTCAAACCGAAGAGGGACATGTGGTCATCCTTGTGTAGAATTTTATATGCAGAAGTTAGAAACGCTTTTTCACGTCCCTGACAAAAAAGAATGTACGCTTTAAGGGGTCGGGCGAGGTATCATGGAGGGCACGCAAGAAACTAAGGTCGTGGGTGCATCGAAGGACGCTTTTGACACTGTAACTTTGGGCGCGTGGACGACCAAAGTGGGTACAAACGCGACCATGGAGCAGCTATGTTCGTAGGGGTACAAAGACGTTCTCTGCCCCCCCCCCCCCCCCAGCGATAGGAAACGTACAAGAAGGTGCTATGGACCGACGCAACCAAAAAGAAAAACGAGTCCAAGCGGTCTCGATCCATCATGCCTTCCCTTCTCAGCTATCGCCTTTGCTCACTGTGCTACCCAGACATCTGGGGAGAACTCCCTCGAGCTGGCTACTGCTTTGGAGTCTACAGAGCCCGCGCTTCTTCGCCCCGTAGAAAGCAAAGTAATGGGTGGATCTCTGTGCGGTTTTCGACGCTGTGCCGAGCGTTGCATCCTCTACCTCATACAGTGATGAAATGTAATTTTTGATAAACAACAAATGCTATTTTATTTTCAAAACCTAAATAGCGTCAGACCAATGGAAACATTAAGGAAACGCACAGTATGCCGAAATGTCGATTACTTTTTGTACACAAATTTTTACTGGATGAGATGGGGCTGTTAGTTACACTTAAGGCCATATTACTTTCCAAATCTTAGTTAAAATAAACGCCTGTCCTCGATGAGTTTCCATGCCAGGAGTGAAAAATTTTTAAGTCCACAAAAACGCAGCGTGACATACAGAGCCCACACAAGACGACCTTGGTTGCAGAGAGTGAGCGTTGTGATGCTGTCCCCCACTCGCGACCTTTTCGCGCCCCTGGAACAGAGATAAGCGTCCTCGACGCGACGCAGTGCGCCGTCATTCGCGTCCAAAAAGTAACTTTATGTCATCCGAAAACGACTTCACGATCACTAGGTCGTCTTTGACGCTACTAAAATACTACTGTGTGGTGCAGCAACGCACCCATAACTGTCACTTGAACTCGCCAGGCGCTCCTAAAGCGTTGCCGGCACAAGCGACAATATTGTTAGGGGAGCCGGGGCGTTTGGGGAAAGCACACACGAAAGAGGAGTAAGACGTGTATTCCGAACAGGAGAGCAGGACGTGTATTCCGAACAGGAGAACAGAACAGTCTGAGGGAGAGCCGAGTCGTGGAGATGGGTCGGTAGTCCAGGCGACGGCAGTTGCGGCCCGAGCCGCAAGTGTCCGTGCGTGGGGTACCGCCATTGGCATGGGGTAGTGGTAGCGTCCCCTTTACATCCCCCCCCCCCTCCCGGCCCTACGGGAAGGCGTCAGGCCGCGAGACGACGGGGGCCACCTTGTCCGCGTGGAAGGTCTGGACACGGGCTCTGGGGCGGCCCGGTAGGCGGACCCAGACCGTCACGTCGTTGATGACCTCCAGGACCTCGTAAGGCCCGGTCCACCAAGACTGCAGCTTGACGCAGCGCCCCTTTTGGCGCCTGGGCTGGAACACCCAGACGCGCTGCCCTTCTGGTGAACATTTAAAATAAATAATGGTTTAAGTTAAATAACATGTACCATAGGGCTCGGATGCAAAAGGAGTACTTGAGCCCGTTGTCGGCACAGGCCAGAACAAAGGGGCGTCCTCCGCGAACCTACTTTAATACCAAAACACGTCCTGTGCGGGAGCTGATGCATAATATTGTGCGTTATAACGAGCACATTATGCGTTATGACGCAAAGTATTATGGATTTTTGAGACACTTTCAAGACACACTCGAGATAAGATTGAGCGATAACAAAGGCGTTCGGGAGGCGTTCTGGAGACGTCCGACAGACACCGTCGTGGAAACACTCCACAGACGTCGGGGAGACGAGATGGCCAAATGTCGCTCTTCGAAGAGCATTCAAACGTCGCTCTGCGGTCTGAGATGCGGCCCACTTACGCTGGTGTCCGCTGCGCCCGCAGCTGCTCGCTGTGTATGTCCGCGCCGCTCACTGTCCGCGGGGGGGCTCCGGCTCTCGCGGCGGCAGCGGGTCCAGATTCAAGTTCACATTCGCATCCGGGCTCGCGGTCACGCCTCGTCATCGGCGAGGTCGTCGGGCGGCACTGCGGTCCTCTGGCACGGCCGGCAGCGGCAGGACCGAGAGCCGCTCATGTTCTCTCCGGCCCGGCGCGGCACGGCGCTGGGGTCAGACCGGGCCGAACCGCGACCACGTCGGCGTCCTCGGGATCCAGATACCAGCCGAGCTGCACTGGCTGCGGTGCCACTCGGTGCACTCGGCCACGACTGTCCGCTCAGGTCCGGCGGCGCTAGCGGTCAGCGGCGACCTGCCTGCCTTCCTCATGCCGTGTCCTGAGGCGCCGGGGGGCCCGCGCCGAGCTCACCCCCCGCACCCTCCCCCTGCCCCTCCACCGCCACTCTGTGCCGCCGCTCCTTTCCTTCGGGTAGCAGGGCCACGACGGGGTTGCGAGCGCGGACCTACCCCCTTGACCACAAGGGCCACTGGAAGCCCACCGCCCCCCTCCCCTCCACCCCGAACGCGCCCCACTCCCTCCTCCTCCTCAGTAATGCGACGTAGACGTAGGATCAAGATTCCCGCGCTATTAAATTTCGGCGCCATCGTTCCTGCGTGTCGTGCCTGCGTAGAGTGTCAACGTGGCAGTTGTGCGTACTTGCTGTGACACGACTCCATAGCGCCCGAAGAGACAAAAAGGGTACAAAAAGTTTGGTGAAAAAATGGCTGTTTTGGACGTTTTGGGGCAATTTGGGCGTTCGCAAACTAGGCATCTCCCCGAGTCCCGAAGTGACTGTCTTCCCAAAATGGTCCAATCTATCCCGTGGGACCATCAACGACCAGTAGTCGTTTAGGCTCCAAAGCGCTCCAAAGTGGGCCAATCCCCCCCCCCCCCAAAAAAAAGCGTGATTTTTTGAATCAGGATCTCACAAAACGCATTTCTAGATAGGTGTGATGATAACAATTTTTTCATCCATATCCTGGGACCAAAACCATTCCAGCGAGTGTGGCTATATTCAGAGATTTTCGGCGACGGGGACAAGATAGAGCATCCGCACGTCTTTGTCGGCTCTGATTGGGCGCAGTTTGATGAATGGCAGGCTTAACAGGTGGGAAATGGAGACGGGGCGAGAGAATCCCCTCCCCTCCCCTCCCCTCAACTCGCCTCAGTCGCAGGGGCTGGGCATTGATCGACCTGCGTCTGTCGGCGCGGGACCGACCGGGTCGACCCTTCACTTTCTAAAAGGGGCGTAAGGGAAGCTTTCATAGGGACACGACAGGAACTCCTAACTCTCTGCTGGTACCCAGCACTCGGGGGAGATTGAATGCAAGGGGGTGGCAGAGGATTTCGATGGCGGTGGTTTCTGTGGCACTCCTCCTACGCGCCCCCGCTCCCCCAACACCCCGGCGGGGAGGGATATTTATTTACACTCCTCCGACAACGGCGAGACGAGCCGAGGCGGCCCAACCGCGTCGGAGCCGTCGGCAACAGCCCGCGCCGCGCCGTGCCGCGCCGTCCCCACGTCGAGTTATGACAGTAGTCAGGCGATGAGCGCTGCCGCCCGCCGCCAGTGCGGCTCTACACTACCAAAATAGTAGTCATTTTCCAAAAACGACTTTCTGTTTTAAAGAAAATAGGAAGACAAAGGCTATCGATCCTGCAACCTCGGCCAGCTCGACCTTTTACCAATTATCCATTCAGTACGCCCACGATGTTGTTGTGAAGGCGATCACAATTTGGTCAGTGAGCACAATAGCGCCTGCTGGGTAGGCAACCACGGCTCTGTGCACGCACGCGTGTCGGGCGGGCTGGCCTACCCCGGCACTCGCAGGCGCTCGGCGTCAGCACGGCACCTCACCTTGACGTGCCGCGGTCCTGGGCTGAGTCCTGGGTGCCGGAGCTGGTGCTGGTCCTGGGGCAGCTCTCGCCCTCCCCATGCCGGGCGCAGCCGGACCGATGCCGCCTGCGCGGGCGTCCTCGGGGCGTCTCGGGGTGTCCTCAGCAGCAGCAGGCTGCGGGTCTCGGCGGGCCCACGGCGTGACGGCGGCGGCGGTGTCTCAGCGACGTCCTGGCCTCGTCCTTCCCTCAGGTGTCGGCGTGGAAACGGCATGTCCCCCTCGGTGGCCACCCCGACGAGAAACGTCCCGCGGGCTCGGACGTCCGCGCGCCCTCATGCTGCCGGCGACCGCCGGGGACGTCCCGGATGCGTGGCGCCGCGCCGGACCGAGTAGAGCCCCACCACCAGCCCCAGAGCGACCGGCAATAGTCTTCCCTTCCCGGTGCCTTCCTGGTCCCCTCCAGAGGCTACTGGCAACCCCTTACCGTCGAATGCGAGGGATCCCCCCGCACCCCTCCCCGCACCCCCTCCCCGCACCCCCACGCTGCCTTCTCTGGAAAGCATACGGCACAGGGCAAATCAACAAACTCGGCCTGCCCCGCCCCTCCCCTTCCACACCGCGCGAGGCAAGCTTTATCGTAACATCCCCTCCCCTCCCTCCCCCTCCGTGCCCCGCCGGCGGCAGGCGCGGCGTGGGGCGGGCAGGTAGGGCGGACGGGCGCAGCTCTAGGCGCAGCTTAGTCTAGGGCGCGTCTGAAATGGCTTCTTCTTCCCCCGCTTCGGATACGACAGACAAGGACAAGGGAATACTCGGCTCAACTGCTCAGACGCAGCCCCGAACCTCACAGCGGGGTGCACCTAGGGGAAACAATGGTATAGGGAAGAGCTGGAGGAAAAGGGGGAGAAGGGGGTGGGGCAGGCGAGAATATGGGACCAGTCCGGGAGGGGGGCAGGCCTGGGGTGGAGGCGGGGGAGCAGCTGTTCGCGTTCCAAATGACGCATTTTCGTCCCGTCCGCGTCCGACGCGGTTGCGGACGTCGTCACCAGGTTTCCGAATTCCCACCAAGGGGCCAGAAGAGGGGGCGGAAAAAATAAAACACCTGCTAGATATTTCACTTTCTTTATTTTGTCTTGCAATAACGCACAATACACTCTTTGTTCAAGCAATGCTCCAATCATCATAACAACATTCATGTTTCTCAGCGCCTAAACTTAACAATTCTTTAAGGAACAATTCAGAATCCAGCTAATTGACTTCTTTAGAATAAAAAAAGGAGTAGTTAATTAAGGCTGAAAACTAATTTAGACAGTTAAAAAATAAAAATTATAAAAAAAGATATAAGGGAGTCTTAAAAATTTGACAGTACCGTTTAATTCTGACTGACTAATATCATGTACAAAAGGTCTATTTCAATTGCAAAAGTCTTATCATGGCGCCACACAATTTTGGAAGAAACTGATTATTGGACCGTTAAGACAAATAATATTGGTCTTTCCTTTTTTTGGAGTTAGAAAACAGTTATCAAATGGTTCTGTAATAAATGCTCCTACTTTATTTTAAAGGCAAACAGCAGTATAAAAGAAGAAGTCAGTTAACTTCAGTCCACATGGTAACAAAGATGTGAGTTTCTACAGAATCATGAATGTGAGAAAGTACACTCACAAAATCAGTTTCATTACTAATGTCAATACAGTCTTAAAACATGGCTTCACTAGCAAAGCAAGAACAAGGCTGCAATATAAAACAAAATAAGTGTGGCAAAGATGAAAACAACAGAACCATGAGGATCAGAAAGAACTCATGGTTACACACCAAAATATAACCAACATCTCTCTGGAGGCAGGGAGACAGGGGAGAAATGGATACCAAAAAGAAACTTTTAAGTCATGTGCATATTTGGAATTTTTAACATCAAATCTCAAGACATACAATACAAAATACTGTGGCACAACACCTTACATCATGCGCAACCAAGCTCATGAAACAAAACACCAAATAATACCAAATTAAAACTTTTAATATCAATATCAACACATAAAATTTTCATTCTTCAGTATGATCAACATACCAAATGTACAACAGGTTAGTGTGTGCGCTAGCTCCATCGATTGGATCGTGACGCAAGCCAGAAAGTAAAGGACATGGCAGAGTTCACAACCAACATGCAGCAGTTAAATACTTTCACAAAGCAAATACAAGAACAGCTTGCAATCATGGATAGAAATAGTTTGAATCAAGCTCGATTAAAAAATTCATACAAGCATCCTAATGTACAAGCTCTCTTAAAAATTTCTAAGGGTAAGTTAATTTTACAAAAATCAGAGCTCCAGCCTCTGCATGAGAAAAAAAATTTGAACTTTTCTTTGAGACAACTCAAGGTCTATAATACAAACACATACTACTTGACTTCCTCTCATAATATTTTCTTCCGCCAAAATTTTAAAGCCTAAATAAGTAAATGCAAGCAAACTTCTTTTGTTGTGAGCCACAATGACTATTCTACTCCACTTCATGGGTTGAAAGGAATAATGACACCAATAAAAATACCATACAGCCTTGGCTTATACCATAACACATGGTGTTTCAAACAACTTTCAATAACAGTCAGTGCAAAGGACTTCTCCATTTAGAGTTTAAAAGTTTTAACAGCATATGTACTTTCAGATGAGAAGTAGTGATCTCTCCCCACATTTCCACATTTAACACAATTTTTTTGTAAAGAGATACCAAAGGGCAAGCTTTGCAGTAAATGCAGCGAGCCTTAGATAGAAATAGTACAGCCCTTAGGTTAAAACTACATTATATATGAATACTACATAACCACAAAATGTGTGATGTCTTTGGCAGTTATTTGCAATGGTAACCACACAATCTTAAATATAGATAAAATTCTACACACATCTTGCATTAAATCAGGTATAGAAAACAAAATTATAATCATAATAATAAAATTAAACACCACTGAAAACAATATGATGAACACACACATAATAGAAAAACAAGATAACACAGCTTTTACTGGACAAGTTTTACTGAAGGGATAACAGGTATAGATAAAAGTGCACACAAAAAAAATAATCCATGCTACCGAAAAAGTACTATCACGAAGAGTAATTTACTGTTCAGCTGATGTCTCTATAAGCTTCTGAGATCACAAGACCATAATCAGACAAAAGAAACATGTACTAACAACGAAAATGGGGAGCACCTTACAAAATTGAGTTACATTTCCGAACATCAGTAGCCTTCCTTTTGCATAGGTCGAGGACGGTTACAGAGACTAAGAACTGGAGGGAAATAAACCAGAATCATTCCAGCCACAAAGTGTTAAGGGACAAGGTATGGGAGACAGAAAGGTACAGAAAACTACACAACCTGAAATTTAAATCCATGCAATGGTGCTTAGACACAAATAATTAATTCTGCGGGATTATTTTGAATATTATGGAATGTGCAAATGGTTGTAGGCCATATGCTTATACCCTCTTGTCAACAGTTGAAACACCTCGGCAACAGGTGAGAACAAAGTGGAGTGTTTACCAAGTGTTTACACGTATAATGGTCAGCACTAAAATCCCTCCAATACATTTTTTTATAATATTCACAATACTGAATGAAATTTAATCATAATGGTACATGATTAAAGAGAGTTGTGCACAAAGCTTGCAAATACACATTTAAGTATTGCATCAGGAATATTTTATTTTTCTAATTCTAAGTACTATGTAAGCTAATATGTCTCTTCCCCTAATGTACCACATAAAGCAGTCACACTCAACAAGTCAATTCATGCAAACCTTTCCTAAAAGAAAAAGGAGCATGAAAGTGGAAATTGTAGTTACTTGTTAGCTTTAAAATTGTCGACAAGTGCTACTTTCCCAAAAAGTAAAAACACTCACAAAAATCAAACAAATTTCCTGCTAGAAAAATTTAAATAAAAAGAACAGATTGACAACCAAGTGTGAAAATGATGTGAAATATTAATCAAACACGGCAGTATAGATCAGTCTTACATGTTTCTCGTCATTCAATGAAAATTGACACTAGTAACCAACAAGGTCCAGCAAAGAAAAAAAAATGTTCCAAAGAAGAATGCACATTTGTGAGGCTTAAATCAGCTAACAATTGTTAGCACTATGACAACATGTTTTTGGAGTGAACTGCCTTTGATGAAGGCTACTATGAATGGGAGGAACATACTTACGGAAACAGCTACATCACAGTTGAGTGTTGGCCAATGAGAAGACTTGTTGAGTGATGACAAATGATATGAATTGATCACAAAATATGCAAGTGGTAGCCTACACATACTTTCTACATAAATTAGCTATCCATTATTTATCGCTACTCTTCAAAAATGCAGAAGTAATAAGAGTCCAGATGATTTGTCAAACTGGAATTAATAACATTAAGAAATAACACTTCATGATTTAATACATACACTAAAAACAATCTATAGGTTAAATTATTCTAAAATATCACATACTAAACACATATTGCTGGACTAAATTTGTATTATCAGGAAAGTATTCCATTGAACAATAGAGCCTAACAAGGGCTTTGAAAAAAAATTGGTGATAACTGAATTGAATGGGGCTTCAAGAGGCTTCAGGCATGGCACAGCATGGAAATTAATGGCAGGGCGGACACATATCCCAAATTAATCAAAAGGAGGATAAAAAGAAATTGTCTTGCCTAATTGCGAACCGTTTCTACTGCACATTAATCTAAAAAGAGCACCCATTTAGAAAGAGAAATCACTTTCTATAAAATTTATGAAGTGTAAGTATTTTTCTGACACACTGAATACATATATATGTCATACTACAGAGTAAAATTTTGTCCGCAAATCACTAATAAATTAAAAACATTGATCCAGGAGAAAGAAACAACAAGAAAAAGGGATAAACCATTACTCACTGCACAGGCTAGTATTGATATGTGATGCAGCAAACACAGAGAGTGATGACAATGTACAACCATATTTGCATGCACAAGTTCACAAGTACATCTTGACTTAGTTCACAAGTATAAGAAAACACTGCCAGAGCTCCGCGCAAAATAGGAACAAACATCCCCAATTCCTCTGATAAATTTCTGGGGCTTCAATTACAGCTTAAGATTATGCTTATACCTGATACAGGGTCAAAGCCTTGCAGACTACACAGAAATTACTGTAAGTCTACACAAATCTTTCTGTAGTTAAAAAGAAAACAGCTCATTCATAATTACCTAATAATATAAATTGAAACATTTTCTAAGGCATAAAGTGACTCATCATATCATATGCTCAACCAATTCATTGAATGCTTCTCCAGTTTCAAAGCCCAAAATAGGCCACTGGCCTATACATGGACCTGATACATACTCACTAGAGTCATGAAAGTTCAAATATTTAAAGAGCCAAGTTACTGTATTCATCCAAATATAGCTCCTTACCTCACTTTGATGGCCGTTTAGAGACATGTGATTTGGTTCCGTCATATCCTCCCTCCCTCCAATCAGTTTTTAGAAGATATTCTGAAAAATTAGGGGGGGCTAATACTTGGATAAATACGGTGATTAGATAAAAATTTAAGAGCATTGTGATATGTTAATTCAAAGTAGTAATACATGACTGCTACAATAGCTAAAAGAGCTTACAGCTAAATAAAAGCCACATTAGCTCCTATTAACGCAATCACACTACATGAGGTTTTGATCTTAAGAGCAAGCAAGAGCTAATCTAATGACAAAGATCATGACAAATATTACAATTTCTTTGGAACTGACAGAGCAACCACACAAAACCACAAAGGCAGTTATATTATAAGCCTGAAACAAATGTTTTATCTTGAAAGATATTGACATTTTTGTGAACAGAAACCTGCAAGCTGAATATAATAGCAATACTGACTAGTGCAGACCAGATCTTCACCTTGCTGTGCTGTCAGGAGAGGGAAGTTCTGCATGAGACGCCATTTCTAGGGCCTTGACCCATCTGCAAATGCATAGATACATAATGAATAAGATAAACGTAATTTGATTGTCCTTTCACAGGCACAATGGTTATGAGAAAACCAAAGAGAAACAAGGAAAAAGACTCACCGTACAGTCTCTTCTCTTCCATTTGTTTGGAAAAAATAAGTTTTCCGTTTATGAAACATCTTGAATATTTTTTCCTTGCCAGCCTCTGGTTCCCCTTTATTGTCCAAAACCTGGATAATATTTCAGAAATCATCTTTTGTGACACTACAGAAGGAAAGAAAACTGTTCAAGTATCCTTGTTTGCACATTGTACTCACCAAAGACACAGTAAACCCTGGCACTGGGGTGGCTGTCATAGCTCGTGTGTCTGTATGCGACCGGAATGAATAAAGAACAAAATCAGAGTGCAAGGCAAACCACCTAGATGCCCATGATTTTGACGTTTTGAGGTGCATGTATCCACTGAATACACATGCCGAACTTGCTGGCACCTACAATAATTTTCAAATCAGTCACCCATTCGTCTTGAAACATTACATACAATACTGCAGTGACTGTCACCATGAATAATACACACCTCTAGGACTCCTTTCCCCCGAGAGAACGGTGCAGATGAATTGCCTGCAGATATTTCTGGACTGTTTGGAGCAGACCGTTGAATTAAGAATTGATAGCATGACTGACAGACCCGACACATCTTATTTCCTTCAAATGGAAGGGCAAGTTTGTGTCCAGAGCACTTGCCACAAACAACCTGAACACAAAACATACAATTGACGCAAAACAGAACAGGTGAAAATATAATGCTCACTGAATAAGGACCCCACTTACCATTCCACAAGCATGGCAATGATGCTTTCTTCGCATCACACCAAAACTACCACCGCAATCCTTGCAGCGACTCACAGTATCCATACGAACCAGAGTTGGAGCTCTTTTACCCAAGTCTGCATCAGGTGCTGGGAATGAGCCTTCACTGTTCTGACTTAAAACACAACCATTACTACTGGTGGACTCCGGACTGATTCGGAGAGATGACTTCCTTCTGTATAGCTCTTGCATTGCTGTACATAATGCCTCAAGCCAAGCCACTTTTTCTTCACATGTCCTGTGCACAAGATTTATTTATCAAAAATTAAATACATATGTAACTGAGGCAATGTGGAGATGAACAAAAATGATAAATGTACAGGGAACATAACTTACTGAGTATAAAGCTCAACATTTTTGGTATGATCTCTGACATAAAATGTATTTTCTGTTTCAATGTCATCCCCTTCCAGAACTTGAAGTGTTTCCACATCAAATTTAACTCGGAGTCGGTATGTTGGACCAGAGATGACACGATTAGAAATAAGACGAGGAGAGCACAATAGCAATACATCACTGAACTGAAATAAAGAATAAGTGTTATTAGGCAAATTTTACAAAATCTCTCAGTTATATTAGATTTTGTTAGTCAGTAGAATGAGTCAAGGTCTTACTAAGAAAAGATATCTTTCTTGGTGATCACCACTTCGAGCAGATATCTTCTGCACTTTGCCTTCTTTTAAAAGTTCGCGAGTAGGACTGACAAGATCAACAGCACCAGATATATTTTCTTGAATTTCTAAAAGTTGTTGGAATTGGGAAATTTTCTTCATTGCTTCATTAGCATGATTGGCAGCAGTTGAAACAAGATGAAGGGCTTCTAGAATTAAAAAAAGCAACAGAAAGATTTAGTTTTGTTAACCACAAAACAAATGCAATTTTTAAATGAAAAAATAGTTAGGATTCTTCCCTTACTTTCAGTATCGCCTCTATCATTAGAATCTTCAGAGAGTTTTTTCAGGTAATCCTTCAGTAAAAGTTCATATCTTGGTATTCTCTGAATTGGACCCAACATGTGGTGTGTTAAAGTAAGATTTCCACATTCTGGCATTTGCTGGAAAAAAATATGTTCAAGATGCATGAGTGAAAAAACATTTAAAAAAAAATTGTTTTCCTTTAGTAACAGAATGGAGTAACTTGCTTGCTTCAACAATCTTGGTGCCTATGAAACAATATTAGGATGATGCAAATGTTACTTACATGTATTTCATGCATGATTGCAGCAAACCGAGCATTCTTGGCTTGCATTGCATTTATCAGACTCATGGCACTGTCGAAGTTCTTCACATACTCTGTGTACAGCTTCAAGAATGGGGCAAAGTTCTTCATTATGTCACCTTAGAGAAAAGAGAAGAAGCATTAGTGGTAAAGCTTGTCAAAGTTAATACAGAAAAATATGCAAGCTTGCTACTCTTACCTATGCGTGGGTCAATATCCCAAATCTTCATCCTTCCCTCAAGTTGTGGCAAAAGAAAATCATTGTGGAACTTGTAGATAGATTTAATATTAGAAAACATTTGAGGTACAGTTTCTTGAGGAAACATGGGATGAGCTCTGTTTTCCTGATCTACACGGAAATGGAAAACCTGGAAAAAACAGAGCATTTGAGACGTGGCGAAATACACTGTATATCTGACAACTGATGGCGTAAAGTAATTTAAAATATTTTAAAAGTTTGTACATTTAAAGATATAAAACCATACCTTTTATCACAACAGCTTTAACAAAATAAAAGACAATTGCAAATTAACAGGTACCTGGTCAATGAGGTAAAGTACAGCAACATAACTGCGTTCTGTCATCAAAAGTTCATTTGCTAGTCGAAAAAGGCGATCTTTACGTTGTTCTGGAGTTTGGTCAGGGGATCTTTGAGAATCCACTTCAGTACCAGAGTCACTGACTTCACTTGGAGCAATACTAAGCGTGCATGTCTCAGGTCTTTTGTCTGAAAAATTTACAATCATTGTTAATGGTCAGCGTTGGTGTGATATGAATGTTTCCAGCATTCCAAAAGAAAGGAAAAAATAATAAAAATTAAAACCTTCAATAGCTCTCCTTGTTGGTGGTGGTTCCAGAGCAGACACAGATGACTCCTCATCTTCACTCTCTGATTCAGACTCATAGGCTTCTTCATAATTGCTGTTAGCTTGGTCAGAACTAAACCTACACAAACAGTCACATGTGACATTATATAGAGTTTCAGCAAAAATCCAACTATAAATTGAAATCAACAATGCACACAAACCTGTATGAATTGATATGAGTGCGATAGAATGTGCTGCGAGAGAGTTCAATTTTTTCAGTTTCCCCCCATGAAGTTGTGACAGTGGCAGGTGATGGTGGAGAGGCCATAAGAATATTGCTGAAACGAGGAAACCTTCCAAAACTGGAAAATCGTGGGAATGAGTTACCACCAAATGGGAATACAGGCGACATCAACTCAGGTTGTTGTTCAGAGTGACCATCTTGAAGCAAACCAGAAGAACTGATAGAAGGTTGGGTGGCATCAAAATCCTAGAATAAAACCAATAGCCATGGTCAATTATACACCTTGAGTCAGATTCATTCATAATTGAAGGTTTTTAAAAAATTTAAATACAAAGCGAACCCACTCACCCTTGACAAATCTAAGAAGTGTGAGAAGCGTTGTGAAAATCTGTGCTCGTGGTCACGAACAAACTTTTCAAACATCTCTGACCCAGATGCATGCTTTGCAAATCTCTCCCTTGCTTCAGCAAAGAATTGGCGTGCTTCCTCATTTGGATCATTTGCACCAAGTCCAAGCCAGTCGTTTGGATCATGTTTTAACGAATGTATTCTCCCCTGGTCCATACTAGGCAAGAGTCCGACACTTGTGTAAAAACATCATTTCTCAAGACCTGGGATATTTAAAAATAAAAATAAAATCAGTTTGAGGCAAAGATAGAATTTTGTTTAATTCAATGATAATGGCAGGGTAAAGTAAATTTGCAAATGATCATGCAATATGCCAGCTGTGGACTGGACTTTAGCACTGAGAAAGTGACAAAAGTGGGTATAAGGTTAAAAAATATTCGTTGTAGATGTTATGAAAGGGAGGACTAATACAACTGATGACAGTTGATTCAAAACAAAACAGACCTAGACTACAAATCACTGAAGAAAGAGTCTCCTGCCAACAAAATGTTTGTGATCACCGAAAACGAGAAGCCTGACTGATTGAAAACACTTCCGGATCAAATCATGGGAGAAATTTTAATGTGACACAAGGAGAAAACCCACAAATAAAGACAGGAAGTAACTTGTGTCACTCTAGTCCTTTGAATGAAGGTTAAGTTTACACTGATTTATGCAGCTTCATCTATTCTACAAGCTTTAACCACCACAGTCGATTGGTAACAAGTGCTTACGTGTAAAAGCAACTAAAAGTTCCCGCAAACTCTACACCAGCTAAGCAGATATTACCACTGAAACTACTACACAGACACAAAAAGGCAGAACGAAAATAACACTCACAGAGCCATCTTATCCGCCATGACACATACTCTTCCCTCCCTCGCTCTGCCCCCCGCCCCCCGCCCCTCCCATGGCCTGGCATCGTCCCGCCCCACTCCTCCCCTCCCCTCCCCTCTCACCGTCCCTGCCTTCCCCTTCCTCCTTCCGTTCGTGCTCATGGCTTCTTCAGTCCGGGGCTCATGCCGCCCATGCCCATTGCCTGGGCTGAGAGACTTGCGTCCTTGCCAGAATCATTAGCAGCAGTGCCACTGATTCAATTTATTCCACACTGCGGCCAATCAGGGCCAGTGGATATGAGAAGCAGACGCGCAGTCAGATTAGTGCGGTCTTCCCTGCTGCTGCAAAACAAAAGTACGCCTTACGGCAGATTTCCCGGTATAAGACTGCCTCATGCACTCCACTTCAATTTCTTCTTCATTCAGTTTGATGAATAACAAACAGGCCGAGCTTCTGTCATGGCGACGATAAAAAAAACCGTCATAAAAAACTCATAAAAATCCGTCGCACCTAATGGCCCAGTCCCACCCAGTCTGACATGCAGCCGGTACGCGGTGCTAGCATCGAGCGCGTGCGATGCGTTACGCTTTGTCTCTGAACAGAACAGCCTTCAGGGAAGTACCCCGCGGCCGACTGCTCCACGCGCGTGGATACCCCTTGCTGGCGAGCGCGGGGTAGCCAAGGGTAGCCGAGCTGAGCTAGCCGAGCCCGAGTGTTGTGTCGGGTGCCGTACGCAACACAACATGGCACGACTCCATGCCGCCCATGGCGTGCGCACGCCCCATCTCGCTCCCGGCCTGCGCTCGCCACAGAGTCTGGCTATCACAAGGAACGCTCGGTGCGCGCAGCAGAGGCGGGGGTGCGGCCTACTGACTGAGAGGTGCGCCGGCCGGCACCGAACCCACGCAACTGCCCGCGGATCCCTGCTGGGTACGCGGGTCTGACCTCCGGCCTGTCCCTCCGCCGATGTCCCCCTCCCCCCGCCGCCGTCGGCTCGTTCGTTCGTAATTAGCCTGTTCTTGTTAGTCACTTTCAGCGCCAAACACCTCACAACTTTCAACGTTCGTGTCGTGCGGCGCGGGTGGAAGAAGGAAAAGGAAAAGGCGCGTAGCGCCGCTGCCATTGGCTGCTGACAGCCGTTTGGCGGTCGGCCCCTGGTGAGCCCCTTCGACGGCGGGACCTGGACAGGACAAGCACGCAAGCAAAGAAAAAAAAAAGTAAGTTGTCCCAGCTAACTTCTTCGTTGATTTCGAGACAAGCAATACACTTAGCTGAGAGACGTAACATTTCGATAGATCAACAAAAGGCACAAAAAGCACCCGCTACAAACTTTTTCCTGATCCAACAAAGTTCTCGCAACTATTTTGGTTGCTTGTCCCGCGAAATCAACGACCATATTAGTTGTCCCACATTAGTTGGGACAACTAATATTTTTTCGGCCGCGAACGGCGAAGCTGAGCAGCGCCTGCTGAGTGCGGGGGTAGGTAGGCCAGCCCGCATGCCACACGCTTGCATGCAGAAGCCGCAGTTGCCTACCCAGCAGGCACGATATCAACGGCCAGACTGGACAGATTAATATTTATATTACATATATATCGTGAACGTCCTTAACGGATGCTCCCTAAGGCGGAAGCGAAACAAGGAGCACACCGACTGGGGACATACGAGTCGATGTTAGGCGTCGTTCTGCATTTCGACACCTCCCTTACGGGAACGGGGCGTGGCTGTTGTCGCAGCACGCGCGCGCGTGCACACACACAAGCGGTGCATGAATGCAAGTCAATGTCGGACGTCGCGCAGAATGTTGAAATGTCGTCTGTCACACGCTAACGCCCGCCCCGTGTGTCTTGCTCCATAAGTGTACTTGCTGCTTGAGATTTGCGAGCGTACGTGCGTTCTAATTCCCTGCTTGGCGGTTGGCGGAGGGCGGTGTGGTGCATTCATACCAACATTTTCCTTTCAAATTACTGACATCTTGTATCAGATTTGCGGCACCGCCACGCTGCTATATCCATCTCTGCGCTGCTAACCTTTGCACAGCACCGCCAGAGCTCAGGGATCATCAAGGACAAATAGACGGTGATGGCGTCCTTGTCCTCGCCGTGGAGCGCGCAGAGCTGGAGTGACGGAGACAGACGAGCACCGTGATTCGGACGCGGCCGCCGCCGCCGGTCACAAGGTTCGATGCCGGACCACACCGCACCCGCGGCAACTGAAAGTGAAACTGATTTTCCGAGTGACAGGGCAATAAAGATGGGGGAGACGCTGATGCGTTCTGCAGCGTCGCTCGTAAAAGAATCCACAGCAGGGACCTGCCGACCGCAGGGACCTGTTGGTGATGTCCCCTCGAAAGCGAAGCTAAGCAGCCCTTCCTCTGCCCAGCTCTGCCTCTGCGGAGCCCGGCTACAGGCCCGGCTCAGCACCTGCCGCTGCCGGCACCTGCCCACGGGACGAGCGAGCCGAGGCGGTGGTTATGCGCGGAGTGCGATCTGATGTGTGATTGTGCGATTGCGACGCGGTGGCATTTCTCGTCATAATATCACGTAGGTGTAGGCAATCTAGCCGAGGGGCAACATCAGTCCTCAAAATTTTGCACGGTGACTGTACACCAAAAGGAATGAGTGGCTGGAGATAAGATTTGGGAGATGTATGGGAGCTTCTATAGTCTAGTCATTTTGGGAAGAGCGCTGGGTTGCAGCGGTAGCAGTTGCGTGGGGGAGGAGGTGGGGGAGTGCGCGCCGACCAGCTCCGGCAGGGCCCCGGCTGGGCCTACAAATGGTGCTATTCACGCTTTATTAGGGTCTACTGGAGGCCTTTTAAATTTTTTGATGCTCTCATATCGGGCTCGATTTTCTGTCTAACACAGGCCAGCATTGAATTCTGCACAAAATTCCATGCATGGTCAAATAAAATTCTGTGCGAAAATGTCGAATCATTCTCTTTTTCACTATTTCTGAGAAAAATAAGCCCAATCACATATATGCCCCTGTAGGTCGTAATTTTTAAGACATTGTCATGAAATTTGCAAGGCGTATGTTTCTCGTGGCCCCGAAGAAAGTACCGTTTGAACCGCGTTGATATTTCGATCCGTTCAAAATTTCACACTCGTCCCCAAAGTCTCCACTACCCCCCGGTCACTGCCTGCCTGGTCGCGCCTCGTCCTTCTACATAGAGTCCTGTATACAGGACTCTACTTCTACACGCACCCGCAACGAGGGGTCCTTCATCCCCGGACCCGGGACCAGTGCAGCTCTAGGTATAGTGTTGCAGCAGTTGCTGGCGAAGCAGTGCCATGCACGCCGAGAGAGCCAGCGCTCTTCCCAAAATGACCAGACTATAGGGTTCGAAGCTTCTGTTTCCCTCCCTCTGAATGGCAGGTTCGGACAGACGCTACTCGGACACAGGCCGATGTACCCCTCGGATCTAGTTTAGTAGATGAAACCTCCTGGACTCACGAGAGGGTCTTGGCCGCCGGGAAGGTGGGCAACCGGCGCTGTACTCTCAGCCAGTGAGCGGGCGAAAACGGACAAAGTAAAACCCTGTCGTTTGGAAAGTGTGCTACCTAAAACTATGCCGGCCGACTGGGAATCGTTATTGTTGACAGTCGATGTCTAGTGTCTAGAGACCGTCGAAGGGAAGGGTCCCCGCTTCGGCGCTGTTCGGCTCGGCTCGGTTCGGCGCACTCGGCTCGGCTCGGCTCGGCTCCAGCGGAGCAAGGCTCCCACCCCAGCCCCAGGACAGGACCCAGCCCGGCTCGGCCCGGCCCGGCGACTCGGCTCGGCTTGGCTCGGCTCGGCTCGGGTCCTGTAGCTGGTGCGGCTCGCTGCGGCTCGCGGCGCGCGGCTGTCCGTTCAGTCGCAGAGGGGAGCCCTGCCGGGACGTGTTGGGCGCCGCGACGCCACGCTACGCCGTGAGGGACGCCGCCGAGCCGAGAGCTGAGCCGGTGTGGGCCGTGTTGCAGCACGTGCACGCGGGCATGGGCGGCTAGGAGGAGGACACCAAGCGTGGCGTCTAGCTGGTGGTCAAGCCCGGCCAGCCGTGGGCGTGTGTGTGCGTGTGTGGGCCGGCGAAGGTCAGGAGGCGCGCGTCGCGGGGGGTCGGGGCCGCCTGGGGCCCGCGAGTGACAATAAGCCGGCGGACAGCACAGCTGGCCGGAGGTGTGGCGGTGCGGTTGGTCAGTGTACAGCGTGGCACGGTGCGACGACAGCGACCCCGTGCAACGTGACGAAGGCCGTGACGAGCGTGACAGTGACTGCCCGTCGTCCACACGGGTGACGCCGTGGCGGCAAACCTACTCGCTGAACTTACGGATTCCTCGCCGCCTTATGGATTGACTTCAAGGTATGTGGCAGCTGATGTCAGCAGCCCGCCTCACTGCGGGGGACCGTAGCGCACATCCTGTGGGAGGGGGTCCTCTCGGCAGCCCGAGGGGAGGCAGTGGCGCCCCCCCCCCCCCCCAGCACCCCCAGCTACCCCCTCGGGTCCTCGGCAGCCCTCGGCCACCGCGCTCCGTGTGGACATAGGTCGGACCAGAGCTCGGCGATAAGGGGTCGTACCCATACTACGTGACCAAATTAGGGGCTGGGGTGGGGGGTGAAGCCAAATACTACGCCCTATCTTAAATACATGGGAAGGTTAGGTTATCCACGTCACGGGGGGGGGGGGGGGTCAAAAAGTGGTCTAAAATCGGTCACGTAGTAATGGGTACGGTCCCTAAGCAGTCCTGGCCGGTCTGTTCCCCCCGCCGTGCCGCGCGCGGGACCCGACGGGACCCGAAGGCCGCAGACGACGTGAAGGGCTGGTGTTCGCGACGCCACGCATGTTTTGAAGGTTATGTCGTCCAGGCCGAGTGGACGGGGAGGGGGAGGCGCTCGGCCCCAGTCCAGAGGGCAGCCCAGAGGGCCTCCGCCTCCGAATCGATGACGGCGGGGTGGTGGGGACGAGGACGCGCGCGGGACCCCACCCCGCCCGGGATCAGCTGATCGAGGCCCTGCTTCTCCTCCTAGACGCTGCTGTCATCGTGCTGTTGCAGTGTTGCCAGCTGAGTGGAGGAATCTCGGTGTAAAACGGAATGCGATGCTGGTGGGGTGTGGCCGCGGTGCAGTGCAGGAGGGCGGCCTAGAGGCGGCCAGGCCGAGCAGCCAGCCCGAGCAGCCAGCCACCCCCTCCGCTGCGACACCGAGGCAGTCGCAGTCCTTTTGAGAAGGGACGGCAACTTGTTTGTCGGGCGGCCGCTAACAGCCCGACCCGATCCCAACCCCTCGGGGACCCCGGGGACCACGACTGCGAATGTCGCGGGCGTGAAGCGTGCGGGTCCAGGCCGGAACAGGAGTGATACAGTAATGCCGTTCTCACGCCTCGCGTCGCCGGGCGTGTGACTCGGGCCTTACGGGCAGGGACGTACGCAGACGGGAAGCAGTTGGTCACGACGACGCGATGCTGCGCGAGCTATGGGTCTCTCTCTCTCTCTCTCTCTCTCTCTCTCTCTCTCTCTCTCTCTCTCTCTCTCTCTCTCTCTCTCTCTCTCTCTCTCTCTCTCGCTCTCTCTCTCTCACTCTACATCAGTTCGCGAAATAATGTAATGTAAAAGTCACGGCTTGCCTATTGTGTCAAAATGGCGCCGATTCGTGTGGTCCCCGCGCTCACTGTGTGTGTGTGTGTGTGTGTGTGTGTGTGTGTAGAAGGATGATGGCCCGCTGTTTAGCCGGGATGGTCGCGGGCATCGTGAGGCGGGGCGCGGCCCGCATCTAATGTAACAAGTATGGGTATGTGCGTGGGAACAAGCGCCCGTTCTAGAGAGAGAGAGAGAGAGAGAGAGAGGGGGGGGGCGAGATAAATGTTGGTCGACATAATAGAGGCCTCGCGTGGTCTTGTTTTTCCATCCACCACAGCAAAAGAGGCGGCAGTGCGCTAGAATGAGAGAGGCGATGGTTATAAATTTGTGGTCCCAGCGACAAAACATTTCACACATTAAGGCAGTTTTAATTTTCTGAAACATTCGTATTTGTATTGCGAGTGCTCTGTACCTGTGCGCACTTAAAGTTTTGGCGTTGTGTGTACATGTACATATTCCCCGGCTCGGCATCGTGATCGACAGGGAGGACACGAGACTGGCGAAGCGCGTTTGAGTACCCCCCCCCCCCTCCCCTCCCCGTTCCTCCCCTCCCCTCCACTCCGTCGGCTTCCGTGTAGAAAAGAGCTATCAATTTTCACCGCTCACTTAAGCGGTATGATCCATACGTGTGGGGAGGAGGGGGGGGGGGGGGCGCCTCCCCTACCCTGTGCCCAATCGTGTCGACGGTGTGGTTTATCTGGTAGTTGTTTAACTGGTACACACATTTGCTCGTGGACGCCCGTCGGGCCCCGGCCGTAAAGGTCCTGGGTGGTCCTCCCACTGGTCGGGGTGGTCGATGTACAACACGTACTATCGATTTGCGTTCTGCATCTGTTACTACTTTTGTGGCGGTGGACGTTCCTGGTGGACGTCACCTGACCTTCGCGGTCATTCATAATGCACCGGGGACCGGGTGCTACCAGGGGCGCGGTGCGGTAGGCACGAACCCCACCCCTTCGGGAGGGGTAGGAGAAGTGGTAGTAGCAGTTGTTGTAGTAGTAGCAGTTGTAGTAGTAGTAGTAGTAGTGGCAGCAGGAGTGGTAGTAGTATTTGCGGTAGTAGTGGCAAACTGGCCGCCCGGCCGTGACGTCATTTGCTGAACGGGGTGACGCCGCCGCCATCTTGCGGCCGGGTATAGTAAAGCGACACAGCACTGGGTACATTACTGACCGCGCTGTTGTTGGTTGCCTCAGTTGCTCTGGTAGATAAATTTCACCACGTGAGCTGTCCGTCCCGTCCATATCCACTCACTGCTGTGCGCGGCGAATGCAGTGGTGCGCGTACTGGCTTGTTGATTGTTGGTGTGTGTGTGTGTGTGTGTATGTGTGTGTGTGTGTGTATGTGTGTGTATGTGTGTGTGTGTGTGTGCGCGCGCGCGAGTGAGATCTTTGCGTGTTCCCTTCCCTCATTTCAGTGGGCATACGGGTCGAACGGCGGGCTCGCTGCTCGCTCTCCTCTGCACTCTCGCTCATATACTCCTCCTCTCATTCACTCCCTCGTGACGGGCGGGGCGGGGGCCGCGCGTAAGCCACGTCCTCAATCTTGAATCCTCCCCTCCCCTCTCCTCCTCCCTTCTCCTCCCCCTTTCCATTCCCGTCTCCTCCTCCTCCTCCCCCTTTCCCTCACCTCCTTCTTTCCGTCCACATAGTGCGCGGCGCCTGATGGGTAGGCAACCGAGGCACTTGTGCGCGCACACGTGTCGTGCGGGATAGCCTACCCCAGCAGGCGGCCCCTCTGCCGTGGTGGTGGCCGAGGTGGTGGCGGCGGGCGCCCGGACTGCGGCCCGGCCCGGCCCGGCCCATCCGTTGGCCCTCTGGTCCTTTCGGTTTCGTTTCCCCTTTCTCGCACGCTCTCCCCCCCCCCCCCTCCTTTCCATTCCTTGTTCCTGTCCTCGGTCCTCTTCGACCCGGGAGCGAAATTGATTGGGATTGATTTGGCGTTGTGACCCGAGCTACGCCGACGAACAGGGGCCAGGACCATGGGCACGTCGGCCCTGTGCCTCATCAGAGGCACATGAGGCACATGGGCCCGTACTGTGAAGCTACTGGCCACGGCGTTTACTAATTTCCTGTTGAGTTTCTAAAATGGGTGAACCCCCCCCCCCCTCCTCGCCCCTTATCTTGTCGCTGCTTCGTTACACTTTTTTTCACGTTTCCTTTCACGTAGCGGTTGAGCCTAAAGGCGAAAATAAAATATAAGAAAAAAACACAACACGCTGCTGTCCCTAAAGGGAGGGGGCACGGACGGTTTTGGCGCTCAGTCTTGCGCGCCGCGGTCTGCACCTAGGGCCCAAGGGACCTTCCTTAAATTACGTGACGCTGTATATTCCGTAGCTGCGAGACGTATGCAAAAGAATTACACACGAAATACATACCCCGCGCTCGAGCGTCGCGGAGACGTTGTCGTGGAAGACCGCGCGCGAGGGTTGCGGTCGTGTGATTGTGACACTCCTCCTTAGGGCGCTATGCAGTTTGTGAACGGACCCTGAGGGCTATTCGTGTACAGAACAGCCCTCACCTGTCTGTGCCCTGCGGGAAGGGAGGCGCGGCCGGCGGGGCGGGGCGGGGGGCTCCCCGGGGCTCGGCAGGGCGGCCCCCGCGTAGCCCCCGCACAGCCGCCGCTCACTCGCGCGCGATTAGGCAGCGCGTGTATGATGAGAAATTCAGCGGCAACGCGGCGCGCGTCTTCCGGTGTGGGATGAGTTCGTTGCCCCCGTCGTGTCGCTGTCAGCGTGCCAAAGCGGCGCGGCGGCTGGAGGCGCGGCGGCTGGAGGACTGGAGGCGCGGTGGCTGGAGGGCTGGAGGCGCAGCGGCTGGAGGGCTGGAGGCGCGGCGGTGGCTGGAGGGCTGGAGGCGTGGCGGCTGGAGGACTGGAGGCGCGCGGTGGCTGGAGGGCTGGAGAGCGCAGCGGCTGGAGGGCTGGAGGGCTGGAGGCGCAGCAGCTGGAGAGGCGCGCGGCGGCTGGAGGACTGGAGGCTGGAGGCGCAGCGGCTGGAGGGCTGGAGGCGCGCAGCGGCTGGAGGGCTGGAGGCGCGGCGGCTGGAGGGCTGGAGGCGCGGCGGCTGGAGGGCTGGAGGCGCGGCGGCTGGAGGGCTGGAGGCGCAGCGGCTGGAGGGCTGGAGGCGCGGCGGCTGGAGGGCTGGAGGCGCGGCGGCTGGAGGGCTGGAGGCGCGGCGCGCTTACGGCCGTTCCCGTCGGGGTGGTGTGCAGTGCAGGCCGGTGCCGGCCTGGGCCCGTATCCTTGTTGATAATACGATTCCCAGAACTTCGTCGCCGACAGCCTCAGGCAGGTTGTTGGTCTTCGTCTTCTTCGAACCAGCGGCTGCAGGGCCGGGGGACGCCGGCACCACGCCCCCGCCCAGCCCTCCCGTTCCCGTTCGTACGTTTGTCGGCCTCCCCGGCCAGGCCGCCGGCCAGCGGAGGCCGTATGCGTCTGGAAGCATCGCCGCTGAATCCGTAAACACAACGCCGACGACGCGCCGAGCCGAGCTGTCCTTCCCGAGTCCCACTAACACCCTCCTGTGCCTCCTGGGTCTAGGCCTGCCGCTGGGCCGCCGCCGAGCCGAGCTGTCCTTCCCGAGTCCCACTAACACCCTCCTGTGCCTCCTGGGTCTAGGCCTGCCGCTGGGCCGCCGCCGAGCCGAGCTGTCCTTCCCGAGTCCCACTAACACCCTCCTGTGCCTCCTGGGTCTAGGCCTGCCGCTGGGCCGCCGCCGAGCCGAGCTGTCCTTCCCGAGTCCCACTAACACCCTCCTGTGCCTCCTGGGTCTAGGCCTGCCGCCGGGCCGCCGCCGCCGGGGTCGTGAGTCGTGAGGAATGATTGGAATGACAAATTAGAGCGCAGCGCGTAAGCGGCTTAGGGGGCATCCACAAGTCACGTCCATTGATACGGGGGCGGAGCGTCTCAAGCAGAAAACCATAATATGCAGTCCGAAGTATATTCCGGGAGACACTACCCCGCGCTCGAGCGCTGCTGCCGGGGGATCTCACCGAATGCTTTGGCAGACACTACCCCGCGCTCGAGCGCTGCTGCCGGGGGATCTCGCCGAATGCTTTGGCAGACACGTCCCTCAGCCGCGAAGGTGACTTGTGGACGGCCACTGGCGGCCCCGGCACCGTGCACCCGCATACCATAGGAGCAGCGGCTTAGCCCAGCCACTCTTACTGTTCAGTACTTATATCGTCGTTGATGGCATTGATGGTGATCACCAAACACCATAACACCCCCAGCTCCAGCAAGGCCAGGGTTACCTTCGCTGCCCCGTCCCGCGCCCCGTCCCGTCCCATTCATACGTGATGTGTGATGATGAATGGTCGATACGTGGCCCAGCGGCGAAGCCGGGCGGAAACCGTACCGTCACCTCTTCCTGCGGAGGCAATCAGACGGGAAAAGAAAGCAAAACAAATGCACGTGTGTCCGTCCTGTCCGCTCACCGTGTGCCGTGCACGTGTCGGGGTCGGAAGCCGAAAGGAATTACCCCCCCCCCCCCCCCATGGAGGCCTTTCCTGTCGCAGAAAACTCTCGGGATCCGCGATCCGGGCGCGCGGCTGCGTGGTCAAACGGTGTGTACATAAATCGTGTAACAGCACGTCCTGACTGTTCCTTCTCGATGTACACCGATTTAATGCATGGATGATTCTTTTGGTTTTATTAGAGTCCCCCCCCCCCCCCAAAAAAAAAAACATACCTCAGCTCTTTTTTTCTTGATTTTTTTCCCCTTTTTTTTACAGAATTTTTGAACATTGTTTCGTCTTGACTTTTATTTTTATTTTATTATCATCCTGACTTATTGTGATATTTTTTTCCACTGTAGGACATTTTGTTTTTTCGAAAATTGAGGAGTTTCCCGGCGTAGACGACGTCTCTGCAAAAAAATCATTGCTCGGTAGAGACCCCACACACCCTGGCGGGGCAACCACCAATGGGCGTCACGTGATCTGTGGAGGAGGGCGTGAAGAGGAGGGCGTCGACCTGCAGGAGGCAGGCGGGCGGCGCCGCACGCCGGCGACGTCCACGCACCGCGTCGTGTCGTGTCGTGTCGTGTCGTGTCCCCGCGTGTCCGTCCGTCTGTCACTTGTCTGATCGATCAAATAGTAAGTGAGGTTGGCCGCCCCGGCGTGGCGCCGTCCCGCGGCCCTCACAATGGGCGGCGGTGACGCCCACTGCTGGGCATTTGCGCCCCGCGGACCCCGCCGTGCCGCGCCGCCAGCCGCTAGTCGCCGGCACAGCCGCCCCCTCACCGTGCCAAAGCCAGGCCAAAGCGGCGCGCGAGAAGCCTGCCGCAGCCGCCACGGCGCGCGAGTAGCAGCGGCTGTTTGTGTTGGGCACGGTCAGGGGCCCACGGCGGTGACAGCGACAGCACCAGCGGGGGCGGCGGCCGACGTAGCGAGCGCCAGGACAGCGGAGCACAGCACTAGGCCCCCCGCTATGGACGGCAAAACAAATACTAAAATGTATGCGGATGGAATCGGAGGAACCGATAATACAGGTTTCCAACGAGGCTCAGAAGCTGAAGCGGAAGAACAAAAACACTCCCAGTCCCAGCCCGGAAGCTCTCAGGAGCAGGTATGAGAAATTTTGCTGCACAAAGTCTGCGCCAAATATGGCATATAACCTCCAAATTCACTCAAGTATCTCATACCTGCCCTGGAGAGTTTCCGATCTGGAAGTGTTTTTGTTCCTAAACTTCCGCTTCAAATTCTCATTGGAAACCTCTATCGGAACTACAGCTCTCGACAGTTTCCGAGGTCGGTTTCCGGTCGGGGAGTGTTCTTGTTCTTTAGCTTCCGTTTTGAACGTCTCACTCACAAATCTGTTATCCGTGCAACGCAGCAAGGGGCAGGCGCGGATACAAGGGGGGGAAGCAAAAGGGGTTTTGCCCCCCCCCCCTCCCCAGATGCTATCAAGGCGCCCGAAGGGCGCCTGAAATTTAGGCAACCCGCCGAACTTTTCGCCTGTAAGTAGGCAAAAAGTGGTACATTGCCCCCCCCCCCCACAAGTGGCTCCTGGATCCGCGCCTGGAGAGGGGTGGGGGCGGAAGCCATTTGCGTGTGTATGTTTTTGTTGTGGTTGCTGTGCAAAATTGCACTAAGCCACTTGGTCGACGTCAGAGAGGCCACGGGCACCGCGGGCAGCCATTGGCCAGCCGCGGCCTGGCGCGCTGGCGCTGCACACCACGCTTATATTGCCGCCAGACAATGTGGACGAGGCTGTAAAATTCATAGCTCCGTTTCTCACTTGTTTGCGTCCCCGGGACGCAGCGCGCGTAGCGCCGCAGTGTGATGCATTTGTCTGGCTGTCTCTCTCACTCTCTGGCGTGCGGGGACGGCTTAGAGCCGCCCGCGTCTCTCTCTAGCTTGCACACTGGAAGTGCTCACACACACACACACACACACACACACATACGCATAATACACACACACAGGCACAATGCGTGCCGCCGACGCGCCCCGCGTACAGCATTGTGTTTTTGACATTGCCACATTATCGTGCACTGCACAATCCTTTCTTCGATGCTTCTCGTTTTTGTTTTTGACTTTATGTTGAGTCGAAACAGATCTGCAACCACGTGGCAGGTTATTGCAGCTTGGACGGTAGTGCCATAGCGTCGTGGCTGGGGTTGGGTCGTGTAATGTAGTATTACATGCTTATAATGCCTTAGTTTTGTCAAAAATTTTACGTCTACATCGACACTAAAGAAACATAAGAAAAAGAAAAACGGAGATCTTTTTTGTTGGCGCCTGCGTCGTTTAATTTGTGGGCCTTTTGCTGCACGAACTGGCCACTGTTGAGCGAACAGGTTGATTGTCTACGGTTTTCGTTGGAATATTAATATTCAGTACATCATTTTTCTCGGTGTAGCTGCATAGGCTCGGCTGCAGGCTCGGCTGCAGGCTCATGTCCCCTACAACCAAACGTTTTCATCTCTGTCACCCCGCGGGGGCGGGCCGGGGGATGACGCGATGGCCCCCAATTAGGCGGAGGGCTGACGATCACACGCGGCAACGGTTTTGTCTTATAACCCGCTGTCATCGTGCGACGTCCCAAATATAAATAAACAGACCGCCAATAATCACTCCCCGAGGAGGAGAAATGGAAACGCGAAGTGCGCGCGTGCTTCTTCAGCTTTTTGCAGCGGCGCGCGGCGGTGGGCGGGAGGCGCGGGCGGGAGGCGCGGGCGGGAGGCGCGGGCGGGAGGCGCGGGCGGGAGGCGCAACCCCACTCCTGCCGGCCACTCGGACCGGGCACGGCTTGTGCTGCGCTGCTGGCGGTCGGCGCGCGTTAACGCGTCGGCTGAACTACGGCGCTTCTATTGGCTGCCGTCCGTGCCGCAATTTGTTTCACATTAGCGAAAGGGAGGGGGGAGAGGGAGGGAAGGGGATGGGGAAGAGAAGCGACTTATTTACCCCGGCGGGCTTTCTCACCGGTCGAACGACGAACGCTTTCGTCCGTCCTGCCAACCGTCGCGGCGCGGCGGGGCGGCGGGGCGGCGGGGCGCGTGGACGGGACTTGACGCGCGTCTCGGCGACTTTTTTGCGCGGAGGCGGTGGCGGCGGCGGCGGAGGCAGCGGCGGCGGCCCCGCGGGCGGAGGTAACGACCGGCAGTAGGCAGACACCTCATTGACACGGCCGCAGGGCGCGCTGGGGGCGGCCCTCGGGGGGGCGGCCATAAACCACGTCACCCCGCCGCCGGGCCCCGACGGCAGCCGGACAGACCGCGCGTGCATTGCGTCTTTGGGACGCGGAAGAGTTTTCCATCAAGGCTCAGAATCGGAAGCTGAAGAACAAAGACCCTTCCAGACCGGAAATTCTCGAGAGCAGGTATGAGAAATATCGACGTACAAGAGCCTCGCCAAATATGGGACCTAACCTCCAAATTCACTCATACCTCCATTCAAGTTTCTCATACCTGCCCTTGAGAGTTTCCGGTCTGGAAGAGTTTTTGTTCTTCAACTTCCGTCTCCAACGCATCATTGGAAACCTCTAATAGCATTGGGGTATTCTGCGGACACCTGCTTTCGGGGTGCCCGATGCCCTTTTCCATGCAGATATCTATCAACGACCGTTATTGGACACCTAGGTTTTACAGAGTAAAGGCGGTGTGCTACAAGGGCTGGCGCCACGAGGGGAGGGCTGGGGTGGGCCGGTCCCCGGTGGGGTGGCTGCGCCGAGGGCCGCGATGACGTCGACGCCGAGGGGAGGAGGGAGGAGGCACGCCGCGGCAGCGGCGTGGCGCCCCGCTGGCGCTCAGCTTGCCGCCCCCGGCCGCCCCCAGCCGCCCCCGCTGCGTTTTTGCATTAGAGTCTCGGCCGAGGAGACTCCCGGTACAACTCCGCTGCTGGCTGCCGTTGGCTGGCGGGAGTGGAGCAGGGAGGCAAATCAATAATAACCCGACGCCGTTAGGGAGTTCTGTTTGGGGAGTGAGGGAGAGCGGCGTTAGAGTACAGTCGGGCAAACGTTTCCTCCGCCGCTGTGCGCTGTGCTGTGTGCCGCCCCGCCGAACTGGACAGAGCAGCAGCAGCGGAGCGGGCAGTGCCAGTAGCGCGCGCGCGCGCGCGCGCGCGTGTGTGTGTGTGTGTGTGTGAGTGTGTGCCGCGCCTGCAGCCCTTCGCTGTTGTCGGCTCTAATTATACACCGCGCGCGCGTGCGACAGGGAGAAAGGGAAACGTGTATGCGTCTGTGCCGCTCCGCCCTCGTCCATCCGATATGGTCTAGTGGCTAGGATACCTGGCTCTCACCCAGGAGGCTCGGGTTCGATTCCCGGTATCGGAATAATTATTTTTATTTTTGCGATTCACGCGCTTGTATCGACCCTCGCGGCCTGTCTTAGTGTGTCTTAGCTGCCCCGATTCTGTGTGTGTGTGCATCGCAGACTCGTAATACATAGTAAAATGTTTCTGTTGGGGTTGTGTTAGCGTAGCGTGTCGTGCCTTGCAAGCTCTGGATATGCCACGTGGATACTTGGGCCCCTCGCCCCTCTCTGTACCGGGTGCGTGCCCCCTTCCGTGGTCGGCGAGCTCCCGTGCAAGGGACCGCCCCCACTATATTTAAATATTATGACCGAGAGTGCGCTATGGCGCGGCGTGGCCCAAGACGTTTTTCGCCGCGTGACGGTTCCCTTTTCGTCGGCTTCCCCTCCTTTGGCTTGTCGCCGCCTTCCTCGACCGCCTTCCCCCTTCGTAAACGCCTCTCTGTCATAGTACAAAGATATGCAGTGTTCGAAACCCATGGGTTACAGTTTCACTTTCTGTGTATATTCGTTTTCACTCTCAAGAAAATAAAATTGAATTGACTAAGGAATGTCGCCTTGAGTCTGTCTCGATTGAACATGAGATTAGTCTTATCGACGCAGGATCTTGATCAAGGCGACATTCCTTAGTCGATTCAATTTTATTTTTCTGAGTGTCGTCAAAATTTCACCTATTATTTTACGGCAATCAGTATTTCCCCGCTTCTCCGCCGTCCCTGGACGGTGTCCTGCTGCGGTGATGACGTAATGTGCGTGCTGCCCCCCCCCCCCCGCCCATTTCTCTCCCTGGGCGTATCGCTGTTGTTGGGCCCTTTAGTCGCACAGAACCGAAGCGTGCAGTCAGTCCACATCGCCCATTTCACGCACAACTGATCGGGGCACCGCATGGCTGCGTCCGCGTCGCGTCGCTCCGCTGAGTGACCGGTGCACGTAGTGTACCCGGACCATGGGCGGAGAAAAGAAGTCAACTCGCCGGTGCAGCATTGGGGCAGCGGGGGCCCCGGGGGCTCCGGACCTAGGGACACAACCTGTCCTCAAAACTTTGTACAGGGACGGTGATCTGAAATTTCTGATCAACCCTTCTGAAAATTTCCAATTTTTCAGCGAACGTTTTTCGAGGAATATTTTTTATTTTCTCCTTGCATCTGGAGTAACGCGGCCTTTGTGGTTACGGCTGGCTAAGCCGCCATGGGAGGCCCCCGGTGGACCCCTAGGCGGACCCCCATGGCGTCCTCGTGGCCTGCGTGGCTACACGTACAGCTCCCCATGGTCCCCATGGCCCTCGTGGCCTGCGTGGCTACACGTACAGCTCCCCGTGCTCCCCATGGTCCCCATGGCCCCCGTGGCCTGCGTGGCTACACGTACAGCTCCCCGTGCTCCCCATGGTCCCCATGGCCCCCGTGGCCTGCGTGGCTACACGTACAGCTCCCCGTGCTCCCCATGGTCCCCATGGCCCCCGTGGCCTGCGTGGCTACACGTACAGCTCCCCGTGCTCCCCGTGGTCCCCATTGCCCCCGTGGTCCGCATGGGCCCCGTACACGATATAGTACACGGTGGCGGACGCTAGCAGCCGCCCGGCCCGGCATCGCTGCCATGGGTCACCCCGCGCCGTCAACATTTGCATTCTAAGTGGCCGGCCAGCGTTGTGTGCGCGTGCGTGTGTGCGCGCTTGATGTCTCCTGCTCTTGTGTCGTTGCACTTCTTTTCCTTTTCCTTCCCTTCTCCTCGTTTCAGCTTTCCCGCACAACGCTTTGGTATGCACCTCGTCGCGCCGCCGCGGGCGCTCTCGCCTACCTCCTGCTTCTCCTCTTCCTCCTCCTCCGCCCCCCCTCGCCGTTTCCTCCCACGAATCAAAAGTAGTTTGGAGGGATGGTGCGGGTGTCGTCTGCATATCCTGCCGTCCGCGCCGCACTGCCGCCTAGCTTCGTGCTGCCCTATTTGTGACGCAACCGGCGGGCTGTATGGTGCGGGGGGCTGCGGGGGTGGACACAGCCGAGTGGCACGCCTGCACGCCTGCGCCGCAGTCCAGGCCGCGACTAAGTACAGACGACAGCAGTCTGTCTCTGCGGCGGAGCGGGCACGGGGCTGGAGAAGGCGTATTCTGTACCGGCCGACAGCAGCGGCGGCGGTAGCGGCGGTAGCGGCGGTAGCCCAGGGCCGGGCCGTTAGGGCTGCGGTCGTAAGCGTTCCGCCCGTAAGCCCAACAACGGCGCGAGCCCCGCCGTTATGAGAATATTGGTCTCTTAAAGTGAAAATAACGTAACGAAATGAAAACTGAAGCGGCGGCCGTGCGCGGAAGCGGGTGGTGCGGCTGTAGTGCCCTACTGGGACGGAATGTTGTGGTACTCGTACTATAAGTCCGGCTCAGAGCCCGGCGGGACCAGGATGGTGGCCGCCCTGGTGGTGCCCGCGGTACCCCGGACGCAGCCCGTCAAGCCCAGGATGGTGGCCGCCCTGGTGGTGCCCGCGGTACCCCGGACGCAGCCCGTCAAGCCCAGGATGGTGGCCGCCCTGGTGGTGCCCGCGGTACCCCGGACGCAGCCCGTCAAGCCCAGGATGGTGGCCGCCCTGGTGGTGCCCGCGGTACCCCGGACGCAGCCCGTCAAGCCCAGGGCCCGCCCCATAGGGCCCGGCAGCAGCGCCGAGACGACCGAGACGAAATGTCGAAGCGGGAAAGCCGGCGGATGTCAAAGAGAGCTTGGCGCACAATCGTTTCTGCGGCCGAGGCCGGGGCCGTGAGCAAACTACGTGAGGCCCGCGGCTCCGTGGCTGAGACACGAGCAGGCCGGGAGGTATACCATCCCGTGGGGCGCTCGAGCGCGGGGAGCGTGAGTGAATATGCTGACGCCGCGCCCATCGCTGGGCGTTACGTAGTTTCCGGACGCCCCCGAAAGCCGTTTTCAAACGCGGAACTCACGCAGAGCCGTGCTATCGCCGGAGCGGGGCTCCGCGGGGCTGCGCCGAGTGCTGCGCGCGCGCCCCTCGCTTTTTCCCACGACGTCACCTGAAGTCGCCGCGGTCCCTGCGGGGGGTCCTGCGGGGGGGGGGGGGGGGGGGGAGGGGGCGCGTGCTGCCAATAAAGGAGTGTCTGCGGATAACGCTACCCGCAATTAAAGGCAGCCGACGATTATTGCGATACCGGCCTACATCTGCCGCGGGCGGGAATAGGCGGGCTGGGCTGTCGCGGCGCTGCTCTGTCGCGCCTCGCGAACGACGCCGTGACGACGAAAGGCTTTGACCGAATGTGAGAACGGCGGCTCTGGAGGCGGAGCATGGCGGAGCCGAACGGAACGGTGTCAGGAGTCCCTTTTCTTGTGGTCCCCCCCCCCCCCCGGCCCCCCCCGCGGGCGGCCATTTAATTCCTCTTGCCTGTGCGGTGAGTGAATTGCTCGCCATGAGTCCGCGGTTGGTCGCTGCTTCCCATCTTATGGCAGGCCGGGAATCGCACGTACTATAAAACACCCGTGAGCCGCTATGTTCTGATATCCAACGTGTCCTGCTCCTGTCGGGGAAAAATCAAACCGTCCGTTGGCAAGGTCAGGGCCGATCCATCATCCCTGCGGCCTTGTGCCCTGCGGCCCTGCGGCCCTTGGGCCCCCCGACTCCGATAAAACCTCATTTCCTCCCTGTCTGCGGAGAAATAAATCCGGCGCAGGAGGGGCTGGTTCTTCGTTGGGACAGTAACTTGTCCTTGTCTCTTGCGTTCGGACGTGTGCGGATGCAGAGCCGAGAAACGGGCGGGCAGTGGATACCCGGACGCATCCGAGTCAGTCGAAAAGTGTCTTCTGTCTCTGTCGTTCCGTCGAGAGAGAAAGGGACAGGAGACGTATTCGGACGCGTCCGGGTATCTGCTGCCCGCTTCGTATCTCGGCTCTGTGCCGATGGGGCGGCGGGTCGGCGACGGCGGCGAAGGAGCATTTCATATCGGAGGGCTTGTCGCCTGAGGCCCTATGGGGGCCGCGCCCCATGGAATCCTATGGAACCTTATGGGGCCGTGTGTGATCGTGAGGGCCGTCGCGCGCCTTCGCGTCGACACGCGAGGTTAGCGAGGGGGCGACGTGCGAAGGCAATTACTGCGCCCGGACAAAATGCAAACTCCCTGTGCCAATTATTTCATCCGTCGATTTTCGGACTGATGCCGGATTATTTCCCGCAATGAGAATTTTCGATGCAGAGTTCATCTAATATTGCCCGCGGGAAAATTTGAAAATTTTGAAAATTTCAGAGGTGAAATAGCGGAGGTTTCAGGTCTCGGGGGATTCCGTTGAAAGCGGCACTCATCATCGCGGGATGGACACACTTGCTTTTAGCCGCTGTCTCCTCGGCGCGGGCGTTGTCGGCCCGGACGCTGCCGCTGCGTCTGGTGGCTGCTGCTGCTGCTGCTGCTGCTGCTGCTGCTGACACTCGTTGTCGCGGGCTGATAGCTTAAATCTCACTTTCTAGCCAATAGACCAGTTAACACCCTGCCGGCCCCTGTTTATAGCCAATCGGGGACGCGTCTTGTTTATGTCCCGCAAGGCCCCGTGCACGACGCCGTGCACGAGGCGCGTGACGGCCAGATTACAAGTTGATTCCGTTGGTCCAGCGCGCGTTAGCAGCGTCACAGGCGGGCGCGGCTGTTATTTGAGTCGATTGTCCTGCGAGGCGGCAGAGGAATGCTCCTCCGGTTAGCACCTGAAGACCTGGACGGAGGAGCTCAGCTCAAAACTAGTACTCGACACCGACACATGATTTCTGTGAACCTGTTCTCGCTTTCCTTCCGAGGACGGTTTTTGAGATTGCAGATCACAGCTTCGCTCATTTCTCTCGGGGTCGTGCGAGCCTTGTATATCTCTTCTGTTTCCGTCACCGTGTAGCGCATATATATATCCCGCTGAGATGGTCATCACACCAGCTGCACGAACGCTTACGGACGACGCTAGCGGGCCGGCCTTGCAACCGGAAAATGGCCGAGTTTGTAAAGACACTAGTAGTATAGCCACTTGGCATGCAGAGGCGAAGGGCCCACGTAACACACCATTGTGTCCAGGTGTCCCGGCTGTGTTCCGTGTGCCATGAGGCAGGGCCGGCAGGGCCTCGGGCAGCAGGCCGCAGGAGAGATCCGGCCCATCCCTGCCCCGGTGTCCAGTCCGGTCCGGTCCCGAAATAACGACGCATGGCACACGACGTTTGTCTGTCCGGTCCTGCCAGTGGGACAAACACGATCTCACTGACGCGGCGCCACAGTGCCGCCGCGGACCAGTTCCCGAAGGCAGATGTACCTGCAGCCGCGGGGCAGCGGGGCGCATAGCGGGCTGTTTGGGGACCAGTCCGCGAGTTGAGCTGTTATTCACGCCGCCTCCTTGCATGTCGAACTCCGCCGCTACGGCCATCATGTTAATATGTAGGAAGTGGGAAGAGAAAGAGTTGCGGATAGGAGATGGAGATTGGGGGTAGTGCTGGAAAATTGCAGGTGAGAGCTCATTTCGCCCCTTTTCCCATGTAAAGCGCGAGGCGCGGCGGCTCCGCGATCGGTTTGTGTGTCGGCCCTGCAGGCCCTGCATGCATGATGAGCGTCGTCTGCGAGATTTCTGTTTCAAAGCGCAGAGCAGAGCACTGGGAATGGAAAGAGCGGTGATCATCACCCTGCTCATCTGCTGGGTGGGAAGGGACTTGGTAAATGGCTGTCTATTCAAAACTTGCCGTTGTACCTGGGACCTGCGAGACTTATCTGACCTATATAGACGCAGCTTGGTGCCAGGATTTGCCAAAATGGGATCATATGTGATTTTCTCTGAGAGAAATGAAAATTAATTTGAAATGTATCGATTGGGTTTGGCCTGCGATGAAGCCTACCACCAACTTCCTCATTTCCCACCAGAAGAGGAAGGTCGTAGCCCTTTTTCTGGGATCTAGGCACCCAGGCTGTGTCTAGCGCTAGTCTCAAATCGTGAACGCCATGTCAAGTTTTCTAAACAGCTTCTTCAAGTCCCTCAGCGCTCAAAATATGGGCGATGCTCATGCCAAAAAAAATTCTCAGTGAGCACTGATTAACGAGGCAACTATGGGCTAGCCCACTGCCGGGTTTGTCGGGTTATTTTTAAACACTCGGAAACTGTTACTGTCACGAGTTTGTTGCTTATACGCGCACGAAATAAACCACCCTCTGCCAGGAAGTGCATGTGCGCGGGACTACACCGGCCGGCGTGATGGCTAAATGACACAGGGAGGACACGGCACGCAGAGTTTAATAGACACACAGGCTGCGAGTACAGCACGGTGGACGCTGATGGGCCGTAGATAACCCAGCGTTGACCCGGCCAACGTTGTGTAGTAGGGCAGCCTGGCTGAGCGGCGCTGCGTACTGCGTGCGCGCTCGTGGTCGTGCCGCTTCTTTTGAGCAGGTTATGTTGGCAGTCCTCTTCGCGGTGGGAGTTTGGCCGCCCTGGCACGGCGTGCCGAACACTGCCCGTGGCGGCACGGCGCGCGGCATCCCCCTTTCAGTTCAGACACCATCACACCTCTGCCAGCGCGCTGTCGGGGAAACAATGGAACACTCTTTTGCCATGCAGACTCGCCGAGCCTCTTTCTTGCAAACGCTATGCAGATGGATGCGCCGGGTTTGACCCAGTTCTGGTGCTGCACAGTTTGTCCAGCATGTGTGAAGAACAGTGTGTGCGAGAGAAACGAGCTTATCGTGCAGTCTTCAGTCGAAACGCGGAGGGGTCGTGAAAATTTTGCCGGGGAAATCTAGCCGGGGGTTCCAGCCATATGTTGCGGAGGCCGCCTATGACCTAGTCAACCTGGATGCGGTTGTAATGGCTGGCCTGTTCATGGAAATTAAAGAGTAGTCACGTAAAGGAGCCGGCCTCTTCTGTTGGAAGCCTGTGGCTGATCTCTGTGATCCTCCAATGCTGACACGCTGCATGCAAACAGCAGCCGAAGACCCTGGCCGCACCGCACCGGCGACCTCAACGCCAGAGCGGGGGTGTGGTCACGTGACCCATCAGGCTCAAAACACAAATGTCGAACATCAACAACAACAGATTGATACCTTGCTAACACTTGCTGACCTGACCTATCGCGAGTTTAAGCTAACCGAAATAGCAGAAGCATCGTCAGCTAAAAAGTGCTGTGCGCGCGGTACGATGAGAAATCGCACAGCCAGAAGTTAGGTTTCTCAGCAGGTGGGTCACGGCCACGAGGCCTACCTCTAGAATGTCCTCCGACCAATCTGGGGTCACCGACAGCAGAATCTCATCGCGTGGCCTGAACAACAACAACAACAACTGCATCAGCACACACTGGGACTGCCGAGCGTCTCCCGGAGCCCCTTCTCACGACCCCCGCCGGGGCCACCGCCTGCGGTCAAACTCGACATTTATGCGCATTTATGTGAACATTTCGCGGAGTCGCGCGGTGCGAGAAGTAGGAGCCGATTCATCCGCAACGATCCGACAAGTGCCACAGTTACAGTCTGCTGCGTCCGCCGCCGCCGGGCCGGCTCATTTACCTTGACAGACTGTTGGAGAAGGCGGTGAAAAGTTCGACGCGCGCGCGGCACTAAAAAAAAAGAATCAAAGTGACCAAAATGTAGTCGATTTTTTATGTTTGGCAGTATTCATTTGCACCCAGTAAAATCGTTTCTCATCTTGAGGCCAGACCGGGGAGTTTAGAGAACATCGAGATTGGATCATGAGCGGATCGAGATTGTTCTTTTGATCCAATCCTAATGTTCTCCAAATCCCCGGACTGCGGTCTCAAGGTGAGAAACGATTTTTCTGTGTGTGATGTCTTTGTTGATTTCCTTTGTCAATTCAATTTGCTACGATTTTAACTACAAAATTTGTTGGAAAGATCGACTGAAAATCAGTCATATGTATGATCGAAACAGCAGGAGAGTAGACAACAGGTGTCATGCTCGATGATGTGTGCGCCCACCTTCACTGGAGCTGCCAACTACAGACTTTGGTTTCTAGTCGGAAAGCAAACTGCTTCGCTGCAGCAGAGCAGAGTGCGGAGCCGCATTTCACGCTGCGTGGTTGGTAGCACGCGCGAGGGTGGTATGCAGTGCTGCCAAGCCTTTGCTGCTGCCAAAGGAGTGCCACCGCACAAACGCCATAACTCGCGTGTCTCGTGGAAAAGGGAAAGCGGATAAGAGAATTGCCGCCCCTTTTCGCCCTTTTTATTGGGCTTGCGTTTGTGAAGGGGCGGTTGCTGTCTGTCGGCGCTGACAATCGATCTTTTACTAGAGAAAAAATGAAACCGAATTGAGAGTGAGAAAGTCGAGTTGGCCAAAATATAGTCTCGGTCTTTGAGATTGAGGAAAAACCGGAGTTATACGTCGGAGTTACGTGGTTCGTGCACGACCCCCCCCCCCCCCCCCCACGCCGTGACACGGAGCGCCCACGTTATGCTGATTCGCGGACGGAGAAGAAGAAGCGCAGCGGTCGCGCGGCCTGTCCGTCCAGAGTAGTCAAAGTCGTGTGTGGGTGCGCGCGCGCATGTGTATGTGTAGGTGTGACCCCCCCCGAGTATGAGAAAGTCAGTCAAGTGAGCAACAATGCCGGCCAGAAGCCGGAAAAAGGCGCGAGCGCGGCGTATAGAGAGAGACAAGTCACGACGGCTGACGTCACGGGCGGCGCGGCGCGCACGGCCGTGCGTGGGTGTGCGCGTGTGAACGAAAACCCGCACGAAGAGCCGCGCAAACGACAATGTCGCTGTCCGAAAAAAAAAATTGTGTGAAAGGGAAATGTCGTCATCCGCAAAAATTAGGAAAAATTAAAAGAATAAAATGCAATGTTTACATATATGGCGGCGCGCAATTTTCCATAGCGCGGGCGGACATGTGAGCTTCCCGCGGTGTTGCTGCGGCGGGCGGTTTGTCCGGCCGACCGGGCGGCGCGTTACCACCTCGCGCCCTCACGGCGCGGCGTGACCGGCGTGACACACTGCACCGTATTGAACGTGTTCGCAAAGAGAGAAAGGAGGAGCTCGCTCCGCTGCCAAGGCTCGCTGCCCGCTGTGCCCGCTGCTCTGCCCGCGCCCTGCCACGACCGCTGCTCTCCGCACTGCGCGTACTGCAGCGGCTTGAGCAGCAGGTGAATGGTGTGACGCGCGCGGCAAGTGCAGCCCTTTAAACATATAACTCGAGGACACGTTCACTGTAAAAATTTTGGTTGGAAGTTTCCAACAGTAATTTTCATAATTTCAAGAATGTTTTGGAGTTTTCTGAAGATACTTGAAGACAGGGTTTCATATGCTGACCATTGTTAGTGGGACAATTTACTAAGATGTAAGAGTTTCAGGTTTCTAATTTTTTTACGAAAATTTGGGAAAATCACAAACGATTCGCACTTCAAATTTTTTCAAAGTTTTCAAATCGGACGGGCTGTTTCAGTCAGCTCCATATCCTCCCTCCGAGTTGGCGATGGTCACTCTGCCAGTCCCAGTGATGACTGAGGATTCAGCCCCCCCCCCCCCCTCCAGGCGCCGCCTGCACGCTGCACTGTGCACTGTCGTCTCGGGCGGACGGGACGATTAGCATTGTTGTTGCGCCACTAACCCCGCACCTCTTTGCACACACGACGCTGCGTAGTAATTATGATTGCTTATTCTTTCCTTTTTTTTTTTTTTTACAACCTCTCTCTACCTTTAGTGTTATTACTTCGGTAACCATTGCGTCACAGTAGACAGCGTATACAGCAGTCCATGCGAATGGAGGAGAGTTTGATGGGAAGTGTGGGGGATATTCATGCGGAAGGAGAGGTGTGTGAGGGGGGGGGGGCAAATGTACGGGCACAGCAAGGCCATACGCATGAGTTTCTTGTCCGAATATGTGATGTACTTATTTTCATGTGAAAAAGCACCCCGTGTACATGTGTGCATCGGGTGTACACACCACACCTTTGTGTATATCGGGTGTATACACCTGTGCGCGTGTGTGTGTACTTGCACCTCTGTGCGTATTAGCTTTCTCCATGGTAGCTAGTGAATTCTGGAGGGGTCCCTCATTCGTGATGCAAGCGTACCATAGGTTTAAATCCAAAATTCGATTTTTTAAATTTCATTTTTTGTTCTTTTATTTCTGACTGATTTTTTTCCTCATTTTTTTAAGGTCGTACATTGATTATTATTATGTATTATTTTTTGAGTGTGGGCCCCTTGCGAATTCCACACAACAAGTGTGTGCGCTATGGGCTGGGTCATGGCTCTCCCGGTACGCATGTGCGCGTGGTTTATCATCTCCCTTAAATGAGACAAGTGAGTAAGTGCAGGCGCGGAGTACCGCGAGAGGTCAGAAAGTGCGCGGGAAATTTACGTCGGCGTCGTGAATGAAAAATAGGAAACGGCCTCGTGAGCGATCGTCCGCGTGCGCCGAAGATATTAGTGCGTATTCTACTCTCTCTCTCTCTCTCTCTCTCTCTCTCTCTCTCTCTCTCTCTCTCTCTCTCTCTCTCTCTCTCTCTCTCTCTCTCTCTCTCTCTCTCTCTCTCTCTCTCTCTCTCTCTCTCTCTCTCTCTCTCTCTCTCTCTCTCTCTCTCTCTCTCTCTCATCCTTACGTAAAGTCTTGTATCGATGACGCCTGTTTTTGCCGACCTCGGCGCACAGCAGCGGAGCGTCTCCAGGCTGGGTGCAAAGCTCTCCTGCCCACGCGGCGCCACGCCGGCCAAAAGCTTATCCCTATCTCATTTGCTGTCACGTGTTGTGTCCTCGCTGCGGTACGTGCTGTTTTTCCGGCATTCATCAGCTGATGAGCCGACTTCGTGCTCCACTTTTCCGTGTCCTTCCGCCCCTCTTCGCTAAAACCAGGGGCAGGAAATGTCGGGAGGAAATGGGTGGCAGCGTACTCTGGCAGTGACCTAGGCCCAGGCACGACCCGGGCCACCCTCCCCTGCCTTGTCTGCGCACGCGAACTGTTTTGGCCATGTTTCCCAGAAGTACGAGGGGGTGTCACGTCAGCTCGTTTCGGACTTTCGCTAACTCGAGGTCTCTGTCATCGTAAAGATTTCGCGGGGCTCTCAAAACGGGGCCACGCCGCGGGCGTGCAGGGTAGTCTGACAACAGAACTCAGCGAAAGTAAAAAGTTTAGACCGCTCGGCCATCCTGACTGATACGGGATTCCGCTTCAGCGAAGGAATAAAGAGTAGTAGCAAATCAACGCAAACCGATCCTGAAACCACCGGGCGAAAAAAAAATTATGTTAGACGTCGGATTCGAACCCACGTCCACAGAAGTTGACTGCAATCTGAACGCAGCGCCTTGGACCGCTCGGCCGTCTTGACTAATACGAACTGGTGTCTCAGCGATGGAATATGGGGTGATAGCAAATCAGAGTAAACCTATCCGGAAGCCACCGGGCGAGAAAAAAAAATTCTGTCAGAAGTGGGATTCGAACCCACGCCCACAGAAGTGGACTGCGACCTGAACGCAGCGCCTTAGACCGCTCGGCCATCCTGACCCGTGTGAGTAAATTGAAGGTGTGCCCCTGCACATGGTTCCTTGCTGATGGAAATTCCGATAGCCACCCGGACCCGGGATGACCCGACCCGACCCCTACTGCCAGCACAGGCAGGCAGGCACAGCTGACATCGGTCAGCAGACTACTATCGCCTCCTGCCCTCCCCCCTGCCTCCCCTCCCCTCACCGCCTCTCCCTGCCCACCCTCCCGCTCACAGAAGCAGACAGACGTACGTTATTCCGAACCCGCTCCCCTGTAGTACTGCTCCCCTCCGGCTCTGATTCGGCTTGTTTTGGGGGATATTTTTAGTTTACGGCGAAGAGAGGGCCGCCCTGCCATGGCAGCCGGGTGCGACTGCTATACTACTGTGTCGCCTGCCTTTGAGGAAGAGGATGCGTCCCTGTGTGATTGGTGGCCCTGCTGCCTCCGCCTGAGTTATTGCTCAATTTTCTGTCACACAAAACAATATTTCCCCCTCCTGAAGCAGATTTCTGTCCCCCACCCCCTTTTTAACGCTCTCCTCTTCTTGTAGTACCCGGTTCCGCGAGTGGGCATAAACGGGCTTGGCTGCGCCTTCTGTTTCATATATCCCTAATTTTGAGATCTTTTCAACTGGTCTAGCCGGTTGCTTGGCTGCTATCAGCACCTCTTGCCAGAGCAGCAAGACAAGCGGCTTATGTTCGGAGAGCAGACACAGAGCAGCAGGCCGGAGCTGCCGCTGATGGCCCGGGGGGTGTGATGGAGGCGCGTGGGCGGCGGGCGCGGCGATAAATGAGTAAATGACAACCAGCAAGTGGCGCTGTGCGTGTTGCGGCTGTACCAGGCTGCCACCAGGGGGCGTCCGTAAGGATAGATGGGTTATTCAGTTACTGTGCAAGTCGAGTAAACAATGTGCTCACCGCGTTCCCACCGGCATTGACACACCCGACTACTGTACCCGCCTTTATCAAGATGAGCCTGTAATAGAACCCCTGGAATTCCCCCCCCCCCTCCTGGCTGTTGTCGAAGGCATGCACTGCTTGCGTTTAGGCAACAACTATAGTATAGTAGTAACCCGATAGGACTTTGTCTTCTCCGTTGGCAGCCAATAGCACCCGGGGGGTCGCACCCACGCCTCTCTCTCTCTCTCTCTCTCTCTCTCTCTCTCTCTCTCTCTCTCTCTCTCTCTCTCTCTCTCTCTCTCTCTCTCCCTCCCCGAGACAGAGTGTGCGGAATCAGACGTGGGTTGCGTAACGAAGGACGCCCGGACTGTCCCCGATCTTATTTCCAGACGGGAAAACATCTGCATTTTGGTTTTGGCTCGGAGAACAAATGCTGCAATAGCGACCGGAAACGAGAAGACGACAAGAATCTCAAAAGTGTATACGGAAGTCTACGGTATGAAAATTTACGCAGCACGTGGCGCACCGTCAGCCACGAGTCGACCAAAAACTTTGAAGGCTTAGCTCTCGCTGATGATATGTCACGACCATTTGGTAGGGTCACGCAGCGCTGGCATTACTCCGCGCGGCCTGAGGATGCACGTGGACAAAGTCTGCGCTGTCCGACCCTATCAAATGGTCGTGACATATCATCAGCGCCAAATTTTCGAGTCGGCTGACGGCGTGGCACGTGCTGCGCAACTTTTCCTATCGCATACTTCCGTATCCGCTTTTGTTAGTCTTGTCATCTCGTTTACGGTCAAGCTCTACTCCGGAACCTAAGTAGGAGTGAAGTGTGAAGCGTGCGTGGGCCAGACCAGGTGCAGCTTACGGACGGACCCCTGCGGCCCTCCCCCGAGCCTGAGTAAAAGGAGGGTGGCGGACCAGACCAGGTGCCCCCGCTCAGACGCAGCTGCAGTTTCTCACAGCCCCGTCGCCGGCGGTCGCCCCGAGGACCCAAGTGACCTCCCTGACATGCAGCAGCGGCAGCAGCGCTGGTGGTTGTCTGATGAGGGCCCCGTCGATGCAGCCGACGTTACATAACTTGTGTACGACCCCTTAGGCCGTAGGGTATCAATTTCTTTCGCCAAGGCCAGAGCACCGGCTTACCACCACCACCACCACCTATACCACGGCCGCCGCCGCGGTATAGGGGTGCCTCCGAACTGCGGCGCCGTGTTCGTCTAGTTTCGTCTCGGACGCAGCCCAGTCCTTACGTGACGCGACAGGATGGCCGCAGCTTCGGTGTAAAACTCGGAGATCGCCGTACTGCCGTACCCCAGCGGAAGGGGAAGTCGCTTCGGCCGGCCACTTACGCCCGAGGCCCGATATGGGATGGGCGGGCGGCTCCCCGCAGCAACCGCGGCTGAAATACAATTAATTGTAGCGGTCGATAAGATTAGGAGCGCCGCCTGCCGCCCGCCACGCCGCCATCCCGGGAATGTTATGTGGATGAGGAAGAAAGTGGGGACGTTTCCAATGGGACGTGTTGTACAGAGGTGTCAGCTGACGCTGCTGGGCGCTGCGGGGCTGGTGCACAGGAAAAGCGGTCTCGGCTGCCCGCAAGGGCTTGGCGGTGCAGCCAGCTGATCGCGGGCTCGGGTCTCATCCAGATCCAGATCTAGATTCAGGTTCCAGTTTGGGCGGTGGCTGGACTGGAACCGCTCCCCGCCGCCACACGCGTGGTCCCCACCTCGTCCAAAGTTTGGCTGCCTCCGCGACCGCCAGTGGTTGTGGCCGTGTTTGCTCTTTCGCACTCGCTCGTCTTGCCAGACGGTGTGTGGTGGACAGAGAGGGAAGACGACGGCAATCCCCAGAGGGCCTTGCCGTCTGAGCTGCCGCACCGCGGCCGTGCCGTGCCGCTCGGGTGCGGCGTACAATGGCAACGCAGCCAGGCCTGCTCTCCTCTCATGATCCTTCGATAGCTCAGTTGGTAGAGCGGTGGACTGTAGAGGCAACCAAAGCAGGTATCCATAGGTCGCTGGTTCAAATCCGGCTCGAAGGAGATCTATTTTGCTCGCGAAAGATTTACTTTTCGCGCCGCTAGACTTGGTGTCAGTGTGATTTAGTACTATAATAATTTGCCCCACTATATATATTATATTATAAACATGTGCCATAAGCCAGTGAAAACAATGGCCCCTAACCACGTTGACCTCGCAGCCAGAAATCGCGATTTCGGAACGCCGTTCTCTTCAAAAGTGACCCAATTTCTCATATACTGTGTGCAGTTTCTTCTTCTTCGATACGACGTCTTACTTCCGTTTCGGGCTTCTCCGGAGTACGCTATTGTTGCGGACTCGCGTAATCTAGCGAAGGCGTTTGTTTCTGTGCGTTGCGCATGTCTACTTAAGGGCACAGCATGTACTCGACTGTCCTTGGCCTAATACCTACCCGTTTGCAAGCATCGCAGTGCCGCACCCCGCCCCACCCCGCCCCGTGGCACTGCGAACGCCCATGCCATCCCGCCCGCCCCGCCCCCAAGCTGGGCTGGGCCGGTCGGCGGTGGCCCCTGCCCGCCCCGCCCCGCCCCACTCCGCGGCGCCAACCGCGCTACGCCACGCCACTCTCCCCGCCGCGCATTGCTCCCTCCTGGCCTGAGAGCGAGAGTGGTCGCACTCGTCCACTAACCCGTTCATCGGGTTTCCGTAGTGTAGTGGTTATCACGTGTGCTTCACACGCACAAGGTCCCCGGTTCGATCCCGGGCGGAAACACTTATTTTACAGTTTGACCAATTTTGCACCCGTTAGTATTTGCGGCCATGCATCTTACTAAACACGCACCTCCCCGGTTCGATCCCAGGCGGAAACACCTATTTTACACTTTGACTAATTTTTCACCCGTTCGTATATGCGGCCGTGCATCTTAATAAACCAAGTGAGAATGCGGCAGTTAGGACCGTCGCAGTTTCGTGTCGGCGCCGCGTTCATTTCGCTGTTTTTGGCAGAGTAAGCAGCGCTGCGGCTGCGCGCGCATCGCGTCGGGCTCAACCCAGTACCCCCACCTCCCCCACCACCACTCCTCTCTTCGCGGCAGTCGCTGCGCGTGGCGGGAGGGACCCAAAGCCTCCGCGCCGGCCTCTCCCTCACACCATCCGATATGGTCTAGTGGCTAGGATACCTGGCTCTCACCCAGGAGGCTCGGGTTCGATTCCCGGTATCGGAACTTTTTTATTCACCGCCAATCTTGTTGTATGCATGTGGGCGAATTGATTGATGGATGTCAAAATGTTTTCCGCGACGGCTGGCGTTGAGTGAAAGCGGCTTTCTGTTCCCCCGCGGCCGAGCGGGGTCGTTGCGGTGCGGTCAGCACTCCGCAGTGGAGTATTTATTTATTTATTTTCCGTGGCCGTCGTGGGCTTCCTGCGGGCGCAGCCGCGGCAGCCACGGCGCGTGTGCGCGCGCTTCCTGCGTGTTGCGCGTTCAACGGTCCGGAGGGTTCGGCGGTGCGGCGGCCGGCGGCGGCATGCCGCTGACCAATATCCTGCCGCCACCTGCCGCTGCCTCCCGCCATCACAGAGAGAGAAATCGAACACCTTGGCTTCGCTGCAAACGCGTCTGGTTTCTGTGTGCTGACCGCTCTGTCGTCTTGTCTGCAGATTCGGCGTCTACGCAGCCCGCCGCCCTCGGCAGCCGCGACCTCCGCCAGGATGACGACGGCCTACAGGATGGCACCGGCGCCGCCGCGGTGGCGGCGCGCCGTCGGCAACCCCCTGGGCCCGTCCTTGGGGACGCCGATCACGGGCAGCCCCGCCGTGGTGGGCAGCCTGTGGGGGCAGGGCCAGGCCCGCACCCACCCCCACCCGCACCCCCGGCCGGGCTCCGTGCCCACGGGTCCGCCCACGCCCACCGAGACGGACGAGGAATACGTGGAGATGTACCAGGACCGGATCTTGTCGGCGCAGGCCAGCCAGCTGTACCCGCTCATGGAGGACCTCGCGGACTGGCTCAACAAGACCCTGGGTGAGTACACCGACCCCTGGCGCACCCCGTGCGCCGGCCCCGCCCGAGGGGCGGCTGACTGGGTTGGGTCGTGCACAGAGCAGTATAAGTACTATTATGTGCGTATAATTTACCTTATTTTTGATAAAAATTTGGAAAACTGCTCACATTTTCATAATTTGAGAGTATTTTATGTATTATAATGGACGACATTGCAAGTATTATGGAGTATAATGCCTGGTATTATTGGAGCGTGCCGGGAGTTGTATAGTATGTTTCGACCTCAAAGTCGCACCAATAAACCTTTCATGCCCTCGTCATTCGGTAAACGAGGCTGACCTATTCATCCGGAGTGCGCAAATCTGCCACACGCTACTGTCTCCTAAGGTTGAAACATACTATATACGAGTCGGCCACCCCCGGTCCAGTCCCCGCCCAGACCCGGGTCCTGGACGGACGCCATGCGCTCGGTGTGACAACCGGCAATCTCGCAAAGTGGTCGTGTGTGTCGTGGTCGGCGGCCCTGCCTCAGCAATGCCAAGTCGAGTTGGCATTACCCACAGCGGCAGCACTGGCAGCAGTAGCCCGGCCCCGGAGCTGAGCCCCGGAGTCCCCGGAGCCCCGCGGCACGGCACGGCAGCACGGGCACTCTCCTGGTCCCGGTGGCCGGCCAGCGGTAATCCAAGAATGTGTTATTCTCCCGCGTCCGTCCGGGGCGAGACATCCAGGACACCCATGGCAGCCCATGGCAGCCGCAGAGCAGGGGACGGCGCCGCGACGCGTTTTCGGACGAATTAATTTCTCCATTCGAAAGGCGGAGCAGAAGTCCGCCGGCGGTCCGTCGTCGAGTGGCTCATCTGGGCTCGACACCTGAGGAGAAAATTATTGTATTGCTGCGGGCGCGCCCGCATTCGCGAAAATTCAAACACATAATAGCGCAGCGACACGCGAAATTCCTGGCCCTGGACGCCCCTCCCCCCCCCCCCCCTCCTTTAATTGCTGCTCGCGCCTGCCTCCTGATTGTATGGGTGTGTCGTTCGCGTGTGTGCTGAAAAGAGCCACTGTTATTTATTTTATTTCTTGGGTGCTTGCGGAGATCCGCTTCCAAGCGCCGCGACATGTATGTCCTCGCTGGCGCTGGCTGGCGCTGGCTGGCCCCGCCCGCACTAGGACGGAATGTCGCGTGCCTTTCAATATTCAAACCCTGCAGAGTCCGCGCCGCGCAGCCGCCGCACTGCCAACCGCGCCTCAGCCGACACCAACACCGTCACTAACCTCAACACTAACCCCAACCCGCGGGGCAAAATGAAATGCACGCGGCCACCACCACACCGTCCGACCGCACTCCGGGTCCGGGAAAAGGAAACCGCGCCCGCCGGCCGCCGCGCGTGCTCCTGTCTTTGTCAGTCCGCAGGGCAGGGCAGGGAGAGTGAGAGAGACAGGGAATGCCATCGGCAACGCCTCGGTGGCGGCAACGCTTCCCGACTGGGGTAGGGCAGGGGCCTTGGGCAGGGCAGGGCGGCCTGGAGCCGAGTGAGCTGAGCCCGCTGCAGCCATAGGATTGCCCTACTGACTGCCCGCGCAGAAAGGCGGGGAAAAAAAAAACAAGAAAACAGGAGGCAAGAAGGTAGGAGCAGCAAAGGAGTGCGCACAGTTAAGGTCTTGAAGGGAAAGGAAGGAGCGCGAGAGAGGGCAGCAGGCCATTTCGGAGCAAGTGATGTGTGTGTGTGTGTGTGTGCGTGTGTGTGCGTACAGAACAAAATCTGACTGCAAGTAGATTTTCTGTTTCACAGAATAATTTTGTGGCTGCTAAAAGACATCCCGGTGTACGGGCCGTGTCCGCTGAAGCACCCGCCCTCCGCGGTATGCTTTGGTGCCGTCCCACCGCAAGTGCACAGTCCCGCTGCTGCTGCTGCTGCTGCTGCTGCTGCTGCTGCTGCTGCTGCTGCTGCTGCTGCTGCTGCTGCTGCTGCTGCTGCTGCTGCTGCTGCTGCTGCGCTGGCTGACTGGCTGTGTCTGGTCACATCTGGTCACACCGCATCGCGCGGCGACACTTTGACAGTTTGTCGTTGCATCTAGCCGCGCTAACCGCTAATCTCCTCCTTCCTCCTCCTTCTGCGGCCGCCGCGGCTAGAGGCAGGACTCAAAGGCCGCTCGATGCTGCCATGCTACTTATAATTGTCGGTCGTTGTGGTCAAACTGGCGACTCATTGTACCACTGACCTCTCTGACGGTACGGACCTAACGCGGCGCTGTTGTCGTCCGTACTGCTCAACTGCTCCGTTTTTATGTCTCTCACATTTTCCCCTCTGCGGATTCCTATGCAGCCGAGCCGCCGCCGTTCTTTTGTCTTGGTTTTACCTGCAGTTGGGGGGGGGGGGGGGGGGGCAGCCAGAGATCTTTACGTGTTTGAAAGCGGAAGCTTCTTCGCCGTATGCTGTCGTCCAGCGCGGACCTATTCCTTTCTTTCCACCGCCCCTGCTGCCCCCCCCCCCCCCTCCGGCGGCCGGGGACCATCCGGAAGTGACTCAATTACATTCACGACAACCGACAAAACACAGAACGCCGGGGCGATATATATAACACACATCGCCGCCTCTGGGAAAGTTTATGTGGGCCGACCGTGTGATCACGATTTCATGTTTGCTGATCGATCGAGTGTGTGGTGCGCGCCGATCTGGGGAGGGAAGAGGGGGGGGGGCGACCCGGATGGTGAAAGGGCCGAGCCGCCAGCAGGAACCGACTCCTGTCGTCCTAGAGAGGTAAGATGCAGTTACGAACTATGCGTTGCGAGTGAGGCGTCTGGCAGTTAAAGCCACTGCCCGGTGTGTGTGTGTGTGTGTGTGTGTAAGTGTGTGCGCGCGCTGCTGACGCGCTGCGATTAATTGCTGAAAGGGGGCGGGAATGGGAGGGGTGGGGGAGGGGGTATCTCGGTGACGCATCAGCTGTGTCATGTGTCATGGGGGAAGGGGGTAGGGAAGGGTTTGAGCGCAGCACCACAGCACAGGCGCACTGCGCGAAAAAAATAAAAATAAAATTACCCAACCGACTTGGAGCCGAACAGTGGGCGTGGCGGGCGCCGGGGGGCGCCACCAGCCATCCGCGGGGCGCCTGCGCGCGGCCCTTCCCTTCGAGAGGTCGACACAATGGCCGTTTAGCCGCATATATCGATGTATCGATAGCCATCGGCGGCCGCCGGCAATTTTCGTATACGAAATGAAAAGTGGCGTGGAGCAGGGAGCCGCGCCTGCGCCGTGGCGTCGCGTCTCGTCTCGTAAGCTTCTCGTAAGCCGGGACGTACATAACCGGGACACGGAGCGCCGGCGGGCAAATGCCTGATTGTGACGTGATTCCGAGACATGACTCCAGACTGCAGTAGCCCCGCCCACAGCCACCACCTGCTAGGGAGTGAACTGAACAGAATGGCGAAATTGGGAGTAACCGCGAAAAGAGTCTCATCCAACGCAGTGCGTGCGAGAGAGACAGCTACTGGGTCTCATCTGGCTGGCGCCGTCCGAGTCGAGCCGAGCCGAGCCGAGCCGAGCGGAGCGCTTGCAGCGGGAGGACAGGAGAGGGGAGGGGGGCCTCGGGTTCGCTAGCCCGAGGTGGAGGGGGAACATGAGATGCGTCACACTGCCCGACTCGGCTCGCTCGGCATCCTCTACCGTCGCTGCCGGGCCGTTTGAGCATCAGTCAGGATGGCCGAGCGGTCTAAGGCGCTGCGTTCAGGTCGCAGTCCACTTCTGTGGGCGTGGGTTCGAATCCCACTTCTGACAGAACTTTTTTTCGCACCGTAGTTCGACGGACAGACCGTCACTGGTCCCGACCGAAGAGCTGACGGGCTGACGAATGAGAAGTGAGACGCCAGGCCCCTTTTTGAGCCCGACCCTGGTGATCACGGGTCATGAGATGTGTCTCCGAGTCGCGGGCCGGGCGAGGCTAGACCGGGACCCGGCAGGGCCGGGCAGGGCCGGGCAGGGCCGGGCACGGGTGTGCATACAATAGTAAAGTCGTGACACTTGAGTGAAAGTATTACCGCCATTGCAGCAACGAGAACACGGCACATATGCCTGCAGTAGTATCCCGTGTATCCTCATGACATTCTCATAAAAGCCCCCCCCTCCTCTCACTCTCTATCGTGTAATTCCTCCATCTCTGCGTACATCTCTCTTCCTCTGTAAGTTTTCACAGTTGGTAGTGCTCTTTTGAGTATAGGCAGCCTGCTTAGCTCGGTGCTGCGTGTGTGTCACGGGGCAACGCCCCCTGAGGCCCCGGCAGAGGCATCTCTCTCTCACTCTCTCTCTCTCTCTCTCTCTCTCTCTCTCTCTCTCTCTCTCTCTCTCTCTCTCTCTCTCTCTCTCTCTCTCTCTCTCACACACACACACACACACACACACTTTAGCCGTACGGCTTCGGAGGTGCGCGTGGCCTAGCGATGCCCGGCCAGTGCAGCGGGGTTAATCAGCGCCCCCCGCGCCACCCCCGGCACCACCCCCGGCAGCCCCCGTCAGCCCCCGCCAGTCATTGCGCCGCACTGCGTGCATTGCAGCACAGAGTTCAATGACCCGGCGCACGCCCACCCGTAATCGCCCCACACGACACGGGGCGGACACGGTATATACCGGACCGGACCGGGGGTCAGTCAACCGAGTGGGACAGGTGACAGATGCAGTGTGTGTGTGTGTGTGTGTGTGTGTGTGTGAGAGAGAGAGAGAGAGAGAGAGAGAGAGAGAGAGAGAGAGAGAGAGAGAGAGAGAGAGAGAGAGAGAGTGAGAGAGAGTCTAGGTGTCCGTTCACACGGTCCACGCCACGAGACGACGCGGGTGGAGGTGGAGGGGGGGGGGGGGGGGAGTGCTCTGCTTAGGGGAGGGCCACGCGGACCACCGTGGTCAAAGTTTTTCTCCGGGCAGCGAAAAGGGCGGCCGAGGTGAGGGGGCGCGCCGCTCATAGCAAAAGGGTAGCAGGGGAATCCGGGATGGCGAAGCGGCGGGGCGTGCGGCGGGGCGGTACCGTCGTAGCAATGGGAATGTAACATTTTTGTGGCGTGCGGCATGTGCGATATAGCAGAACGGCAGAGGGGGACGGGGAGGGCGGGGCGGGGGCGGTGGAGGCAAGCACCAACAGGCACCACCGGGTCAGCCCCGCAGTCAGATCAGCCCCGACGTCGTGGGCCCCACGCGGGGTAGGCATAGGCCGCCGCCCTCTTCGCAGGGGGGAGAGGGGGGGGGGGTGGCTCAGGGCTTCCCGCGGGGGGGGGGGGGCTTCGCCGGCAGCGCGTGCACTTTTCTATTCACTGCGTAAGGGCCCCCTTCTACCCCTTCTATCCTCTCGGTGTGTGTGTGTGTGTGTGTGTGTGCATTGCGCGTGCGGTCCAACGCCACGCGATCGCATACCCTCCTGTACCCTAGGAAAATGAAATAAAACTAGAAGATGAGTTCGGTATAGAGCAGAACTATATACCAACGATGATACTAGTGATTCAATCGTTGCGCTCGACGGCCGCTGCGCCGCTGTCGCTCCTAGACACTGAATTATGCCACATCATTAATTACCATTGCTTTCATTAAAAGATAGTACATAGTATGCGCGTGCGCGCGCGTGCCAATCGGTGAAACAAGCCTCTTTCATCTCTACCACACGACGAAAATCGATTTGTGTTTTGGTATCTCTGATTTCAATTTGGATGCGGCACGTCAGTCAACACGACGCAGCAGCGCTGCCAGGAGTCCCATCGGCTGTGTCTGTATGCACTGGTAACTACTTCGGCAGAGCCGTTCCATTCGCTGTGTGTGTCGGTCAGATTTCATATCTCCTCATCATCACAACCTTTCTCTTCGCATATGCACTTCGTCACAGCCTATGCATACCGCGTGTCTGTCTCTCTCTCTCTCTTTCTACTGTACCGTGTTCACAACTAAATTTACAACGTCGCTACGCTCAAAAATATACTTATACGTTTCCTTGCCGTTCGTATGCTTGTTAATGTCATATCACTTCTTTCCTTCCTGTTGTAGCCTCGCGTAACCATGCAGCTTTTGAGGCAGGACGGTACTCCGCAAGACAATTTATCCAAAAAAAAAAAAATCCCGAAAAAAAATAATTCCGTTTCTCTCTATGGCGAAATGAACGGTCTAGGACTGACTGGGTCCGACCGAATGATCGCTTAATCGCATCGCCGCTGTTGATAAGGATCACATTCTGCACGCGGCGGGCCGCCGGGCTGGGCCGCGGGGCAACGAACGCGGCCGGGGCGCCGCAGCAGGATCGCCGACGGCTACCTCCGCACGTCCCCGTCGTCCCTACCCCCCTTGGGGCCCCGCGCCGGCAGGAGGTGTGAGACGGGCCATGGCCGGCGCGGCGTGGGAAGCTTAGTGGGGGGCACGATCACATTTCCATTCAATCGCGAGCACCCTTCGCCAATGCAATGATAATGATAATAATAAAACTAATAATTGCATCAATAATTAATGACGCTGCTCGGAGTCGTTAGTCCATGCGCTGCGGCTCCGAGCGGCTGGCCGCGCCGTCGGCGCACAGATGTCAGATTTGGTCAAGGCTCATAAGGGAGCGTCCTTAAATTACGTAAGGGCGTTTTGGGGTGTTTTTACTCCCCCCCCCTCCCCCCATATAAGGCTCTGTAAGATTTCGAGACCCCCCCCCCCTCCCTCCTTACGTAAGATTTTGCCAAATTTGCCCAAAATTGAAAAAAAAACGCAAATAAATGAATTTGAGTGTTTTTTGCTATTTTTTGCTTACCGGTAAAGGAGAAATGTTGAGAGTTTGGTATTTAATGAAGCAGACTGAATTTAAGGTACAACTGGTTTAATTATTTGTACTGTCCAGTCCAAAAATAAAAAAAGAAAAATAAATGTTATAAAATAACAAGTTATAAAAGAGAAACGAAAATTCTTGGCCTTTAAAATTTATAGAGCCTCAGCCCAAGGGCTTCTCAGCCACTCCTGTACAGAAGAGATGTGTTCAATGCTTAGCGCGCGGAGACGCGTTTGGACGGATGCATTTGCGCCCATAATAAATCTTACGTAATGTTTGCCGCTGACCCCCCCCCCCCCCCCCCACGTAAGGGCAACATAAGATTTGCCAGACCCCCCCCTCCCCCCAAACCCCTTACGTAATTTAAGGACGCTCCCTAAGACGTAAGTTTTCAGTATAATATTAAAGTTGACTGAAAATTTTCACTCAATTTTTCTCTGAAATTTTTCAATTTTCCGACCCACCACCACCTGGCGGCCGCCCATATTGCCCGCCTATGTATCGGGGCCTCGCGGCATAATATTCGTCCTTGATGGGCGTCAACGAGGAAGTATAAATGCGCGGCGCAGCGTGAAATTGCAAAACCGGGCGCTCGAGACAATGCAGGGGCGGATTCCCGTGTTCCTGCTGGGATCGGCATGGCGGCGGCACGGCACCGGCCCGTGCGGCTTACATATGCAGCGGCCCCGCCGGAGGTCCCCGCCCTGGCCTCCAACAAGGCGGTCTCGGGCGGGCCGGGAAGACGGCGCGACGCGACTCTGCGCGGGAATTGCGTTCGATCGATCGATCTCTCGTCGCGACCCCCGACTGAAAATGACGTGGTCGGTATGTTCAATGATTCTCTTCCTCTGAGAACGAATTAAAAATGTCATAATTGTCGCCCAGTTTAGGGCCGATGTTTTGAAACTTAGCCGTCATTGAGGATTTGAGACCTGGTGGAGCGCCAGAACGATCCGATCCGTCCTCCTTGACGTGCGAATAATATCGTGTGTGACACGTCCCCCCGGACGCAGCCCTACCGGCCGGCCGACCCGCGCCGCCGTCTACCATATCAAGTACTAAAATTCGCGACCCATGAAATTGCGACAGAAACAATGCTGCATGTAATGGCGCGAATGGCGGCGCGCCGAACAATGAGTATTGAGTGTTATACTGGGTGCGAAGGAGGGCGGCCGACGGCTGGAGCGCGGCGCGGCGGGTGTGTAGTTATCCGGGCTGATCAGGCCAACCGCGGATCGGTGATCGGTACACTGGCAACTCATTTGCAAACCACACCGTTGTGACTGTTCTTCGAGATGATTTTTACTCGTTTTTTACCAAACCACATATACATATTCACATATGTGGGTAAGATGAACGAGTATTGTACCGGGTAGGTGTGTAATTTAGTCGGTCACTTTCAGCTGTGAAAGTACAACAGCTGCAAATGAGTGTGAGGTATCATTTTAAAGGTCGTGATCCGATGACAAAAAAATGATAAAGGTTTTTTTTTGTTATGTATACATTTTTAAAAGAAATTTGTAATGTAAAGTTTTGATAGGTTATAAAACGCGAAGGGAGAACATAAACTGAAAAAAAATTTGTGGAATTTAGAGAGAGGTTGAGCATTTATCGAATTTCAATGGAAATACTGAAAAGTGTCATACTTTTTTGGGGAAGAAATTTTTCTTCTAAGTCCCAAACCTTGGAAGGACGCTGGTGAGGTGGCAGCTAATGGAACTAAGATGACAGATACAGTGTCGCCATCTAGCGGCGAAACTAGCTCCACTAGCGCCACTAGCGCCAGTAGCGCCAACTACGACGGGAGCACGTAGCCAAGGGATAAAAGAAGGTCCTGTCACGATGGATTGTCGGAATGCGAAATAGCTACGAAAGAAAGAAACTGGCATTCCAACCCAAAGAATGATGGTTCGAAGTCAACATGGCAAAGAAAAAATTGACTTTATAATGATTTTTTTTTGTGAAACAATTTGAATAATCTTTTATTGACTGGAAGTTCGATTTGGAGAAAAATAAATCTAAAGAGACTTGCGTTGCCATTAAAATGTATTTGAGTGGGAGATATAAACTTAGATTGTTTTTAGTATTAATCACCTTTTTTAAACTGTGGGTTATTTTAAATAAATATACGCTAAAAGGAAGGTGGGTACGATGTGGAATGGGAATGGAGTGTAAGGTCACAAAGCACAGGACATGTCTTTTCTGCACAAACAGGGAAGGCCAGGGAAGGCCGCCATGACAACACAGACGAAGGACTCAACGCGCAGGCGCGTTATGTAGCGGGTACCAACTGTTGGGACCCGAAATCCTCTACAGTTCTCCGAAGTTGGTAGCGCCATTTATTTGGTTGGACTCAAGTAAGATGTCAGAGATGGTGTGTTGATAATGATATTTAGCCACTACAGCCGAGCGAATGTGCCTAAGGACACTTCTGTTGTTCGGTTTCCGAACTAAGAATACACACTAGCGTTCCTATTGGCCGTGGGCGGAACTACGACGCCAAAGATGGTTGTGTTGATGACGACACCTAGCGGCTACATTTGTAACCATGTGACCACACCCCTGGTGGCCGGTTTCCGAACTAAGACCACGCACCCACTAGCGTTCCTACCGGTTGTGGACGAAACTAAGATGGGGGAATGCCGTGGAAGAAGAGTTTTTTTCCTGGCATAAAATTCGAGGAAATTGAATGATGTGTAAAGAACGAGCACCATTTACACCATTTTTAATGGTTCATTGTCTTCTTGTTTACTTTCATTTCGTAGCTAACGGTGCCAAAGGCGGGGGTTGTTCATAATTATTTTATTATTTTACAAAACCAATCTCTCTCCCCCCCCCCCCCTCCGATGAATCGTGACAAAGAGTCTTGCGTTGTTTGAATTATTTGTGTTGTTGTTATTCCCGGACGGTTTGGTGTTTGTGCCTGGCGGTGACGGCGGGACGGGGCGGGCGGGGCGCACACGTCCCGCTGTCCCGCCACCTTCATTCTCACCTGTCGTCGTCTGTCTCCGTCTGGCGCCGGCTGACAGCCAATAGTCTTTGAGGAGAGACGGAGACAGGTGGCTCCGGTGCCCCCCCCCCCTTCCCCTCGTCGTTTTGTCATGTCGCCCTTATTTTGACTTGATCAAAAAACCGGGGCGAGGGCAGAGCTCGGCTCCGTATAGGTCATAGACACTTCCCTGAAGGCAGAAGGTCCCGCCAGGCTCCGCCCTGAAGGTCAACACAACACTTACTCTCTCTCTCTCTCTCTCTCTCTCTCTCTCTCTCTCTCTCTCTCTCTCTCTCTCTCTCTCTCTCTCTCTCTCTCTCTCTCTCTCTCTCTCTCTCTTTTGCCGGCAGACCGCGCGTTCTTTTCCAATTTTTAGGGGAAGTTGACCCTCTCTGGGGTCACCGCCTCTGGGGAGATCCCCTCTGAGGAGATCCCCTCTTGGATGACCGCCTCTAGGGTGACCCCCTCTAGGGTGACCCCCTCTAGGGTGACCCCCTCTAGGGTGACCCCCTGTCTAGTCCTGGGGCCTGGCGGGGCCGCGGGGGCGGGGCGCCGAGCGGGGCGCCGGGGCGCAGCCAGGCCGCCGTGCCAAATGGTGCATAGCGCTCCGCGGGCCGGCGCCGGGCGGTGCGTGGCACAGCCATGGGCACAGCAGCGGCCACCTTTTTTATTTGCCACCTTTCCCCGTCGAGCGGTCGCGCTCTGCAAGGAAAAAAAAAAGGTAGAATAGAAAAAATACAGAAGGAGCAAGAGGGGCGGGGAAAAATTGGTTTGGGTGCGCGCACTTCTACTTCTGCTGCGGTGTTGACGCCTAGCCTCGTAGCCTGCCGCCGCTGGCTGCGATCGGGAGTAGCGAGTGAAACGAGGCAGTACAGATTGGCCTCCTACTGCCCGCGATTACCCCCGGCTGCCCCTCCCCTCCCTCCCCCCGTGACCGGGCCACAACAATCACTTCCCCGCTGTTCTTTTGCCGCGTCCTTCTTCGTACGCGCGGTGCCGCAGAGCAGTCCGGGGTTCGAACCCGGTTCGCCCCTTGCGGACGAAGAAGAAAAAGACGTTTTTTTTTCACGACTCCGTTCATCCGTTAAGTAAAATCTACGACATTGCGGCCCAAATGTGAGAACCTATTCCGCGGCCAACAGCCCGGGCCGGGCGTGCTGATGGCGCCTGCTGGGTAGGCAGCCAGGACTTGTGCGTGCGCACGTGTAGTGCGGGCTGGCCTACCCAGCAGGCGGCACGGCCACCACCGCCGCTGTGCTCCTCCTGCATTGCTCATAACGACAGAAAGTCTGTGTGACGAGGGCACCCCGGAGCCGAGGCACGAGTCGAGGCCCCCGGCACCAAATGACACTGTTTAGCCCCGGCTATCCGAGCTTCTTTCTTCAGCCGGCATTTCATCCTAGCCGCGTACGGAACACGCCGGCCGTCCTCTTCCTGTTGCCCCCAGTGGGGTCTGCTGCGGCCCCGGCCTCTGCGGCCCCGGCCTCTGCGGCCCCGGCCTCTGCGGCCCCGGCCTCTGCCGCCCCGGCCTCTGCCGCCCCGGCCTCTGCGGCCCCGGCCTCTGCGGCCCCGGCCTCTGCGGCCCCGGCCTCTGCGGCCCCGGCCTCTGCGGCCCCGGCCTCTGCGGCCCCGGCCTCTGCGGCCCCGGCCTCTGCGGCCCCGGCCTCTGCCGCCTGCCCGCCTACCGCTTGCTTAGCAGTCCGCATGTGTTGACGCTTCCGACCTCTGCCCTGCCCGACACCAGCTGTGCGGCAGACGCCCCATATCCCCCCTTCATCAGCTGCACACGCACACTGCAACGCTGCTGTCTCCCTCCAACACGCACGGGAAGAGATCTTTACGGCCGCCTCTCCTCTTCCTCTTTCTCCATACGCCTCTCCGCGTGTTCAGTACGGTTCGGTTCAGCACGGGTGGAGGGACCGCCGTCCTAAACTGTACCGAGAACAATAATTATAGTCCACTGTAGTCAGCTATACCAGCAAACTGTAGGAAATTGGGACGCTGTAGTTAAAACTGTTGATGTCCAGCTCGGGATCCTTTCATACGGGAACGTTTTGAGGCCGAGTGTTTGTTCGAGATCGTTCGAAAAAACAACAAAAAATCAATCGGCCGTTGACATCGCACAGCCTTATTTCAGACACGCAGCATGGCGACTAGGTCTCGACGACGTCTCGTTTCTTGCAGTGCCTCGCGGATGTGGAGATTAGCGTCTCATCTGCACTCTAATTGTCCGTCTCGTCCGCTGGAAGTGCATGTGTGTGCGTGTGTGCGTGCGTGTGTCAGCAGCAGCGAAGCCGGCATTACAGCAGCCCTGCCCTGGCCCGGGCGGGGTGATACATCTCTTCCGTCTTTGATTCGAGAAGAGAGAGAGAGAGAGAGAGAGAGAGAGAGAGAGAGAGAGAGAGAGAGAGAGAGAGAGAGGGGGGGGGGGAGTTTTTGGAGTGACCCATCTCTCTCTGGCTGGGCGGCCGGACATATTCGGCCAAATCCTTGTGGGGCTGGGCGCGGGGTAGTGACGCAACGGCTGACTCAGAGGAAGGAAGAAAAACGTTAGGGTTCGGTCCGTCCGGGTGCACCGCCCGCGGGCTGGCTTTGGGCTGCTTTGGACTCGACTTTTACGTCGTCTTACGTCCCCGCTGCCATGCTCGGCTGGCCGGCGCGTCGTCTGCTGACCTCCACTTACGTCTCATTATCCTTCTCCCTCTCTCCGCCCCCCCCCCCCCCTCTCTCTCTCTCTCTCTCTCTCTCTCTCTCTCTCTCTCTCTCTCTCTCTCTCTCTCTCTCTCTCTCTCTCTCTCTCTCTCTCTCTCTCTCTCTCTCTCTCTCTCTCTCTCTCTCTCTCTCTCTCTCTCTCTCTCTCTCTCTCTCTCTCTCTCTCTCTCTCTCTCTCTCTCTCTCTCTCTCTCTCTCTCTCTCTCTCTCTCTCTCTCTCTCTCTCTCTCTCTCTCTCTCTCTCTCTCTCTCTCTCTCTCTCTCTCTCTCTCTCTCTCTCTCTCTCTCTCCTAGTTGCGTCCCGAGCCCCGCGATCTCAAAGTACTTCATCGCGCGGGCCGCGAGCAATGAAATGATATCATTGCGATGAGGAGGCCATCGTCACGTCAGATATCCGGCCCGGCGGCGGTCCGCACCGCAGCAGCCGAGCAGCCGTGAATTGGCGCGCTCAGCCGATCATATCTCTGCCTGCTGCTTCGCTGCTCTGCCGCCCCACACCGCTCCGTGAGCTGTTAGCAGTCCGCTGCTGCAGTCCGTCCTGAGCGGTCAGTCCGAGTGGTCATTCCTCTCGTCAAGCCTATCTCCTCTATCAGCCCCTCCCCCTCCCCCCTCCCCTGGTTGTGGTTGACGATTCAGGCTGCCACCCCCTCATCCTCCACACCGTTCTTCCGCTCTCTCTCTCTCTCTCTCTCTCTCTCTCTCTCTCTCTCTCTCTCTCTCTCGGCATCTTCTGTCCTTTTCTCACTGCCGGACGCTGCCGGCGTGTCAATGAGCTCGCCGAGAGCGTGCGGGCGGCACAGCATGGACAAGCAGAGCCGCATGGTTGGCCGTCGCCGGTATTCGAACCCGTGACGACGGCTGCGGCGGCAGGCTCGTGGTATGTGACCAACATTTGTAGGTGCGCACGGGCATGTAGGTCCACGACGCGGGGAATATTTCCTCCTCGTGAATGAATGAATGAATGAATGAATGAATGGGACAGCAGGAAGTGCCGGCAGCGCCGCAGGGGCGTGTCCAGTCCACGTCGGCGGGGAGGGGGCTCCCCAAAGGGTTTCCCTCCTCCAAGGACGCCGTTGCAGTTCACGTGGCTGACACGTGCGCCTTGTAGTGTAGTAATAACAAACATGCGTCTCTACCTCTCCTTCCCTCACCCCCTCTCCTCCTCCCGAGTCAGAAATCACATGCTTATAAGAAAAAGCGTGCGGGAGAAAAAAATCAAAATGGAAAAAAATCAGAATAACGACCTTCGTAGCAGATTTGGCAGGTTTTGCAAAGTTTTGGATAAAATGACGACTTTTGTGAAGGGTGTGGTTTCTCTTTCATCTCCATAATTTTTTTTTTTACCCAGCGCGATGTATTTGCGTGCACTTACCCAAAACACTTGCTTGGCACATGTGGCCGTATACAATACATGCAGCAGCCCCTGCGCTCCGGCAGGTAGGCCGTCCCGCACGCACGGGGGTGTTCGGGTTGCCTATCCCCTGAGAGTAAGGCGCTACGCCGGAGCAGCCCGGAGCAGAGAGCAGGGAATCGAAGCGCCCAATGGAGTCACCCAACGGTTTCTCTCCGCTCGATGCGGAGTCGGTGACCGAACGCACACACGGTGCAGCAGACTGTACAATCAGTCGGGTGGGCGTCGCTGCTGCTGTCCTGGCCGGGGGCCGCGGGGGCCGTTGGGGCCGCGGGGGCCGCGGGGGCCGTGGGGGCCGTGGGGGCCGCGGGGGCCCCAAAGAGGGCCGCGGGGGCCCCTCTAACTGTCGGCGGGGACGACAGCGGCGCGCGCAGGACCCGCCGCCATCATCATAGTGTGCGGTATGGTATGACTGACTCTCCGGAGGCCTGTGCACTCTCAAAAGTGAATGCACGATTAAAGCATAAAATGCTTAAAGTCAAGCATATTTCATGCTTGAAACGCCAAAAATCTCACACGCATATTATGCTTGATTGAAGCATATTATGCTTGATTGAGGGATACCATATGCTTGCCCCAAGACTATACGTGCCTCAAGCATCATATGCTAGTGCCAAGCATACAGATGGTTGATGTACGGAGATGATTCTTAAATCAACAAAATCTCACAGGAATACAAGATTCGCATCAAAATCGCTTTGAATCAAGCATTTTTTTTTTGAGTGTGCTGGGCCCGCCATGCCCTGCCCCCGGCCCTGCCCCCGGCCCTGCCCCCGGCCCTGCCCCCAGCCCTGCCCCCGGCCCTGCCCCCAGCCCTGCCCCCGGCCCTGCCCCAAGCCCTGCCCCCGGCCCTGCCCCCAGCCCTGCCCCCGGCCCTGCCCCCAGCCCTGCCCCCGGCCCCGCCCCTAGCCCTGCCCCCGGCTGGGTCCCCGGCCCTGCCCCCGGCCCTGCCCCCAGCCCTGCCCCCGGCCCTGCCCCCGGCCCTGCCCCAAGCCCTGCCCCCGGCCCTGCCCCAAGCCCTGCCCCCGGCCCTGCCCCCGGCCCTGCCCCCGGCCCGGCCCCCGGCCCGGCCCCCGGCCCGGCCCCCAGCCCTGCCCCCGGCCCTGCCCCCAGCCCGTTCCGGTCGCTGTTCTGCTGACGTATCGCCATTGGTCGTCGCGGTGGGCATGCAGAGGCGGAGGGCGGCCGGCCCGGTGGGCACCGGTGGGCACCGGTGGGTGTAGTGGAGACCCAGGCGCATTGGAGCGCATCACCGCTGCCGCACAGGCACAGCACACCGCTGCCGCACAGCGCACAGCGCACAGCGCACAGCGCACAGCGCACAGCGCACAGCGCACAGCCCGGCATAGAGGCCCCGCCACCAAGAGTTACTCGGGTTACTACCATCGACCATCCCAAACCCCGGACGGCACGGGACGGGAAGCCGGCGATGCCGTCAACGAATCCCGCGACTGTCGCAGAGATGGGCGGGGATTGTTCCGTTTTGATTTCCACCGACTTGCTGCTCGGCTCGCAGTGAGCGCGTTGTGGCGCGCCGGCGGGGCTGCGAACCCTTGCGCCTGCGAACCTTTCGCCGCGCCGGCTCGTTTTGCAAGGCCCGAGTCCCGCGCAAGTCCTTCCTCTCCTGCCGAGCCTCGCGGCCCAGCCCAGCCCAGCCCGGCCCTGCGAGGCTGTCATTAAGGGAGTGGCCGCTTGGTTACGCCCCCCTGGAGGCCTCGCCGTGCCGGGCCGGGCCTTGCCGGGACCCGCGCTTTCTTGTTCTGATATGCTCTCCTCTTTGGCGGTAGGCTGCGTGAGAGATGTCGATACCCCTCCCCACCCTCTTCTCTCTCTCTCTCTCTCTCCTTCTCTTCCTCTGTCTGTGAAGGTATGTGCGACAAGGATGCCGCCTCTGCTATGCGATGCCCCCACGACCGTGACGGAGTGGGACGGACGATGTCGTGACCATCGAGACACGCCGGCGATGCCGCGCGGCCGATATCTCGAATCGATATCTCGACGGCATCTGCCTGCCGTCCTTATGAGGAGGATGATGGGGTGGCAGCAGTAGCGGGGCCGGGATCGCCGGCCAAACGGTAACGGCTCGGTATGAGAAGTGTGGCGCTGCCTTATTCGCAGACTGGCCAATCGATTATTAGATCGCCGATCGTCGATCCTAACTCGCAGATGAGCGGGAAACTAAAGCAGGCTCCTGGGGCCCGTGGACCTATGGTCCCGGCAAAACACACGCTTTCACTCATCTCCATTGCTGACGCGGAACAGATACAATGATTACACTCTGGACGCGGAATTTTTCATTTTCAGTTGAGCGCTGCTCTGCGAGCCTGCCTTGTGATTGTGAAGCGGCCGGGGCGTTTTAAATAAATGGAGGCGGGCGGGTCCTGCAGTGAGAGAGACGTAACCCGTGAGGCGGCCGATCCGACGTGAAATGGCTGTGTTCCAAACACCTCATTGTGTGTTTCCGCCGAGGAGGCGCAGCGGTGTTCGCTCCGTCTCTCTCTCTCTCTCTCTCTCTCTCTCTCTCTCTCTCTCTCTCTCTCTCTCTCTCTCTCTCTCTCTCTCTCTCTCTCTCTCTCTCTCTCTCTCTCTCTCTTTCTCTCATTGTCATGCAGCATACTGGATGCACGTCTCGGAGGATCCTTTGGCCCGTGCGGTCGATATACAAAGCCCTATCCGTGTCTGGACGACACAGAGCGTTTGGAAAAATATACACACACTCATGGTCAGCACGTGCCGGTCACCGGGCCTACAGAATAATAGAGATCTCTGACGAGACTTGGAAACGGATGCTGAGGAGCGAAACACACTTGTGTTCTAAAACCTCTTCATTCGTAGCCTATTTCTCGGCGTCTGCTGGATTAAAATAAGTACTCTAGCATCGTCGTGCACTCATCTCGAAAGTGACAAAGTGATTTTTCACACTCTCCGGTGGCAGCCAGTGGCAAGCCTCCTTGCAGCCAGCCATCTGCTGCCGCGTGCGTTTCTTGCGAGAAATCGGAGAAGAAGAGTGCCGCGCGCGCGCTCACACAAACATCCCTGGGCCGGCGACAACAACAACAACAACACAACAAAAACAACAACAACATCATGTTGGACGATGATCACTCGGACGAAAGTGCGCGCAGCCGCAGTAATCGTTTCGGCGCCGCTGTTGTTTCTGCGCCAGCTATGTATGGCACGCCGACAATTATTTCATCAAACCGTTCCAGCAGCGCGAGCGGGCCGGGCCGGGCAGAGCCCGCTGGCCCCCGACCCTCTCCGTCTCTACGCTGCCATCTTCTTTCTTCTTCTCCCTCTTCTTCCTCTCCTCCTTCTTCTGCTTCCTCCCGCCCCGCTCACCGTCTGATACTGCACCTGCTGCGGCTTTCCTCAGGTGAAGAAACCTCTAGACATGCCCCACCGGTCAAAGAGCGACGGCGTTTGGTCTCGATTTTCACCCGTTTTCACCACTGCCGGTCGGCTTGGCACTGTATATCCCGGCCAGGGCCAGGCAGAGTATGGGTATCGTTGCAAGTCGCGAGCTGACTGTGAGCATGCTGTGAGCTGAGCTCGTTACGTGGGGTCGGGTGTCGGTCGGGGTGGCGCCGCCGGGCGGCCGAGGCCGAGGCTCGAGATGAACACGTTCGGTTTGTGTGCAGCCTTTTGGCGTGTTACGGCACTGACGAATGGGTTCGCTAATCCAGACAATTTTCCAGACAATTTTCCAGACAATTTTCCTCCAATCCAGGTTTTTTTTTTTAAATGTCTGCGCAGACGCATAATTCATCAGTTTTTTTTTTAAATGTATTTTTTTAGAAAGATAAATTATCAGCTGAAAATCAAATACTAAATGTACGTTTTAATGTGTGAGGAGCTTGTAAGTACTCTCATACCGATCGAGGCAAGGCAAGCGAATAGCCGCGTAGTGTCGCCTACAGAACGTAAAGTTCGTAAAGGCTGCGAGTTACAACTGTTACGCATAGAGTAAGAAAAATTAGGAATTCAATTATAAAATTTCGTTCTTCTATGCGTAATTGATGTAACTGACACAGTTTACGAGATATGTATATAGGCCTCCCAAAAACGCAGTTTTGTTAAGTTTCGGAACCCTTTGCGTATGTAACCCCCGTCCCGTGTCGCTCCTCCAAACACGGCACGGAGGAGATGTGTGCGGAAGTGTGCTCGGCAGAGTGTGTGTGTGTGTGTGTGTGTGTGTGTGTGTGTGTGTGTGTGTGTGTGTGTGTGTGTGTGCGCGGCCAGGGCTGGCATTCCCACGTAACTCTACGTTGCCACTATTCGAACCCGGCGGCGCCACCACATTTCGCTCGCGTGTCTTGTAAATAAAAAATGAAAACGCCCCGGCCGCGCCGCGCCGGGCCGCGCTTCGGTTAGGTGTTTCCGCGGCGTGCGGTGTGCCGCGGCCGCGCGAGGCGAGAGGCGGGGCGGGATGAGGCGCGGCGAGGCGAGCCCGGGCGCCCCGTGGTGCACGCTCTCCATATGATGGATTACCTGTTTGGGTACGTGACTGGTCGTGGCAGCGGCGCGGCGTGGCGCGGCGCCCTCCGTGCCAATGTGGTGTGGTGTGTGCGTTGTTTGGGTGCTGTCGGCCTCACCCTACCTAACCTCACCCAACCTGACCCGCGGCACTGGCGCGCAGAGCAGCGCAGAGCAGCGCAGCGCAGCACCGACCACTCCACTCTACTTTCTCATATCAAGATCGGGACAGGAGGGAACGCGGCATGGGTCTTCGAGTGCGGCCGAGTACGGCACACACACACACACACACACACACACACACACACACACACACACACACACACACACACACACACACGCACACAGAGCACAGAGTCCGCGACGGGTATGAAGACTTGGCCGTTGTCCGTGAACCACGTCCGAGCGAAGCAGACAGCGCCTGCGTGTGCCAGGGTAGGCCAGCCCGCACGACACGCGTTCATACTGAAGGAGGGGTTGCCTACCCGGCAGGCGCCGTCGTGTCCAGAGAGACTGCGGCCAAGCTACGTTTGCCCCTGGACGTTGAAAATGGCTCCGTCGTGTGCATCACTGTCTGATATGCAGGCGGTACTGGTGACCGGACGTAAATGAGAGAGAGAGAGGGGGGGGGGGGGAGAGAGAGAATGAGGATGACAAAACAGGAAGAGGAGAGGAAGAGAGGCGCGAACAACCGGAGGGCGGACGGGACAGGTGGAGTGAGTGAAAGCGGAAGTTCAAGGACGCGTCTTGGCTCGGGCCAAAGTCAGGGCCGCGGCGCGGGGCGGCGCCAGCTGCTGGCTGGTGTTGCTGTCGCGGCTGTCACACCTTGTGCCGAGCCGAGTCGGACCAGAGCCGAGCCGAGCCAGAGCCGAGCCGGTCCCAGGCGCGGCGGCAGTCCCCGAAGAACGGGCGTGCGGCACATTAATATACATGATTTGCACCGAGAGTAATGCGTTCGGTTCAGACACGCCGCACAAATATGTGCATCGGGGCTCTGCTTTCACGTACGGCTGCCAGAAGGGATCAGTGCATTCACCCCCCCCCCCCCTCCTTCCCTCGGGGCTGGTATCCGAACCGCGTACTACCTCTTACAACGGCGGTTTGTCGACATCATCATGTTGCAGTTTAGGCGGAACTTTCGTACGTCTCTTTTGGGAGAGAGAGAGAGAGAGAGAGAGAGAGAGAGAGAGAGAGAGAGAGAGAGAGAGAGAGAGAGAGAGAGAGAGAGAGAGATTGATGATTGATTTATGTTAAGGTGACGGACAACAGGACTAAAAAGTCCTACTAGCGCCCGCACCGCTCTCAAAGACATACACAATAAATTGACAATAACAATAAAGAAATTGATCACAATTAAAAAATTAATGGAAACACCAGTAAAATACAGAGTATTGGTATTACAATATAAGAGAGAGAGAGAGAGAGAGAGAGAGAGAGAGAGAGAGAGAGAGAGAGAGAGAGAGAGAGAGAGAGAGAGAGAGAGAGAGAGAGAGAGAGGGGGGGGGGGGGGGCTCGCTGCGCAGGGTGAAAATGAATGAAAGCAAAACTCGCGGAGGCACGGCTCGGCGGGGGGCATTCCAATCTGGCCCACATGGGGAACAAGTTCCGCCACGGTCGCTGCGCCCTGCGCACGCGTCGGTGCAGGTACGGCACGTCACGCACGCGTACGGGCAGGGTACACCGGGAGAAATGAGTGGGACGAGCTTTGGAAAGGAGAGGTCTAGCTCTAGCTGTGATCACAGCTCTAGGTCCACCTAGGAGTCCAGCTGGTCCAGCTCTAGGTCTAGCTCTGGGTCCTGCTCTATGTCTAGTTTTGCATCCAGCTCTAAGCTGTGGTGGTGTGTCCTCTGGCTTCTGAGAAACGCATGTGAAATGGGGGAAAGACAGTTATTTGTCGAGAAATAGTACGCAGTGGATGGGTTGTCGATGAGTTGTTATCGACGCGAGTGGTTGGGAGCCGCCCCACCGCCAGCCCTGCCAGCCCTGCTCACCTGGTGCGAGCGCCGGCAGGTAGGCAGCCCATTCGCCACGAGAGAGCAGTGTGCTGCAGCAGCAGCCGCGGCAGGCGCCCCACCGCATCAGCGTGTCAGTGTGTCAGTTGTTTATATTCCATGTACAGAATTACACATAAAAAGTTAATTTCCAAATGTATGCAAATATGTACGTGAAATTCTGTGCATGAGTTATGTACCACTTTGTACATTTACATTACGCTGTCGCCCGCTGTCAGTCATGGAGCAATAATAATAATAATAATAATGGGCGCTTTTCGATTCACACGATGTCGTTTTATTGCTCTGACGTTGTGTCACGCATGTTACAGCTACACTTAAACTCTACTTAAAATTAATTATTTACACGACGATTTTCGGAGGTCTGTCCCGCAGAGGCACCGAAGGATCTGGATTTTAACAGGCAGTCGGGGCTGACGTTATCTTAACATGAGCGGGTTTGTTTCTCGTGGGTTGGCACCATTGAAGCTCAGCCCGCCCTCCCACGGGCTGCCACGGGCACTACTTCACGGCCTCGGCCGCTGCCGCGGGCCCGACAGCTCGGGCATGGCGAGGATGGCGTAGCGCAGCGACGTAGCGGCCGCGCCGTTGCCGATGGTCTCCCAGGTGGCGAAGCCCTTGCCGCGGACGCCCCCGGCGCCCACGTTGGGGCCCGTGTCCTCCTCGCCGCCGACGCGGAAGGAGCTCTTGCTGAAGCGGTGGTACGCGTTCGGGGTGCCCGTCATGGGGGCCATGGGCGCCATGGGCGCCGCCATGGACTTGCTGCTGGTGCCCGACGGCGAGAAGGACAGCGGCGTCATAGGGGCCATGGGGGCGGGCTCGGGCAGGAACTGGGAGCGGTAGCCGCCGCCCTGGTAGAAGGTGCCCCCCCGCAGGTCCAGGACGCCTTGACCGCGGCCGGCCGGCCCCGCCAGCGGCACGGGGGACGGCGGCGGGTAGTAGGGGTAGGGGTTGGTGTGGCGCACCGCGCTCGAGGGGTCGTACAGCCCCGAGCTGGTGATGACCCCGGACTGGAAGCCACTGCCGCCGCCGCCGCCCTCGAGGAAGCCGGCACCGCTGCCGCCACCGCCCCCGAGGAAGCTGGCACTGCTGCTGCTACCACCGCCGCCCCCGAGGAAGCCGGCGCCGCTGCCGCTCCTCTGGAAGGCACCGGAGCCGGTCTGGAAGCCACTGCCGCCGCCGCCGCCACTACTGTCGAGGCTCTGGAATCCTCCCTGGAAGCCGTTGTTGCTGCCGCTGCCGCCTGTGGGGGTGAAACGGGTGTGAGAACATAGCCGACAGGCGTAACAGGCAACGGTGAGCGCCTGCGAATGTGAGGGTAGGCCATCCCGCACAGCACGCATGCATGCAGACGCCGGTGGCCTATCCCCCAGGCGCTCTGGCACATGCTTACATCTGCGCGAGCGTCTTACCTGCACCGCCGGCCGCACTCTGCATCCGGTGGAAGCCGTGGCCGTGTCCAGGGCCGGGGCCATGTCCGGGGCCGGGGCGCTTGCCGCCCGCGGCCGCCACCTCGGCCTGGTTGAAGGAGCCGCCGCCGTTGTAGAACTTGCCGCCCTGGGTCTGCGTGCCGCCGTGGTTGTTGCCGTGGTGCTGGTAGTCGAGCTTGGCCTGGTCGTCGAAGCCGTCGTGGTGCGCCGCGTTGCCCTGCTGCGCCTGCACGTCCTGGTACGCGGTGCCGCCGTCGAAGCCGCCCTGCTTGCCCACGCCGTCGTGCACGAAGGCGGCGTTGAGGAAGTCGCCGCGGTTCTTGTTGGCACCCTGGTCCAGGTAGGTGCTGCCCTTCTGGTCGAAGGCCTTGTGCCCGCCCTCGTCGTTGAGGTCGTCGAAGAACGAGGTCGAGTTGGCCGACTCGTCCTTGTGGTACGTGTTGCGGAAGCCGGCGTTCTTAAAGCCCTTGCGGTGCTGGCCGTTCTTGTCCTCGTACGTGCCGCTCGCGCCCTTCTTGTCGAACGCCTGGCCCGTGTCGAAGTTGCGGCCGATGTCGTGGCCGGACTTGACGCCCTCCTGGTTGCCGTAGTAGCCGTTGTCGCGGCGCTGGCCCTGCACCGCGTTCTTGGCGTCCGCGTACTGCGCCCGCTGCTGCAGTCCGTTGAGGGAGCGCTGCGCCGCCGACCCGTAGAAGCCGACCTCGCCGCGCTGCCCGCCCTGCGCCCCGCGGTCGTCGAAGAACTCCCCGTTGCGCGCGCCCTGCACGAAGTCGCCGTACCGCGACAGCAGCGTCGGCACCACGTATGCGGACGCGGCCCCCGTCAGGTCACCCTTGATGTAGCCCTTCACCTTGACCATCTCGCCCTCCAGCGTGCCGTAGATCTTGACCGTGCCCTCGTCTTCGGTCGCCGGCGTCGAGGTGGACTCCGAGGTCGACGAGGCCGCGGTGGCGGGCGTGGGGGCAGCCCTGCGCCTGCGGCCGCCCTTGTGCTGGCCCCTTTTCTGCTGCTCTCCCTTCTGTTGCTCTCCCTTCTGTTGCTCTCCCTTCTGTTGCTCTCCCTTCTGTTGCCCTCCCTTCTGCTGCTCTCCCTTCTGTTGCTCTCCCTTCTGTTGCTCTCCCTTCTGTTGCTCTCCCTTCTGTTGCTCTCCCTTCTGCGGTCGCTGGTCTGCTGGTGCTAGGAGCTTACCGTCGACGGCGTCCACCCTCGGCCCGGTGCTGGGCGCCTTTCTCCTGCGCCTTACTTTGGCCTCCTTCTCGATGACCTTGAGCGCCTTGACGAAGGTGGCGGTGCCACGGACCGTCAGGCCCTTAGGGATGTGCGGGATCTCGTACTTCTTGGTCTGGCCGCCTGGGGACTTGACCAGGATATGCGACGGCGTCGGCTTGAGTGTCTCCACGTCGGAGGCTGGCTGGTGCGGCTCGACTCGCTCGACGTCGCGGGGCTTCTTAGGGCCGCCGGACGTGGGCAGGGCGGGGCTGGCCGTCGAGGCGTTGGCCGCGGACTGCCCCGTCTTGACGACTACCTGGGATCCGTCCTTGAGGGTTCGCACCTCGGTCTGCACGTTGGGGTTGTTCTTGATGCTGAGCACGGAGCCGCCGACGTTCTCGGAGGGCCGCCGCCTCTCCCCGTTCTTCCCCTTCTGGGGTCCCTTTTGGGGCCCCTTCTGGGGGACGTCTCTGGGCAGCTCGTGGGGCTTGAGCTCCCGGATGGCCCTCTTGGCGCGGGTCTTGGCGTTGGCCTTGGCAGGGGCCGTCGCCTTGCCGGTCTTGGCCGTCTTGCTCGCCTTAGCGGCGTGCTGGCCGTGGCGGTGGTGGTGCACCTTGAATACGTCCGCGCCCACGCTCTTGAGCACCTCCGGGCTGACGACCACCCCCGAGGCCCCCGTCAGCGCGGACCCCAGCCCCCTCCGGCCCGTGTCCACGAGACTCCGCCGAGGCCTCGGCTGGTTCTCCTCGTCGGCGTGGTCTGATCGGCGTCTTCGCGTTTTCTTGCCGACGCCCGTTGGTTCCTCCGTCTTCTTCGAGTCACGGGCCTTGTTCTGCTTCTCCTGTTTTTTCGCGGACTCGCTCTTGTCGTCTGCGGTCTTCGACGGGGGTTTCTTGTTCTTCCCCGACTTTGCGTCTGCTGCTTTCACGTTCACTTTCTCTTTGCCGTCGGCACTGGCGTTCCTTTTCCTCCGGGCCTTCTTGGTGTCGCCGTCAGCGCGCTCGCCGCCCACCTTGGAGGGTGCGTCGGCCAGCTTCAGCTCGGACTGTGCTGCCGCCTGCTTGGCTGCGTCTGCCTTCCCGCTCTTCGCTGCCTCGTTCTTCTTGTCAGTTGATTCCGGCGCCTTTTGCCGAGCGTCGGCTGGTGCCTTCTCCTCCTTGGCCTTGTGATCCTTCTGGTGCTTCTGGCGCACCTTGTCGTCGTCAGCCTTCATGGCCTCCGCCTCGATCTGCCGCCGCCTCCTGCTCCTCCTGGACTTCTTGGCCGCGAGGACGGCGGGGGACAGGACTTCGGCCTGATCCTTTGCCGACGGCGTGGGGGCCGGCGTGTTGACCGCCTTCTTGTCGGCCTCCTTGTTCTTCGGCGGCGCGGTGGCGCTGGCACGGGCAGCAGCACCCTGTTGGGACGGCCCCAGAGCGCCGTCCTTTCGCGTGACAAACGGCGCGTCCTTGGCAGCTGCCGCCGATGCCACCGCCGGCGCGGTTTCCTTATCGGCTCCTCTCTTTGCGCGGCGCTCCTCGTTCCGCTTCACTTGGCGTGCTTCCTCGTGTGTCTTCTGCTTGGACGGGGTCGTCTGCTGCAGGTGCCCCGTGGCGTTGGCGGTCGCCATCTCGACCTGCTCCACGACCACCGCCTCCTCCTGGTGCTGGTGCTGAGGGTGGGGGGCCGCCGTCACCACCGCTGTCGACACTACGGGCTGCTCTCCGCCCTCCTTCTTAGAGGCCCCCTTGTCGGTCTCGGGGGCGCAGCGGCAGTAGTCGCGGCTCTCCTGGTCCGTGGTTTATTCTCGGCTTTGTCACTCACGGCACTCTCCGCGGCTGCCGGCGACGCCACAGTCGTGCCTACCTTGTCGGCGGCGGTGGTGGCTGCGGTGGCGGCCGCGGTCTGGGTCTCGTTAGAGTTGGGTTGGGTTGCGTTGGAGGCGTGGCCAGTCACCGCCGTCGCAACACTCTTCGAGTAGTTGATGACGGCCTGCACGACGTGGCCGAGGACACCCCCTGGACCAGGTCCTGGTGCGGAGGCAGGCGGAGACGTGGCCTCGGAGGCGGAGCGTTTGGTCTTCTGTCCCGGCTGTGCCCCGTCCGCGGCGGCGGCCACCTTTGCGGCGGGCAGCGACGTCCCGACGGCCTTCTGCTGTCCCGAGTTGCGTCCCGGGGCCGAGGCACCCGCCACTGTAGCCGCGCTGCCCGTCAGGAATGTCTGCACGGCCCGCGCGTCGGACGGCGAGCCCGCCGATAGCACCATGGCGTTGACGACACCCTTGAGCGTCTCCAGGCTGGTCCGTGGTCTGCGAGCGGCTGGCACCAGCGGTGCGCCGAGGAAGTCCAGGGTCTGCGACGGCGACGGCGAAGCCACCCCGACGACAACGGCGAGCACCGCGGCCCACAGCACCACCAACACGGACCGGGCCATCTTCACTCACGCTGACATTATCCGCACTGCGACCATCAATGCGGGCGCCCACTATTTATTGAATCAGGTGTCCATCGGGCGCCGCGCGGGCGCCGGGCAGCTGCCTCCTCCCCCGGCACCGCCTGGACCATCCGCGCGCTGCCCTCGGGACCTCCCCGACGGCCAATCAGGAGGCGGCGGAGGCAGACCGCGGCAGATGGGACGCTCTCCCCCCTTCCAGAGCGTCTCCGGGTGTCCGGGGGTCCCGGGGGGCCCCGGGGGGTCCGGGGGGTCCCGGGGGTCCCGGGGGTCCCGGGGGGTCCGGGGGAAGGGGGGGGTCCGGGGGTCCCGGGGGGCGGGGGGGGGTCCGGGGGTCGCAGCGCGGTGCGAGCACAGTGTCGTACCTCCGGCAGGCGCGCTGACACAGGCGTAACTGGAAGTGCGCGGCGCGCGGCGCACCAGTCCGCGTCGGTATCTGCGTCGCCAAGCCGAAAGCCACGCGTTTCGCGCCGTACGTGCTGCGATGATTCTCGCAGTTCGCCGGGTTCAAATACCGCCCGTCTCGTTTCGTTCTCGCGCGCTCCTTGGCTCATCCCAGACGAATAAACATCTGTAATTGCCCCCCCCCCCCCTCCTGTCCAGGGGCTCATCCGACATGCCCCCCCCCCTCCCCTCCCCTGCTGTCCCTGCTGAGCGCACGAGTGAACAGGGTAAGTGCAGAGCGGTTTCGGCGGATCCAAGGATATCGCTCAAATCGCTGCCGCTGCAGCCCGGTGGAGCGTCTTGTTTGGCACCAAAGCGAAATAGGAAACGAGAGGGAGACGTCGGCGTCACCGGCAGCCCGTCGGAAGTAGATGCCGGCCGCCGGGATGGGGCAGGGCCGGCAGGGCCGGCAGGGGACACCGGAACTAGTCCGCATTTTCACCGGTGCCCACGACTTTGTGTTGCAGAAGATCAGAGCTGCACCCGTCCGGGGGGGGGGGGAGGGGGGAGTATTGTGGACACGGTTGTTGCAGTTGCAGTTTGTTTCTTAGAAGCACCTGTTCTGACCAATGTGTGTTTTGTTTCTGTGCCGTCCTGCAGGCGTCGACTACATCACGGGCACCAACTTCCTCGACATGCTGGACAACGGCGTGGTCGTCTGCCACCTGGCCAGGGTCATCCAGGACAAGGCCAAGCAGGCCGTCGAGTCGGGGGCCGTCAAAGGGGTGAGTGGAGTCGCATATTCGTGTTCAGCGTTCTTCTTATTCTTCTTCTTCCTCGTCGCGACTTCTTACTTCCGCTCTGGGCTTCTCCGGAGTGCCGTATTTACGACGTGTCAGAGTGATCGCCACCCACTCACACCGCTGCGGTCTCTCCGCGGTGCTCCGTGGACGTCGCGGCGTTGACATCGGCTCGGCACCAGGCCGGGTTCGTTGCACCCGCGTTACGAGATGAATGAATGAGTGCGCGAAAATGGCGCGTGTTGGCGTGCAGCCGTGACAGTGGCGGACTGTGGCGCCGGGGCCAGGCGTTACACAACGTGCTGCCGATAGCATATTCGGCACAGGGATGAAAACCTGCGGACGATCCTCAGGGCGGATGCCGCGATGCGAAACTTACCTCAGGTTGTTGGAAAACCTTGATTAGGCGCAGCCACGCGGGCTCAAATACCCTCCCGCCAGAGGTTCCCCGGGCGCTCGAGTGCGGGGTATATCGAGTGCCGCACTGCAAAGTCAAGTGTGGACCAAGTCCACACAAGGTAGCGTGGACCACTTTGGTCCACACTAGGAAGCGTGGACCACTTTGGTCCACGCAAGGAAGCGTGGACCTCTCGTGGTCCACACAAGGAAGTGTGGACCACTCTTGGTCCACACCTCACCGCGCCTTACTTTCCCTATCTGATACTATTGGCGTTCCATGTTTCCTAGTGTGGACCAAGCCGTGGTCCACACTTCTAAGTGTGGACCACCCATGGTCCACGCTTCTTTGTGTAGACCACTAGTGGTCCACGCTTCCTTGTGTGGACCAAAGTGGTCCACGCTACCATGTGTGGACTTGGTCCACACTTGGCTTTGCAGTGCGGATTGTGCATCGATGCATTGGGTGTTTCCTAATTTGTGTACGACAGGCGCGCGGGCAAAAGGGGTTTGCCCCCCCCCCCCCCCCCCAAGATGCTACCAAAGCGCCCGAAGGGCCCTGAAATTTAGGCAACCCGCCGAACTTTTCGCCTGTAAGTAGGCAAAAAGTGTTACATTGCCCCCCCCCCCACAAGTGGCTCCTGGATCCGCGCCTGGTGTACGAACCCTCACCGGCGCAGGTTCCGACCACCCCTGCTGCGGCGGCGCACGCCTCCTCTGCCTCACGCTTGAAACCAAACGGGCCGCGGTAGCCGGGCCGGCGGCGGCTAGACCATAAGACAACCTCGCTCCGGGAAGTGGAGCTTTTCACGCGGCCTGCTCACAATTTGCGACGCTCCCGCCGCACCGCACTCTGGCTGGGCTGGGCCGGGCCCTGTACCGTCCCGAGCCGAGCCGAGCCGAGCCGTCACGTCTCCGCTGGCGCCAGATCAGACATCAGACCCTTGTCCACCAGAACGCCTTCGCATAGATTGCGGCTCACGCATTACGTAAAGCGGCGTGGCGCGTTGTTTGTCGTTCTGCACTGCGGCCGTCACTATGAGAATGTTTCTCCTCGTCTGTTCCAGCCCGCACCCACCATCAAGGGCCGCTGCTTCGAGACGGCGCCCCGACGGTCCTTCTTCTCGAGGGACAACATGGAGAACTTCATACAGTTCTGCAGACAGCTCGGCGTGCACGAGAACCTCCTGTTCGAGAGCGACGACCTGGGTGAGTGTGGTCGGGCGGGTGGGGGGTGGGCAGCTCGGACAGCTGTGTAGCGGGACTGCCTACCCGTCGGGCGGCCCGCGGTCCAGCCCATTCTGCGGCTAATCTTTGTGATTTCATTGCCGCATTGTTTCTTGTACATTTCGCAAAAAAAAAAAAAAAAAAAAAAAATTCTGAGAGTCCCTACTACCACCTAGCTGGTAGGAATTTTCTCTGAAAATTTTCGGGCGAAATTTTTGAGAGAGTGACGACATGACGTGTATGTGTGTGTGCAGTGCTGCACGCCCAGCCCCGGCACGTGGTGCTATGCCTGCTGGAGGTGGCGCGCATCGCCACCCGCTTCTCGCTGGAGCCGCCGGGCCTCGTGCAGCTGGAGAAGGAGATCGCCGATGAGGAGGCCGACGGCGCGGACCGCCACTCGGACTCGGGCCTGTCGCACTCGTCGCTCATGTCCTGGCAGTTCCAGGGCCCCACCCGGGAGAAGAGGGAGAAGCTGAGGCACTCTAAGTGAGTCTGCGATCGCCCTGTGGTGACCAGTGGTGACCAGTGGTGACCAGTGGTGACCAGGTGGTGACGAGCTTGACCCGTGTGTTCTCTGTGTGCGCAGCTCGGCCTCGGCGCTCAGCGTGGTGGGCTGCTACGGCAGCGGCCTGGTGCCCCTGAGGCCGCACTCGTCGACGGGCGACCGGCGGTCGCTGGGTGACGCGGATGGCGGTGTCGGCGTCGCTCCCCTGCGGGGCACCTCGGACGGCGTGCCCTCCGACAACACGGAGGACGAGTGGTCACGGGGCTCCGGGGAGGACCCCGACCTGGAGGTGGACACGACGTCCGAGGTGGTGGCGGACGGCGTGTCGGAGCTCGACCGCAAGGTGCAGCTGGCGACCCGCGCCGTGCAGAGGCACTGCCGCTGCGCCTCGGCCAAGTGCGACAAGCTGCGCGTCAAGAAGGTGGGCGAGGGCCGCTACAGCATCGCCGGCAAGAACGTGTTCATCAGGGTGAGTGTTGGCTGCCCGTCCCGGCACTGCCCGGCACTGCCCGGCTCCTCGGTCTCAGCCTGTCTCGCTCACGTCGGATGTGTGTGTGTGTGTGTGTGTTGCAGCTGCTGAAGGGGCGCCACATGATGGTCCGTGTCGGCGGCGGCTGGGACACGCTGGAGCACTTCCTGCAGCGCCACGACCCTTGCCAGGTGAAGGTGGTGAGCCGCGACGCCCTCCTGGGGGCCATCAGCTCGCCCGTCCCCGGTGGCGGCGGGGGCGGGGGGGCGGGGGCGGGCCTAGGGGTGGTCGCGGGGGCGGACTCTCCCGGCGGACACAAGTTCCTGCATATTCGGGCCAAGTACCGCAGCCCCACCCCAGACACTCCGGGGCGCTAGCCATGGCGCTAGCCCAGCCCCCTCCCCCTTGCCTTCCTTTTGGCTGCACCCCGCTGCTGCCGCTGCCGCTGCTCCTAGTTTGCTGAGGGCAGCTTGCACCGCCACCGCTCCACCCCGCCGCCACGACTACTGCACCGTTGTCAGCCTGTTCGCACCACGCACCTGTCACCGTAGTTGCCCGTCGCGTCGTTGTGTATGCGGCAGCGTGCTGGCACTTTGCACTCGCACTCGCACATCTCCAGCCAGAGCACACCGTGTTTGTTTGTTTTATTTCTTTTCTACACCTTTTGTTGTTGTTGACACGTGCATGTGCATCCCTCACTGTGCGGAAGCTTCCGCAGCCATCTGTACCTGAACCTGGCCTTTGCCATACTGTCACTTGAAAGGCAAAATTGCAATTTCACTCGCGTGGCAGGTAGTACAAGGAAGACAAAGAGTGCCATATCGAATCTAAGAGAATAGATTGAATGTTGCCATCTGCTTTGTACGACCAGCCAAGTTGCTGCACCCACCGCGGTAAAATCTGACTTTCTTGTAGGAACATAGACCGCAGTAACTTCTGTGTTGTCCTGTGTACTTTCTGAAGCGTACTATCATAAGTTTAAGAGTATATTTTAAACATCAGTGGCAGGCAATCATGATAATTTCAAACTTTTCTTTTTTTATATCTGTAATTTGTATTTTAGTACTAGTTGCATGTTAAAGTATTTTTTTTATTTTTTTTGAATGCACAGCTCTAACTAAGCTTGTACAGTTGTTTCATAGATTGAGTAAGATCACAGGGTAATTTAAAGGAAGTCTCTAATTGTTACCTATGAGCTATTAGGACCATAAGGTACTGCAAGGAATAAACATGCAACTTTTGCATAGCTGTGAGCTTTAGAAAGCAGCAACACTGCTTAACACTTGTAACTTCAAAACAGACTGCATTTCACTTACTTACTTTCAACAATTTGTAGAGACCATCACAATTAATGTAATTGTTTAGAGAAAAAAAAGGTGTTCATTGAAGCACTTAAACCTTATTCATTCAATTTAGACCACTCATAATGTGTTCGCACTCTAATATGTTTAGTAGCAGTATGATTTACTAAAGTTTATGACCACATCATTAATAACATAACTAGAAGTTACTATGTTATTTTTGCACAATTTTAGAACATCTTTCATTTTGGAAGCAGTGATTTTCTGAAAGGAGAATACAAAGAAAAGAAAGGCATGAAAGAAACATATATCTCTGCTGAGAACATGGCTGCTACAGCAAAAACAAATGTTGACCAGCAAGAATGTGTTTCTGAATTGTACAGCTAATGCAAATGATGTGTGTTGTTCGAACATTAGGTGGCCAAGAAGAGATCTGTCCTTCAAAGCAGGAAAGCAGTGGCAAGAAAAAGTGCATTGAGTAGACGCAACAACAGCGAGCCCAGGCTTAAGAAAAGAGTTATGTTCTTCCTGTGAGCAAGTGAGCCCACCTTTCAATTGTACAGCTGTTGACCACTGACGTGATCTGTGCACATACTTTTAGTCTTGTTGTTGCATGTTGATAGGGACCATAGTAGTAACACTAGATTCTTTTGTTTTTGAATCTTTGCAATTTTTGACCAATCTTTAGATATTGTTTATTTTGTCTAGATAATTTGTTAATGCCTAGCTTGTACCTAATTGTCTACTGAACTTCAGACTTTCAGAAGAATTTATCAATCAAATATTTGTGCCATTTTTCATGAGTATATTGCTTAAATTAAGTTTGTCACTAGACTAAAATTTTAGCATACCTGCCATCAACTTGATGCATAAATTTGAATGGGCACATTATGTCGGTACTAGAAAAAATTTAATCTTTGTTGTTTCGTCTTTCAGGGAAGCACTCCAAGACACAGACCTAGAAGTAGTTTGAAGAAGAATTGACAAGAAATAACTAAAAACCTTAGTTACCAATTGTTTTGTCACCAGTAATACATGTATGCTATATCAGAAAATAGGATCCCATAGAAGAAAGATTGTTTTTCCATTTACTTTGAGGTTTTTGCCTGGCCATTCCAATATTGTAAGAGGTTGATCAGTGCTGCCTTATATTCATGCCTCATGGACTTCATAATATTAAAGTAGAGCAACTCAGTGAGAACTTATGATGCTGATTACATGGTTGCTTATCTTGTGATAAAAGAAGAAAGGAATGCAAATTGTTTTTAATAAGGATGATTTTTCTATGGTAGTTGAAGGGCTTTGCTTAACCATATTTTTGAAGGGAATTTGATGAATATGGCCATACCTTTTGTGAGTTTAGACATAATGTAAGTTTGTAAAAAAAGCATATGCCCACATTTCATGATACTAATAGTTTCTCAGTGAAGCCATGGGATGAAACCTATGCAATTTTATTTATTATTATGTATCTCATTTTGTATGTAGGAAGTAATTATTACCACCAATAATTTGCTAATTTCTGTTTATATGAGACAAGATTTTGTTGTTTAATTTTGTACATGCGCATGATGTGTTCAGTTTGTTCTGGAATAGTTCAAATGCTTATGAACTAATTTTTTGAACATGTGGACCAAAGACCAGTGGAATTTCTCACAAATTGACAAACAGATCAGTTTATTGAACTAAACTGTACTTGTTTCAAATGTATCTGGACTCCCTGTCACTTTTCCTTATCATGACTGTCAAAGCAGCAGGTACTGGAAATTCTTATTTAGTAGTCAATGTTTTGAGTTTAAACACCATTGCATTTCAGCAGGTCTGAAATAAAAATTAAAAATCCAAGTGTGTTCTAATAAAATAATAGGCATTAGAACATTGAACACTACCTTTAAAGCAATTAGATCACATATAGTTTAACAAATCCATCCATTTTATTTAGTATCTGTCACAAGTTAAAATGTATCTGTGTAAATGTATGTGATCTTTCTGTGAAAGGTATAATCTCAGTACCACATCTGTCACTGACTTATCCTGCTCAAAGTGACAATTCAGTGCTCGCTCGTCCAGCAGTTATCTCGGCATTCTGTGACAAAATTGCATTTACGACTTATTTAAAGCTTAGAATCTATTCACTTGAAACTGTCCAGTACATTTAACTATGACTGTTATCTTAGTATTAAAAGATGTATATGTAGTGTTTATGTTTTTCATTTATCATACTTTAATTTGTGCATTTGGTTACATAGACAGATGGACAGTAATGTTTCCCAGTGTTTCTTTCACCGGTAGTATTTGAATCTTTCCATACCCAGTGCAGTATTTATTGTTATGTGTACATATTAGAGGATTACAAAGTGAGCAGAGAGTTGTATATCTGTCAAAACAGAACTGTTCATATTTGTCCCATTTGCATTATCTGCAATGGATGATGTGTATGCATCCAACGGTTGTTACAAAACACTCACTTGTGGTTGTTCATATTTTTTTCTTAGAATGCAAGTGATTTTTAAAATAAATGCTTTACTTACAACAACAAAATTGTATTCTTATTACTACACAATACCTTGTAAATTGTAGAAACACCCGAATCGAACTGTGAGGAGCTCGGCGGCATCAACCAAAAGTAGCCGCACCGGTTTAGCACTGGACGCAGCATGCAGAGGTAGAGAATCGGGGGTCTGTAGCTCTACAGTGGGCTCCGGCCAAAGCTCTGGCAATCACCTACCAAAAACCTACGTCATCATACGGTCCGGTACCCCCCTCCCCCACCATACCGGTCGTCATTTTTCGTCGGAACCCCCTCCCTCTAAATTGCTGACGTAATAAGTGAACGCCGCCTAGTATTTAGCCAGCGGAGGCGAGGCATGTTTAAAGAAATGCTTCGGTTATAGGTGAAAGAATCATTTAAAAATGCCTTTTCGTACTTTCAAAACAAAATCCATGAATTAATTAAAAAAACGCTCAGCGAGCGCTTCACAGGGTTATCGTCCAATCTGATACACTATGAACAAGTTTGAATAAAAAAGTGAACCTACGGCTCCCGGCCCTGGGTATTCCGCAAGGGCTCTCCAAGGTTAGTGCCATCCGAGAGACACCGCTGTGCCATCCGTAGGCCCCGTCGTACCCCAAGGGGTACTCTCTTCGCAGGCGAGAGAACTCACAAGCTAGAGGTGCACTCCTACGTCCCAGATTCATAGGACTTGCGGTTAACGAAAGATCACCTATCGACGACGAATGGCTGAACTCTTAGCCATTCGCCCCAGCCGAGTCTCGCCAGACACACTTCCCGGGGTGGGGTCTGTAAAGTTAGCGACGCGCGTATCTGCGAGCGAGTGAGCTGGCCACGGAGCTGGCTATTTTCAAAACGCAATTTATAGTTTCAAATATGATGGGCTGATGGTCTGTTGACCGTTGGTAACAAAACCTATATCGTCCCGGCTTCCGCCAGGACCCCTGCCTTCAACTTCGGTGATCTTACGGGAACCGGTGCTTTACGGCTGCTAGTTGGCCCCGGGACACAGCACTAGAACCCGCTACCCGGCTTGCGCCGGACGGATCTCCCGGCAACCCCTAGCCCGCGCCAATGCGCGAGGCTCCCTCCGCTAACCACGGCCTCCGGGACTCCATCATACTGTAGTGCCCTTCAGCCGCAGTCTGGTTTGGCCCCACTCATCGTGGGAGTCCGCCCCTGCGAAGATTTGGAGGACATAGGTTCCCTTCGTACACGGCCGAAGCCGCTGTACTCTACTCGCTACGTACCGAGTAGCGGCATGTCCGCACCTGCCAGATTCGGAGGAAGGAAAACAGAAGCTTCGAACCCTAGAAGCTCTGCACATCTCCCGAGTCTCCCCCGGGATTGCTCCCGAGGCACAGAACGCCCCCCCGGGCGGGACCCTCGAATCTAGGGAATTGAACCCTAGACCCTCGGGACCGGGGGTTTGTGCCGGCGGCGCCTTAGCCCGCACGGTCGCTTGGACAGCCATGCCTACGTCGCGTTCGGAAGTATATTTTAGGCACTGTCCGCCAAGCTGTGTCACAAAAAAGTTGAGCGACCGGCAAGAATCGAACCACGGACCTGTCGGTTTCCGACCGGTCCACTAACCCATGCGGCTACCGAGCCACGATGTTGTCAGCTGCGCTCCCGGCACTCTAGCTCCACAGAATAGAGCTGACCATCGACGGACGCTGTCCCGGGATCAACTCTTGCCTACGCCTCCAGATTTTTTTGTCGATGTTCAGCTCTACTATGTGGAGCTAGATAGACACACAAAGTAGAGCTGAACATCGACAAAAAAATCTGGAGGCGTAGGCAAGAGTTGATCCCGGGACAGCGTCCGTCGATGGTCAGCTCTATTCTGTGGAGCTAGAGTGCCGGGAGCGCAGCTGACAACATCGTGGCTCGGTAGCCGCATGGGTTAGTGGACCGGTCGGAAACCGACAGGTCCGTGGTTCGATTCTTGCCGGTCGCTCAACTTTTTCTTGTGACACAGCTTGGCGGACAGTGCCTAAAATATACTTCCGAACGCGACGTAGGCATGGCTGTCCAAGCGACCGTGCGGGCTAAGGCGCCGCCGGCACAAACCCCCGGTCCCGAGGGTCTAGGGTTCAATTCCCTAGATTCGAGGGTCCCGCCCGGGGGGGCGTTCTGTGCCTCGGGAGCAATCCCGGGGGAGACTCGGGAGATGTGCAGAGCTTCTAGGGTTCGAAGCTTCTGTTTTCCTTCCTCCGAATCTGGCAGGTGCGGACATGCCGCTACTCGGTACGTAGCGAGTAGAGTACAGCGGCTTCGGCCGTGTACGAAGGGAACCTATGTCCTCCAAATCTTCGCAGGGGCGGACTCCCACGATGAGTGGGGCCAAACCAGACTGCGGCTGAAGGGCACTACAGTATGATGGAGTCCCGGAGGCCGTGGTTAGCGGAGGGGGCCTCGCGCATTAGCGCGGGCTAGGGGTTGCCGGGAGATCCGTCCGGCGCAAGCCGGGTAGCGGGTTCTAGTGCTGTGTCCCGGGGCCAACTAGCAGCCGTAAAGCACCGGTTCCCGTAAGATCACCGAAGTTGAAGGCAGGGGTCCTGGCGGAAGCCGGGACGATATAGGTTTTGTTACCAACGGTCAACAGACCATCAGCCCATCATATTTGAAACTATAAATTGCGTTTTGAAAATAGCCAGCTCCGTGGCCAGCTCACTCGCTCGCAGATACGCGCGTCGCTAACTTTACAGACCCCTGGGGGGAGTCGAACCAGTGAAGGTTCGACACCGGGAAGCGCCGCTTACCACCAACGCTGACGCGCGTTAGTGTTCACGGTTATTTCGGAGTGCACACATGACGCCCGTTCTTTTGGTATAATTTACCCTCCGTTCTCAGTCGGAAATTCGCAGAAAAAGTTGGACTCCGGCAAAGAGTTGAACCACGAATTTTTTGGTCACCGACCAGGCCTCTAACCAAGCTCTATGAAGCTACGATGGAGACAGGTAGTGCGCTTCCGGTTCTATAGGCTCTGTCGTCCCGCAAAGTAGAACTGCTGGCTCGCGCGGGGCGCTCTGTCCGGCCGGTAAGCCTGGCGCTAGCCAGCCGCCTCATCTCGTTCTCCGCTGTCTCTCGGACAACCCCGGAATTGCGCGCGGTGTGCTGCGTCTGCGCTCAGGGTCTGCTCAGCCCCTTGGTTCCGATGCGCCTAGGTGGCAGGAGTGCTGATAGTGCTTGCGAGAGAGCTTCTTATTCGGGGGTACGACGGGATTCTACCTCATCAGTCGACAACCGGTTCCCCTCGTCTGATTAGCTTGTGATTCTCGGAATAAAGGAAAAATAAATAAAATCTGAACCACCACATGTCTACACTCACATCTATTGAGGAAATAGTTACAGTGATCTAAATTCTACATAACAGCCACTTGGAAAATAATACTGTTTTGATAACGACCTATAGAAAATGTGTACAACAAACATCAGCAGGAAATATGCTCAACTCACAACTTAATTGATATGCATCTTTTGGTTTCAGCAACAAAAGCTCGATGGATGTGGAAGAGAGCATCTGTCTTATGGTACACTAACCCCTACATATGGCGTTGCTTAGGCTGCACAACATTCTTATATACTTTCACCACCAGTCAGTCTCGGGCTGTCCCATCGAAAAAATGAAATAAACCGCATTTTCATAGAAGCACCGCCGCACAAAAAGATTAGCGTGTCCTCTGAGGTATGACGACAACGTGAACTCCGTCACATCCTGCCGTCGTGGCTGCTCTCGAAGACAGTGGGGAAGTCCGTGTCTACGGCCACGGCCAGGTTCTCCTTGGCCATAGAGGAGCCGTTGGACGGCATGGTCGTCGGCCTGTACACGTCGCCCTGGCTCTGGTTCTGGGCGGCCACAACTGCGGGGGGCGCTTCGTCCTGGGACTCCTCGTCGATCAGGTCTGAGGGGTCAGGCAGACGGGTCAGAAAGTTAGGTTAGGTTGCGTTTGTATTACATTTTCTGAGTGCGTGTCACCAATACCTCGGAATCTGAGGGGCCGACTCCGCCTCATGCGGAGGAAGAAGAGCAGGAGGAGCAGGGCGACCAGGATCACCGAGAGAGCAGCCACCGCCCGGAACGTGTTGTTCTGTGCACGAGCAGAGAGTCAGTGTGAGTGAGCCGGGAGCCCCGGCCAGGCCAACCAGTGCAGCAAGCAGTGCAGCACGCAGCACCAAGCTCGGCGCGCACCTCGGCGTCGTTCTCGTACACGTCCTCCCAGTCCCTCTTCACGATCAGCTCAACGTTCTCGATTCTGAGGTTGGCCGGCTCGGCAGTGACGGCCCGGGACACGCACTTGTAGAACCCGGCCTCCGCTGTGGACACGCCCTGCGCGCGGACAAGAAGTACACTAAGACGAGCACAGGACGCGAACCCTCACTCAACGGCGGCGGGCTGGCAGCAGCAGTACCTTGATGTACAGGCGGCCGCCGAGCACCTCGTACTTGTACTTGTACTGGTTGAGGGGGTTGCCGGGGCCAACCACCTGGTCGTCGTGGGTCTGCCAGTACTGGAAGCGGTGGTGGTCGTCGTTGGAGGGGCACTCCAGGACGGCGAGCCCGCCCGCCGGCACCTCCTTTACCATGACCTCGGCGAGGGCCGTCGGCAGCGCGGCGGCCAGGGCGGACCCCAGCAGGCACAGCGTCGGCCACATCGCAGCGGGGCTCCGGCTCCGGACCTGGCGGCAGCAGAAAAAACATGGCGATGACATTCTCATACTGCCACCAGCGCCGGCCAGGCCGGACTGGCGGGGCCCGGGGCGGCGTCTAGTGGGCCGTCATGCGATCGCGGCTCGGCCCCCGTCTTCGAATTGAAATCGCATTGAGGCTGCCTGATGGAGACGTCCCGTTGACAGGTCCCATTGATTTAGGGCCCCATCATTTCTCCTGATGAGGACGGACCCGCAGCACCAGACGCGGCACCGTCCGCCTCCTCACGAGCTCCTCGGCGTATTTGTTTATGAACGGCGGGTTCAAATACCAATAGGAGGAGCTACAAAAATATTTTCAGGTGTCCCAAACTTTGGATAACAGGAATGAAATTCTTCAGTTGAGGTTAACTAGCAAGGCCCGAGACCTACACTTTCTGAAGAAAACACGGAGCTCAAGATCTCACCAGTCCCTGAGCGCAGACGGAGCGCACCAGCGACCAGCGCGCTCAATGCCGGTGTTACCAGTTGCAACCGGGACGAGGGGCCTGACCAGGCCCAGCGCACGGACAGAGCACCCCGCGCGAGCCAGCGGTTCTGTTCTGCGGGACGACAGTGGCTATAGAACCGAGAGCGCACTCTGCAATTCTCCATCGCACCTCCGTAGCTGCCACACCTGTAAAAGGGACCACTTACCCCCCTGAAACTGTACCCCCCGGTACACTATCCCTAGGGGCCATGTACTCCCCACCAACCGACTCGGGGGTACACCATCCCTAGGGGGCCCCCTCCCGGGGTTACACCATCCCTAGGGGCCCCCCCCCCCCGGGGGTACACTATCCCTAGGGGCCGTGTACCCCCCACCAACCGACTCGGGGGTAGCGGACGCGGATCTCGGGCACGGCAGGGCACAGCACGACACCGTTGTCCTCCTCCGTGACGCCTCCCGGCGTGGCGAACTCCAGCAAGGACGCCTGGAGGGTAGGCAGAATGGCTGTCAGCCCCGCTCCGGTGTATGGTGGGTTGCCTAATCGCCAGACACCGAGAACACCACCCCTAGAGATAGTGTACCCCCGAGTCGGTTGGTGGGGGGTACACGGCCACGGCCCCTAGGGATGGTGTAGCCCCCGGGGGGTACATGGCCCCTAGGGATAGTGTACCCCGAGAGGGGGGGGGGGTACATGGCCCCTAGGGATGGTGTACCGGGGGGCACCTCCTCCCTGGGGGTATGCCATCACTGCCACAAAATGTCAGGTGGTGAGCACGCCGGCGGCTGTCTTTGTCCCTCACGCCGCTGCCGCCGGGACTCCCAACGGCGCCATGTCATGTCTCCGTGTGTGTCGCACGTGTCGCATCCTGCCAGTCGTTATCCCGGTAATCAATGCGCTTCCTCCGCCGGCACTCGCCTCGCCGTCGGCTTCCGAACCGCCGAGAGCAGCGGCAGTCAGGAAAAACGTACTCAAATCAGTTTCCAGCAGAGCTGCACACGGCCTGCTAAATCGACTCGTGGTGTGGAAACGATGCGACAACCGCGGTCCGCTACTCCGCTGCACAGGCCTTCTCTGTGGGCTCCGAGAAGGCAGCGGTCACCGGGACTCGGTCCCGGCAGGTCTCGGCAGGGTTACCCGCGTTCACACCACCCACCTGACTGAGTCATGTAGTCCTGTCCCGTCGGCCTTACAGCATGGTAGACGAGTTCACACCGCTCACCTGAGTCACGTAGTCCTGTCCCGTCGGCCTTATAGCATGGTAGACGACCCTGACGAACCGCCCCGAGCGACCCGCGGAGGCACTGCGGTTCAAAAGCCACTCCGGTGTGTCACAATTTTCGTTTGTTCCACTTCAAATTTCCCTCCGGAACTACGTGACAACTCCGCCGGATGTGCGAACCGCGCGATATAACGAGCCGATGGTGCTCACTGATGGCCTACCGAGCCTATTCCTCTTTTCGGTCACGCTGTGACGGGGACCGAGTTGAGTTCGCGTTGTCGCTTTTGCAAGCGCGCCTCTTCGACTGAAATAAAACTTGTCCCCTTGCCAGAGCGCAGGGGGCGGGAGGGTGCGGGGCGCAGTGGGGTGGGGAGAGGACGAGCCGTCCTGCGGCCGAGGGCTGCTGATGGGCAGGGCCAGGCAGGGCAGCTCTAGCCAGTGCCATAGCCGGAGAGCGCCTGCGAATGGCCGGGTAGGCAACCCGGGGGGCGCCGCTGCGTGCCACTGTCGGCTGTTGCCTATGAGAGGTGAGGCACACTAATCGTGAAAATTTTGTACAGTGACTGGAATACCAAATGGCCGGTTTTGTCTGCAGAGTGACTGGACGAAGTTACTGAACGAGACTGGAAAGCGAGATTCAATATTTTTTACGTGTTCTGTTTGGGGAAAGATTGCTACAGTATAGGAAGCTTCGGGCGATTGGCGTCGTGGCACATAAGCCGTACTAGTGAAAGCGCTGTTCCATCACGGACAGTGTACCGGGTTCAACTCTTGCCTCCGCCTTCAAAATTTTTCTCGGTGGCTCAGTAGCCGACAGTGTTTTGTAGGGAGCACAGGGACTTTACCATGTGATGTACCCCTCGGTTGCCTAACCTCCCAGGCACTGGCGAAGGCCTGAGAGGCTAGCTGCGCTGGTGAAGCCGTGAACGCCACACTCGAATGGCCACTACTCCGACAAAACAGTGGTACCCGCGTGGCCATGCGCCCGATGCGCAGGCAACCCATCCGGCACGGCCAAGGCACGGCCTGCACAGCGAGCGGAGCTGTCGGCAGAGAGGCTTCTTCTCTCCCGCTTCCTTTTTACTCGTTCTTTGCTTACTACTACGCTGCTACGACGTAGAAGCAAAAAAGAACGAGTATTGCACTCGCCCTGTTCGTTAAGACCCCCTTTCAATTCGCAAACCGCTTAACGCAAGTGTTGCGTTAACGCGACACTTTGATCAGTTGTTGATTTAGTTTTGAAAATGACATAAGACATTTTGAAAAGTTAAAATAAAATATTGTTTCCGGCCATTTTAGAGAACGTAGATGGGCGGTCGTTTGTCTTGGGACAAGGCGCCGCCTCGAGTCAACAATAGATGGGTCAATCCACACCAAATCGTCAAGGTCCCAACCGACATAGTCACCAAAAATTTCCAAACTTTGGGGGTTTGTTCCTCCTATGGTACTACTTTCAGAACGGGGGTCACTTTTTTTAAGTCACCCCTGGTTATGAGAAATCGCTGGTTCGTTTTATCGCTGGTTTTACGACAGCAGTATAGGAAAATGCGATTTTCCCAGCAACCACGCGTTGGAACCAAAATCAGGCTTTACCAATGGATAGAGCATGAAAAAGTGACCTTAAAAATAAATATTCGATTTTTTCTCGGAAAGTCAACATAACCTCAAAATTTGAACAAATATTTCAAATTGAGATATTTGATCAAATTCCTCCACCAAATGATGATCCCAGTAGCTCAAAAAATACCTTATACCTTCGTCCAAACGAAACAAGTGCTCACAAAAAGTATTTTTCCCCGTTCCGGAGAACGAGCGATTCTCCTGAACCCTTGCAACGCTCATTTCGGCAGTTTTCGTAGCTATGACCTCTCTCGTTACCCCCGCGACGCGCGAATACACATGAAGCGTTTCGGGGCAAGCAGACCTCACTTCACCGAGACTATTTCAATCTTCGCGCGCTGTGCGGAAGAGGGCGGAAACGATGTGGACAATATTTCATACCCCATAGAGGCGGTGGTACTGAATGTAAACAAACAGGTTGCAGACGCTGTACATTGCAATTTCCTTTAAGCATCGACTGTAAGTGAATCTTTTTGCGGCGGAAATGACAATTGGATCATGATTTTTGCACTGTTAAACTTGAAAGACATTTTTTAAACTTATTTTCAGGGCCATGAACAGGTGTTTTATGAGAGACCGGAGTGAGGAAGATCCGGTGGCAAGGGAGTGCTCCTCTGAGCTAATAGACAGAAATGTTCTCAGTTCTGAGCTGCTAAGAATTTTAAAGCTGACCTCGAGCTGCAAAAAGAGGATAAAGCATGTTTGTCGTTGACATCTTAAACAATTTCTGTATTGTATTGTCATCTCGGAGTGTGCACTTATCGCAACAAAGTGATGCAGCTTTACAAAACACCAATGAAAATACACCAACTGTTGCTGACGCTGGTGACAAGCAGCCTGCAGAAAATGAAGTGCTTTTAAAAGATCAGTTGTCTTTTGATACCAGTGATATTGACTTAGTGGGTTTGAATGTGTGGTTAAAAAACTTAGGATTCACACCTGTTTCCCCCCAAAAAAATTGGAAACCATAGACATTATAGTGATAAAGTTTCAAATGATCAGACCTGTGTGTTAAGAAAGATCTGTCAGAGCAATTCAACTTGACTTTGATGACATTAACTGCTTTGTTTTGTATTCCGATGATGGGGTTAGCATCAGTCTTGGAAATGTGTCTGACTCTGATGTCATTAGTGAAACATTTACGCTGCAGATTTTGGAACCTACCATAAATTGTCTCACTTATCAGTTCAGTGATGCTACCAAAGATGTTTTTCTCCAAGATATTTTGTGCACTGTTAGCCCCTACTTGCAGAAAAAAGGAACTGTTGTCAAGTTACGTTCTAACGATTTCAAATCAGCTGAAGTGAAATTAAAAGACAGAAGTTAGTAGTAATTTTATATGGTGTTATTATTATGCCATTTTTCCAATTCTGAAAATCTAAATTCAACATTGCTGCCTCACAATTTCTGTGATTATTATAATGGTTTTGAAATAGCAGAAATAAAAGTTACATTCCTGTTTGCCACTATCTTTATTTCCTTCGGACAACAATTCTTATCAAATTTCAAATGAAGCAACAAATAGTTCCATACATTTTACGTGAATAGTCTGAAATAGTCTGAAATAGTCTCGGTGAAGTGAGGTCTGCTTGCCCCGAAACGCTTCATGTGTATTCGCGCGTCGCGGGGGTAACTAGAGAGGTCATAGCTACGAAAACTGCCGAAATGAGCGTTGCAAGGGTTCGGGAGAATCGCTCGTTCTCCGGAACGGGGAAAAATACTTTTTGTGAGCACTTGTTTCGTTTGGACGAAGGTATAAGGTATTTTTTGAGCTGCTGGGATCATCATTTGGTGGAGGAATTTGATCAAATATCTCAATTTGAAATATTTGTTCAAATTTTGAGGTTATGTTGACTTTTCGAGAAAAAATCGAATTTGTATTTTTAGGGTCACTTTTTTATGCTCTATCCATTGGTGAAGCCGGATTTTGGTTCCGACGCGTGGTTGCTGGGAAAATCGCATTTTCCTATACTCCTGTCGTAAAACCAGCGATAAAACGAATCAGCGATTTCTCATAACTAGGGGTGACTTAAAAAAAAGTGACCCCCGTTCTGAAAGTAGTACCATAGGAGGAACAAACCCCCAAAGTTTGGAAATTTTTGGTGACTATGTCGGTTGGGACCTTGACGATTTGGTGTGGATTGACCCAGATACCCTTGTTCGTCGCGGTCTAGCGGAGTGCCCAGCGGCTAAGTCCGAACAAAATATGAGTAGCGGATAGGTGAAATCAAATGATGAAAAGTTTTGATTTTTTAAAAAGTGATGAGCTTGTTACACTCATGCACTATTGGTCGAATTTGTTTTTTCGCGGTTTTCCTCTTTTCTCTATTAATTGGTAGAAAGCGTTTCATTTCAATATTTTTTTTATAAAATTCAAAAGTATATTGAGTCCTCAAGATTCAGACCCTGCAAATAAAAAATACAACAAGAACAAAAAACCGCAAAAATGGGTGGGTCCTACCTCGTCCCAGACTTCCGTCCGCAACCGTTCCTGCTAAACTTCGGTGTTCGGATGGGAACCGGTGAACCAGGAGTTGACCGCCACTAAGACACTGGCACGACGCAGCCCCCTTGGTTGGCGGGCTTCCGCAACGGTCAACACCGCCCCTTCCGCTGACCAGATTTCAGGAGTCAGACCCCTTCGACCAGCCAGTTGGTCTGTGGCCCTGAGGCCACTCCCTCGCGGATTGAGAGGGATGCCCAGATCGTACACGGCCGAAGCCGATAGTACTCTACCCAGCAAGCCTAACCCGAGGCAGGACCGGCCGAGTAGGTGTTGCCCGATTACTCCAGATTCCGAGGCCTTACGCTTGAAAAATGTAGAAGGCCGAACCCTAGGCCTCTACATTTAACTTCTGCCGAGTCTTGGCTAGCACCATTCCCCTGCTTGGGCGTCGAACCACTGTTCCTCGGCAGTGTATTCAACCTCCGGGGAATGGCCGCGGCCCAACGTCCGCGGTCACTCAGACAACACACTTTGAACACGTTCTTTTGGTATATTTTACCCACCATCCTCGGTCGGAAGACTTCAGAATTTTTTTTACTCCGGCAAAGAGTTGAACCCCGAACTTTGCGGTCATCGACCGGTCCGCTAGCCCACTACGCTACGGAGCTATGGTGGAGAGGAGCAGCGCGCTCTTGAAACTTTAGCCACTGTTGTCCCGCAGAGAGCAGAACCGTTGGCTCGCGCAGGGTGCTATGTCCGCGCGCTGAGGCTGGCCAGCCGCCTCGTTCCATTCGCCATTCGCCGCGCTGTCTCTCGGACAGCGCCGGAATTGAGCGCGGTGTGCTCCGTCTGCGCTCAGGGTCTGGTCATCCCCTTGCTTCCGGTGCGTTTCGGAAGGGAGAGTGTCAATATTTACCAATGGTGTGTTTGCCGAGAAGTATGTTGCTTGGCGCTCATCGTGCATTGTTTTACCCTTCATTCGGAGAATGAATGCAATCTCAATCTGAGCTGCCTAAATTTTACCTTACATGAAGTACCCATTTCCCCTAACCTAACCTAACCGATATTCTAATATCTCACGCCCTCCCTTCTTTTGCTTTTGCCTGTCGGGCGCAGTGTACGCTCTGCGGATGAAGCAGTGTCTTTCCCTGGTCTATTACCTTTCGCATTTGGTAGTTCTTGTTTAGGGTGTGCGTTACGTTACTGGATGAGGAGGGCGCACACTGAAGGGGCACTGAGACGCATTTATGAAACGATGACAGTTTATTGACAGAAGGTACTTCAGTACTGCGATTTTTCTACAAAAACAACCTACTCAGAATGATTTAAAAAATATGTGCCTTTTCCAAAGAAATGCTAAAAATGACTCATTGATAACAGGTGCAAATATATGAGGGGTTGGCAGTTGGATGTAAACAGTTAATGTACACTTTTCAAAAATATATAACTTATTATTTACACTAACATAATTTTAACAACTTAACATCTACCACCACTTAATCAACATTATTTGCAACAATACTGAGTTGGACATATAACTGCAACAAATTACAACACTCCAGGAACTTACATTAACACATACAAAAACAGTTAATACGTCCGGTATAATTAAAACTTTGCACAACGTGAAATTGGTATCCCTACGACGATGGCATATTACTCCAATTTGTGGCACAACGTTTGGAAGACTTTTGTTTATTGTCAATGGGGTGATCGGTCGCAGTAATGGCAGTAAAGTTGATGTGACTGAACCTCGGAAAAGATTGCTTTGTCTGCCGGCCTCCCGCGCCCCAGAATGTTGAATGATGTCCACTGCACCAAACGTACCCTTCCTTCCCCTTTTACGAACGGCTTAAACTTGCAAACCACTGGCACGTTCTTGAGTCAAAGAGGCTCTTTGATTGACGGCACCACAACAATAGTCAAAACAGTCCCTGACGATCAAACCCGCCCAGCTGTGTGGAATGTGCATCGCAGCGGCGTGGGTTTGATCGGAGGCATTTGACGCCTGGCCGTCTGGGCCATATTATGCAAACCGTGCGCGGCCGGGCGGTGCGTTGGCCAATGTCTTTGTCTGGGCTTGAGGCTTTAAATTATCTCACGTGCCAATACCGATCACGGGGGGGGGGGGGGAAGCAGCGCAATGCTGGGAAGTTTGCGAAGTTCTCTCATAAATGAATTCGTCTCTGAATTTTCATTTGAAATGGTTTGTAAACGATATGGATGGCGGTGACTGGTAATTTTCGCACACGCCGTTCACAGTGTCTTCGTAAATGCGCGTCTTTTGTAGGGTCTATTTTGGTAACAACAGAACGAAGACGTCCATCTTCCCTGAGTTGAACTACATTAAACACGAAGACATCAACAGTCGACTAGGAAAATTAAATCAGCTTTCAAACAAACTTCTGTTTAAAATGCTGGGTCCACCGTTGAGTATTTAAAACTCAAAGTGTCAAATAATAAACATTCTTCTAAATCTCTGGTTAATCAACAACAGGTGGTCTAAAATTAAAACTAATAATTGAAAAACAAAATGACATGTTAACATGCCTACCATCGAATATGCCTTGGAAAAAAGTTCGGAGGCAAAAATATCTAGATTTTTGCTACCGATTTTGAACGTTATGCAATGACATTTTGTACTCATTTTGGTTGGTGCTGCCCACATGACTCACACCACACCACTACAATCAACTTACTACATGGAAATCCTGATAGAAAGATACTCAAATACAACGCAGAAGCAGCAGTAGTCAATAGAATACCGGGCCGAGAGGTACAGAACACATCGGAAACTTGCAATCTCATATCCACTCCTTGTATGTATTGCGAAGTTTATTGTTCGAACAGGAAACGAGCAGGGGATAAAATTAATGTGCGTACAAATCAAAATTAATCAAAATGTTCAAATAGGCGAGGTATAATTATCACTCTATTTGAGCATTCACATTCAAATAGCTACATTACATGTAAAACTAACATCACTTTGTACAGGAATGTTTTGTAAAAATAACTGCTATCCCTGTGAAAAACGCACTGAAAGATAAGGGCTTGTGGAAAGGCGTTTTCGTTTTATCCAGAGTCAAGAAATAAAACCCCAGCCCATCCGCGCAGTATCCAAGTGCTTCTCGCGACCTAGACATGCCTGAATACGTAAATAGTCTCGCGTGACGCGAGAAATGCAAACAACATTTTGCACACTTAATTTTTAGCAATTCCATTGGAAGCGAGTAGACTAGGGGGTAGAGCCTAACATCGTTCTTAAAGCTACCAACATTTTCCAAACATTGCAAGCAACTCCGTTTCTCCGCGTATCTCACACGTTGACGTTGTTGACTAGTAGAGTGTAAGTCGCGTCCTGCCTAGCGAATCCGAAGCGGATGGTTATTTTGAAAACAACGGGAAACAACTCATAAAGCGACACTGTCGCAACTTGAAAATTAGACAACTTAGCACTGTAAGCCTCGTTTTACAAAAGTGAACTTTATGCAATATTTATGGCAACATTTGATGAGGGACGGACTTGACAAGAAGTCAGAATCGGACTTTAAAACTTAGAGGCGTGCTCCTCCATCGCTCTCGGGCTGTCGAGACAGGACGGTCGCTTTGCGAACATACACCAAAATAAACATTATGTGAGGTAGGCTTTTTCGCATACACAGTTTGTAGTGAGATTCGGGACTGTTGCTTACAACAAAACATAATAGCACGTTGCATTTTGGCATCGACATGGGGCACACGCTGAGCGTATTGACAGCATCCTGTCATTCTTCGACGCTCTCGTTTTTTTCGCTATCGAGTGTTCACGAGCCTTTTGGCGTCGGGCTGACGGTCGGCTGACGGTCAGTTGACGGTCGGTTGACGGCCGATTGGCGGCCGGTTGGTGGTCGGTTGACAGCCGGTTGACGGGCGTCTGCCGTCCCGCCGCGCACTCTGGCTGCGTAGCACTGCCAAGCGTCGGGCGGTCGACGGCGTCCTCCCGTCCGTGGCGCCAGGTGCCTCCGGCGGAGGAAACGACGACCCCCCGTCGGTCCGGGCGCCGAGCCGAGCCCACGGGGACCGCGGCGACCCAGTCTGCTTGCGTGGCGGTGATGGTGGGTGGTGGTGGTGAAGGTGGTGGTGAAGGTGGTGGTTGTGGGTGCGAGGCGCGCCCCGGCGTCCTACCGAACGTCCTAAGTGCACTCACACAAAGTCTTCCCTAGGCCGAGGCCCGGGGCCGGCGTCATGCCCCCAGGTCCATGTCCCCGTGGAGGTCCCCGACCAGGCAGTCCTCCACGGAGATGTCGTCGGGGTCGCTGACGCCGTCTGGGGACGAGAGGTGCGCCGACAGCATCGGGTCCCCGGTCACCGGGTGGTCGTCCTCCATCAGGTCGTCCAGCTGCGTGGAGCTGAGCGTTGCCGCCTCCGTCACCACGTCGGGCATCTGTCGGTGCACAAATTAGGTAACGCAGGGTAACGCAGGCTTGTGACGAGGATATCACCTTGAAGTCGCGATATCCCTCGATACCGACCGATAACCTTCGATATACCCCCTCGATATCCCTCGATATCGCGCTCGATACCACGATGCCCCCCCCTCTTCAAAAAGTTACATCATATGTAAATAGCCCCATATCAAAAACTCTCGATATCTCTCGATATTACGATATCCCTCGATATGACGATATCCCTTGATATCACGATATCCCTCGATATCACGATATCCCTTGATACCACGATATCTGTCGATATCCCCGATATGCATCGTCGATACGATATATCGATCCATCCCTCGATATGAAGTTAATATCGTACCGCGATATCAAAAAAGGAATATCGCACAGCCCTACCCTGGGGGCCCTGGCGGCCCTGGCGGCCCGGCCTCACCTTGTGTAGGTGCGCGGTGTCCTGCAGGTAGGCGGTGGGGGTGGACGGCTGCCAGCTGCAGTCGTTGTACGGCAGCCCATGACTCCTCGCTAACGCCTCCAGCTCCTGCCAAAACCAACGGAGAAATCGAAACATGAGTCCAACGCGCACGCTGTGTCGCTGTCGGCGCCCTCCGAGGGGTCCCTCACTCGAACTCTGTGTGTACAATGACTTCAAATCAATTGATTAGTTTTGACTTGCAATGACTTATTCGTTGATTTGTGACTTTTTTGAATTTTTTTGACTATGGTGGTGAATTTTGAATTTTTTTGGGGGGACTGCGTGGACTTTTTCGTGACTTCCCGACCAATTTTAGTGACTTCTTGACAAACCATTTTTATTTGAAGTAGAGTTTCTACAATTTCTCACTGACTGGCGTGACTTTTCCTTGAATTTTCGTGACTTTTTGTGATTTTTTCCTTGAATTTCCCTGAATTTTTGTGACTTTTCTTGACTTTTCGTGACTTTTGTGACTTTATGATTTTTTTTTTAATTTTTGACTTGGTTTTAAACTTTTGACTTGGTTTTGAATATTTGACTTGGTTTTGAATTTTATTTTGAATTTTTGGGGTTTTGTACAATGACACTGCTCGAAGTGAGTGACCCCTCGCCCTCTGACTCCCCGTCGCATCGGCTGACCTGGACTCGGAGGCTGAGCCGCCGGTTCTGGGTCTCGAGCAGCTTCTGCCGGGCTTCCGACTGCTTGAGGCGCTGCACCTCGTGCTTGAGCACCTTAATGTAGTCCACGGACGACTTGAGGATCGTGCCCTTGTTGGGCCGGAGGTCCCGCACCACCTCGTAGTACCTGAGGCAGAGCGCCGCATCGTTAACAGCACGGACGACAGCGCGAGGACGCGGGGCGCCGGGAACAGACAACGCACGGCCACGCGTCTGGCAGTCTGGTCTACTCGTTTGAATGATCGCCCGTTCGTCTACTTACGGATCGTTAGTCCGAGGCAGGAGCGTCCCTAACTCCTTGATGCGGTCGTTTATGTTGAACCTCCGCCGGCGCTCGACTGTAACACACCAAAATTGCGTCAAAACTCTTTCAGCCCGTCCCGTCACCGCGTGTCACGTTTAAACTCTACCCGTCCCCCGTTCATTCGGGTCTGTGTTTTCGAGGGCTGCGTGTGTGTGTGTGTGTGTGTGTATGTGTGTGTTGTGTAGAGAGAGAGAGAGTTTGTGTGTGTGTGTGGGTGGGGGGGGGGGGGGAAGGGGTCCTCTTTAGACCCAATAACGATTAGTGCTGCCGGAATAAAAATGTCAACGCAGCAAGTTTTGTTGAGGCCGAAGAGGAAGTGGCGCGCCGTGTGGCGCCGAGTGGCGCCGTGCGGGATGTCCACGCGGGATGGGCCCGGCGGGGCCCGGCGGCACCCGCGGCAGTGTCTATAGCGGAAACGCCAATCATATTCCGACAGGCAAATTGTTGGCCAGGACCGCAGGCACGGACTGCTGGCCCGCCCGGGCTATCCGGGGAACCCCGGGGAGGCCCCAGAGGAAAAGGTATCTTTGAAGGCCCCCGAAGAGAGCCGGAGGCCCCCCTGGAGCCCTCCGAGTTAAGATGTAACTGAATGAGTGACTTACACAGAGGAGGATTATAAAGTGGAGACGAGGCGCAGGAAATGCACGGAAACGCTTCTCTTCTAACTGCACAGGGGGTAGAGGACGACTAGCTATACCTATTCGGCAGCTACTGGCTAAACGATCAAGGACTCACAGTGTTGCTAGTGTCAAACATGAGTTGCACATATATCACGGAAAACATACAAATATCAAACGACTACCTTAAATGTTTTATTTTTCTGCCACGACCTCAGGAGGGAACTTAAACGGACTTGTAAGACTCATAGCCGAGTGACATATCAATACCGCGCGAGTAATACTTCCCAGTACACAATTCTGGCAATGAAAATGTTTAATACAGCGCATTGTCTTTAATTTTTTGCCTAGGTTCTAATTACTAGGGCATTTTTATGCCGTGTTGCCCCTGAAAGGTAGGCAATGTGGAACCCCATCAAGGCATTCCCCGGGTAGGCCCCTGACCCCCCCCCCCCCCCCCAGTCCGTGCCTGCAGGACCGTGCGTATTGTCACAGTGGTGCTACTATTTGGACACTCGCGCCGTTCAAGGCCGCCCAGCACAGCCTCCGAGGCTCGCGGGAGACACCATCCACGTTCCACCGCGACGCGGCAGAGTTTCTCATACGTACTCATGTTGTGGTTGTCCTTCTTCTGACGGTCCTTGGCCATGGCAGTGAGCTCCGCGTCGCTGAGGTGCTGCGGCTCCTGCTTGACGGAGCTGAGCGCCACGTCCGAGAGGGAGAGGGAGAGGTCCATGTCCGGACAGGAGCCGGGACGGCGCAGACCCAGCAGGCTGTACATGCTGTCGGTGTCATCCTGCAACACGTGTGGAGGGTTAGTGGCCGCGCTGCACCCCCGGCTACTCCCGGCCACCCCCGGCCACCCCGGCCACCCCCGGCTACTACCGGCTACCCCCGGCTACTCCCGGCTACTCCCGGCCACCCCCGGCCACCCCCGGCCACCCCCGGCTACTACCGGCTGCCCCCGGCTACTCCCGGCTACTCCCGGCCACCCCCGGCTACTCCCGGCTACTCCCGGCTACCCCCGGCTACCCCCGGCTACCCCCGGCTACCCCCGGCTACCCCCGACCACCCCCGGCCATCCCCCGCCACCCCCCGGCCACCCCCGTCACACACCTGGAGATCGAGGGACAGGTCGGCGGCGCTGTCCGCGAGTTTGATCTTCTCCTCGAGCGTTGTGGCGTCGCAGGACAGGAAGTCGTCCAGGACATCGTCGGCCTGCAACAGAAAAGGACGGCCGTCACTAACGGGCTGCCAATCAGCGGCGGCAACAGCAGCGGCGGTAGCGGCGCGCCGCCGCCGCCACCAAGGTTGTCATCATTCTAGTGGTTGCCGCGGCGACTCGCGGCCACAGAATCGCGACGGCCGCGCGTGGCACGCGTACTATGAGAAACTGCGTGCGCGCTTTCTCACACACGGCTGAGCCACGCCGCGCGCCGCCCGCCGTCTCGGGTGGGGGCGTACATTTCTCATACGACACTTCCCATTAGCGCTGCTTAGCGGCGCGATAGTCTGGTTTGAGTCGGTGTCTGCCTCGCCTGCCCGATACCAACCGGACCGACGGAGACAGCGCAGCCAAGGCCCGGGCGACACCGCCAGATTTGCAACAGCAGAGGCCCCCGCCCCACCCCACCCGGCCCCCGGCCCGCTCTCCGCCGGCCAGTTAGATCCTTGTCACCCTTGTGATGACGGACCGTCGCAGAGTCCTCAAGAACCCACGTAGCCGCCTCCCGAGCTGTAGGCCTGCCAGGCTGTGCCCCGTTACCGCCCCGACCCCGCTGCTGGCCAGAGGAACATACAGTACACTCTCGCAGCAGTGCGTTCTACAAATTTCTGCTGTTCGGAACAGAGACCAAAACGCACGGTAGCGCGGAGCGTGGCGGGCGCGTGGCGGGCGCGTGGCGGGGGCGTGGCGGGCTCCTGCTGTTTTATCACCGGAGGCGTGCGGGCGGCGCCGGACTGCACTCCAGCAGTACCAATTTGCCGGCAAAGTGTCTGACAAACGCGCGATTGACGCTCGGATGGACAATGCCGGCCGACACCTTGGCCGACATGGCGGAACGCTACGGGGTGGTCATTCAGGCTTTACGGCGGGCCGCCCCAGTGGTGGTGTCCGTGGTAGTGGCCGCCGTCCTGGTGCTGGCGATGGTGGTGGCGATGCTGGTGGTGATGGTCGAGGTGTCCTCGTGCTAATGAGTTGCCGGTAGCAATGAGTCCGTCTCCTAACTGCCTGCGCTGCCTTTTATTGACTGCTGGCCCAAGGTGGTAATTGTTTCTCGCAGCTCTCTCTCTCTGTCTGCCTGTCCGTCTCTCTCACTCTCGCTGTCGCTGACTCTCCAGACAGTCGTCAGAGGATATAATTTTCGCACTGCCTGCTCGCTCGTTACCGCCCGCGGATTTAATCGAATTTTAACGTAACGAATCACAAATCCGAGATAACTGGCAAAATAGGCATTGCACAATGTGTGACTTTTCATCATCAGCACCGAGTGTAATTACAATTGTGATACGCTGATGCCGTCCGCGGCCGCGGTGCAATCCGACAATCAGGGCGGCGGGGGCAGCGGGGCAAGCGGGGGCAGGGGAGGAGGGGCGGGGGTGGTTGCGCCAACTACACACCTGGATTCTGTCCCGTCCGGTGCTGCCAGCCCTGACTGTCTCGGGGCGTCGTGATAAACCTTATCTCTCTCTCTCTCTCTCTCTCTCTCTCTCTCTCTCTCTCTCTCTCTCTCTCTCTCTCTCTCTCTCTCTCTCTCTCTCTCCCGACGTCCCTATAAATCAAAGCCCTCACAAGACGACGCCGTTGCGACACTAGCGCCGCGGCGGTGCAGACGGACTGGGCCCGCACTAACAGTACCGGCGCCATCGTCCCGATACACAACGGCCTTGCCCGCCATCCACGCAGCCGTCACGAATACACGACAACGAGAACCACATCCTTTTTGTTTTAAATAATCATATCGTAGTTTCTGGAAGGACCCCCCAAGGGGCCCGAGGGGGCGTTGCTGACGGCCTCTTATCTGGCAGATAGCCCCGACCCGACGCCCCCCCCCCCCTCCCTGGGGCCGCGGCTCAGCGGGAGCTCAGGTGAGGATATGGCGCCTCGTCAGACAAAGGCGATACGATAAAACCCTCCGCGGCGCCATCCGCCGGTCAGGTCCGCAATATCCCGCATACTGCGAGGCGGACGCGGGTTCGAGTACTGCGAGTACTGCTGCGCGGGGCCGGGCGCGGGCTCGAGCACAGGCAGACAGGCGTGGCCGGGCACGGTGGCGCGCGCGGGTTCGAGTACTCTGCTGGGTGGGCGTGGGTTCAAGCACTCAGCTAGATGAGCGCGGGTTCGAGTACTCTGCTGGGCGGTCGCGGGTTCGAGTACTCTGCTGGGCGGTCGCAGGTTCGAGTACTCTGCTGGACGAGCGCGGGTTGCAGTACTCTGCTGGATGGGCGCGGGTTCGAGTACTCTGCCGGATGGGCGCGGGTTCGAGTACTGTGCTGGGTGGGCGCGGGTTCGAGTACTCTGCTGGGTGGGCGCGGGTTCGAGTACTCTGCTGGGTGGGCGCGGGTTCGAGTACTCTGCTGGGTGGGCGCGGGTTCGAGTACTCTGCTGGGTGGGCGCGGGTTCGAGTACTCTGCTGGGTGGGCGCGGGTTCGAGTACTCTGCTGGGTGGGCGCGGGTTCGAGTACCACTGGCGGTCCGCGGTGCCGGCGCCGGCAGTACCCAGTGCCAACGCCGCGCGGACGGCCCGGGACGGCCTTCGCACGGCCCGCACGAATGTCAGCCAGCGATATGCCGCGGGTGCCGCGCCGCTGTGCTGTCGTGTCCCATGTGCACACCACGCGTGCATCAAATTGACCATCGCGGAGACCAAATTTAGCCGCAGCGTTACCTAACGCGTGTGTGTGGGAGGGGGGGGGGAGAGAGAGAGAGAGAGTCAGCGGCGGCGGATGATGGGCAATTGACGAATTAGCCCACCAAATGCCGGCTGTGGAAGGATCACGAAAAGTAATAAGCGATACAAAGGCTCAGGCTCGCCGCCTCCGCGAGTCCCAAGTCCAGCAGCGCCGCACTCCCAGTGCCCGATTACGTGTAGTACTGCTTCCTCTGCCCGCGCGATCGGGCTCGCCTGGGGGGTAGGTAACACGCCCGCACGCCCGCACGCCCGCTGCCTACCCAGCGAGGGGCTCTCGCCTGGGGGGTAGGCAACACGCCCGCACGCCCGCACGCCCGCACGCCCGCTGCCTACCCAGCGAGGGGCTCTCGCCTGGGGGGTAGGCAACACGCCCGCACGCCCGCACGCCCGCTGCCTACCCAGCGAGGGGCTCTCCTCGAGGGAATAGTTTTGTTTTTCAGTCAGTGTTGGTACCGCGTGGAACGCACACGGCATGGCGCCCGACACTGCGCTTGATTACGTAATAATCCATCGCTCTGCCTCCCCCACCCCCTCCTCTCTGTCTGTCTCTCTCTCTGCGATCCACCCATTCTCTGACGTGGCGCCGCACCAAACAACCGAATCCAGGAAGACGAGAGGGCCGAGGCGCCACCACTGCCGGGAGGTTAACACGTCCGAGAGACGAACTCGGTTTCCATGTAGCCTTCCGGGGCGCCGCCAGTGCAGCATAGCCAGCTTACTTTACGGCCGATCAGATTGGGTCCCAGTGTCCGCCGTGCGTGTTCGGGGCTGGGCTGGGGCTTTCCGTGTGAGCCGCCGTCGGGAACTTCATTAGAGGAAATCGCCGGCGGCGCGGACCGCAGGATATATAACGACTTGCCGATTGAGTGAGGACCGGAAAAATGGCCTGCTTACCAAGTCCAGGTAGCTGCTACCTGCGCTGCGCTCTCCGGGAGGGGGAGGGCGGGGGTGCGGAAGGAGACAGAGAGAGAGAGAGAGAGAGAGAGAGAGAGAGAGAGAGAGAGAGAGAGAGAGAGAGAGTGTTTTGGTTCCCAGTGTCTGAGAGGGATGGATGCTGCGTGGATGCCGATGGCATGGCAGAGAGCCTCTATTGGTGACAATCACTGCTTCATTAAGGCCCATGTGAGATGGAACATTGCGAGCCAGCTGTCGTATCGGCCACCACATGGCACGCCCCACCCCCTCGCCCCCTTCCCCCCTCTCTCTCTCTCTCTCTCTCTCTCTCTCTCTCTCTCTCTCTCTCTCTCTCTCTCTCTCTCTCTCTCTCCCTCTCTGTGTCCCACTCTCTCTGTCCGTCTACGCCTGTCTGTCTCCCTCTGTCTGCCAGTCTGACTGTCTGCCCCTCTGCCCCTCTCCCTGCCCATGCTTCAGGCGTGCCGGACAGACAGACAGACACAAACAAACGGCCGGGCCTTCGTCAGAGAGGAGAAACATGAACAGCGGGCCCAACTTTTCGGCGCAGAGAGGTCGCCATAGGGACTCAAACGGAACCAAAACCCACAAAATGCCGTTTACATGTTTTGGAGCGAGTATTTTTGTAAGTGTATCGCGCGCCGAGGACGATAGTATCCAGCACACTGTGCTTTGCCGGGTAGCGCTCGCCCATATCATCATCACAGAACTGGAGAGCACGGGGAGAGGAGGAGGGGGGGGGGGGGGGGGGGCTTGCAAAAGGTACCCATCCAAGGACACAAAGAGCGCACACCACGCCGAAGGAGAGACAGAGAGACAGACAGAGACAGACAGTCAGACAGACAGACGGACAGAGAGCGAAAATAAACATATGGCAGATTTTGAATGTCAGGGCAAATATAAAGTGGGTCAGTAGCGCCCTTGCGGTGGCGCAATAACAGCAGCGTCTCTCTGATCGTGTCCGATGTCCCGCGCCGCCCGCCGATTTTTATCTCGAAAAGGACCAAACACACGCGAGAGGCGGAAAAAAACGGGAATCCCGCCGTGGTCCGCGCCGCGAGGCCGTCGTGCCGCAGGGCCGCCGTCCTCCGGTCCTCCGGGGAGCCGCCCTGCCGCGAAACTGAACCGATGGCGCCGGGCGGGGCCGGGCGGGGCCGGGCGGGGCAGGCTGATAGTATGACAGGCACCAGAGGACCTATTTCGTCCTGCTTATGTGCCTAGATGCCGCGCGGCCGGGTCCCGCGGGAGCGGCGGGAGCCGGGAGCCCTTTCCTCGTTCATGCACCGGGCCGGACCGGACCTACTGGAGAGGCGACCGGACCGGAGGCCGGAGGCCCCAAGCCGCGAGCACGCGAGCCAAATCATGAATGGACATCCCTGAATGGGAGCCGCTCGCGCGCGCGTGTGTGGTGTGTGCACGTGTGTGCAGCGTAGCGCGACCGCGTGCCGTGTGTGTCCACTCTGCTGCTGCTGCTGCTGCTGCTGCTGCTGCTGCTGCTGCTGCTGCTGCTGCTGCTGCTGCTGCTGCTGCGGCCCAGCAAGCGGCCCACCGACCGGCTACAAACACCCGACATTTATTTATGCAACTCCAATAGTCAGGTTGACTGCCCTTCCTACAGTATTTATGGTCAACCGACATATATACGATCTCGAGCTCAAATTATCACCCCGGGGGACCGCGGATACGTGTGCCAGATGGACCGAACGAGGCGTGAAAAATGAAGGCGATTTGAGACTGTGCGCGGTGGATCTTGTCCTACTCAACGTCGGACCTACCTAGACACTGCGGCGAGGAAGAAATAAAAAAAAAATCAGCGGCCAACAGTGAATATACATTCCAGCAGAGCGGTCCGAGATGGACAACATGAGTGATGATGGACAAGTAGGGGGAAAAAAATGACCGAGTTCATGGTTTCGCTTGCTCATCGTTCATTGTCCATAATCATCAAATGGTTGCGCAGACAGACCTTGTGCGGATATGATTTTTTTCCGCGTTAGCTCCGATGGCTTCCCTGCTAAAATAGTACTCTCAAATTAAATTGGCATCATCATTCACTCTCGCTGGAAAAGTAACAAGTTCCGCTGGAGTTCTTTTTCAATTCTTTTTTTTTTTCTTCCAGTGGACGGCGTGCGCTGGGCACTCATCAAGGACAGCCACTGGCGGCCCGCGGGGCCCGCAGCCCGTCCGCCTCGGAACTGTGTCAACGCGCTGTGTGTCCACGCAACGCGAGGAGAGTGAGCAAAGTTCGCGGCCGCGGGTTCGCGTCCCGGTGGCGGCGGCGTGTGCGACGCGCTTAGAATACAGAGTACATCGCTACCGCAGTAGCGCTCGCGCACACGCACGCACACACACACACACACACACACGCGCGCGCGCACGCATGCACGCACGCACGGGCACGCATGGACACAAACGCCAGACGTCACGACCCCGCACGACGAACAGTTTGATAGCGGTCAGCGAAAGTGTGCTGATAGAACTGGACTCACTTATGTCCTCTCCATAGATCTTCACACTTCCCATTTCAGGGATCAGGCCTTCAGGGACAGGTCGAGGCAAAATAAAGTGCAGGGACTGGATTTGAATGCTCATTTCACATACGCGCCCTCCCAAAACATTTTATAGAAAGAACCCCCTCCAAAATAAAACGTTAAATTTTTCAGTAGGGAGCACGGTATACTAGGGAGACGATATACTCTGGAGCCTGGTGACAGGCAGACTCCCGGGGAACACCCAGGCCACACAGCCACAACGTGCGCACGGAAAGGAGACGACAACAGTTCCGACGAAACGCCGCGACAGGGCGCTGCGGCCGCGTAACGTGCACGATAACCACTCGCACGCCCGCCGCCGCTTCGCCGGAACGAAATTAGCGCGTCAGCTTCTGTGAAATCCTTTTATCGAGCCTTTTATCCATCCTCGGCTGGATAGGTACTTTGGACGGTGACGACCTCGCGGCCCCAGGCGAGGCCTAGCGATACCCGCTATGGGGCCGGGGGAGACCCCAGGGCCAGGCTGTGCCGGCTGTGCCGGTCATCACAACAAGAATCCCACTCGCATCGAAGTGCTGAGGTAATAGAAATCGTCGATACCCCCCCCCCCCCCCGAGTCATGATCATACTACTGCCCGATTTCGGTCGGTAATGGACTTTGCAACGAGGGGGAAACGACGGACGAATTCTGTGTCAGCCGGATGGGGATTACCCCGGATTACCTCGGATTACCCCGGATTACTCCAGGATTACTCTCAATAAAATTAATTAGGGGTACACAAAAAACTTAAAAATTGGCCCGGATTACCCCGTGTTACCCCGGATTATTTCGGATTACCGTGGATTACCTCGGATTACCCCGGATTACTCCCGGATTACACTTAATAAAATTAACTAGGGGTACACAAAAAACGTAAATATTGGCCCGGATTACCGCGGATTACCTCGGATTACCCCAGATTACCTCGGATTACCCCGGGTTACCCCGGATTACCTCGGATTACCCCGGGTTACCCCGGATTACCGCGGATTACCCCGGATGAAAAATTGATGTCAGCCGGATTACCTCCGTCGTTTCCCCCTCGCTTTGCAAGGACCACAGCCAGACTCAGCCTGGCGCCAACATTCCAAAATTAGCGCCACAACCTCATCACCCAAAACTTATAAGAAAATCATGACACTTACATTATCAGTGTCGCGATTTACCATGCTATCGCATCAAAGTGCTTGGTACTGCAAATCATCGATATTTCCTCTGGGAGTGTAGGTGGCGCCGCGCGGGGCGGGCTACTCCTAGCTGCTCCTCAGGGACCCCCAGGGACCCCCGCGGACACATCGGTGATGGAATGCCTTGCTGCGGAGGGATATCTGTCGTTTTTCCCGCAGAGGGTCGGGCACGGTGTGACACGGTGTGACACGGTGTGGCACGGTGTGGCACAGTGTGGCATGGTGTGGCACGGTGTGGCACGGTGTGTCACGGTGTGCCACAGTGTGCCACGGTGTGGCACGGTGTGGCACGGTGTGGCACGGTGTGGCACGGTGTGGCACGGTGTGGCACGGTGTGGCACGGTGTGGCACGGTGTGGCACGGTGTGGCACGGTGTGACACGGTGTGGCACGGTGTGACACGGTGTGACACGGTGTGACACGGTGTGACACGGTGTGGCACGGTGTGACACGGTCCCTGCGACGGTCCGCCCAGCGCGGCCACTCAGTCCGAAGGCTTTTAAAACGAATTCGTCTCAACGCGCGCCGCGGCCTGTGAGCGCGAGTGAGAGAGACAACGAGGAATCATCTTTCTTACGTCTGTGCCGCTCGCGCGCCCCAGGTGCGACAGAGACGGAGAGAGATGTGCGATGTATATCGACATCTCGCTCGCACGCCAAACGGAGCGGGCGGCGCAGGGCGACAGAGCAGGGAGCAGGCTGGGTCCGAGCCTGGGCCTACTGGCATGACGACGCGATTTCCCTTCCCTCTCCTTCCTTCTCTTTACACCCCCCCCCCCCCCCCAATCTCTCTTTCTCTCTCTCTCTCTCTCTCTCTCTCTCTCTCTCTCTCTCTCTCTCTCTCTCTCTCTCTCTCTCTCTCTCTCTCTCTCTCTCTCTCTCTCACTCAGCCCCCCCCCCCCCCAAACCATGGCTAAAATGTGCAACGTGTCCGTACGCCACTGTTTGTCACGCCCGGGCATGTCTATGCAGACGGTAGCCGGTAATGGTGCTGTCGGCCCCGGCTGCTAGGAGCAGTGGCAGTGCCGTCAGTGCCACTGGTGGAGCACTCTACTACCCGGCTGCTCCCCGCCGACGGTTCAGCTATGCCGGGTCAGCAACTTCCAATACTTTATGCACTGGAAAATATTTCTCACCTGATAGATTTCCCTTCCCTCTCCTTCCTTCTCTTTGCATATTCATATTGATTCATACTGAAACCAAAACTTTTCGAAAAAGTTTAATGTGGCACTGACGTCGCGAAAATGAACCTTCGCTGCATTTAATTACAAGCTAGCTACAAGGGCTTCATTAACTACAATTAAAAACGCCGGGGAAAACGATCGTATTCATAATTAGTACAATTTCTAGAAACTTTTCGCGGCATTTTCCGGCAGTGTGTGGTATTCTCATCGCAATTCTTCTTTGAAATTTCAAGCATCTTTGGGTTGATGCGGGCGGAAATAAGGCTCAATTAAGCTGTTTATAACGCATGGATTATTCCAGAGGGTCATCGCATCACGATTAGCGTCACAGTCAATCGGAATGCACGGTATTCGTTGCACACCAAAAAGTGAAGTAGGTTGCCGCTCCCCATACCAGCTGGTGCCAGACTGCGCCGACTGCGCCTGGTGGGCACGCTCTAGGAGTGATTTTAAATTTAAACACCTCGGCGGCACTGCCAGTGAGCGGGCGCGCGCCCATCAGAGCGAGTGAGAGAGAACGAGAGTGAGAGAGGGAGTGTGCGTGTGTGTGTGTGTAGGTGTGTAGGTGTGTATGTGTGTGTGAGAAAGAGAGAGAGAGAGAGAGAGAGAGAGAGAGAGAGAGAGAGAGAGAGAGAGAGAGAGAGAGAGAGAGAGAGAGCGACATCGCCCCACGAGCCACCATTGATCAGGCACGATACACATGAACACTGGTGAACCAGCGACAGGAAGCAGTACAGCAACGTGGGATAAGCAGGGAGACGATGGCGACCCTCAAATAATATCATTAACTTAACAAATGAACATCACTAACTCATAAAACCGAAAGAAATGATCCAGCCGCGCTAGAAAAAACGTAATAAAGCGACGGACAAGGCGGATTTCTAGCCACTTTTCTTTCTGGTCAAGTCAGATCCTTCATATCTCCCCCCCCCCCCCTCGCATAGGAAAGCATTATCACGTAGAACACCTCTTCGATATGAGCTCCCTGAGAATACTATCAGGCGGGCGATTAGCTGATTACCTCTGAAAACGCTGAGTTTCTCTGTATCTGTCTGTCTGTCTGTCTGTCTTTCTGTCTATCTGTCTGTCTGTCTGTCTGTCTGTCTGTCTGTCTGTCTGTCTGTCTGTCTGTCTCTCTCTCTCTCTCTCTCTCTCTCTCTCTCTCTCTCTCTCTCTCTCTCTCTCTCTCTCCCTTTTTTTTCTCGCAGTATCGGTGCCCCCAAAACTCTCCTCTAGTCTCGTTCTTTCTCCGAATCAGGGCACAGTTCCTTGAAATCTAGTGCTTTATAAACTAATCGTTATAAACTGAAGCCTTCATCGATCATTATGCATTACTTACATAACAATTCCCGCCCTTTAGCACGAAATTAGTACCTAATTTTCGCCTCTTGTCGCACACGGTCTGACGTGCTGATAATCCCCGGGTGCCACCTTATCTCCAGAGATTTCTCCTGTTAAATAGGGCGGGACGGCTCCGCACGGCTCTGCACGGCTCTGCGCGGGTCGGTAGCACTACAGAATAATCTAAATAGATGGAACACTTTGTAGGCGAGCAGTCAACAGTGGCGGGGCGCGTCAGGAGGCCTCATGGCCATTGTAAATTCCTGGCAAACCGACGACACCGCGATAACGAGAGAGTCAGCCACAGGAAAAAAAGAGGGCTTGAAAACTCCGTTGATTTTATGCAACAGAAATAACCTTATCCAAAACGGTTCATTATTGGCTCTTCCGAAAAGAAAACCGAAAAAAAAACAGAAAGAGCGAAAAAACAATAGTTTTATTTCGCCAGCGCACAGGATGCAGCGGTATGCGAACGTGACACACGACCGGCGCTCATGACCAGCACACGACTGGCACACGACCAGCACACGACCGGCACACGACACTGCAAGTCAAGTGTGGACCAAGTCCACACTAAGAAGCGTGGACCACTTTGGTCCACGCAAGGAAGCGTGGACCTCTCGTGGTCCACACAAGGAAGCGTGGACCTCTCGTGGTCCACACAAGGAAGTGTGGACCACTCTTGGTCCACACTTCACCGCGCCTTACTTTCCCTATCTGATACTATTGGCGTTCCACGTTTCCTGGTGTGGACCAAGCCGTGGTCCACACTTCTAAGTGTGGACCACCCATGGTCCACGCTTCCTGGTGTGGACCAAAGTGGTCCACGCTACCATGTGTGGACTTGGTCCACACTTGGCTTTGCAGTGGACCGGCACACTACCGGCACGCGACTCTCCACGACGCGACACGCAGCTGAGGAGATGAGTATAATCCTTTCCCGAAACCACACGAAGAGCTCGCTCACACACACGCATCGACACATACCGTATGTGCGTGTGCAATAACCTATCGAGTGGTCCTCTCTGGCCGGTAGTTATATATGCTCCCGTCCCGTGCGCACGCTATCAGGCCCCCCGCGGCCGCTTCGGTGCTCCTCTGGCTCCGGTGCCCCGGCTCGGCTCGGCTCGGCTCGGCTCGATCCCGGCACGAGAGGCAAGTATGGTAGTTCACCGCACTACTCAGCTGTTTCCGAATGGCAGTACTTCCGGAATGCGTTGTGTGTGTGTGTGTTGGCCACTCTGTCGCATGAAGGAACGCCGGAGCGAAACGGAAGTTAGCGGTTTTGTTTTGGGTGACGCTACGCTGTGCAGCGCTGCGCTGCGCCGTGCTGCTGCTCCCGCTGCTGCTCCCGCTGCTGCTCCCGCTGCTGCTCCCGCTGCTGCTCCCGCTGCTGCTCCCGCTGCTGCTCCCGCTGCTGCTCCCGCTGCTGCTCCCGCTGCTGCTCCCGCTGCTGCTCCCGCTGCTGCTCCCGCTGCTGCTCCCGCTGCTGCTCCCGCTGCTGCTCCCGCTGCTGCTCCCGCTGCTGCTCCCGCTGCTGCTCCCGCTGCTGCTCCCGCTGCCCTTCGGCCTCCGCGTCCAACTGCTGCCGCATCACAGTTTGGGCAGTCGTTATTGAGATAATACGTGCCGACAGGCGGAAATAAAAGACAATTTACGGAATGATTCTGGTCAGACTGACTATAGGTGAGCTGGCAGGGCCTTGTCGTGGCTTCGGCGTATCTCTAACTGGAAACACTCCTACTTCTACATGACGAAAAGCAATCTCTCTCAAAATTCTGAGCGTGCGAGAGAGAGACACACACAGAGTCAGAGGGGCAGACAGAGAGATTAATATCGATAAGGACATGTGTTAAATACTTTCGCGTGATTTTCGGCGGGGTCGTCCTGGAGGGGCCGCCTTTGTTTCTTGGAGTACAACAAAGCAGCTGGCCGCCGAGGTTCACAGTACACACGGACCTGCAGCGGCCGGCTGCCCCGTTGCCCCCCGCGGGCCCCACAGGGTGTTCCGGCAACCTCGACCCGATTTGCGACCCGGTTCCCCATTCGGCGTTTGAGTGAGTTGCAAAAAGGCTCGTCCAGGAAGGACAGGAAGCTCGGGGCTGGATAGGCTGAGGCTGTGAGCGCGCCGCGGGCCACCGCCCCTCCACCGTCCGCTCGCTACCGTCCTCCCCCGCCGTCCCCCCGCCGCCCGCTCACACTCACCCGCCCGGCCGCCGCGCCCCCTAATCATGTCTCGCGTCTCCGCGAGCTCACAACCTAATCTGTGCCGCCGGTGTCCACCGGTGACCGCCGTGCCGCGCCTTACCTGCAACACAACGGGGGAGGAACACAATCAGTCATCACCTTTGGCGGGCTGGGATATGTTGGCACCAGTGGGCACCCACTGCAGGGTGGGGCACCCCGTCCGACACTCCCAAATTCGCACACCATCGGCTTACAAGGGGCCTTCCCCAACTGTCACCCCCAGATCTTGATAAAACTTTTTTGGCTTGATCTGCTAGGAATGAAACCCCCGCAAACCAAATTTTATCTGCTATTACAGGCTAGTTTCCGAGATATGATTTTTTAAATTTGCGTTTTTTAATGTTCGGGTCAAAGAGCCGCAACATGTAGCAATTTAAGGATAAAAACGAAAATTTAAAAAATCATACCTCGGAAACTAGCCTGAAAAAGCAGATAAAATTTGGTTTGCGGGGGTTTCATTACTAGTAGATCAAGCCAGAAAAGTTTCATCAAGATCTGGGGGTGACAGTTGGGGAAGGCCCCTTGTTAGTCCAGCGCTGAGATGGTCGCGGAACTTTGACCTGCCTGCGTGCGAAAATATGAGTGTCATAAAATACAAATTTTCAAGTGGAACAGGTTTTTTTTTTAGAGTGCTGCCGACATGAATGTCGACATAAATGTCGCCACGTGAGCACGTGCCTCTCCGTGCACGGCCGGGTTTGTTACACCGGCTCACTGCAGCGTCCACAAACGACGTAACACCTCTAGAGATACGCGAATGAGTATTCCGGTCGGTAACCACTCCTCTCCCGGAATGGTCGGCCGCAGCTGTGCTCGTCGGGGACGTCGGGCGCCTGCGAATGGTAGGGTAGGCCAGCCCGCACGACACGCGTGCACTGCATAGTCGAGGTGTTGCCTACCCAGCAGGCGCCTGCGAGTGCTCAGTGCGGGTTTCCCTCCCCGGGGCTCACCGCTGTGTCTGTGTGGGGCACCCGGGGGCCCCCGCGGCCAGGCGCCGGCCCGCGCCGGGCGTGCAGGTTTCGCCACACGTCCGGGCTGCGTGCGGGCGGGTCGCCGGGGGTGCAAGCTGCGCGCCGCTGCAGTCCCGCCACTCCGGACGCGCCCCGCATGAAACCTTTAGCCGGGTCCTCTAGGAATGAAAAGGCTCCATTGTCCGACCGCCAGGCACCGCCAGGCACCGCCAGGACGGTCATAAGTCATCTAGATCCCCGCGGCGGCGTCCCTGTGGCGTCCACGCCGTGTCCGCAAGGACGGCCGCTGCCGCGGGGAGCCGTAACAGCAGCGTTGCACCAGGCCGGAACTGCACCGCCTCCCCCACCCCTCCCCTCCGCCCTAATGCACCCCAGCCTCTGCGAACCCCCCCCCCCCCCACCTTCCCCACCACCCCCACAGCCACCTTACCCCTTAACACACACAGGAATTCACGTGTGGTGAAACAGCGCCGTGCAGCTGGCCCAGGTATTTGAGCCCGCGCCAGGCCAGGGCAGCGTTATGACAGCTCTCGTCTTCGATGATTCCAACGCTCTGAACTCGCGCGCATTATTTGCTCCGCTGGTTTGGACACAGACTCCGACGGCACATACTCGCTGCTTCCCGTTCTCAAACCATACAATGACTGTGTGTGTGTGTGTGTGTGTTCACTTGCTACTTGTTGGGTGACGATGTCCTCTTCCGTCCCCCTCTCCCCCTCCCCTTCTCTCTACCCCTCTCCCCTAATTCTCCCTCTCTGTCTCGCTCGCATCCCGAGCAGCGGGCTGGGCTGGGCGACAGAGACGGCGAGTACAATGAGTCAACATGAACTACAGCAATAGGGAAGCCCCCATCATCTCCATGTCGATATTCTGGCCGCACGTCCTATCCAACACTCTGAAACAAAGCTGGTGTGGAGAGGAGACGAAGGGATCCACTGGGTAGTGCTTCCATGTACTGTGTGGGACTCCATAGCGCACTGGAGATTGATAACATGTGTTGTGTGTGTGTGTGTGTGTGTGTGTGTGTGTGAGAAAGAGAGAGAGAGAGAGAGAGAGAGAGAGAGAGAGAGAGAGAGAGAGAGAGAGAGAGAGAGAGAGAGAGAGAGAGAGAGCATAGACTAGAACCGACGAGAATGAAGATGGCCTTCGATGTGAGCACACACACACACACACACACACACACACACACACAGGCCGGCCGCACCGTCCCGGCCGGCTCCCAGCTTCCCGATGCAGCAACAACTATCCGCAGCCACTAACTTTCCGCATTGCGCATCGAACCTGAACCTGAACCAGCGGCGGCGGCAGCAGAGCGGCGCACGACGCGACAAAACGTGAATGGCGACGTGAATCGCGATTTACAATCGAGACCGGCGCGCCGCGGCATCGCGCTCTGTTCGTGTGTCGTCCGCGTGTCCGCCCGCGTGTCCGCCCGTCCTGTCGGCACGGCCCGGACCGGAGCGGACTGTACTGTGCGCTGACCGCCGCCGGGGTGAGCGGTGCAGCTACGGCGCCGGGGTCTGGACCCGGAGCCCGGGACCAGCACTGTATTTAAAATCGCAATACAAATTGTTACGTATCGCCAGGAATACTCGTCCATAAAAAAGTAATGGGCCCGTTATCACCGACACATCGCGCAAATACACTGTATGACAAACTGTTTGCAGCACAGGCTAATTTGGGAAATGACGGGCCCATTTATACACGTCCTATGCGGAGTGTATCATTTTTTCATTGCAATAAGCCCCCGTCTTGCAATTTCGAAAGATTGAGATGAATCTTGAGCGTGGGCTGTAAAATAGAGGGCTCCATAGTGGGTTCAGAGAGAGAGAGAGAGAGAGAGAGAGAGAGATTTGATTTTGATTTGATTTATTGATATAAGGGTTTACAAAAAGCGCTGAAAAGCACCACTGGTGTGTAAACCCGCCCTCTTAATTAAATATAACAAAAATAACATCTTCCAACAGATGATAAAAGAACAAAAATAAAAAATAAACAACAACAAAAACAAGAGAGAGCGAGAGAGAGAGAGAGAGAGAGAGAGAGAGAGAGAGAGAGAGAGAGAGAGAGAGAGAGAGAGAGAGAGAGAGAGAGAGAGACGAAGAGAGAGAGAGAGAGAGATAATGAGACACGTGTCGGGGTGTCCTGGCTGGTCTGTCCTAGTCGTGACGGCGCTGATAGCAGGCAGAGCAGCCGTGGTGCCGGGCCCGCAGGCCGCAGCCGCAGCCGCACCACCCTGCACACGCCCACCTCACCTTGTGGCCCGGCCTACCGAATCTCAGCTTATCAGGTCCGCCGTGACATTCCTCACAGCCGCGAGCCGTCGTCCGCCTGCACGGTCTACGCCACCGCGTCCGTGACTCACACACACACACACACACACACACACACACACACACACACACACACACACACACACACACACACACACACACACACACACACACACCCGGACACATATCCGGAAACGCGCACACGCACGCGCACGAACGGCGGCAATGCCGGCGTATCGCCATCGTCGTGACCTACCGGAAAAATTGGACGCACTGCACGCGACCTCAAGAAGACTGTCTAGAAGCCCCCCCCCCCTCCCCATCCAATCCAGCGAGTCTACCCCCCCCCCTCCCCATCCAATCCAGCGAGTCTAACCCCCCCCCCCCTTCCTCTCGAACGTCTCCCTACACTTTGAATCGAAATTGCCGTCGGATTATAAGCGCGTCGGCATGCGAGCCCCTCCTCCTCTCCCCTCCTCCCCCACCCCCACCCTCCCGCCGCAGAAAAACCTCGTCGTCGTGGTCGTTTCGCCGCGAGTCTCCGAAACCAGCAGCAAGAGGTCCTCGGTTCGAATCCCGCCCGAAGCGGATCGGGCGAACTGCTTCTAACTAGATGACATGGACACCTGCCCAGCCAGCCCAGCCGTGCCCCGCAGCTCAGCCAGGACAGCCGGGAGCCCGCAAGGGTCCTGCACCCCGGCCGCCCGCTGCCCCCACCTCCCCCGACCCTGTCAGCTGTATATATTTTACAGGTCTTGGCGCTGGGCTCAGCTGGGCTGGTCGCGGGTCTCGGCCAGGGCCCCGGCGCTCTGCTGGGGGCGGTCGGGGCTGCGTCCGCTGTCTGGCTGCTGGCTGGCTGCGGGCTGGCTGCGGGCTGGCTGCGGGCTGGCCGCGGGCTGGCTGCTGGCTGTCTGCTGGCTGGCTGCTGGCTGGCTGCGGTCTGGCTGCGGGCTGGCTGCGGGCTGGCTGCAGGTGTGCCACACCTCATCAGGCGACAATTAAGCGCATTACATGTGTCGCTATCGCGCCGCGTAATTCTTTGGGCCGGGCACGGAGCGTGGCTTTCAGCCTAGCTGGGAAAAGTCGGAGAAAAAAGAAGTAAAAAAAAGATAAGGGGCCTCTTCCTTGATTGTAGCTCGCAAATTTTTGCACCGGCTCTGTCAGGCCGCAGCCAGTCTGCCCCCCCCCCCCCAACCTCTCCTCTCCCCGCGAAGGCACTGATACCAGAGTGTAGTACACCATCCGGCAGTACTTACACCACAAATGCGAATTCGAACACACTAAAAATAATTCACACCAACTCAAACAATTAATTTTTAAAAAATGTCAAAATCTATGAAAACCCCACATAAAATCACACAGTTGTATTTTTTTTTAAATCAAAGTCCTCCCGATCAGCGCCAAATTTAACAAAAAATTACACTCAAAGGACAGAATCGCCTATCGATACAAATTCAAATTCACAAGAGTGCACATAAAAGAAAAATAAAATTTGTTTCCTCCTCGAACGGGTACGTTCTCCGCCGTGGAGTTTTGCAGTGTGCCGTCCTGGAAGAGCGGCGCGGCACGGAGCAGCGCGGGGCGGAGCGGCCGACGCGGCTCGGTCATGGTGAACTACGGCGGGGCGGGGTGGAGAGGGGCCGGGGAAAGGGGAAGGAGGGGGGGGGGGAGTGGGCTACCGATACAGCGCCTGGATAACGACTAGTGTCTTTCGCACGTGTCCAAACGATATTTGCTTACAAAAAAAAGTAGTTTTCTATTTATTTTTTTTTGTCGAGTAGCATCGCACAGTTGACACAAGAAGACGCTCCGGCGTGGAGGAACTAGTTCATCACTCAGGGTTAGTGGGATTACACTGCTGTTTGGACGGAGCTTTCTCCTCTGCTTTGATAAGCAAGTGTTTAGTGATAACAAGTTTAGTGACGTCACCCGCCGGAGAAGAAAAGCGTGCGGCGCTCCGCCAAACGACGTGCAAAAAAGGTGTCGGATGGAAAGCTAAACGGGATACTAGATTTAGTGTCGTTATAAACAAGAGAAATTATCACATACTTCACATCCGGGCGGATGAGTTTTAATGTGAAAGTGAGTGTGTGTGTGTGTGTGTGTGTTACCCCCGCCCCCTGCGGCGCGTGTGCGTGAGTGGGAGGGTGTGTGCGTGCGTGTGACGTGTGGCCCAGACGGGCCCGTTTTGCTAAATAACCGGTTGGCACGGTGCCCCAACACTCTCTGCGCTTTGAGCGAAAATGAATTTGGTCGCTACCTTCGCGCCGCCGCCGTCCCCGCCTGGCCCCGGCCGGCCCGCCCGCCCAAACGGGTGTGGCCTGCCGCCTGCCTGCCGCCTGCCCTGTGGCTGCGCCCCTGCCTGCTCAGCCCTAGTCACCAGCCGCTGCTGCTGCTGCTGCTGCGGTCGCAAACGCAAGCTCCGTTGATATGCGCGTCCACCCCATATCGCCACGGGAAAGCGCCAAAAACAGCGGCCCGCTCTTGTCGTCAAACGGGTTATAAAAGGTTCCAGGTCGGTCCTTCGGCGCCGTCGCATGAAAAGAATGCAAAGGAGCCGAGCGCAGGTCCGCCCCGGACCAGACCGCACCTCGGCCCGGACGCCGCGGACATTTTAAAAGGAGACCAGAAAAAGAGCAAAATGAAATGCAAAACAAAACGTACGCCGGGGATCAGGTCCGTGATTTTTCCCGATGCTCGGAGGCGCTTCGGCTGCTGCTTGGGGTCGTGGGAAGCGTCACCACACAATTTCTCATAATCTGGAGTACGCAGGACGCGGGGCTCCTGCTGCAGGGCTCCGCGGCACCGCCACCGCACGGAGCGATCGCCGAAGTAAAGTGGGCGGAATGAGAGGGTGCACGCACTACACTATGCCATCCTCTAGGAAATCCCACGACGCAATTTTCGTCGTATTTGCCTGGCGGGCACCCGGAACTGTGTGTGTGTGTGTGTGTGTGTGTGTGTGTGTGCGTGTGTGTGTGTGTGTTGCTCCTGTGTGTTGGTTGACTGAGTGACTGACGGTGGCACACTACCAATCGTTTTCTGATCGCCCCAGCTTCAGCTTACTCTGGTACACGGTCTGTACATTTTTTTAATTTTTTTTTAATCCAAAAGAAGATCGGTAAAACATTAACGTCAAAAGGTCCTATCACGCAGTCACGCGAATTTGGAGAATTTAATTGCTTTATTTAAAGTCCAACCGCACTGCGATCCAGTTTCTCTCTCGGAAAAATCAATTCACATCGGCTGTAATAACATCGATACATAACAGTTTTAGTTTTAGTCTATTTAATTTCAAGATGACGTGCTTATCTGACCTGCCATCTGCTTAACTGACCCACTATCTGCTTACCTGACCCGCTAAGTTTCAACAAAAGCTGAAGGATATCATCTGCGAGAGACAGCCGTTTTTATCAAAACCTAGTCGAAAATGGCCGAGATTTTAGTCACACCCATTTCTGAGACAAGACCGGATCAGAGCAGGGCGCGCTCGGCAGCGCTGGCGCCCTCTCCTCGAGGTACCTGGGAGGTATCTAGGAGGTACCTGGAAGGTATCTAGGAGGTACCTGGAAGGTATCTAGGAGGTACCTGGAAGGTATCTAGGAGGTACCTGGAAGGTATCTAGGAGGTACCTGGAAGGTATCTAGGAGGTACCTGGAAGGTATCTAGGAGGTACCTGGAAGGTATCTAGGAGGTACCTGGAAGGTATCTAGGAGGTACCTGGAAGGTATCTAGGAGGTACCTGGAAGGTATCTAGGAGGTACCTGGAAGGTATCTAGGAGGTACCTGGAAGGTATCTAGGAGGTACCTGGAAGGTATCTAGGAGGTACCTGGAAGGTATCTAGGAGGTACCTGGAAGGTATCTAGGAGGTACCTGGAAGGTATCTAGGAAGTACCTGGAAGGTACCAGGGAGGCGCCGTTCCGAACGCCACGCGGAACAGCAAGGCGCCGCGGTGCACAATCAAGCCGAAGTAGGCAGTCTCCGCCGTGCCTCGCCGCCGGTCCCCGCCGGCCCCGCCGGCCCCACGCCGCTGGTACCACTGCCAAGGACGCGCCGGCAGCGCCGAGGCACCGCCGGGCCGGGCTAGCAAGGCTCCTAGCGCATCTCCTCTAGCTCTGACGGTACTTTACGCTGGCCAGGCAAACCACATCGTGGCCGCCCGCCGCCGCCACCTGTACTGTCTGTTATTGTAGAGGGGGGATGACAACTATGTACTCTCAGTCGCGGCACGTCGTGAACTCGCTCCGCCACTAACGCCACGTGGAGTGACACTCCTCTCCATCCTTCTCCATCCTTATATCCCTATACTACCTTCATCTCATTTCAATCTCTCGGCACTCTCTCTCCCCCCCTCTCGTCCAAATAATGTTTCGCATCTATTCCCCTCTCGCACCTTTGGCCTCCCCTGCCCTCCCCCCCCCTCTAAAAGCAGCCAATAGATGACTGCGGGTCTGGCTAGCAACATAGTGACATGACAGCTCTCCAGCCTGCTCTGAGCGATATGAAAAATGCTGCTCTCTCTCTCTCTCTCTCTCTCTCTCTCTCTCTCTCTCTCTCTCTCTCTCTCTCTCTCTATCAAATAAACTGTACTAAAATCTCTCTCTCTCTTTCTCCCTTCCGCCGGGTATCACTACTCGCCAATCAGCAAAGGGTAAGGCCGATGTAATACACGGAAGAGGCGGGGCATGAGTCGGAGTCACAATTTCTCATATCGCAGGGGTTCACGCTCCACTCCCAGCCAAAGACTTTTCCGCCGGCCGAATCATATACAGCGGGAGTGGAGAGTCCGGCAGCAGCTATGGGGGACTATGTCATCGCGTTCTCCGCCGCGGGCCCGCGTGGGAAAGCGGCTATGAGAATGTGCGCAGCCACTGGCGCTGCATTAATTGTTGCTAATGAACGGTTTGACTGACGCGCTAAGAGATCGGCCCTGAGCCTCCTGCTGCTGCCAGCACCGCCCATGGCGAGGAGCAGCGCTCCTTACTCTTGTGGCACCGGCTGCCTGTGTGTGTGTGTGTGTGTGTGTGTGTGTGTGTGTGTCACTCGCTCCCACTCGCGGGCTCAGCGTGAGTGCGACGGAGACGGCTGCGAGCCGTTGCTGGCGGCGGCACACGCTAAACGAGACCTCCTCCCGCTCAGCCACCTTCTTCGGGATGCCTGGAGCCGCAGCCGCGGGGCCCCGTACTGGGTAGGCACGTCCGGCGCACGGCGGCGTCCTCCCGGCCGCACGGTTGCCTACCCGGCACGGGGCCCCGCCGCACCGCTGCTGCACCGTACGACGTCAAGACTCTGGTGTCGGGTCGTGTGGCGCGCCGCGCTTGTCAAGCGGAAGGTCATCCGAACGCGGCGCGCCGCGGCGTCGAGTGGCGCTGGCTGGAACGGGGTCATGAGCCCTTCCCTCCTCACGGCGGAGTGTGCGCTGCCCGCACTGCCACCGGGTACCCGCCGCTGCCTGCCGGGTACCCGCCGCTGCCTACCGGGTACCCGCCGCTGCCTACCGGGTACCCGCCGCTGCCTGCCGGGTACCCGCCGCTGCCTGCCGGGTGCCCGCCGCTTCCTGCCGGGTACCCGCCGCTGCCTGCCGGGTACCCGCTGCTGCCTGCCGGGTACCCGCCTCTGCCTGCCGGGTACCCGCCGCTGCCTGCCGGGTACCCGCCGCTGCCTGCCGGGTACCCGCCGCTGCCTGCCGGGTACCCGCCGCTGCCTGCCGGGTACCCGCCGCTGCCTGCCGGGTACCCGCCGCTTCCTGCCGGGTACCCGCCTCTGCCTGCCGGGTACCCGCCGCTGCCTGCCGGGTACCCGCCGCTGCCTGCCGGGTACCCGCCGCTGCCTGTCGGGTACCCGCCGCTGGGTCACGACGCCGGGTCAGGGTTCGGGTACTGCTGCGCCTCTCTGCTGGCGATCTCCACGGAGAACACAGATTAGTGTTCGCAATTTTCCATAGTTAGTTTCCAGGCAAGCATAAATTTAGTTCTGTGAACTAAAATTCCGGTAGGGTGGACCCAGCCAGGAATAGACTGCCGAAATTGTCCAAATCGATATCGATGTTGTCGAAATTTTGACTCCCGATACCATTTTGATATCGCATCGAGTGGACGACATCGATTTCTTTGAATTTGAAAATCATTTATTTTCAGTTTTTGGTTTCTCTTGCAATGAAACCTCCTCCTGGAGCAACTAACTTTGCGTTGGTGTGACTGACAGATAGTTCCCCCAACGACATATTATTTCAGAACAAAAAGTTACTGCTGATTTGGCAAACAAATAAAAAAAATTAGTCGCGAACACCAATCTCTCGTCTCCGTGTGCGGCTGGCGATCACAGTAGCAGCGCCGCGTGGGGCCGCGAGCAACGCACCACAAACGGACGAAAGTGAAGCGTGGCCACGACCGTGTTTGCGGAGAGGGAAAATTGGTGTGAGCAGCGCGGCGGCGGCGGCGGCAGCGGCGGCGGCAGCGGCGGCGGCAGCGGCGGCGGCCACTCCAGGAGCAGCAGCAGCAGCAGCGCCACCAGCGCCATCCGCCGCTGTCAGTCAGTGTCACAGTTACAACAGCGCCTTGTCACACCGCGTCACGCCGAGTCACACGTGCCAGCGGCGTGGCCCAACCACCTGTCACGGCAACAGTGCGCGCCATTAGGTCCGCCTCGCACCGATTTTGTCGACTGGAATTTCAAGTCGGGGAGCAGAGTGATTATATATATATTTCGCACGCTGCTACTGTGCGTGCGCGCGCGCGCGCGCGCGTGTGTGTGTGTGTGTGTGTGGTGTGAAGATTCCCTGTCAGGCCGTGTGTGTGTGTGCACGACTCTGAGTTGTGTGCACACCGCCTGCTGCGTGCACTTGGTCGTGTGGGTGGAGGGGAGTCGGTTGCCGGGGGGTTTCCACTCCAGTGTCGAAGGCTGGCTGCCAGAGGTGGAAAGGATACGCGGCATTGCCAACAACAAGAGGTCCTTAGAGTAATAATAGAATAAACGCGCGGCAGTATTGAAAATGTGGCCAATTCTTACGAGGGGTGTACAAGAGCAAATAGCGGCCTCTCGAAAGATTTTGTTCGAATGAGCTGAATCTTCCAGACAGAGAGGAGGGAGGATGGGGGAAAGAGGGAGAAAGAGAGAGACAGAGAAGGGTGGATCGACAGCCGGACAGAGTCATCGCGGCAAGGTGGCGGTGTCACCTCTAGCGCCCGGCCCGGCCCGGTCCGGAGACACGACCGCTGGCCGGTGCTAGGCCGACAACAGGCTCCGCGGGCTGCCGGGGGCCGGGGGCATCCGGGGGCAGCTGGGGGCAGCTGGGGGCAGCCGGGGGCAGCCGGGGGCAGCCGGGGGCAGCCGGGGGCAGCTGGGGGCAGCCGGGGGCAGCCGGGGGCAGCCGGGGGCAGCCGGGGGCAGCCGGGGGCAGCCGGGGGCAGCCGGGGGCAGGCCGGGGGCGTATTTCAACAGCAGGCATGAGAAGCGGCGAAGCCGTGGGGACTGGGGCCGCGCGGGAGCCATCACCGATATTTCAATAATCGGATCTCTTCATTAAACTTTCATATCTTTTTTTCCATCGCGTCCGGTATAGTTTTGTTCTGGAAAGAGTACTGGCTTTAACTTTACTGTTAAAAATAAGTTGTTGCTGCTTTAGCTTATCGTGTGATTTCCCCCCCCCCCATATTTTTCCTTTTGAAGTTTTTTCTGATCTTATATTAGTGGACGTTACTCGGATGTATGAACGGATCCGCAGTAACTGAGTAACCGAAACGCAAAGGCCGCGCCCTACATTGTCAGTGAATAAAAGTAAAGTAAGTAAATGTAAAATAAAACAGCTAGAAAAATTCTATACGACTTAAATTGGGTCGAAATTTCGACTAAACTTTCATCGAAACCACCACAACGTAGGTCAAAATCGTCCACATTCTATAGTTCGTATTGATGTTTCAAGTCGATTTGGTTCGACTTTTCTGAGGACAGCCACCAACAAGTCAGGAAACGCTTTCGTTTTTGTCAGGTCAGGGTGAGGGAGGGCAGAGGGCACATGTGAAACGAACCGCACCAAAGACACACTATACTACACGTGTCCAAATCGGGGGTCGGCCGTCCGTGCCGCCGATAGCGCGGTGACGACACACGTGTCAAAATCAAAGCCGGGATCAATGAATATGTGACAGCATGATCCTTATCGGCACTGGGCTGGCGGTGGCGCCGCCTCGCCGCCCGCCACTCGGCGCCGCGTACCCGCATTCCCCGAGAACAGGCGCGTCACGCCGCCGAACATTGTTCAAGACGCCCTCCGCGACGCTCGGCGTCGACTGACGAATAGAGATTTCCACCGACACTTGAAAACGGAAGCTGAAGAACAAAAAAACCTACAGACCTATGAAACTCCCGGGGGCCGGTCGGTATGGGAAACTTGAATGGCGTTTTGAGTGGATTTGGGGGCAGGTCCCCATATTTTTGGCGCGGCGCATGTGCATCACGATTTCTCATACCCGCTCATGAGTGCCCGTTCTGGCGGTGTTGTTGTTCTTCGACTTCCGCTTACGAGCCTCGCTGGAAACCTCTGGGCCAATAAGCAGCAGAAGTTCGCGCACAGGAACCGCACTAATACGCGTGTCTGTCGACTAAAACCCCCTCCCCCTCTGTGGGGCTAACTACGTACCGCCGAATACGGGCTCTGATTCATCCCCCCCACTTCCCCCTCCCTTTACAGGTCAACAACACCGCGCCTAAACCCTCCCTTCCGCCTCATTCGGAGGAAGCACCTGCAGCGTATGCCGATCATTACAGTAATGGCCATACGGAGCAGCGAGCCGACGACGAAGAGAATTAAAAACAAAAGTCGTACAAGTGACGACACCGCGGCGTTAAGAGGAGCGCGCAGGCGACAGAACGGACCCCCGCGGCAATTAGGGAATGTGGGCCGGGACAGTTTCTGTAAACAGGCGACGCGTGAGAACCGAAACTGTATATTGGGCGCCGGACACATGCGACCGGACGGAGAGAGAGAGAGAGAGAGAGAGAGAGAGAGAGAGAGAGAGAGAGAGAGAGAGAGAGAGAGAGAGAGAGAGAGAGAGAAGAGAGAGAGAGAGAGAGAGAGAGAGAGAGAGAGAGAGAGAGAGAGAGAGAGAGAGAGAGAGAGAGAGAGAGAGAGAGAGAGAGAGAGAGAGAGAGAGAGAGAGAGAGAGAGAGAGAGAGAGAGAGAGAGAGAGAGAGAGAGAGAGAGAGAGAGAGAGAGAGAGAGAGAGAGAGAGAGAGAGAAGTGATGCGACGCTGGGCGGCGCTGTGTACAGCGAGACGGTAGTTCCGGGAGAGGCCGGTGGACAACACACTCTGCCGGGCGTACTACATCTACTACATCCTTGGAGGCGAAACAAATCGGACCGATTCGGATGGGCAGATCGGGGGGCCATGATGCCATGGCTCTGTGGACCATGCATGCACCGGAGCGGACAGCCAAGGCCGGAACACCCGGGGGGGGGGGGGGGGAGGGAGAGAGAGCAGGGGGGGGGGGGGTTACTTATTTGCTCGTTCATCCCCGACCTATTTCATCAAGTGGAGCTGCTGCACCTCTCACACCAAATTGCGGTGTGTGTATGCGAGTGTATTTATTGTGATAAGCGTTATCTCCCACAACACCACGTTGGCGGCGACACAGAGTAGCTCCATGTCAACGAGCTGCTAAAGGCAGGCCTGCTGCTCTCAGGGCGCAGCCACAGGCACCTGCGAGGCACAGTAGGGTATTCCGGAGTAAAGCTTGACCGGAAACGAGAAGAAGACAGCGGATACGGAAGTCTTCGGTATGAAAAGTTACGCAGCACGAGCCGACTCAGGAATTTGGAGGCTTAGCTCTCGCTGACGATATGTCACGACAATTACGTAGGGTCAGACAGCGCCGGAAGTACCCCGCGCGGCCTGAGGATGCAATTCCATGGGCCGCGCGGGAGAAGTCTGCGCTGTCTGACCCTACTAAATGGTCGTGACATATCGTCAGCGAGAGCTAAGCCTACAAATTTTGGAGTCGGATCGTGGCTGACGGCGCGGCACGTGCTGCGTCACTGTTCATACCGTAGACTTCCGTATCCGTTGTTGTTATTCTTGTCATCTCGTTTCCGGTCAAGCTCTACTCCTGAATACCCTATTTGACGCATGTTTTGCTGGTCTTCAGGCGCCATCAATAGGTCCCTAAAAACAATGACATACTGCTCTCGATACAAAGTCATCTAGACCTGCACAATACCATATCACTGGCCGCCACTTGCGCCGCAACCGGTTTTTTAAATCGAGTTGAACAAGGCGCTCCACCGCAGCTCTCTCTCTCTCTCTCTCTCTCTCTCTCTCTCTCTCTCTCTCTCTCTCTCTCTCTCTCTCTCTCTCTCTCTCGCACTCACTCTTGCTCTCCCCCCTTCGGCCACTGGCTGACTGGACCAGAGCACTGCCACCTAATGGAAGCAAGGTATAGTGTTGCATCAGAAGCGCAGTTTTTGATGGTGACTGTACTCACTTGTGTGCGCTTGCGGCTGTGAAGTGTCAGTGCGATTCCGCCGGTATCTACCGCAGTCGCGCAAAACACGCCAAGTTTCGCACTGCAAGCGCAGCGAGTCGCCTTTCGATAAGAAATCCTCCCGTTGTACCAACACCGCAGATTATTCGGTCCAAACACTGGACAGAGTACGAAATGACCAAGATTGACCAAGTTGACAACGGAGCGATAAGTGACAAAAAGAAAAGGCGCTTTGATTGAGCAGCGCACCTCGGGGACACGATGATCCACAAAGCAGCGATGATAAAGGTACACATATAAACCTCTGAGAGTATCCTACGGCCCACGGGCCCCCAGCCCTGCTCACTGCTCACTCCACGTGGAGACCGGGGAGACCGGCCCGCGCTGAAACAATGTCTAGTTTCCGCAATATTAATGTTGTCACCAGGATTTTAGGTGCACTCAGGTCCAGACGGGGAAGGATGGGCCAGGGAGGGAAGGAGGGGGACGGGGGACGGGGGGGGGGGGAGAGGGAGAAAATAAATATTGCTATCTCGTAAGCGAAAGACTCAACGTCAGGCATATATTTGTTTCACCTGCCTAGTGCGCACGGGCGTATATGACTGTGTTTTGGGTGCGTTCGTATGCGTCGAGCTCGGCTCGCGCTCAGCTGCTGCTGACGCCGCGGCAAAAGTGTCCCGCTGACGCCTGCAGCACCCCGGAGCACTGTGAACCGCTTCTGAGGGAAAAGCTCAGTCCGTGACCAGCGGCTCCTAACCTGCTGCCGCGACAACAAACCGACGCGCTGCGCTGCCTGCGCTGCCATACTGCTCGCTAACTGACATTGGTCCCGACGTTATAGGCAGCCGCAAAGTGTGCGGCGTTAGAGTTGACAAGCACTGCTGCAGGCGTGGAGGCGCGCAAGGGAGGGCGATCCACGGGGGGCGGTTTATGGCGACCGAGCGCCGGCCTGCTCGATACCGGGTATTGATTCGTCAAGTTTCACCTGGCAGTGACTTAGCCGGACGGCCGTGTCATCCAGATTAGGTGCGCGCTGTCTTATCGCGGCGCCTTTGATAAGGAGAAAGGACTGCGGCCTCTTGCTGCCCATTTCGCGGTATGAAAATTGTCACTTGCCGCGGGACCCGGCGACATCCTGAGCGCCCACCAATGACAGCCTGGGGGGGCGGCCGCTCTCGTCGCTGATTGGCGGAGCAGATGCGCTCTGACCGGCCGATAGGGCCGATAAGCGGCCGGACAGTCAGAGACAAAGGCGGGCCGTCATTAAATGCCGCGACAAATGAATACGCGGCTCTGTCCCGGTGGGGTCGAGGGTCGACGTGTGCGGGGGGCGTTGTCCCCGCTGCCCCAGGCGGGGCCCCGCACACAGGGGCCCACCCCAACCATGCACTGCGTCGGAACGATATCGAAAACTTGACACGATCGATAACGATTTGGCATCATTTCGGCAGCCACTGCTGTGACAGGGGCGGACAGGTGGTGCGGGGACATGTTAAATGTGCACGCCAGACACCGTGGGCCCGGCGCCCACGGCCGCCAGCGGGTGCGACGCTATGCAGCGGCCAGCAGCGGCCAGCAGCGGCCAGCAGCGGCCAGCAGCGGCCAGCAGCGGCCAGCAGCGGCCAGCAGCGGCCAGCAGCGGCCAGCAGCAGCTCCCCGACGGCCTCAGCGCGTCGCTTCCAATCTGGCTGCAGCAGTTGTCGCAATAGAGGTTCCCACTGGGGTTTTAAACGGCAGTCGAAGCACAAAAACACTTGCAGATCGGAAACTCTCGAGGGCAGGTATGAGAAACTTGAATGGGGTTTTCGTTTTGAGTGATTTCGGAGGTTATTCCCCATATTTGCCGCGGTCCTTGTGCATCAGTATTTCTCATACTCGCTCTCGAGAGTTTCCGGCCTCGAAGTGTTTTCGTTCTTCAGGTTCCGCTTCTGAGCCGCTTGGGGATGTGCAGTTGGTGCATCCCCTCTGCTGTCAGGAGACGGCCGTCGTGGCGGTCAGAGAGGCGGACCTTAGCACCGGCGATAGGGCTGGGAGGGTCCCGGACAAGGTCCAGGAGCTTAAGACACAGCTGTCACTCCGGCCAGGCGCGTCCTCCGTGCGTGCCAATTTCTCATACCGCACAGCGGCACACGCCGGCAACGACAGCAACAACATCAACAACTAAGGAATGGCAAATCGACATTGATCGATATTCGTCGAGCGCACCTTGCACCGTCGGGAGATGATGTTGAAGACCGGCATGGCTGAGTGTTTTCGACAAGGCGGCGACGCACACACCTCACACTAATTCCTCATGTCACACGCACGCATCGCACTCACACACACACTCTCGCGCGCACGCACGCACGCACGCACACCCGCGCGCGCACACACACACACAGACTCTCTCTCTCACACACACACACACACACGTTTGGTTCGCGCTCGCGCCGGGAGGCGGGCGGCAACAGGCGACGCGCTCTGGCAACAGCCACGGCCTCCGAGAGACTGCCCAGCGAGCAGAGTGTGTCGCGGCACGGCGCGCCAGGCTGCGCCAGCCGGGCCGCCAGCCGCCAGCCGCCGTGCCCGGGCCCCAGGGGACGGGCCCCGCGGGACGGGCGGGCCCCGCGGGACGGGCGGGACGGGACCCAGCCGAGCCGAGCGCGGAGCCGAGTCGGGTCGAGTCAGGGTCGGCACCGAATGCCGGTACTACGGCTGCGTTCGCACTCAAACGGGCCCCCCCGAAAAAGACGTATGAGAGCGAGCAAGACAAATATATATATTGAGCTGCGCATGCACACGAAGTCCACATCGGCCCGGGGTTAAGGTCTGGAACATAGCGGCGCTATCCCATCTCCAGCATTTCAGCTCAAAACATATTTGAAGCGGACCAATTTGTCCAAATTGAGCGGGATGGGATAGTCCGTGAGGGGCATTTTTCGCGGACTGGAGGTCAGGTTGATTTCGACGGCCGCGTGGATTTCTCATAGTCCTGCCCGTTTCCGTCTGCTGCTGCTGTGTGTGTGTGTGTGTGTGTGTGTGTGTGTCACTGTGCCATGTCGTGTTTGGGTCTCATCATATCGTGCGCGGCTAAGCGCGACACAAATGTAACGCCATACGCGTCACGCTGCTGCGATTTTCGGAAAAAAAAAACAAAATATGAAAAATAACTAACAAGACTCGCCGCGCTCTGTGGTGCTGGTTGCCTCTCCAGCGCGCGCACACACACACACACACGCATACGCAAAGCTGTCATCACCAGCGTGCGTGGCCGCGGGACGTCGCCGGATCTGCCGTGTCCGCCCTTCCGGCGGCCCGAGTCCGGGTCCCGGGTCCGGGTCCCCAGGTTCCCACCGCGCCAATCGGTGTAAAATGACACAAATATGGTCGCTGCAAACAGGGCACCAGGTGCGGCCGTGGGCCTCTACCGCCTCAGGCCGGCCGGCAGGCAGGCGGACACCCGTGCGCAACTAACTGTAACGGAACAAGGAAACCCGGACGCCTCGTTCTGTGCGCAGATTTTACGGCATTTTGGACCGGTCGCCTCTGCGGGGGACACAAAGTTTTTTTCACGCTCGACACCCACTCCCGCGGGCTGTCCGAGAGCGTGCTGCTTGCTGCTTACGTCTCAGAACGGAGTACCCTGTTGGCCCCAGCAAATAACAGATGCCGAGAGGAAAGTCTGGTCACGACCGGTGGCGCAAAGGAAGTCCGATGTTTGCGAAGCGCCGTGTTTACGATGCGAAGGGCAGCCCTGAAGGCCCACGGCCAGCGTTATCGCTCCGAGCTGGAGCTGACCACGCCATGGGCCGGGCTAGGCCAGGCTCGCCGGGCTGGACCAGATAACCTCCCGGTCTTTTCCATCAAAAACGCGTGCGTGCGTGAGTGCGTCGGAGCTGCCTTTAATTGTCTCTAATCATGAACTCTTATTCAAATCCAAGAGTGTGGATCCGTGCTTTCTCTAAAGTGTGTTATCAACCCACACGATAAAACGTGGCACATTCACACTTTAGTAGGAGTATGGTGCCCAGCCGCATGCTTTTCCTAAAGTGTGGTGGATACCGCACGTTAAGAAAAGCATGGACGCATACTCTTTGGGTATGTGGTCAAAAGGGGAGGATCAATTTCAAAATATTTAGAAAGGGGGAAAAAAAACTAAACACGTGCCAGTTCAAGATAGGCATGCTCAAACCGAAGTTACGAACCCTTAAAAAAAAAAATAGTTTAAAGCATTGCCCTATACTGGGAGAGACAAAAATTTCTGCCCGGGGCCTAAATTTGTCACTTGAGTCTGAACCGTGACTGCGGGCCCTGCGGCCCTGCGGCCGCGGCATGTGTAACAACGTCTTTTTCGCAGAGGGCCTGTGCTAAGCTGGCGGGGAGGCCATTGAGAAGACTGTCTCTCCATCTAAATTGGCGTACAATGGACAGCCCAGCAGCGCTCTCATGCCCGTAGTTATTGACAAGCGGGTGACCGCAGATCGGATGGACTGGCCCACATATCAGAGCCTTTCTCTCAAAAAAACAGTTTCGTACGAAACAAGTGATTTTCCCACCAACAAAATTAGTTAAGGAAACAAATTTGGGTTCCTCGAAAAGGACACGGTTGGCATAAACACATCTATCTTAAAGACATTATATTTTTTCATGTATCAGTTAAAAAAAAAAAGTTTATATGAAACACTCATCAAACACTTTTTTCTCTCTCTAACCGAGTGATTTGAGAGGCCCTCGGAAAGGGAAGAGCAGGGTGCGCAAACACTTTTTTTTATCAGTTCAAGGACGCATTTAAATCCTTTTCGTACTCCAACCTAGTAAAATGGCCGCCCGGGGCACAATAGGCCTTTATCAGTGGCGCATTACATCACGACCACTTCGAGGCGTAAGCATGTGTGTGTGTGTGTGTGTGTGTGCGCGCGCGCGTGTGTGTGTCACATATGCACCTGTTTACCGAACACATTTCTTTTTATCAGCAGCAGCCCGCCAAGTGGGATATCAAGTTTTCTCTATGGTTACGCCTCGCGTCATTCTTCTTCCCTCTCTTAGTTTCTTCCTCGCTGACGTTTGTAAACCAAAGTCAAATATTATTCCGACAATATGACAAAACAGCAAAACTCCTGTGCCGTGAGACGAGGGCGGATGTGAGGCGCAGCCCTGCGCAGCCATCTGGATTAGGGCAGCCTTGGAGGTGTACTGTATCGGCCGTATTTTGAAGATAAGACTCGGCCACTCGGTCGAGCTGTGACTGCCAATCGAGCAGGGAACGAAACAAATCAGCGACAAAACGATGGAGCATTATTGTTTTCAGATTTGAGCCACCGGGGGGGGGGGGGGGGGGGCAAAGAAAGGACTGGTTCTTTCCAAATTCAAGACCACTTCCAGACTAGAGAACTCTAACGTGTGCATTTGCTCGGAGAGTGAACAAGTCACTATCAGCGCCGAATTCGGGCAAATCAGGGGCTATTGACGAGGCTGTTTTAAAAATTTGTATCCAAGATTTGAACTAGCTTGGCGCTAGGATCCCAGAAATGGGGTCACATAGCCATTACTGATGGCAAAATGGGGAGCATTGAGACCTGCATCGACTCTCTATTTTGAAAGAAAAATCGAAATCATGAACTGCACAATACATAGTAGTATGTGTTCCTTTTAGCCCCCTCCGTCGCGAACAAGTTGAAGCCACAGCTACTACCGACACGACAACACGATGCAGGAGCGCGCGCGCCCCACCACCGCGCCACGCCACGCCTGTGTGGTAGGCGCTACTTCCCATACGTCTGTTCTAATTAACGGCGAGGGCATGACACACTCATTTTCGCCGCGAGAGGGGGGGGGGGGGGCAGGGGAGGGGGGCAGGGGGGGGATGTGCGCGATTGGCTGCTGTCGCAAGCAGCGGCGCGACAGATGAACGTCAAGAGGGCGGTGACGTGCGTTGTGCACCCGTAATGCCGTGTGCGTGCGGATATTATTACTATGCCGAAGTTCGTACGCTGACCCGGTGGGCGGCGCGGCGGCTGTGCCGGGTTGCGCTGCTCCGCTGCCGAGTGACGTCACGGTAGGGGAGGGATAGGGCAACCCGCCGCTGGCTGAGGCTACCACTCGGGGCTGCCCCCCCCCCCCCCCCGCCCCCTCCACTCCCACGCCGCAGAAGCGCACAGAACGGCCCGGAAGGGAAGCCCCAAAGTGAGCTCAACGCGGGTCGCCAACACAACAAAGCCACTGAGAACGACCATATCGTCTGGGGTCGGTCGATGATCAGGACTGTCACTCTCGCAGTGCTTATCCAGAACCTAGCTCTCTAAATAAAAGAGTGGTGATCATCTTTGAATGGAAAATCGTCTCTTTTTCAAGAGTGTGATGGTATATTAATTTATCGACGTATAGCTAGTGTTACTCTTCTCTTGATGATGAACCATCATCAATAGGTTTAAACAATAATGATCATCATTGTATCCAACCTATCTCGCGGGCCACACACACGCACAACTCACACACACACACACACGCACATAGCGGCCTACGGTTGTCAACGCTGCGACATATTACATTGTCTTACTGCCGAGGTCACACATACACCGCCGAGTTGATGAAAAAGAAACCGGTTTGCTGCAGGTGACCTCTTGCAGAAATGAAAAGAGGAAAGAAAAAAATATTACAAAATAATAATTAAAAGCACTCCCGCGGGTAACCGCCAGTGACCCACCGACGGAGCCGGTGCACCTAGCAGACCTACCACAACAAACACATGATTGCCGGTTTCCCTCCTCAACGATAGACTTCGTTTGGGGCACCGGATTATGAAATGTCGTCCACGGCGTGGCGGTGTTCGGTGTTCGCGACCTTGAGCTCCATAGTTATTTATCCGTCCTGTTGGTACCACCGGGGAGGCGTTCCTGTCCGAACGACATATGAGAAAATTACTATTTATCACCGGATGCTTATAGAGACGACTCATCTCCATATCGGCCAATCAGAACGCTCCGCCCGAGGGGTCTAGGCAGGTCTAGGCAGGTCTACCTAGGTCTAGCACTTCCTCTGCACTTGGGGCTGGGAGCGCCTGCAAATGTGTTGAATAATATACCTCCACAGCGAAACGATGAGCGGGACAAAAGAGATTCGATGCTGGGCTTTGGAAAGAGTCGTGCCAAAAGAATGTCGGTCGGGGCCGAAAAAGGTGACTGAGAGAGAAAGAAATTTGAAAAGACAGACGGTGACAGAAGCGGAGGGGGGGGGGGCAAAGATAAGAAGGGAAACGGCAGGAGGAGAAAAGAGAGGGAAGGAGGACGTTGACAGGCAAATAAATGCGAATACATTTAATTCTAAACCGACGACCGACCGTCCGCCCCATCTCTCTCACTTGATATGATTCGAGTCGATACGGTTTCTCTCTCCCTCTCCCCCCATCCCCTCTCTCCCTCTCTCCATGGAAGTCTCTCATTAAAAAGCCGTGCGAAGTCGTTCGTTTCCAACCGGCGACTGCGTCAGGAAAAATTGATATCTCTTCGGAGGACTGGTTTTCTTTATTGTCTCTGAGTGTATGGCAGAGAGAGAGAGAGAGAGAGAGAGAGAGAGAGAGAGAGAGAGAGAGAGAGAGAGAGAGAGAGAGAGAGAGAGAGAGAGAGAGAGAGAGAGAGAGGGATGCTTACGCATTGTGTCGAGTCGGCTCGGCACAGGTACGTCGAGGCGTTATACAGGTGTATGGCCAAAATAAATGTAGGTCAGTTGGCGGGGAGCTGCCGTGTCGGCCGGTGGCGGGAGAGATAAGGGGGGGGGGGGAGGGGGTAAACGGATTAAACACACGACCGTAAAACGCGGGTCCTGAACGAGAAATCATAAACACGACGCAAACACGCTGCTGGGCGGGGCGGGTGGTCGTCCTCGGGGGTGCGGCGGGCTGCGGACAGAGCCTCCCATGAGCTGTGCAGCAGCCGCTGTTGTGCTGCTGCTATTGAGGCGCTGCCCGGCGCGGAGGAGGTCCGCTAGGCCGACGGGCCGCCCGTATGGGTGCCGCCGCTACCGCCGCTACCGCCGCTGCCGCCGCTGCCGCCGCTGCCGCCGCTGCCGCCGCTGCCGCCGCTGCCGCCGCTGCCGCCGCTGCCGCCGCTGCCGCCGCTGCCGCCGCTGCCGCCGCTGCCGCCGCTGCCGCCGCTGCCGCCGCGCCGCCGCTGCCGCCGCTGCCGCCGCTGCCGCCGCTGCCGCCGCTGCCGCCGCTGCCGCCGCCGCTGCCGCCGCTGCCGCCGCTGCCGCCGCTGCCGCCGCTGCCGCCGCTGCCGCCGCTGCCGCCGCTGCCGCCGCTGCCGCCGCTGCCGCCGCTGCCGCCGCTGCCGCCGCTGCCGCCGCTGCCGCCGCTGCCGCCGCTATAGAGCTGGACCGTGCCCGGCCGGCTGCATCCCGCGGGCGGGACGCGGAGTCTGGGGCCGTGCCGTCTGCGGCCCGCGCCCGCATAGGCAGCCTCCCCCCGCCACTCCCGCGGCCGACTGGAACAGCTGATCGCACAGCAGCCCGGCAGTACACAGAGCGTTATGTTTGAGTCCTTAGCGAACAATTAACGCGAATGGCTTTTCCACCGCCGGCCGGCCCTGCACAACGCGGTCTCATCCCCCCCCCCCCCCCGCGGACACACGGCGCATGCGCAGAGTGGCTGCGGCCTTGTTGCTGTAAAAATTGCGCGCGGACGTATAGTGTGGTGTCGCAGTCTCTGGAATTCGGCTGTAGTACTGTATAGGAGAGAGAGAGAGAGAGAGAGAGAGAGAGAGAGAGAGAGAGAGAGAGAGAGAGAGAGAGAGAGAGAGAGAGAGAGAGAGAGAGAGAGAGAGGGGGGGGGGATGTGGACACGCGGTCGTTTCCATCTCGGCCGCGCCTCGCGTGAACAAGGAGTGTATGATGGCGGTCTTGATGCGGGCTGGGGCCGCTGGCGGCTGCGGTGCTGATTGTTGTTTGGTGGGGAGCGGTCTCCAGGCTGTCGTCTGCCGGCTCACTCACCCCCCAAGCGTTAAATACGTCGGGGGCCGTCCTTGTTCCGCACCTGACGGCGCCGTCGCCCAGGCCCACTTCTCCAGCCAGACCGGCCGGCCGGGAAACCCCGTACCACCCAGCGCCGGAGCGTCGATATGACGTCATCGATTTCAAGAATCAGACGTCAGCATCGCTGCGAGCCAGTATGCTGCTGCACTCGCTGTGCTCTCTCTCTCTCTCTCTCTCTCTCTCTCTCTCTCTCTCTCTCTCTATCTCTCTCTCTCTCTCCTCACATTCGTATTAATCGCGAATCCCAAAATAACGTTTCTCTATTTTGTGGATGCTCCCGCCTTGGTCCGCCGCTACCTAGTTGCGCCCTGGTGAAACGCACTGCACTGCGCCGCTTCCTACGTCGTCTGTTTACATTCTTGCTCTGCCGAAAATAAAGCACCGCCTGTGGCATAAGTGTGTACTTTTGCGACCAGAGGCGCACTTTGCGCCATAATGACAGAGAAGGAAGCAAAAATAAAATAAAATAATAAATAACAATTTACGGTGCGAGCAGCAGTGCGAATAAAGTTGGGGGCGGCTGTAAGCACGTAAGTGGCCCGCTGGCCGCCCGGAAGATACCCGGCGTGGTTTCATCCCGTCATACCCGCTCACGGCTCACCTTGGACATTGTCTATCTCGCGTTCCCAGCAGAAACGGGCGCCGGGCTCCGCCGGGAGCTTCCCGCGGACCGCCGCTCTGTACACACCAAGTGTCAGTGTGCGTTGGGGGGTAAATATTTCCCAGGGAGGCATCAGCGTGGCGGAGTAGGTTAACGTAGTGTGGGCTTTTACCACCATTTTGAAAATGGTGTCATTAAAGTGCATTATGTACGAAAAGAAGTTGATTGTCTGCCGCCGTGTGCCATTCGTTAGCTCCTTGCAAACCGAGCAAAATTTGGAAATCGCATGCGAAAAGTTCACACCGTGCCACTGCCCTCGACGTGAATACTCGTTTAAGTTCAAAACTCGCGCCCAAGCTGAGGGCGTCCCACGAAGTAGTTTCACAAAAATATTAAACGTGATTGGAAAGTTCTGTAGGCGTCAGACGGTCAAAAATTGTTAATATGTTTAAATTGAAATGTTTTTGATCAAAATTTTCGAGTGTAAAATAGAAAACGTGATTGAAAATAAGTTCTGTATGCGTCCAAAACGGTCAAATATTGTTAAAATGTTCAAATTTTCACTGAAATGTTTTTGATCCAGATTTCCGATAGTTCAACACATACATAAAAATTTTAATTGATGTGACAAATATTTCCCTTTATTTTCCTTATTTTTTTCTGCCTTGAAATTATCCTTCTGTTGCATCTCTATCCAGCGGATTAGTGTCGTGGGACTGCTCGAGTCGTCCGAGCTGCGCCGCAGCGTTCGCTTAGAATAGAGTGATTATTGATAGCGGCCGACGAGCGCGCCGCGTATTCATTTGCGGATTAACACCGAAAACAGCTTCAGCCGCGCCGCGCTACGCCGCGGGAGTGAGGCGCGGGGCCGGCAGGGCCGCAGGGCGCAGGGGTCGCGTGCCAGGGACCTTGCAAGGCGGGCGGGGCGGGCGGGGCGGGCGGGGCGGGCGGGGCGGGCGGGTTTCAGTGCTGCTTCAGCGCGCCGTGCCAGACGCCCCTGAGAGTCTGGCAACCTGCCATGCAGCGCGCGGCTGCGGTAGCTGCGGCTGACCGGCGCGGTGGCGGTGGAGAGCAGAGGCCGCAGCAGGGGGGCGTGGGGCGGGGCGGGCGAGCGTGACCACTGACCTAGCGCGGCGCGCCGCGGAGTGGTGGGCCGGGGCTGGGCCAGGCGCGGTTACAGCCGCCGCCGGGGTGCCGGTCAACTTTGGTCACAATATAACGCGTGGCAAGAACCTCCAATCTACATACTGCTTGGCGAAATTCCAACGCCCCGCAGTGTTCGTTGGTGATTGATGGGTAACTCCAGTTCAAACTCCATTGCCATACGACAGCAGAGCGATAAACGCAAATCGGGACTTCACTGCAAGCCACGGCCGTGCAGTCTTCCACCACAACTGAAACGGACAACTGAAATTTTTGGCGCGAGATTCTGGTATTTCCTCACCCAAATTTAGGCGGGAACAGCCTTCCTCGCCCAAATTTGAGTAATAAGACTACTTCCTCGCCAAAATTGTAGTGACGCAGCACCTCACCCCAGAGTCCTCATCAATACGTATGTTTTCCCCCAAGGCGATAGGGGGATGCATCTTCGACCTTCCCTGTCGCGTTGTGGTGTCGCCTTTGCGGCAGCCGCTGTGTCCATTCTATTTTCGCCTGCTGCACGTTAGCAGTGACTGAATACTGAATCCCCAGTAGTACTGTTACGTAGGACGCATACGGAAGGTGGTCCGGCAGGCAGCGGTCCAACCCCTGCTGCGGCTGCGACATCACATACACACACACACACACACACACACACACACACACATACGTGCACCCAGACACTATTCATAACGTAGTGCAGTAGTTCTGCAGCAACATGAAGTACACGCGGAAGCCTTCGACCGTTCATTGCGCACAGTTCCGCGAACAAATGTGTGCGCGTACCACTAAGCTTTGTGCGCACACACTCCACATGTTCCAGTTTGAGGATTTTGAGGATTTAGCGTGAATGCCCGTCGCGCACTCCACGCCCCCTGATCCCACAAGGACACGAGTGCGTTACGAGCAGACACCTGTAATCCACTGCGGCGGCAGCGGCGGCAGCAGCGGCAGCAGCGGCAGCAGCGGCAGCAGCGGCAGCAGCGGCAGCAGCGGCAGCAGCGGCAGCAGCGGCAGCAGCGGCAGCAGCGGCAGCAGCGGCAGGCAGCAGCGGCAGCAGCGGCAGCAGCGGCAGCAGCGGCAGCAGCGGCAGCAGCGGCAGCAGCGGCAGCAGCGGCAGCAGCGGCAGCAGCGGCAGCAGCGGCAGCAGCGGCAGCAGCGGCAGCAGCGGCAGCAGCGGCAGCAGCGGCAGCAGCGGCAGCAGCGGCAGCAGCGGCAGCAGCGGCAGCAGCGGCAGCAGCGGCAGCAGCGGCAGCAGCGGCAGCAGCGGCAGCAGCGGCAGCAGCACCCACTCGAGGGCGTGACAAAATAAGTCTACGCAGGGAAGAGACTGCGACGGGCGATACGAGTGTTAAGGAGGCCATGGAACCCCCCCCTCTCCCCCTGCAGCACCCGGCCGACGGACGAATCAGAAGCGAATCACGAGCGAATCTCCTGCACTTTAATCCGCGCTGCGCTGCGTTGGGGCAGTATGACGTGAGAAAGTCGCGCGGTCGTTCAAAAATGACGTCACGACTCGTCACGGTGTGATCAGCCTCATGTGCAGCGCATTTTCGGGGTATTACTTACGCTGCCCGGCGCCGCGGGGGTGTCGTTTGCAGACACGACCTGCGGGGAAAGGAAAAAGAAGAGGGGGGGGGGGGGGGGGGGTAGGCGCCACTCACCACGCACCCGCTGTTTTGTCATTCAGAAAGCAGCGCTCCATAACTTTGACGACGCGACCGGCCCGCAAGGAATGAGAAGGGGAAGGGAGAGCGGTAAGGGCGGGAGGGAGGAGGGAGGGGGAGGGAACGTCCTAGGAAGGCCCAAACATGTGACGCAAAAAGCTCTCTCGAACGTGAGGCGATTCTCACTTTTGGGCGTCGGTCCTCGACGGACACCACCCTTGCGCTCTCTCTCTCTCTCTCTCTCTCTCTCTCTCTCTCTCTCTCTCTCTCTCTCTCTCTCTCTCTCTCTCTCTCTCTGCTTCCTGCTCGCCCGCCCTTCTCCCCCCCGCCCCTCTCTTCGCGACTGAATTCAATGACCTCAAACTAAAAGCGCTGGGGACATTCTTGTCAGCAACTCCTTCCACTTTCCCCCTCTCCCCTCTCGAAACAATAAACGCAAACGCCCTCCTCATTCTTAATCAGCTCGGATAATTTTCGAAAACAGTGCGCCTGCTTTAAGAACACCACACTTTTGCCGATCTGTTCACGTTAACGAGGGAAACTAAACTGGTAAACCGACTGAAAACCGCTGGTGAAACGAATATTTATTTAAAAAATGTGGATTTGGCGCTGGCCTTCCTCGTGAGCACCCCGGCTGGCGTGTCTCATGCTACCGCTTCTGCGTCGGCCCGCGCGACGAGTGGATGACCTAATTATGAACGCCCTCTCCCTTTCGCCCCCCCCCCCCCCCCCCCAAAAAAAAACAAGAAGACAATGAACCATTAAAAATGGTGTAAATGGTGCTCGTTCTTTACACATCTACTTCATTTTTATACCATTCAATTTCCTCGAATTTTATGCCAGGAAAAAAACTCTTCTTCCACGGCATTCCCCCATCTTAGTTTCGTCCACAACCGGTAGGAACGCTAGTGGGTGCGAGGTCTTAGTTCGGAAACCGGCCACCAGGGGTATGGTCACATGGTTACAAATGTAGCCGCTAGGTGTCGTCATCAACACAACCATCTTTGGCGTCGTAGTTCCGCCCACGGCCAGGAGGAACGCTAGTGTGTATTCTTAGTTCGGAAACCGAACAACAGAAGTGTCCTTAGGCACATTCGCTCGGCTGTAGTGGCTAAATATCATTATCAACACACCATCTCTGACATCTTACTTGAGTCCAACCAAATAAATGGCGCTACCAACTTCGGTGAACTGTAGAGGATTTCGGGTCCCAACAGTTGGTACCCGCTACATAACGCGCCTGCGCGTTGTGTCCTTCGTCTGTGTTGTCATGGCGGCCTTCCCTGGCCTTTCCTGTTTGGGCAGAAAAGACATGTCCTGTGCTTTGTGACCTTACACTCCATTCCCATTCCACATCGTTCCCACCTTCCTTTTAGCGTATATTTATTTAAAATAACCCACAGTCTAAAAAAGGTGATTAAAACTAAAAACAATCTAAGTTTATATCTCCCACTCAAATACATATTTTAATGGCAACGCAAGTCTCTTTAGATTTATTTTTCTCCAAATCGAACTTCCAGTCACCAAAAGTTAAATTAAAATATTCAAATTGTTTCACAAAAAAATCATTATAAATTCAATTTTTTCTTTGCCATGTTGACTTCGAACCATCATTCTTTGGGTTGGAATGCCAGTTTCTTTCTTTCGTAGCTATTTCGCATTCCGACAATCCATCGCGACAGGACCCTGTTTTATCCCTTGGCTACGTGCTCCCGTAGTAGTTGGCGCTACTGGCGCTAGTGGCGCTAGTGGAGCTAGTTTCGCCGCTAGATGGCGACACGGTATCTGTCATCTTAGTTCCATTAGCTGCCACCTCACCAGCGTCCTTCCAAGGTTTGGGACTTAGAAGAAAAATTTCTTCCCAAAAAAAGTATGACACTTTTCAGTATTTCCATTGAAATTCGATAGATGCTCAACCTCTCTCTAAATTCCACAAATTTTTTTTCAGTTTATGTTCTCCTTCGCGTTTTATAACCTATCAAAACTTTACATTACAAATTTCTTTTAAAAATGTATACATAACAAAAAAAAACCTTTATCATTTTTTTGTCATCGGATCACGACCTTTAAAATGATACCTCACACTCATTTGCAGCTGTTGTACTTTCACAGCTGAAAGTGACCGACTAAATTACACACCTACCCGGTACAATACTCGTTCATCTTACCCACATATGTGAATATGTATATGTGGTTTGGTAAAGAACGAGTAAAAAGGAAATACACACATAAAAGCGAGAGAGAAAAGTGTTACCTCACTGAGATGCGGACGTATAGGGGAGAAAGAAAATAAAAGAGTGAAGTTTTGTTTAGGAGAGACCAGAGTGAGTTGAGGATGGAAGTTCATATTTCAGTTAAAGAGGCCCGGTCCATGAAGCCGTCGGGATCCCTTGTAGAGGGGTACGTTCCCGAACAGGCCGTTGTCTCCAAAAAGCGAAGGACGCTGGCACCCGTTTGGCAACATAAAGTCGTAAAATGACCGAAAATGACCAGACACGAATCCCCCGCCGCTCCATCTGAGGCTCAAAGTCTCGGCAGCAGCACTTACCAACGCGCTTTTTGTCTTGAGGCATTCTCATTTAAATGACAGTTGCTTGGTGATGGAAACAAAAGACAGTCGGGCGTCAAACGGCCACTGTTTACTGCCGCGTTGGCCGGGGGCCGCAACCAAAGCAGATACTGTAACCCAACCGGCGGCGGAACAGAACCGGATGTGTTTCCGAACCGCGCGTTACCGATCAGTCCCGCAAGGCGGTGACTTCAACCGGATTGCACCGGAACGTAGCCGGAACCGCTCTCTCCTCAAGGCTGTGGCTGGTGGTGCCAACCGGAACACCTGTCACTCCGAAACGCCAAACGGGACTTGCACGGCCCGCACGCAAAATTTTGAGAAGCCACAAAGGAAAAGGAAGAGCAAGTTTGTTACAAGGAGCCATGGAATGAGAGAAATATGGCGTGGTCTTGACCTATCCCAATCTCCGCCGGGTACTGTACACCTGTTCGGGTTCACAGCCGGCCCCCGGCCCCTCCACCCTGCCGCACCCCCGCAGGGAGCAGAACCGGTTCGGGCGGCCGCACCGCGTTCGCTTTTCACGCAGGTCAGTCATCGGAAACGACATTCGCCAGCCTCCGCCCCGTGCCGGCGGTGCAGGTGCGGGGTGGGAAGGAAAGGGAAGTGGAGGTGCTTGGTCGTGGCGCGCGCCGTCGTTCCTGGGGGGAAAAAAAAACTGTCACTTGGACAACGACGACGCCGCGGCGTACTCCCCACACGTCTTAATCGTCGTTCTTATAAAAATTGCCAGCGTGGCCTCGCGTAAAGGAGAATAAAAGCGAGAACTGTCTCTGTCCTTGAATCCTGCGCCATGCTGCCATGCGCATCCCGGCGCAGCCCGGCGCAGCCATGCGGGCCTCCATCTCCAAGGGCTGCGGCCGTGGCTCGGTGACGGCCCCTCGCCCGCCATCTTGTCCCGCCAACTCAGTAGCCGGCTGTCCCCGGCGTGTCCCCGGGGCGCCCCGCGGCCATTATTCGGTTCCTCTGTACTCGGTTCGTTGTGAACAATGAATCGGTTCGAGCCAATGCCTTGCGCCACGCTCCCGGGCCTCTCGTGTGACCCGGTTGTTCGGAAAGTCGGAAAGGCACACGGACTCGGTTGGCACGTCACTCAGCAGCGAAGGCGCAAAGGGAACCGGTCCAGACCGGTTTCAATTCTATCCGGTCGTGGCAACCGGTTCGCCACTTTGGATGGACCGAGGGCGACCGACACGAAGCGCAGGGGGGGGGGGGGGGGGGCAGTGGCGGGGCCGAGGCGAGGTGACGGTCGGGAGAAGTGGGGACATGACCGTACCCCCGCCCCGCCTCCCAAGACTTTTGTCCGGCCTCTGGTCGCTGGGCCGCGCTAGGCTACGCTAGGCCTGGTCTGGGGCTGGCTAGGCTAGTGTCGCCTGGACGTCCAGGAGCTACCGGTCGGACCCGGCAAGAGGCAACAGGGGGAAACGAGATCAAACCCAGACCATGCGCCAGCCTTCTGTTCCAGACAAGGGAGGGACTGCGGCCACCTCATTGGCTGTCCTCCAGGCGCGGATCCAGGGGCGGCTCGAGGGGGGGGGGGGCGATGTACCGCTTTCTGCCTACTTTCAGGCGGATCGTAACGCGAATTGCCTACCTTTCGGGTGCCCTTCGGGCGCCCTAGGGGGGGGGGGGGGGCGATCGCCCCGTCGACCCCCCCCCCCTGGATCCGCGCCTGCTGTCCTCCCGCGCCCCCGATAGCCAATCACGTCTGACCCATTTGATATTCCGCGGCACTTGACACACGACCGTGATACAACATTTTCATACAACTCGAGGAGACCCGCGATGACTCACCTCTGACGCGCTGGTGGCGGCCGAGCACACCGAGCTGCTCACGGTGGAGGAGACGTTGGTCCCGGGCTGCGAGGACGCCGACGAGGGTGGGAGGCCGCCGGCGACGGACACCGCGCCCACCACGGACCGGGCGCCGCCCAGCAGCTGCGACAGCCCGGTGCCGGTGGTGCCGGCCACGGGGACGGCCGACGGCGGCAGTGCCGGGATCCCCCCGCCTTCGGAGGTGGCCGTCAACGCTGTCGGCAGCGTCCTGCTGCTGCTCTGCCTGCGGGAGGAGAACTCTCTGCCGATCACAAGAGATCACTGATCGGCCGTTTGAATCCCTCCACGTACCCGCCGTCGGGGGCCTCGGACCGCTGCCGTGGGGGCGCGGCGGGCGCGGAGGGTGCTGAGGCAGAGACGGCCCCCGCCGGCTGCAGGACGGCCTCGGCGACCTCGGGGTACCCGCCGGCCGCAACAGCCGGGAGGACGCCGGGGACGTGGTTGGCGTCGCCCGAGAGCTGCTGGCTCTGCTGGAGGCTGGCCTGGACGTACTGCCGCACCTGGATCCTGCTCCTCTCCAGCACGTGGTACTTGGTGGGGTTCTCCAGCACTGTTTGCACCTGCAGCACACACACACCAGATCCGACCTATATAAAGATGGCCTCGCAGGGAAAATGAGTGTCACGTTGGTCCTTGAACGGCAGTACGTTACGGAAGTGTATCGCCCTTATGGGACTGCCTCTGTCACCATTATTTTTTCCGAATCCAGATCCAACAGCCATCCGGTTCGCACCGACTCAGTGGGAGTGTCGGCAGGCCGTGCAGACGCATAATCATAGGCAAAGCGCACGTCGGGGCAGAGCAGCAGGGCGGGCAGCGCGAGCAGCGCCCTCTATCCGAGGGCACCGCAAAAAATACAAATAAAAATGGGCCGACACTCCGCGCTGTTCAATGTGGTTGATTTCTGTTTTTCATGTATTTAAAGGTCCATCCTGGATGCCGGTAGGTCTACCATGACCGTGTTCTAGGATGAGGACGCACAAGGTGAGAGGGTAGCGGCCGCTGCCGACAGGCGCCGACGGGGAAGTCCACGCTGCCGCTCCAAGTCGGTGCGCGCCCTCTGGCTCTAGGGAGGACCGGCCCAGCTGCGCGGTGTGTGGCTCAGGGCCCACGAGCCGGTGCCGTTTGGCAATCGAGCGGAACCGAATCCAAAAGGCTGCCCCGGCTCGGCCGCGCTGCAAGGCCCCGGCCGCCCGGCCCCTGCTCCCGGCTAGCTGGTGAGTGCTGGTGCCGACTGGTGCCGGCTGGTGCCGAGGCCGATGGGCTGCCTACCTCGCGGGCGCAGCTGCGCGGCTCGGGGCCCAGGGCACCCGCTGGGGGACCATGCGGACCCGGGTGACACCCGCGACACCTGCACTGCTGTCTGACCGCGGCCCGCACCTGGCCGAGGGACGCCGTCGGGGACCGCGTTCGCCACTTGCCTGGAAGACGGACTGCGGCACGTCCACGCCGATGTTGACGGGGACCCTCGGCGGCCCGGCCGCCGCCGCCGCCGTCTGCTGCTGCTGCAGCAGCTGCTGCTGCTGTTGCTCGCGCCGCTCTTGCTGCAGCTGCTGCTCCCGCATCAGTTGCTGCTTCATCTGGGTCCGCAGCGGCAGGGAGGAGTGCTTGAACGACGGCGGCCTGCGGACGGACGATGGCTGGGTGAGACAAGGGACTTAGCCAAATTAGAAGTGAGTTTTAGGTGCAATCAAAAAAACGTACAGCATGTCATGAAAAATTCACGGAAGATTCCGAACAACTTTTAATGCAAATTCGTCGGAATTTTCCGAATGAATTTTTAGAGTGAGCACGCGGCTGCATGGACTGCGAATTTCAGGCGTGTTCACTTGACTTTCAACGCTAGACTTGCACTTGATGCGGTCTGCTTTTATTTAAAAAAGACTCTTGTCCACGTCCTTGACCTACCCTCTCGGCGGCAGGCGGCTCAGTCGGGGGCTGGTGAGGGCCGTGGACGTCGGCGGCTCGGGCACCATGTCCACGATGCTGGGGTCCATGTCCAGGATCATCCTGAGGTCCTCGTCGATGCCGACGTGGACGCGAATGGAGCGCTGCTCGCACTGCAGCATGCGGTCAAGCCGGTCGATCATGTCCCCGAGTTCCTGCTGCTGCTGCTGTTCCTGATGCTGCTGCTGCTGCTGCTGCTGCTGCTGCTGCTGCTGCTGCGTGTGCACCAGCAGCGGCTGTGTCTGACCATCTCTGTTCGGGGTGTCGTGCTGCTGCTGCAGCTGCTGCACCAGCGACGGCTCATGCTGGCAGAATGCCGTCTGCGGCTGCGGCGGCGGCGGAGGAGGTGGTGGCGGCGGCTGCGGCAACGCCTGCAGGCTCGTTGTCATCATATTCCCCACATTTCACCGGACTTCGCCCCGTTGATGCTCCTGAAACACGCAAGGCATATTCAAGCAAACCTTCACTGTGACAGAGCCATGGCCAGCGCTCAGCTTTAGGCGATAAAGAGCTTGAAGAGAGCTATGTCAGCCACGAGCCGACTTAAATGTTTGGAGGCTTCGCTCTCGCTGACGATTTGTCACGACCATTTGGTAGGGTCACACAGCGCCGGAACTACCCCGCGCCGCCTGAGGATGCACGTCCCCGCGCCGCGCGGATGAAGTCTGCGCCGTCTGACCCTACCAAATGGTCGTGACATATCGTCAGCGTCAACGCTTTACGCACTCATCGCCCACCCAGGCTGCCCGGTGTAGTTCTCAAGTTCTCGCTTGCTCGGCTACCGGCTACACGGACTGCCCAGCCCAGACCGATTTGATCTGTATTTGTTTAGAATGAGTGGAGGAATGAAGGGAGGGAGGAGAGAGACAGAGAGAGGGGAGGGGAGGGGGTGCGAGTAGGCCCTCCGCAGGTGGGCTGCAAACTGCAGCGGATTGTGTCCGCTATAAATACCCGGAACGCGGAGGTCGGGTAGGGAGGCGCGCTCGCTGGCAGCCGTGGGGTTATTCCTGTAGCATCCTTCCCAAATCCGTCCGAAGGATGCGCTTGCTTACGGAAGCCGAGGCCCGGCACACCCGGCCCGGCCTTGGGCAAATAAACGCAAATATGAAGAGATCAGCCCTGGAATGGAGATTTTCCAATCACATAAACCTGGAAACGGAAGCTGAAGAAACAAAAACTGTTCCACGCCGGATAATGTCTCAGGAGTAGGTATGACAAACTTGGATGAAGTTTTGAGTGGATTTAATTGTGATTACGGACACGGATTACGGACAAGATTACCGTTTTTGGCGTGGCGGTGCTGACGTGCACCAATATTTCTCATACACACTCTCGAGATGTTCCGATTTGGAAGTGTTTTGTTCTTCAGCTTCGCGCTTCGAAGTCTCATTGAAGACCTGTACACTGCGCGGTATGACACCCAGAAGCGGAGTCCAGAACCAGAGACACTGACCGGCACAACAACAGGGTAAACAACGGGCAGCGGTGCTTGAGGTCGAACATTTTACCGGAACGGCGCTAAGCAGCTGTTTTATTTGTTTATTTTAACCGCGTGGCGCTGCTGGCGCTGCTGGCGCTGCCGCCCTGGCCACGAGCGCGCCCTGCCCGACTATTTTTACGTGGCGACTTTTGGCAGAAGGTGTGCCCCAAGCGTGGGATTATTTACAAGACAAAGGAAGGGTGGGGGGAGGAGTGTGTGTGCGAGGACGACAGGGCCCGCCGAAGACGTGATGAAGCGATGGCGAGAAGGAGGAGGAGGAACACGTGGGAAGGACGAGAAGGTGAATGGGAAGGGAAGAGAGAAAATACGTGAGGGTGGAGGGGGGCGGAGCGGGGCTGTTTCGCACGGTCCCTCGCAAATGTCGCGCTAATCACCATGAGTCACGTCCACTCTGGGTGGCACTGCGTCGCGGCCGCCGCCAGTTCCTTCACTTTCGCCCGGCGATACCCCGTGCTGCTCGAGTTATCTCACAGGCCGCTACCGGCCCGCCACGCACGAGCCGCCCGACCAATCACGGAGCCGTTCGAAGATCACGTGACGCAGAGATAGCCAATCAGCGTGGGTCGCTCCGGAGGGGACTTCCCCTCGCAGGACGGGAGGCGGCCGGGGGAGGAGGTGGGAGTGACACACCCGATAGTGCAGGAGCGCCTGCACGGAGCCGGGGTAGGCCAGCCCGCAACACATCTGTGCGCTGAGGAGGCGAGACCGCCTACCCCCCAGGCGCCAAGGCGGTGCGGGCCGGACATAACCCTGCGGCCGGCCCCGGCCTGGGTTGTGGTCGGCGTGGTACAGTCACAGTCGGTGTGGGGAGGGCGCGCGTGTGGTACAGTCAGTCCCGGCAGGCGGAGCAGCTGTTCTCGTAACGCGAAATCTCATCGCATTTGCGTCATGCTGTGTGAGATACTATTGTGTGTGTGTGTGTGTGTGTGTGTGTGTGTGTAGAGGGGAGGGGAGGGGGCGTGCGGATGAACCTGGACTGGAACTCACTGCGTCAATGCCCGGGGCGAAACGGCGGCAGCTGCGAGACGACTCCGTCACAGATACCCCGGCACGAACGCCTGTCACCAATGACTCCAATGGAGTCCCTGGAGGCTGCCGATGGAAACGTCAGGCACCACGGCGACGTTCCTGGAGGATGCCGACGGACACGTCAGGCACCACGGCGACGTTCTTGGAGGATGCCGACGGACACGTCAGGCGCCACGGCGACGTTCCTGGAGGATGCCGACGGACACGTCAGGCGCCACGGCGACGTCCGCGGAGGCTGCCGACGGACACGGACACGTCAGGCACCACGGCGATGTTCCTGGAGGATGCCGACTGACACGTCAGGCACCACGTCGACGCCCCTGGAGACCGCAGACGGCCACGGCAGACACCGCGATGACACGACATCAAGCACAGCACGGCAACGGCTAGCTAGCAGGACCACTCCCGGCACGACGTAGTCCGCCCGAACCGGCGACTGGCCCCGCGACAACAGACTACCAGACGACGTGACCCTCGGCGGCAGCCGGCCTGGTGCGGTGTACACAATGAACGGCGTCGCGCGCCAAGCAGCCCCCCGAAGCCGTGGGTACCCGGGCACCCAGGGCAGCACACCCAACAGGGCTGCGTCGTTCCCGGAACCCGTAAAGAAAATGGAACAGGGAAAATAAAAATGAAAATAAAAATTGCAGCGGCGAGTGTACAGGCCAGGCGATGGGGCGAGGCCCGAGACGCCCCAGCCGGTGTCTGGGCTGCTCACCAAGCGACGCTCGCGCGCCAACTGCAAGCCGACGGCGGCCGCTTCCTGGGCGCCGAGGGCTGCGTCCGGGTGTCCGCGGCCGTGCGGCGGCCGTGCGGCGGGAGCACTGTGGGAGCGACAGAGACGGAGGTGGCATCCGAGAGCGGCGGTCGCGTCTCGCCTTGGCCCTGAGCGCGGCCGGGGGTGGCCGGGGACGGCACCGTCTGACCGCGCGACAAGGGAAAGTCGATTCGACTTTTGAAATAGACGTCGCGACTGCCAAACATCCCCGTCCCGAAGCTTGGGAGCGGTGTCGGGGAGGCGCTGTCGCTTAAACCAGTGCGGGCTCGAAATGACGAACTGCCGGTATGCTTAGTTTGCATTAACGGCCTAGCCGCCCCACCTGGAGCGACACGCAGGCAGGCGTGTCACGACCTTCTAGCAGCACAAGTGAGTACTTGGTGGTTTCCCTACCCAAAATCATCGCTTCCTCCGTTTGCACGAGCCTTGATCCCCACGTTTGACGCTACACTCAGCTGTTGTGTGTTCTGGCCGTTAGGCTAGTAGGAGTTACCATAATAAGAACCCCCGAGAAGATGAGGAGCTCCGATCTTTCAAACCTGCCGAAAAAAAATATGTTTTTTTCTTTAAATGTCGCCACGCTCCACTTCGGAGAGACTCCCGGCGCGGCGCCGCTACTCCACGCCTCCAGGCCCCCCCCCCCTGCCTCCCTGCCTCCTCCTCACCACTCCTCCCCGCGCTCGGAGAAACCGACAGAACGGAGCGCAGACGGGACCTGCACTGTTTCCTTTTCGGGGGTGAGTACTGAGCAGTTGGTAATATTGTTCCAAACCAGAAAACAGTGAGGGGCACGCCCTCTCTTCTCGTTGCCTTCGGTCCCCTGTTGTTCCCTTTCACTTTTGCACGCTTCTGATGCTTGCTGCTCCGGCGCTACTCCGCGCGCTGGGGGCTCTGTCGGCCGGCTCTGCCCCGCCTCCACTCCTCGCCAGCAGATGGCGCCGCGCCTTTGGCGAAGCACGCCCTTCTGAACCGTCCCGTCCCGCTGTGGTTGCCGGGCCGGTCCCCAGGCGTCGCCCCCCCCCCCCCCCCCCCTCTCTCTCTCTCTCTCTCTCTCTCTCTCTCTCTCTCTCTCTCTCTCTCTCTCTCTCTCTTTCTGTCTCTCTCTCTCTCCTTCTGTCCGTGGGTTGGGGGTTTAGAGATCGGCTCCACAGCCCCTACCATGGCATCGCGTCTCGTTAGACGCGGGTCAGCGGGTAACTGGCAAACAGCGCGTAAGTCTTGTCCTTCGGGACGTTCTCATTCCTGCTAGGGGTACGGTATGAAAGTGATGCCACTCGGGTAGAAAGCGAACATGGTACGACAAAATAACTGCTGCTGCAACCGAGTGGAACGAAGGGTGGGTAAGGAAGGAAGGGGGGGGGGGGTGTTGGTGGTGGTGATGGTGGTGGTGGTGGTGGTGGTGGTGGTGGTGGTGGTGGTGGTGGTGGTGGTGGTTAAGCGAACTGCTGAATTGCAATGTGACCGCGGTAAGAAGTCGGTACACCCCGCAGCTCCGCAGCTCCACCCCCTAGATTGTCTCTCGTGACGCTGTGATTCCATTTGCGCTCCGTTAACGAGTTGAGCGCGCCACCCCTCTCTCATGTCATCGTCCCGCGGGGCGGTGGGGCCGGGAGGGACGGGGGGGGGGGGGGGGGGGGGAGGGTTCCGAAAGTAGCCCCCTCCCGAGCCCCCTCTACCCCCTCCACATCACGCGCTTTTGAACCTCACTCATTTTCTTTCAATCCCCTTACCCGCCGCCCTCACACGCGCACACACACACATCTCTCTCTCTCTCTCTCTCTCTCTCTCTCTCTCTCCCTCTCTCTCTCTCTCTCTCTCTCTCTCTCTCTCTCTCTCTCTCTCTCTCTCTCTCTCTCTCTCTCTCTCTCTCTCTCTCTCTCTCTCTCTCTCTCTCTCTCTCTCTCTCTCTCTCTCTCTCTCTCTCTCTCTCTCTCTCTCTCTCTCTCTCTCTCTATCTCTCTGTCCCCCTCTGTCTGTCTGTCTATCTCTCACTCGCTCGCGTCCTCAGACGAGACAGCCCGTAATCTGGACGGAAGTCAAGTTTGGAGGGGTTGTCGGCGGCAGCGCATGGAAGAGAGGAGGGAAAGGGGGGGGGGAGGGAGGGTCTGAGGCCCCACGGAGCCGCGCCTCCTTTCCTGCTCGCTCGCACCCACCGCCCACACACGGATTCAGCCGTCGAGCTCTGTCTGATCGTTCACCTGTGCTCGAGCGCCCGTGCCGTGAGTGGACGGACTCCGCCCCCCACCGAGGGCGGCGAAGGGCTCGCAAAGTTTCGCTCTTTAATCCGATAATACGGCTAGAAGCGACATGGAGGCGGCCGCGGCCAGGGGTGTAATGCGGCGCGCCGCGGCCCCTGGAGCCCTCCCTGGAGGCGGCCGCGGCCAGGGGTGTAATGCGGCGCGCCGCGGCCCCTGGAGCCCTCCCTGGAGGCTCCCGCCGTGGTGCCTTGCCGGAGGCCGCGTGCGCAGCGCCCCGCCGACGGCGCGGTGGGATGGCGCTCTGAGGAGAGTGACCGCCGATCGCTGACCGCGGCCGCCGAACACAACGGAGGAAATGCCAGCGAATCCCTGAAGGCGGGCATTCTGTGTTGACGGCGGCGGGTATTTTTACTACACCGAGGGGCACATCAGTCCTGACAAATTCGTACGGTGACTGTAACCCTTCATCCTTAATGTAACCCTTGATGACAGAATACTGGAGAAATTTGGAGGAAACTACTGAAAAAGAGAGGACAGAGCGAGGTTCGACATTTTTCTTCAGCTCCTGCTTTGGGGACAGATGCTACACTATAAGAAGCTTCAGGCAGAGGGTTTCGTGAGACATTCAGCCGTACCGGTAGAGGCGCTGATCTCGGACGACAATGTCCCAGGTTCAACACTTGCCCACGCCTTGCCCTCGCCGTGATGTTTTGCTTTAGCGCTCTGTGCCTCGCGAGAAGTGGTATCGGGAGCGATAGATGTATGGGAGCTTCTAGAGTTCGATAATTCTGTTTTCCTCTCTCTGAATCTGGTAGGTTTCAGGCAGCCGCTCTTGCAGCCGCTAGTGGAGTACAGCGGCTTCGGCCGTGCACGCAGGGACCCTAAATCTCCCAAATCTGCACCAGGGTGAACTCCCATATGATTAATGAGGTCAGACTGCGGGGTAGAGGATGACTACATTATGATGGATTCACCAAAAACCGTGGTCGGGGAGGGGGCCTCGCGCATGTGGCGCGGGCTACACTCTCAAAAGTGAATGCACGATTAAAGCATAAATTGCTTAAAGTCAAGCATATTTCATGCTTGAAACGCCAAAAATCTCACTCGCATATCATGCTTGATTGAAGCCTATAATGCTTGATTGAGGGATACCATCCCAAGAATACTATACGTCGTGCCTCAAGTATCATATGCTTGTGCTAAGCATACAGACGTAAATCAACAAAATCTCACAAGAATACAGGATTCGCATCAAAATCGCTTTGAATCAAGCATTCATTTTTGAGTGTTTAGGGCAGGATTGTTGTAATATGACGACGAATATTTTTCCAGTGTATGATGTACCGCTCTCCACTCGTCTTCGTAAAATACCCCGCCCTAATGTTCAAACGTGTGCGGCGAAAATTCTGGTGAGCTGCACCGAAGTGACGATGTGGATTTTAGTTGTCGCTGCGCGGCCGTGGCGTGAAGGCAGCAGGCGTGGGCGGGGCGGGTAGGTGTCAAAGGACTTCCGCTCTCCGCCCCCGCTGCCGCGCATCCTGAACGCTCCGGACCCCAAGGCGGTACGAGGGGTTCCCGGCACGCAAAGGGCGGAGGACCCCCTCCGGGGCTCCCTCAAGGACCCCCGCAGCGCTTCCGCTGCAGCCGCAGAGGGACGACGCGAAGAGGACTCGGGGAGCTGCACTTCAAAAATTAGAGTACGTACAGTGGCACCTAAAAGAAAACGCACACAAAAAACACGGCAGTTGAAAAGAGTCAAATACTTTGACAGTTTTAGTGTGTCACAAAAAAAGTCAAAGTTTAGGTCGGTAGCACTTCTAAAAAAACATCAATCCCTTAAAAAAAAATTTAAATCCCTATTTAAATAGGAAGCAGATGATACCAACTCTAAATGTCGTCCAGTTTCTTAAGGGTTTAGGAAGGTTTAAAATAAAGTTGAAATGAAAGCAGAACTTATCGTTTGTTGTATTATGAGGGAGAGCCGAAGATATTTGAAAGAGAAGAACATCTCCTGAGGCAAATTTGGTAACCGGATAGTTAATTTTCGGTTTCGGTAGAGGCCCTTGGCCAAGCGAGCGAAGGCGAGGCCATAGCTGAGTGCAGGCGGAGCCGAGTCGGCGGCGTTCTGGACAACAATGGGTATGCGCGACACCAACAGCGACGGCGACGGCGACGGCAGAACGCGGCCCCCCCCGTGCGGTATACTTCTGCGTGCTCGCCTCCTGCCTCTGCATGAGAGTACAAGCCGCTGATACATTATCTTTATATTATTGTTATTACTATCTTTATATTATTGTTATTACTATCTTTATATTATTGTTATTATTATCTTTATATTATTGTTATTATTATCTTTATATTATTGTTATTATTATCTTTATATTATTGTTATTATTATCTTTATATTATTGTTATTATTATAGTTGATGATAAATGTATCATCTGCTAAAAATCATCAGCCGTGATTGAAATCAGTGTACTACATCAGGGAGGGGGAGTGATGCTCCACTCGGGGTGACGGCTGACACACGGCCCAGCGTCCTGCTGCCCAAGTGACACAGCCAGAGCCACTGCCCCGGAGGCCGGGGGGTGCACGGGGGCGCTGCGAGGAGTATCGTAGTGGGAAAAGTCTACGGAGGACAAAAGGTCACCACGGGATCTGAACTCATCCCCCCCAGGTAAAAGTTGGCGCCGAGGCCGCGCAGAGCTGAACGGTGTCTGTAATTTCGGCTCTGCTTTCATCTCTGCTCACAGTTTCCCCGCACGCGCCACACCACACACCGCCCACGTCAGCCATGGCGGTTGCACTCTAACCTCCTAGCCTCCCGCGGGCCGGCGGGCCGCTGGCTGGAGCACGCCGCTGCTGCTGGCCTCGTCCTGAATGGCTTTCCGCGCCGACGTGTGCAGAGACCCCTTTAGAAGACTGCACACGTCCGGACGGCCCAGCTCCTACCCCTTCCCCCTCTCTCCCTGGGAGTCGACCCCAACCCTGCGGCGAAAACCTTTTTTTTTTTTTTTTCTACGGCATTTCGCAGGCAGGGTAAGGAGAAAAGTTGAGCAAAATCGACCCCCCACCTAAAAAAAAAAAAGTGGCTATCAGCTGGGAAGTGTTCGGGATCGTCCAGCACCATTCGATGCGGCACGGACGCTCCCGGAGGCAGTGATCTTGGTGGTGGCCCTCGGCAGGGCGGCCAATATGCTTCCCGCTTCTTGTGGTGAATAGCACTGCTGGCACCCGCACTAGCGGCGCTAGCGGTCCTGGTGAGCACGTCTCGAGTCCCGCCGCCCCGCGCTGAGTGCCTTGCCGTGCTACCCTAGCCCCGAAGCGCCAAATGCGGCCTTTCCCGTTCCGGACTGCCAGGCCGTATCGCTTCTCCCCCGCGGGGTGCAACAGGGGGCGAATGTTTAAAGAGTTCCATAAATTATAGGATCCGGTCCGGAATATCTGGAGGAGGAATCCACCGTCTGGCGATGGCCACGGAGAGCGCCTGCGGTTGCCGGGGTAGGCCAGCCCGCACGGCTCGCGTGCATGCAGAGAGCTGGGATTGCCTACCCACCAGGCGCCCTGCTCCCGCACCGAGATCGGGTTTGAGTGGTTGGCTCCGTGCACTCTTTGTTCCATTTCGAAAAATAATTGCTAAGTCCCAAAACGAGGTAGACGTTCTTTGTGTGTGAGTGTGTGTGTGTGTGTGTGGGGGGGGGGGGGGGTTAGTGATCGGTGGCATAAGCAGTGCACCCGCGGATATCAACATCTCTACTGCCAGCCGATGCTGGCTTAACGTCAGAAAGGTTAAATATTAAGAGTCCTTCTTGGCCGAGGAAGCGTGAGCGCAGTCATCCTCCAGGGGAGAAAGAAGAAATAAGGGTGATAGAGATAGAGAGGGAGAGAGAGAGAGAGGGAGAGAGAGAGAGAGAGAGAGAGAGAGAGAGAGAGAGAGAGAGAGAGAGAGAGAGAGAGAGAGAGAGAGAGAGAGAGAGAGAGAGAGAGAGAGAGAGAGAGAGAGAGAGAGAGAGAGAGAGAGAGAGAGAGAGAGAGAGAGAGAGAGAGAGAGAGAGAGAGAGAGAGAGAGAGAGAGAGAGAGAGAGAGAGAGAGAGAGACGACAGCAGACGATGTGGCCTTTTGCCGTACTGCGGATCACTAACTCTGTGACCGTTTTTGGCGCCCAACTTGGTTTGGCGATTAATTACCAAGTCGGGCTAAAGAATTAATATAACGGAACAGAAGTGTAGGGAGTGGGAAAGCAACTTTGGCCAACCTTGTTAGGCCGACGACGCGAGAGGGGAAGGAGGGAAAGGGAGGGGAGTGGGGAGGGTGGGAGATGGTGAGATCTCCAGGGGGCGCCAACGCCGCCTCGACATCTTCCACCTGTTATCCGACCGCACGGCCACCACCTTCCAAAAAGTTGGTTGCCGCTCCATCGTGCTCTCGGCGGCCTCCGCCCCCCACAACGCTCGGACACCGTCGTTTGAAAGAGCGGGAGGGACGGCGTCCGGTCGTCCGGTGCGGGAAACGCTCTGAAATTCAAAGCGAGGCGCTGGAGTGGCCGCACGGGACGTCCCAAAACTGCCTGCGGCCCTCGCTGACGTCAGCCCGCCGCTCCGTGTCTGCCTTCAAGACATTGTAAATCATTTTTAATCCTTGATTGCGGGGGGAGGGGGGGAGGGGGGGGGAGAGGCCGGAGGAGAAAGACCGCCGAGAGGCCTCGGGTCCGGTTCCTGTGGGTCCCATAGCTCCTCCGGTACTCCGGCTCCTATCTAGCTTCTCCAGCCCTCCGGCCCTCCAGCCCTCCAGCCCTCCTGTCCTCCAGCCCTCCTGCCCTCCAGCCCTCCAGCCCTCCAGCCCTCCAGCCCTCCAGCCCTCCGGCCCTCCAGCCCTCCAGCCCTCCGGCCCTCCGGCCCTCCAGCCCTCCGGCCCTCCAGCCCTCCAGCCCTCCAGCCCTCCAGCCCTCCAGCCCTCCAGCCCTCCTGCCCTCCAGCCCTCCGGCCCTCCAGCCCTCCGGCCCTCCAGCCCTTCAGCCCTCCGGCCCTCCGATCCGAGCCTCGAGCTGCTCCAGCTCCTCTGGCTTCTTCTGCACCCGTGTGCCCCGGATCGCACATATGGCCACCATCGACGTCTTAATGCGTTTTCCAAGGCGCCCTGAATAATGAAATGATGCCCGCGTCTTGTGCAGTGTGAGGCAACATCCCCGCCCTACGCTGTGAATATTTAATTGTTGACGTGCCGAGTCAAGCTCCACCAGCCAGCCCCCAGCCAGCCAACCTAGCCACAGTTCTCCTCACATTTCCTGCTTTAAATATGGTGTGTCCAGTTGCTGTACTCCACGAATATTCGGCATACCCGGTATACCACGGTGTCTGCTCTCACCTGCATTCTTGAGTAATAACCTAAAATTAACATTAAAAAATCTTACAATCTCTCACATTCCTTCGCAACTGAACATTAACCAAGAGATAACCAAACAAAATTCCGAATTTCGCAAATAGATGAATACAAATTGCACCAAATCCAATTGTGTGACAAACAGAACGCGAAAACAAAACGCGGTGAGCGTAAACGAGCCCGATGTTTATTCACAGGATATGAAATTCAAAACGCTTCGAGAATGGTTACCCGGGCCGGACGGACGCGGGAGCCCTGCTAGCCCTGCTAGCCCTGCTAGCCCTGCTAGCCCTGCTAGCCCTGCTAGACCTGCTAGCCCTGCTAGCCCTGCTAGACCTGCTAGCCCTGCTAGCCATGCTAGCCCTGCTAGACCTGCTAGCCCTGCTAGCCCTGCTAGCCCTGCTAGCCCTGCTAGCCCTGCTAGCCCTGCTAGCCCTGCTAGCTCTGCTAGCCCTGCAGGATCACAGGCGGGGCGAGTTGTTATGCGGGCCGTGATCTGCTTCCGCCCCCGCTTTTTGTTTCCCTCCTAATATTAATTCCCGCGGGCCGGCGTCCGACTTGCTCTGCAACACCAACTCCGTGGCGCGGACGCGGCCAGATTCGCAATCTTTCATGCCTCGTTCGTCTCGTCTTTATCTCCTCTGCAAAGTTTCGCACTCCGCGAGGGGAGGGAGGGGAGTGCAGCCATGAGACCGATCGTCATTCTTTCCTAACAGTGTGACACGGCGCGCCCCATGCTGCTCTGGAGGGGCGGGAGAGCGTGTCAGAGATCAGGCGGTGGATACTCGGGGAGCTCTTCTCTCTTGGTGCCTCCTCTGCACCCTCCGCGCCCACAATGTTGTGTGTGTGTGTGTGTGTGTGTGTGTGTGCGCGCGCGCGCGCGCTGGATCGTCACATTTTTAAGTGAGGAGGATTTACCGGGCTTGGGGAGGGGGAGTGGAGGAGGCCGTAAAGACGACCCAAACGCTTCACCTGTCGGAGGCACCCGCCTCGCCCTCTTCGGAAAGGCCTTTAGCCCCGCTTTTCCGTTCGGCTGGCGCCGCGCCGCCGTATGTCTTTGTGGCGCCGTGCTCATCTCTCTTCTCTTTTTCTCCACCGCGCTCCGCGGGAGCCGCCGTCCTTATCGCACGCGCGCGGTGTATTTAACCAGCCGGAACGAGCGGATACATTTGCGCATGTGATTGTGTTTTGTCCCCCCCCCCCCCGTTTTTACTCGTTCTTTGCTTCCTCTACTACGACTATGACGTAGAAGCAAAAAAAGAACGAGTATTGCGCTCGCCCTGTCAGTTAAGACCCCGATTTATCTCGAAAACTGTGTAACGGAGGGATTCGGTTTTGGGGGCGTTTTGGTTAGGCGTTGATCTAGTTTCGAAAATGACATATTAGATTTCTGAAAAACAAAAAAAAACAAACAAAAAAAACTCTTTTTTAGAGACCGCAGATCGGAGGAAGTTTGTCTTAGGACCATGCGTCGCCCGCAGTCAACAATCACTCTTCGCGTACTCTCGTATATTCTGTTTAACGTGTATGTAAGACAAGTTTTGGAAACGTGGGGAGGGGGGGGGGGGGGGTGATCGTAATCGGACCCCGTGCCCCCCTTGCGCCCTCGCATCCCCCGCGGGAGCTCCGGGTGGAGCAGGCCGGCCACTGCCGACCGCCGCCGGCCTTCCAGGCAACAGGAAGGGAGCCTGCCCCTGTCCTCGGAACGGGAACAATGTTTTTCAGGGGAGCACATTTTGATCTGAAATGCGTCGAGGACACTACTTTGATCTTGATGCGAGATCCATATTCTTGAATCTAATCGATTTCTCTCGGTTCGAGCACAAAATTTACCAAGGTGTGACAGCTCCGCTGAGAGCAAAATGACGGGACTGTGTTCTCGACGCATATGAAATCACAATTTACTTGAAATTTTGAGTGCACTGAACTCCTATCTGCCGTAATCGTACATTCCCAGGTAAAACGGATTTTTATAAAGTTGTATAAAAGTTTTATAAATGTTTATAAAGCTCTTTATAACGCTTTATAAAAGTTGTATATGTTTGTATACAGATTAGCTTTATATTGGTTTATACGAACATATATACTTCTATAAATGCCTCTATACAATTGTATAAACGCCTGTATGTAATTGTATACAGGTGGCTGTATACGGTCTTATAAAGGCCTGTATATAGTTCTGTATGGTCTTATACAGTTGTATACATCTGTATAACGATGTATATAAGATTAATACATTGTATACAAGTCTATATATGATTTTATACAACAACCTTTATATATTTCTATAAAGGCTCTTATAAATATTTATACAGTTTATATACAATAATATAAACGTGTATATGCCTGTCCTTATAAAAATATATAAAATTTGTATAAAGGCTTGTATAAAGTTTTATAAATATTTTATACAGTTTTATAAAGATCCGTTTTACCTGGGTTATTTTTTTCGAAAAATAAAAATATTAAGATGAACGCGAAACCTTTTGTCTTCTGCGTGTGCTTAGAAAAGGCAGAGCTGGATGAGCCCTCTGAGGGAGGACTTTTCGGAGAGTGAGAGTACTCATGTCCTGATCTCGGAATGGGACTTGTCAGACCAGTTGTCTCTTGTTTGTAATGGTTCTTCTGCTCCTGGCAGGCTTCTGCAGACTCTCTGCTGGTACGCCGGTACCCAGCGGAGGCGGCCTCTGTTATCAGCGTCTGCCGCTGTTTGGTAAAGCTGCCTGATAAGGGCACGTAGAGTATAGTGACAATAAAATGACAAATCATGTCCCGGCGATTATGTCATTTTGCATACAACTGCGCTTGGGAATTTTTTTTCAAAATTAAAATGGCGAGTGTGTCTGAGGAAGAGGACTCCGGGAGGGTTCAATGTAAATCACCCCCACACCACTCGTTCCGCGGATACACACAGCGCTGCAAGAAAACATGTTTGGAATTTTTGTTTTTGTTTTGGAGGGCATTTTTTAAATACTTTATTTCTTTACGGTCATGCCCTGTTCCGTAAAGTGTGTGAACCGATGCACTTAAAACGCAGAAATTTTTTCATGCATTTTAAAAATGCACACATTCAATTCACACACTTTCATTAAGACTTTTTTTCAAGACACTTGAAAAAGAGCGTCATAATCTGAATCTAACTTGGGTCCTAAAATTTAAGGTGCCTGAATTACTTTTGTGTGTTTTACTGTGCACGAACATCATTGCATGGTTTTCACACACTTTGTTTAGGTTGTCAGTGACGTGGGTGGGTCAGGGGTTCGGTCCCTCCTTACATAATTGAGCCTGTCTGCGGGAAGGCACGGCCAGGCTCGGCTGGTCTCGGCACACGGCAGCGTGTCTCACCCTGACCTGTCGTGTTGTCCAGGGGCTCCGCCGGGCTCTGGCCGGGCCCCGCGGTGTCCTGGGGGGGGCCCGGGGCCCCGGGGGCTCTGGCCGGGCCCCGCGGTGTCCTGGGAGGGGGCCCGGGGCCCCGGGGGCTCTGGCCGGGCCCCGCGGTGTCCTGGGAGGGGGCCCGGGGACCCGGGGGCTCTGGCCGGGCCCCGCGGTGTCCTGGGAGGGGGCCCGGGGCCCCGGGGGCTCTGGCCGGGCCCCGCGGTGTCCTGGGAGGGGGCCCGGGGCCCCGGGGGCTCTGGCCGGGCCCCGCGGTGTCCTGGGAGGGGGCCCGGGGCCCCGGGGGCTCTGGCCGGGACCAGCGGTGTCCTGGGAGGGGGCCCGGGGCCCCGGGGGCTCTGGCCGGGACCAGCGGTGTCCTGGGAGGGGGCCCGGGGACCCGGGGGCTCTGGCCGGGACCAGCGGGGGCTCTGGCCGGGGCCGCGGCCACGCTTTAGTCGCTGTCGGGACGCTGGGCGGCGCGCACTCCACGGACGGTACGGGGTGGGTGGCGGTTCGGCGGGACACGACCCTCGGCTCGGCGTCGTAGTGGGGCTCGTAGCCCTCGGCAGCGGCGGCGCCGCGTGGCGCAGCCCGGGCACGGCACGGCACGGCACGGCACGCCACGGCACGACACGACACGGCAGCCTCTAGCACGGGCGATCCCGGCGATGTCGTCGTCTGCTAACAGTGACACGCCGTTCTCCAAGTGGACTCGGTGAACCCGCTAAAAGCAAGAGAGAGTACGATACATCTTTTAAAAATCCGAGTTTTTAATTTCCGAGCGGATAGTGCCAAATGTTGGGATGGCGGTGGACGTCGGGAACGTAATCCGGAGAGGGTCGCGCCCCCGGGGTTGATGTGGACGTGACCCCACAGTCAGCTGGCCGTGTGCCCCCCAACTTGTTCCTCTGAGGATGTGCTGAGCAGCCCGGCGGCCGTGCCGCGGTGCTCGTGGACCCCAGCGGCAGCGGCAGCAGCAGCGGCAGCAGCAGCGGTAGCAGCAGCGGCAGCAGCAGCGGCTATCAGCGAGCAAGGTGAGCAGACGAACCCAACACGCACACAGGCGCACCCGCATATCGTGCGTGCGGAGAAGAAATGCTTTAAAAAAAATGGCGTAACCACAAAAAAGTAAAGAAAGAAAAACGAATCACCGTCTTCGACCATGAAGCACATCGGGGTCATACTCATTTCTCACAGGCGCGGATCCAGGGGGGGGGGGGGGGGGCGACGGGGCGATCGCACCCCCTTAGGGCGCCTGAAGGGCGCCTGAATGGTAGGCAATTCGCGTTACAATCCGCCTGAAAGTAGGCAGCAAGCGGTACAGCGCCCCTCCGCCCCTAGAGCCGGCCCTGGATCCGCCACTGATTTCTCATTTCACAGCTGAGCCAAGTGGAGGGCTGCATTTCCTTATAGCTATAAAATTGTGACCTACGACCGCGGGTCTGAGGCTTATACTGTGGGTCCAAAGAATAACGCGGCCACAAAATCTCAATGGTTGCTTTAAAAAAATATATATATATATAGGCCTATTTACTTTCTTTTTGCTTCCTTCAATATTCCAAGAGAGACGACGACACACCCTTCCCTGAGGATTTCAGAGTTTGTTTACAGAGAGGGAGGAAAAGCTAATAAAGCTTTTTTCTCCAGTGAATAAATGAATGAATGGCATAAGGGACAGTGGGAAGCGTGGGAACGCTGCTCTCTTTCGGCCGTCGCCCCTGCGTCTTCTGCTTTCTCTCACTTTACCCACTCCACTCTCTCTTTCTCTCCCTCTTACTTTCAGTCTCAATTCCTTCCTCCTTTACACGATGGGCGTGTACGCCTTTCTTCGTCGAGGTCTCTGAAACTCAAAAATTAAATTACGACTACCGTTCCTGGTCGTTGCTGCTCGACTCGAAACGACGCCAAATGGGCGAGAACATTTAAAATGACGTATTCAGCACAAGGAACCAAGAGAGGTAGATTTTTTTTTCGTTGGACGCTTCGAAGCGTACTGGGAGTGCAATGTCTTCGATCCTTTGAATACCTATTCCCTCCCTCTCCCTCCAACCTGCCCCACGCCGCCTTGCTGCCCCCTTTTCCTCAGTCTCAAGGAGTGACTGAGCACCTGGTCAGCCAACACCCTTTCCTGGCCTGCGCCCCTCTGCAACTATGCCAGGTAACTTTTCATTGCTGACAAATCCGACCCCCCCCCCGCTCCCCCCGATTTTTGGGATTTTTCTATTTTGAGGCAGGGGGAAAACTTTTCACTTGCGATCGTTCATTGAAGCAGTGTGTGCACACATTGATTTTGATTTCAAAACTTTTTCCGCTACTTATTGCAAATGACATTAAAGTCTTATAAGCCTATCTAGGGTGTTAAGGGCAGGCGCTCCTCTCATTATCAGGGTTAGGAGGAAACCCCCGTTTCATTAGAGCCAAGCAAGCACCCCTCAATTTTTTTCACCGCAGAGTAGAAAAATAATTTACAATCTGCAGCAGAAAAAACTCATGAGCAGTAATATTATTAAATTTTTTAAAAGTCTTTGTATCATCATAAGGAGCGCGCATTTGTCAAAATTTTGTGCCGAGACTGACGCTATCGGAATTTTAGAAGGGCAGAGGCCAAGGCAGCAGCGCAACCGAAACGAGGGAGGTTTTGGATTCCGAAAATCTCGTTATATTGTGCGCCAGGCCGTGTGAGTGTGCGTGCGTGCGTGTGTGTTTGTGTGCGGTTACAGTGTCACGTGGTAGGGTACAGCAACAGGGTGTATACGCCGCTGGGGACAGGCAACACCTGGGGACCGAAGGTGGCAAGGTTCCCCGCCGCATCAGCCTTTATTTATTTTTATTTTTTTGAATTTATATATATATTATTATTATTATTTTTTCTCCCACTCCCTCTCACCCTCCCTCCACTCTCCCTGGCCGCGCGCCGTTCCCCCCGCCAGAGTGCAGCACTGGCTCTGGCTCCGCACGTACACGACCTGCCCGATGCCGAACGCGTGCGGCTGCGCGGGGGGACCTGTTTTAGTGCCGCAAAGCAACATTGTCACTTTTAGTGCCGGCACTGGTGTCAGAATTTAGATCAGTAATATGAGATCAATGGCTTTACTGATACAAATTTGCGCACCTTTACTGATGGTATGATTACTGATGGTATGAATACTGATGGTATAATTACTTATGGTATGATTACTGATGGTATGATTACTGATGGTATGATTACTGATGGTATAATTACTGATAGCATAATTACTGATGGTATTATTATTGATGGTATGATTACAGATGGTATCATGTATACCTGACAACCTCATAAAGACGTGTCAAGCATCATTTCGGGAGGTCAAAATCGAGTTCCATCCTAATCCGAAGTCGGTTTTGCGATATCAACTCCCGTTCTCGAGATGCCAGAAAAAAGTTTTCGGATTTTGATGAAATTAAAATGGCCCTGGTGAATTGATGTGTTGATGTCACATATAAAGTTTCAAGCAAAAACTATGAAAACTTTCTGTTTTACAGCCCTCCGAAATTTGTGAGATCAGGTGCTGCTAGCAGTAGTGATACGATCAACGAAGTTACCATCAGGAGACCAGCCTAAGATCAGAGATCAGGAATTACGACCTAACCATCATTAACCAAGCCATCAGTAGATCAATAGTATGATCAGTAGATCAATAGTATGATCAGTAGATCAGTACTGAGATCTGTAGATCAGTACTGAGATCAGTAGATCAGCATTCAGATCAGTAAAATCTGATCTGATTTACACCAGTGGGCGTTGGCTGCGAGCAGACTTTCAAGTGCAGCGACAACAATGACTTCGGCAAGTCTATGAATTATTTACATTTGAGTGTGTCCTACACCGACTTATGTTTTCGCGGCCTGCATATGACTGCGAACTTTGGTCCTCGCTCTGTGCACAGCGCGCTGCCCCCCGGCCCGGGCTGCTGCCGTGCGAACGGAACCCGCGATTAATATATTGTTAGCACAACGTCTGGTATTGGGTATCACGATTCGTGTGTGTGTGTGTGTGTGTGTGTGTGTGTACACTGATAATCGTAGAGGAGCGCATGCGGGCACCAGCGGGTGCCAGTAACGCTATGCGTACCCACGCGGCGCCGTGTGTTTGAGCAGAGCTGTGTGCCGGCAGCGAGGGCCGCAGGATCTGTTTTCAAACCACGTAACACACATCGATGGGGGAGGAGCGCCAGAATACTACTGTACTTCGACAAGATCAAAAACAAGCACCCCGGAAGGCGTTTGCGGACGATACGTTACAAGCCACTCAGAGATGACAGAGATGATGCATTGCCCACTTTCTGAGTGATATAAGTCTTATAGACTGTTTTGAAAACTGAACGCTTGACATTCAAGACCTAACTCGGCGACAGGTTCTTTCTTAAACAAGCTGGCCCGTCCCTTCCGTCAACCTCGGTGCCAGTGCCGCTGCGCTCCACCGGCACCTCGGTTTGACAGGGGGACTTGGCCAGCTTGGCCTGCTGGCGGCGTTTGCGGGGGCCGTCGGCCCCCGCCTCAAGTCTCCCTAGAAGTGCCCGATAGCAGATGTATTTGTTCCGATTAAAATCGTTAATCTGAGCCCGTCCCTGTGCGTGCCGCGATGGTAATGGTGTGTGCGCGGCGGCCAACCCTAACCTCAAAAAACAAAAACAGACATATATAAAAAATGCGATACAAATCGAAAATTGTTGCCACCGCACGTGATTCTACGTTAAATAAGTAGTTGATCCTCAAAATTTGAAGTTTTTTTTTATGAACGATAAGTCGGCGTACATACGTCCGAACGAACGAACATCCGGCATAAGACTATAAGCCCGGCTCCTGCCGTTTCTAAAGAAACGTGTCGGGACGGGCTGAAAAAAATGCAATCACATGACCTTTTCTCATGGCATAAGCGGGAGACGTGTTTCCCAGCAGAAAATGTCATTGTGGCGTCTAGGGTAGTCAAAGGCCGAGTTTACAAAACAGCCCCTGTGTGATAATAAACGGCGCCTATTATCACACAGCCTCTTTGTCCTTTATTAGTCAACATTGGCTGGCGGTCATGACGCTTTAATCCTCAGTGAGCCGTGGTATCAGCGGCGCCGAGCCAGTGTGGGCCCTTTGTACGGAGAGCGGACAGAGAGAGGGGCCACCGGGGTAAAGAGACTGAAATTTCGTCGACAAGCACTAAATTTCATCCTAAGAACTAAAATTTAGTCTGGGAAACTATTTTTTTGTTGCAGCAACGAAAAGTTAGTCGCACCAACAAACAGGTACTTTGGCGGAGCTTACATTTCAGCAACAATCCTTTTCGTTGGAACAACTGACTTTTCGTTGAAGCAACAGACTTTTCGTTGGTTCAACTAACAAATAAGTTCTCCCTACCAAAACGACTGCTTTTCTGGAAACCAACAGAAAAATTAGTTGCGATGCGACCAATAATCATTTTTCTCCGAGCAGAGTCACAACCGTCGGAGAACGTCACAAAGTGAGCCGGCCGAGCCGCTGAGGCCAGGGCCCGCGTGCCCCGCGTCACTCCCACTTCGACGAAGACATTTTCTCTCCCGGCTGCTGGGAGCAGACAGCGCGCGCAGCGGCCGAAACTCCGACAGATTAGCCGCAGCAACAGCACATAAGAACCATTTTCGTCTGGCTGTGCGCGCGGGCTCCATGAGAGGCCCACGACCCTGGCCTTGGCAATCCCAGATAGTGATTTGAGGGGGCGTGGGGGCGGGGAGCCGGGTGGCGTGGACTCGAATCTCGTTCAGAAATAGCAGTGAGGGGGCGGCGGGGGCCCTGCAGCACGCACCCCTTGCTGGCCTCTGCTGGCCCTGCGAAAGGAGGCAAGCCTCCTCTTACTGTGTGTGTTGCCGCACCCCTTGGTGATTACCGAGATGCTCAAGGGACAAGATGAGCGAGCAAGACGGAGCGAGAGAGCGAGAGGGGGGAGGGAAGAAATACGAGGGAGTTGATACTGTCTTGTCCTAGGCCCATTCACCGGCTGCCGCCCGGCCTCCTTCCTTCCGTAAAAGCCCCTAAGCTCCCGTGGGTAGACTGCCCGCTCCGCACGAAGGAGTTTGACGCTGCCTACCCAACAACATTCAGAGGCATTTCGTCTCTGAATTGAGACTGTCTTAAGACGCGCGAACACACACACACACACACACACACACACACACACACACACACACACACACACACACGCACACCTGGTTTAGAGCTGACAAAAGGGAGTACGCTGGAATCCCTTATTAACGCGCGTCACAATGCAGTAATACCCGCGCTACACGTGTAGTGACGTCAGCTACGGCGCTCCCGGACGGAAAGCGTCGGGCGCGACGGGGCCGGGCGCCGAGTCAGCAGAGGGAGCCAGCGGAGACTTTGGGACAATTATTTCCTGTAATTGACTGGGAGACACCCTTCCAAGCCAACAGCGGCCACGCCCCCAAACGCGAACACACACAGACACACACAGACACACACACACACACACACACACAAGAGTTAAGACGTAAGGGGCGCTCGAGTAAAAACGGTAGGTGTAGCCTCCTCCTCCCCCCTCCACTCTCTCTATCTCACTGTCTTACAGAACTATTCACGTGGATAAGCGCAAGCGTTCCGAATGCTTTTAAAGTTCGGAAGGCAGCTCACGCGCACACACACACACGAAATGCTTTCTGGGTCAAGAAGCGTCTGCTAGAGACGCGCCCCGGTCCATGACGTCTATTAGCCGGACGGTACGGCAACCACGAACTGCAGCCAGTGGCGTGGCGTGGCGTGGCAGCGGGACCGGGAGGCATGGCAAGACCGATTTGGATTTAGCTCGCGTCCGCACCCAGACGAGAGCGATTTGGGCCGGTCCGTGTGTGTGTGTGTGTGCTAGCGCGCGTGTGTGTGATTAATGGGCCTAGTGAGACGCGCTGTTGCTCGTAAGGGATGCACGCCCTTATACTATCGTCGTTTCCACTTCTTTTTTCACTGTCTGAAAAGTAATAATGAGATAATTTATTTGGAATAAGAAATAAATCGAGATGAGGGATGTAAAGCGAAACTATACTTTTTGTTCCCATATATTTCGGCCGTTGATTTTTTCCGTATCTTTTTGCCTGTCTGTGTGTCTGTCTGTCTGTCTCTGTCTCTCTCTTTCTTTCTCTCTCTCTCTCTTTCTCTCTCTCTCTCTCTCTCTCTCTCTCTCTCTCTCTCTCTCTCTCTCTCTCTCTCTCTCTCTCTCTCTCTCTCTCTCTCTCTCTCTCTCTCTCTCTCTATCGTGATCTACCCCTCTTTCTATTCATTCAGCTCCCTTCCCCCGTATATTAACTATTCCATCGGGGGTCTGGACCCTCGGGGACAAGGGGCTGACCACAAAGGAGGAAGAAGAAGGGGGGGGGGGGGGACTGAGACTGACCCTCGTTCCTCTTATTTTTCCTAGAAAACCGGCGGTGGAACATAACAAAAGCACGTACAGCGTTCACCCCCTTCCCCGTCTCTTCTCTATCTCTCTCTTGTCCTAGCGTTCTCCCTCCCTCTCGCGGCGGAATCCACACGATGCTCCAATAAATGTACGCACAACTTTCCCCCCACCGTGTGGCTGCGTGCGTTTGTGTGGTTGAAGGGCCGGCTTCCCGGGCCACCGAGCCCAGCCTACCCAGACGAAACTGCTATGCCGCCTGCTTGGCGGCTGGTTTGCTCGCTTCCGGCCAGAGCAGCCAGCGAATCTCAAAGTGTACAGCAATATCCCCGCAAACATCGGCCGGAACCATATCGGCTTAAGACGCGTACCACCGGCAGGGCTGGCGGAGAGTGAGTGTGCGCCTAGGCGGGAGTTGGCGACGTGCGTTAATATAGGTGGTCCACAAGGAGCCCCTCATACACCATTCAAAACTAGTGTGCACTCAGAGGGATATTTGAGTTTTCGTCAGTGACGGGAGATATTGTTGCCCACCATGAACTGGTGAATGTGGTGTCGGGGGACGAAGAAGACTGAGAGAAATGATTCGGCGTACGGACCGAATGTTTGGTTATCAGGCCTGAAGTGGGAACAAATCAAACACTTCTGACGTAGGGACGAAAACTTCAGACGGCGTCACTAACGCTTTAGTGACGTCGTCCGAAGTTTTCGTCCGTGCGTTTTAAGTTTTCGTCCCTACGTCAGAAGTGTTTGATTTGTTCCCACTTCAGGCCTGATAACCAAACATTTGGTCCGTACGCCGAATCATTTCTCTCAGTGTGATAATAGCAGACTTATGCCCGCCCGCCCGTCCATCCCCTCCTCGGCTCAGTGAATTCCTCCTAAGTTGGAGAGGGTGGCTGTTGAAAGCTCGCTGGACTCTGACCAGAAACTTGCCTCTTTTGGGACACGGCCGTGGCTGAGCCTGCCTAGGATGACTTGATGTCACTTTACAAGCACGCTAAGTTCACGCCAAATTTTTATACCGCCGCAAAGGGGGGGGGGGGGGGAGGCGGCAAACAACCCTCCAAGGCTTGTAGACAAGCAGTGTTTGGCGACAAGAAGCCATCCCCAGCGGACCATAAAAGGCGCCCGCCTGCTCTTCAATTTGCTTGCCACCCTCCGCTATCATTCCCAATATCGCTTCTGTTTTATTTTTCTACGGGAGAACTCGAGCCTTTTTTTTTTAAAAAAAAGAGATGGATGCACCATCGTTGCAAATACCTTTTTTACTCGTTCTTTACCAAACCACATATACATATTCACATATGTGGGTAAGATGAACGAGTATTGTACCGGGTAGGTGTGTAATTTAGTCGGTCACTTTCAGCTGTGAAAGTACAACAGCTGCAAATGAGTGTGAGGTATCATTTTAAAGGTCGTGATCCGATGACAAAAAAATGATAAAGGTTTTTTTTTTGTTATGTATACATTTTTAAAAGAAATTTGTAATGTAAAGTTTTGATAGGTTATAAAACGCGAAGGGAGAACATAAACTGAAAAAAAATTTGTGGAATTTAGAGAGAGGTTGAGCATCTATCGAATTTCAATGGAAATACTGAAAAGTGTCATACTTTTTTTGGGAAGAAATTTTTCTTCTAAGTCCCAAACCTTGGAAGGACGCTGGTGAGGTGGCAGCTAATGGAACTAAGATGACAGATACCGTGTCGCCATCTAGCGGCGAAACTAGCTCCACTAGCGCCACTAGCGCCAGTAGCGCCAACTACTACGGGAGCACGTAGCCAAGGGATAAAACAGGGTCCTGTCGCGATGGATTGTCGGAATGCGAAATAGCTACGAAAGAAAGAAACTGGCATTCCAACCCAAAGAATGATGGTTCGAAGTCAACATGGCAAAGAAAAAATTGAATTTATAATGATTTTTTTGTGAAACAATTTGAATATTTTAATTTAACTTTTGGTGACTGGAAGTTCGATTTGGAGAAAAATAAATCTAAAGAGACTTGCGTTGCCATTAAAATATGTATTTGAGTGGGAGATATAAACTTAGATTGTTTTTAGTTTTAATCACCTTTTTTAGACTGTGGGTTATTTTAAATAAATATACGCTAAAAGGAAGGTGGGAACGATGTGGAATGGGAATGGAGTGTAAGGTCACAAAGCACAGGACATGTCTTTTCTGCCCAAACAGGAAAGGCCAGGGAAGGCCGCCATGACAACACAGACGAAGGACACAACGCGCAGGCGCGTTATGTAGCGGGTACCAACTGTTGGGACCCGAAATCCTCTACAGTTCACCGAAGTTGGTAGCGCCATTTATTTGGTTGGACTCAAGTAAGATGTCAGAGATGGTGTGTTGATAATGATATTTAGCCACTACAGCCGAGCGAATGTGCCTAAGGACACTTCTGTTGTTCGGTTTCCGAACTAAGAATACACACTAGCGTTCCTCCTGGCCGTGGGCGGAACTACGACGCCAAAGATGGTTGTGTTGATGACGACACCTAGCGGCTACATTTGTAACCATGTGACCATACCCCTGGTGGCCGGTTTCCGAACTAAGACCTCGCACCCACTAGCGTTCCTACCGGTTGTGGACGAAACTAAGATGGGGGAATGCCGTGGAAGAAGAGTTTTTTTCCTGGCATAAAATTCGAGGAAATTGAATGGTATAAAAATGAAGTAGATGTGTAAAGAACGAGCACCATTTACACCATTTTTAATGGTTCATTGTCTTCTTGTCTTTCTTCCTTTTATTGAGCCATTGCAAAAAAGTTAATAACCTCCCGATCGCTTATGAAAGCCGGCTGAAAGCGAGTGCGGCGGCGTTTGATCCACCCGGAAGCAGTAGCAGGGGGAAGAAGGTCGGGAGGAGGGGAAGGAGGAGGAGAGGGAGGGAGGGATCCTTTCTGCCGGTACAGAGGACATTCACAGTGTCCAGCCGAGCTGTACGTTTAGTGAGGGCTAGCCTTCCTGCGTGGCGAGCCCCGGCAGCATTACCGCCCTGAAAGGGGATGAGGCGATCCCGTGTACCAATACTGCACAGCCATGATTTTCGTTCGGCTTTCATTTCTAGCCGAGCCAGCTAGTACTCCACAGATTGAAATCCCAGAGCTGGCATACCTACCTGATTTTACTGGACGCTTAGCTGGTGTTCCTCGAATTCAGGCTGGTTTACCCAGCTTACCCATGATAGCTGCTCAACGAGAATCACCCAGCGGCCCCCCTGTAGCCTCTCCTGACTTTGAGCTCTTAACACCTTGGAGGGGATAAAATAAAGTCAAAAGGAATCTGAAGCGTGCCGGGCGCCAAAGAGCCCGGTAATGATGCGGGAGTGTGGCCAGGCGGTACCCCAGCGGGCGCAGCGGCCCACAGCGACGGGCCCAGCGGGTAGCGTGGCGGAGCGTGGCGGAGCGTGGTAAGGAGAGGGCGTTTTCTTTGCGTAAACGTTCACGTATAATGCCGGCAGCGCCGCTCCCCTGGGAACAGGTCCCATATGGGGACACAGGAGTTCCCGAGGGAATTCATCATTTCTATCTCGTATAGCTCTCCGCAACCGCTCCCCGACCCTCACAAAATGTCACGGGACGCGAAAGTGGTGGGCTCTGTCTTCTTCCTGCAGAAAGATACGTATGAAATGGGAAGCAGCGGGCAGGGGCCAGTGTTGAACCCGGGGCATGTTCGGCCGCGCTGCCGGGGGCTCCAGCCGGTGTCTGCTGGGGCCGCCCACGGCACCAGCTGGGCACCACCAGACCCCCCGCGGCGTGGCGCCCGCGGCCCACGTCTGCCAGCTGCTGTCTCCAGTTGATCAACTGTATCGAGTAGGATCCCTCCCCCTTCCTTCCGCCTCGGGACCCCCCGCAAACAAAAACCGGAAACCAGAACGGCAGCAGCCAGGCAGCCAGCCAGACAGCCAGGCAGCAAGCCAGCTAGCTAGGCAGCTAGACAGACAGACATGCAGCCAGACCAGGCCAGGGGACCAGCGACAGACCGAAGCAAGAAGGCGGAACCCTGCGATTAGATTGCAGGCAGTTTGACGAACTGCTGCGGTGCACAGAGCACTAATTGTGGAGAATTGGAACGGTAAACGCCGGACTCTGTCCCGCGCAGTACGTGTTTTATACGGAAATAAGTGTAGAACGAAAACACTTCCTCACGCGGTATGAGCGAGTGTTTTTTTCTCGAAAATGCATATTCAAATTCTCGTTTGGAAATCTCCACTGTTAACGCGTAACTTACGAAAACGTAAAAAGTCAGTTATATGCTTCTGTATAGACTAGTGGCAAAATTGTGTCTCCAGACGGACAATATTGTTTTACCAACTACGGACGCAAAATTCCATTTGTCCATGGTTGGTAACAATTTTGTCGGTCTGGAATTTCGTCACTGCGGCCCCTGGACCAGAGGGTGTTGACTTAGTGCTGTGGTTTCGAACGGCCAGAGAAGGTCGGGTTGCCTAATTTTAGGGGCGCCCCCCGAGAGCAGGCAAGCAATTTTTGTCGGAAAAATAAAATGAAACGAGCAGGAATCGAACCCGTGTCGCCCGACCTATCCGTGAACCGTGAGACGAGTGGCGACGCCGCAGCCGCTTGCGCTGCGGCGAGTGGTGTGAACTGTCGAGACCTGGAGCTGCCTAGTGGTCAGTAGGACGGAGAAGACTCGCAGCAGCGTGTTTGACGTGCAGACGTTGGCAACACTACTCTCGGGGGGCGCTCTCTGTGTCTCTCGCACACACGACAGAGGCGCGCCATTTGAGTGTACCTCCACTGCCCTGGACGCACAGGCTCGTCCACGGCCACGAACAAACCTTGGACTTTCTCAGTGAAGACTCGGGGCTCGGGACACAGTGGCTGTCCATACGGCCTCATGGCAGCGCCTGCATGCCATAGGCCTCGCGACAACAACGCCAAGAAATTGGTGTACTGATTGCTGGAGACCAAGTTTTCGGCCGGAAGGCCGTGGCGCCATCTTCAGTTGGCCTCTGCCCCCCCCCTCCCCGCCCCGCCGAACGTTTCTGATGACGAGACGCGGAAGCGGAAGTTATGGGGAGGGGGGAAATGTCAGACAGCGGCTGTCGAACAAAGTAAATGTCCCATCCGGTGGCCGGGGTCATCGGCAGGGAAGGGGAGGAAACCAGCATGCAACGGCAGAAGGATTCCAGCGAGCAGGCTTTTTCTCACAACGCACAGAAGCAGTAGTATAGTAGCAGCAGCAGCCACATCTTCATTTGGGCGTCTTCACCGAGGGGGGCGCATTACCGGCATTACTGCACTAACGTGCAACGATCAAAATCATGGCTGATTTTTGTTTTGTTTTTCCCAACTAAACATTGATTTTTGTAAACTAGTATCGGCTGAGACATGCATTCTGTCCCCCCCCCCCCCTTCCTGCCTTTTCGATTTTTCATTTATGAATTTCTTAATATGTTGTGTTGTTTATTTGACATTTTTGATGTCATTCTCATCCTCAATTTTTTTTCCCACTGTGCACCGAGTTTTTCCAAGTGAGGTCTCCCTCGCCTCAGTCCACACGACATCACGGCCTTGACATAACACCCCCTTCGTCTCAATGGGAAGCTTCTCGTCGTTGCGGACATCCATGTGGAAAGAAAAAAAAGATTTCACCGCTTTTGAACAAAAACGAATGCGGTGACATCGGAAGACCCGGGAAGACCTTGTTTCCGGAGGACGACGTTCGACGGGGGCGCTGCTGCTGCCGCTGCTGCCGTGGATGACAACGCCTTGGTGACCTTGTTGGGGTTCCGGACGGCGCCGGCCCCGCCGACCAGACGCCACCCTGCCGGCCTCCCCAGCCCCGTCGGCCTCGCCGCCGCCGCCACTAGATGGCTGACACTGATGGTAAATGGGCAAAGTGCAAAAGTGAAAAGTTTGGGGCCGCGACAACCTCCCTCCCTCCTTCCCTATTTTCCTAGCGCGGGACGGAAGCGGCCGGCGCGCAGAGGGTGAGAATTCCGAGTCGCCTATTGCGCGTCCCCGTCGGCAGCGTAGCAGGAGCAGCAGGAGCAGCAGCAGCAGCAGTGGTGGTGGCAGCTGCAGCGGCGGCGGTAGGACGTCGGGGACTTTGTGATGAGCTTGCCGAAGTTCACTTCGACACGCCACGGCCGGACGCCACATTCCCGAAGGCGCCACCGTCGCGTCGCAACAACAACAACAACAAAACATTTAAAAAAAAACAACGGAATGGTCTGTCGCCTCAGCATCCGCTGCGTGATACACAACAGCGGGGTCGGAAATTGAAACTCAATGTCGTGTGCCTGGCCGTGATTTTGCTGCACCCACTGCAAAAAACGCGGGTATGCTACGGAAGGAGGTACGGAACATTAGAAGGTACGGAAACCGATTACATGGCAACCTCCTATACGGTACGGAAAGGGGTACGGACATTCCGTGAAATTTAAACCGCCCGATTCCGTACCATGGTTTCCGTACCATATAGGCATCTCTGTGTATTTGTCCTCCGTAACCGACAGTCTTCCGTACCGTATGCTAACAAGACAGGCATGGAGAACGCTTTAGCGTTCTAGGACAGACTCGTTCTTTGAGTTTTGAGGGAAAATACAGTTTTTCGAGATTTTCACAATTTTATGTTTTGGCTTCTCATATTTACGAACAATTTCTACACAATCAGTATTTCTGATTTTCTGAGAATTCTGTTTTTCTCGCATTTTTACTGGATTTAGCCACTGATCTATTACTCCGAACCCTGCAGAGTACGCGAAAAGTGATTGTTGACGGCGTGCGACGGCTGGTCCCAAGACAAACTTCCACCGATCTGCGGTCTCTAAATACGAGTTTTTTTGTTTTTTGTTTTTCAGAAATCTAATATGTCATTTTCGAAACTAGATCAACGCCCAACCAAAACGCCCCCAAAACAGAATCCCTCCGTTACGCAGTTTTCGCGATGAATCGGGGTCTTAACTGACAGGGCGAGCGCAATACTCGTTCTTTTTTTGCTTCTACGTCATAGTCGTAGTAGAGGAAGCAAAGAACGAGTAAAAACTGACTACGGAAGTTCCGTTCCGTAAGGGAACGGCCGTGATAATTTTTTGCAGTGCCCCCTCCTCTCCTTCCGCACTCTGTTCCAACGTCGCGCCTCAACGCCCTTCGAGGACACGATAGTCAGTCGATCATGTTCGTGTCACTGGTGTTACGCCGTGCCGTGCCGTGCCGTGCCGTGCCGTGCCGTGCCGCACAGAGTGACGCCATGACGACGTGCGGCCCTCTTAGCGCGCCGTCGGTGTAGCGAGCGGGAGAGAAAAGTAGTGTTCTCGTGTTCGGAAGGGAAAAATAACCGCAACAACGTTGCGTTTAGGTGTTTCAAAAAAGAGGAGGAAAAGTCTCCGTGTCCCTGCGGTGTTGAGTCATTACTGTGATATTTGCCGAGGCACATAAATTCAATTTTGCATAACGCGAAACATTTGCATCTCCCTTAAACCGTCGATCCCATTTAACTTTGCCAATTACCACCGATTGCGGAGGAGAGGCCTCTTGGCTTCCGCTTTGTCCGCGCCCCAACGCCTGCACAAGTGCCGTTTCCTGCCCCGACTGTGTGAAGTGAATCCGTTTGGGGTCAAGTCACACCGTACTACCCTCTGCCGGGAGTGTGAGGAGGACGGAGGGGAACCGCGAACGGATCGGTGACGAAGACAATACATGTTTCCAACGCAGCTCAGAAGCGGAAGCTGAAGAGCGAGAACACTTCCAGGCCGGAAACTCTCGAGAGCAAGCATGAGCAATATTGATGTGCACGAACCGCGCCAAAAATGGGAAATAACCTCCAAACTGACTCCCAACGCCATTCAAGTTTCTCATTACCTGCCCTCGACATTTTCCGATCTGGAATTGTTTCCGTTCTTCAGCTTCCGTTTCCAAGTCCCATCGGAAACGTCTATTACATTCTGCACACGACGTTTCTGCAGCCGACTGCAAGAAGGCAGGGGGCGGGCGGAGCAGGTGGTACACGGCTGAGGCGGGAGCGTCAAGAGCACCGAGCGCGTTCGCCTTCCTCAGAATCCTTTTATTTCCACTCTCTCCCCAAGCACGGACGCACGCACGTACACACGCACGTACGCCCACACACACCACTGTCTGCAGCCTCCCCTCAGGCTGTCTAGTCTGAGCTCCGGAGGCCCCAGAGGCAAAGGTCGGATCGGGTCGGGCCGGGCACGCGCTGTGTGTCGGTGTGTCTGCGGGGGAGGAAGCGAGAGGGAGAGATGGAGAGAGAGAGGGCGAGAGAGGAGAGAGGGTAAGTGGCAGGTGAAGTGTAGGGTGGCCTGGCCGGGACCACCACCTCCGCATTTTGCGTCATATTTACTTACCACGACGAGTTACGTACCTTCGTACCGTGCCTTGCCGTTTGCTAGAGCAGACACAAAACTCGCGCGCACACACACACACACACACACACACACACACACACACACACACACACACACACACACACACACACACACACACACACCTCCTCGTGTACGGTGAGAGGGAGGGAGAGACACACAGGGAGGGAGGGGTAGAGCTCACTTGAGATGTCTGCTTTCGAGTCTGCAGAGCACTATGCTAGTCAAACGCACTCATCATGCACTCAGAGCCCCGTGCCTCCCACAGACCTGCAGACCCGGCATCTGCGGAGGGTGTCGAAATGTGTCCTGCGGCACTGCTGCGCTCACCGCGTAAAGACCAACTAAGTCTCTCTCTCTCTCTCTCTCTCTCTCTCTCTCTCTCTCTCTCTCTCTCTCTCTCTCTCTCTCTCTCTCTCTCTCTCTCTCTCTCTCTCTCTCTCTCTCTCTCTCTCTCTCCCTCGCTTCCACTACCTCCGGCTGCATAGTCGTTGTTCACCACAAATGCAACACGCAAACCCACCGTCAGGAGGCCATCCGCAGTCGAACTAAAGAACTGTTTCCCCCCCCCCTTCCCTTTTTAGCCCGTCCCGACACGTTTCTTTAGAAAAGGCAGGAGCCGGGCTTATAGTCTGATGCCGACTGTTTGTTCGTTCGGGCGGACGTGTGTACGCCGACTTGTCGTTCACAGAAAAACTTCAAATTTGGAGGATATACTCCTTTCTTAACGTAGAATCACATACGGTGGCAACAATTTTCGATTTATATCGCATTTGTGATTAATGAAAATATATCTGTTTTTGTTTTTTGAGGTTAGGCGCACAGGGACGGGCTCAGGTTAACGATATTAATCGTAACAAATACATCTGCTATCGGGCACTTCTTAGGAGAATTGAGGCGGGGGGCGAAGGCTTCCCCAAACGCCGCCGGCAGGTCAAGCTGGCCAAGTCCCCCTGTCGAACCGAGGTGCCGGTGGAGCGCAGCGGAACTGGCACCGAGGTTTGACGGAAGGGACGGGCCAGAGCTTGTTTTGTCGGGTTAGAAATGACGTGTAGCCACATAGGGTTCGCAGACAGACCCTCTGTTGTTCTGGCTGTCGGTTGCACACTAACTAGCAGCAGGGTGTCCCTGGTTTTTGCCTGGTAAGGAATATCTTGCACCCCCGGGAGGCGGCAAGAAAACGGCCCTGAGGATAGGGTAGTTAGTTTCTAAGAGGGCCCGTAGCCTCTCCCCTCCCCCAGCAAGGTTACATTAGTTTAACCCCACACCTCCCCCTCCCCCCTGCTCCTCCTCTTTCCCGCAGTCGGATTACAGAGGGGACGATTCGGCCGCGAAACAGGCCAAGGCTTGGTGGGGGTGGGGAGGGGCGGAGAGGGGGCGGGTAGGGGCGGAAGGGTCGACCAACTCCTCAATTTCACACCCTGCATTACGTCAAGCTGATTTGGCCCGGCCCGGCCTGGCTGTCCGCCCCGGGGGCCCGGCTGTCCGGCGAACTATACCTCTGCAGCGTCACGGCGCCTGCCATCGGCGGTGCGGGTGCGGGGCCTAGTGAATGGGGCTGCGGGCGGGGCCATGGCTGTAAATCACACAGGAGGTGCGTGGATCCGGCTTCTCCGGCCCCTCCGGCCCCTCCGGCCCCTCCGGCCCCTCCGGCCCCTCCGGCCCCTCCGAGCCCCTGTGCTGCCCCCCGTAACTCCGTAAGCCTCGGGGAAGGTGCTGGGGGTCAGTATAGTTGTTAATCAACGCGAGTCCGCGACCGGCTTGTCGAACCCCCGACCTTCGGGGCGCGAGGTCGCCGAACGATTTGATCTCTTGAGCTTATAAAGGACTTTGGCGGACAAAGGCCTACTATTATCGGTTTCATAATTTGCTTTCGGCAGGAGGGAGCACAGAGCGCGATAGGAGACGTTTGTCGGTGTCGGCGGTCGGAGCCGCGCGTGACCCCTACCGGGCGGACTGTGGGCCGGGATCTGAGGGCAGCGGCAGCAGCGGCAGCAGCGGCAGCAGCGGCAGCAGCGGCAGCAGCGGCAGCAGCGGCAGCAGCGGCAGCAGCGGCAGCAGCGGCAGCAGCGGCAGCAGCGGCAGCAGCGGCAGCAGCGGCAGCAGCGGCAGCAGCGGCAGCAGCGGCAGCAGCGGCAGCAGCGGCAGCAGCGGCAGCAGCGGCAGCAGCGGCAGCAGCGGCAGCAGCGGCAGCAGCGGCAGCAGCGGCAGCAGCGGCAGCAGCGGCAGCAGCAGCAGCAGCGGCAGCAGCGGCAGCAGCGGCAGCAGCGGCAGCAGCGGCAGCAGCGGCAGCAGCGGCAGCAGCGGCAGCAGCGGCAGCAGCGGCAGCAGCGGCAGCAGCGGCAGCAGCGGCAGCAGCGGCAGCAGCGGCAGCAGCGGCAGCAGCGGCAGCAGCGGCAGCAGCGGCAGCAGCGGCAGCAGCGGCAGCAGCGGCAGCAGCGGCAGCAGCGGCAGCAGCGGCAGCAGCGGCAGCAGCGGCAGCAGCGGCAGCAGCGGCGAGGTGACCCCGGAGCTCGAAGCCACACCCAGACACTGCGGGGAGGGACCAGGCGCGGATCCAGGGGTGGCTCTAGGATGGGGGGCGATGTACCACTTTCTGCCTACTTTCAGGCGGATTGTAACGCGAATTGCCTATCTTACGGGCGCCCTCCGGGCGCCCTAGGGGGGGTCCATCGCCCCGTCGCCCCCCCCCCCCCCCCCTGGATCCGCGCCTGGGAGGGACAACCCAGTGGGCACGGGGTGTGTGCCGCTGTGAAGAAAACCCTGCCGCATCAGTAGGGGAGGGGCCAGGGGCTGTCTGATTCCAAACAACCATCGTCCCCACCGTGACCCAGGAGAATAATAATTAATTCCACGGGATCTAATTAGTTCTGTCGTCGAATGAGGCCGGTCCCGGTGGGCCGCCGGCAGCGGCGGTGGGACCAGAGCGGAGCTGTCCAGCCTAACCTAAGGGGTCGCAGGCACTGAGTGCGTCCCCGATTATTTCACAAGAGACCTGATCACGAAGTAAGCGCCGCCTGGGGTAGGCAACCGCTACTTGAACATGCGCGAGTGTCTTGCGGGCTGGCCTACCCCAGCACTCCCAGACACTCGGCGCCAACGTTCGAGGTCAGCGGTACGAGAAAATTCGGACGCAGCGAAGCGGTCGCGCCGCCGAATTGAATCTGCCATAACCGCCGGCCACTGCCAGCCCTCTGTCGCAGGAACTCACGCGTGATGCACGATGCAACAAGGAGTGGCAGCGCCGACCCGTCGCCTCGGCAGGGCGCTCTGTTGAAAGCTTTGCGAGAGAGAGAGAGAGAGAGAGAGAGAGAGAGAGAGAGAGAGAGAGAGAGAGAGAGAGAGAGAGAGAGAGAGAGAGAGAGAGAGAGAGAGAGAGAGAGAGAGAGAGAGAGAGAGAGAGAGAGAGAGAGAGAGAGAGAGAGAGAGAGAGAGAGAGAGAGAGAGAGAGAGAGAGAGAGAGAGAGAGAGAGAGAGAGAGAGAGAGAGAGAGAGAGAGAGAGAGAGAGAGAGAGAGAGAGAGAGAGAGAGAGAGAGAGAGAGAGAGAGAGAGAGAGAGAGAGAGAGAGAGAGAGAGAGAGAGAGAGAGAGAAAGAGAAAGAGAAGGAGGAGGGGTGGATGGAGGTGGCCCGTCACCAGGAACGAACGGGGGAGGGATTCAGATATTGCACGGGAACACGAAGGGGAGAGGGAGAGCAACAACTTTACGGCTCCGCTTGTGTGTGTCTTTTGTTTTTCCTTCCGGCGCCCAAAATGCCGGGAACACCACCGCCGCTTCTGCTGCAACTCTTTTTACTTTTACTTTTTTCCCTTCGCTTGTTTCTCTCCACACGACAGCGAAGTGCAGTGCGGTCCTGTTTTGAAACAATTTCATCAACAATAACATGATTCCCAGAGGGCACACGGCTATGTGCACGGCGGCGGCGCGTGTGGGACGCGTGAGGGACGCGTGCGGTGTGTGTGTGTGTGTGTGCGTGCGTGTGTGCGTGGGCGCATGGGAGATGCATACGGAACACGTGTGAGGCACGTGGGACGCATTGGGGGTGCGTGTGGGTGCGAGGGGCAGATGCGAGGGGCAGATGCGTGGGGGATGCGTGGGAGATGAGAGGGGGATGAGAGGGGGATGCGTGGGAGATGAGAGGGGGATGAGAGGGGGATGCGTGGGAGATGAGAGGGGGATGAGAGGTGGATGCGTGGGAGATGAGAGGGGGATGAGAGGTGGATGCGTGGGAGATGAGAGGGGGATGAGAGGTGGATGCGTGGGAGATGAGAGGGGGATGAGAGGTGGATGCGTGGGAGATGAGAGGGGAATGAGAGGTGGATGCGTGGGAGATGAGAGGGAGATGAGAGGGAGATGAGAGGGGGATGAGAGGGGGATGCGTGGGAGATGAGAGGGAGATGAGAGGGAGATGAGAGGGGGATGCGTGGGGAGATGCTTGCGGGAGGCCCTGCTCCGGCGGCAGCACACGTAAGCTAGGCGTTACACAGTACCAGCGGCACCAGCGGGAGCTGAGGCAGCCGCCAGTCACTTCTGCCTTTGTCTGCCTTATTCCACTAGGCAGGAGCCGACAGATCGCACAGCTCCGGTCAAACAACGACAGATGCGCTGACTCCGGTCTTACAACGGCATATGTGACAGGTCCCAGCAAACAAGGACCAAAGTAGCATTTTCACTAAAAATGAGTTAAATATGTTTTCCGATACAATTATTTATTCCGAATCGATTGGTGTCAATAGTTTTGGTCTTGCAACCTAATACTGCACTAACTTTATTTAGTGTTACAACAAGATCCCTGTTTCCTGTTTATGAATGAACCAATTATTGCATGCTGATGCATAACACATTTCCATAATGAAAACATAAGTTCGACAGAGCCGATGGTGCTTTCAAGTGAGCTTATGTTTCCTAATACTCGAAAAATAAAACAACTTCAAATACTAATTTTTACTGGGGGAACTTATCTTGGGTATCCTTTAGACTATCCAACAGTGCAACATAAACAAAAACACCTCACACGGGCATTCTGATGCGAAAACTGAGCGGGATTCGGTTGCCTACCAAGGCACCCTTCGGCCGCCGATGGGTCCAAATTCCCCGTGTCCCCTAGATCCGCGCCTGTCATACTACATGACTCGTTAGTGCTGATTTTGCTTTTGCAAACTGTCAGATCTCTACCTGTCTCTGTCTGCCTATCTGTACACTAAACGTTAATGTACGATTTCTAAATACTTCGTGCACAGAGATACATATATACATACTTTACGTGCACATATGTTCATGACGATGCACAAATATGTACATGATTTATTTATGTGTAATTCTGTACACGAGTTACGCACAAATTTAAACATTTACATTTACAGTTTGTCTGTCTCTCTCTTTCCTCTGGGCCTTGCGGCCATTCGACAAGGACCTCGACAAGACACTATCTCCTAAGTAGAGTGGGGCAGGGCGCGTCTCCAAACAGCGACTGGCTGCCGCCACCGCGCCGTCCATCAAAATCCCGCTGCCGCCGCTGCCGTCGCTGCCGCCGCTGCCGCCGCTGCCGCCGCTGCCGCCGCTGCCGCCGCTGCCGCCGCTGCCGCCGCTGCCGCCGCTGCCGCCGCTGCCGCCGCTGCCGCCGCTGCCGCCGCTGCCGCCGCTGCTATTATTGTAGCCCCAAAGTTTTGCGAAAGGGGTTGGGGCTTACCACACTCTCAAAAATGAATGCACGATTTAAGCATAAAATGCTTAAAGTCAAGCATATTTCATGCTTGAAACGCCAATAATCCCACACGCATATTATGCTTGATTGAAGCATATTATGCTTGATTGAGGATACTTTATGCCTGTCCCAAGAATACAATACGTGCCTCAAGCATCATATGCTAGTGCCAAGCATACAGACGGTTGATGTACGCAGATGATTCTTAAATCAACAAAATCCCACAAGAATTCAAGATTCGCATCAAAATCGCATTAAATCAAGCATTCATTTTTGAGAGTGCACCAGCCTCGATCAACACCACCTCCATTCACGTCCTCGCGGGGCGTGCTCTGTTTAGGCGGGCCCCGGAGGGTACAACAAATGGCTCGCGCATTTTGAATCGGCTCAGCGCGGGCCGGGGTATCTGTTTGTGGCACCTTTCCAAATTAATGTTGCCGCCAGAGCGCGCGCACGCACACAGGCCAAAGCGCCTGCCCGCTCTGTATGCAAAATCGCTGCCGGTTGTTACGCGTCATTGCCCTGCGTGGATGGGTACGGTGGCGCGCGAGAAATTCAGCTGCACGCGACCGCAGGCGTAGGGTTCCTCTTACCGGGAAAATAAAAACACAGCCCGAGTTTGCGGCTGTTGCGCTGCTTTTCAAGGTCTACAACAACTCTATCATTCCAGGAAGAACGCAGATTGGCTCGGCCACTTTGATGCCGTTCTTCCTCTTCTCCTCACTCTTCCTCTTCCTTTGCGAACTGAATACCAAGTAACAAGCGTTCGCGGAGGTGCTCCGGAAGTCACAATCACGCCCCTCGCCTCCCCCCTAATCCCCCTGAAGGCTGTAAATCTTGCTCGTGTCTGGCGCTTTTAAATTCAACGGCGGGGCCGTGCGAAAAGGTGCGCAGCAGGCAGAGACGGATGTGAAAGCGATCCGGGACGGCCGGGATCGGGTCTATACAGCTGGACTCGGCCGGACCCCGGGGACCCACCTGTCTCCAACCCTTTTGTTCGGCGGGGGCGGACATCGGCGGCCGGGGGCTGCAAAGGCCGCCGTAGGCCGCCGTAGGCCGCCGTAGGCCGCCGTAGGCCGCCGTAGGCCGCCGTAGGCCGCCGTAGGCCGCCGTAGGCCGCCGTAGGCCGCCGTAGGCCGCCGTAGGCCGCCGTAGGCCGCCGGTGTCGTGTGCCCGTGCTCTGAGTGTCCGAGCCGAGCTTAAGCACTTCCTGGCCGCTAGGCCTCATCCACCGCTCCGCGGACCTGCGGACGCCTCGCTCGGCTCTGCCGGCTGGCTGCTGTCACTTTGCTTGACGTTGACGCAGAGCCACCTCAATCACAGGGCTGGCCGACGACTGGCTGTCGGTCAGGGAAAAGGACACACACACACACAGCCGACCTGCGGCCAGCTGCAGTCGTCCGTGCCTGTGTGTGTGTGTGTGCGCGCGTGTGTGTGTGTGCGTGTGTGTGGCCCCATGCGGACCCCTGTGGAATGAATGAAGAGGCGGCCACTTTAGAAAATTGGACAGTCGAATGAAAGAGTAAGAGAGCGCCTGATAGCGGACTCCTCCCCCCCCCCCCCTTCTCCTTTTCTCTAATTCACACGTGTAACGCTTGGCGGTCATTAAAATTGATTCGTACACGATGGCGTGTTGACGCAGTGATAAATGCATGCGACATCCTAACGCGTCTGTTGGCGAGAAAAATATATGAAACTGTGCCCCCCCCATCTCTCTCTCTCTCTCTCTCTCTCTCTCTCTCTCTCTCTCTCTCTCTGTCTGTCTCTCTCTCGCTCTCTTTCTCTCTCTCTTTCTCTCTCTCTTCCTCGAATGGCTCCAGGACATATCCACCCGGCAGCCTGTAGTGCCTGGCTAGGTAGGCCATCTTGGCACCCGCTGGGCACCCATGTTTTGCGGGTTTGCCTATGCTTGCGATGACAGGCGCTCCGCCCTCGCAACTGCTTTACAACATCCGTCGGCCCCACCTACTCTCTCCCTCCCTCTCTCTCTCTCTCTCTCTCTCTCTCTCTCTCTCTCTCTCTCTCTCTCTCTCTCTCTCTCTCTCTCTCTCTCTCTCTCTCTCTCTCTCTCTCTCTCTCTCTCTCTCTCTCTCTCTCCCCTGTCACCATCCAGATGCGACGTACCCTACGTACGTTACGTACCCCACAATTTGATCTACACGACGCGCCAAACTGATTTTCTTTCGTCGCGGTGACGGGTAGGTGGCTTCACCTTCCCTCCCCCCGGCTGCGGTCCGAGTGGAGCCTGTGCAGCTTCCTCCTCTCCCCGATATGGCAATAATTTGCGGACGCCGGACCGCTGTCTGCGGCGGAAACTTTCGCCTGGCACATTCCGGGCCGGTCGGTACCACACACCGCGGCCCATTCATGCTGCCAACTAGTCCCCGAGGTGTCTGAAATATTCGGTGATAAATACGGCATGACAAACGCCGGCCCGTATTCCTATCGAGTCTCGCCCCCACCAGCTGCAGGGGGGCGGTGGAGGCCCATAAATAACTCAATGACGCGAAGCACGATAACCGCCCTTAGTGGTATTACGTCATTAGGCACGGTGCCCTGAGGACTTGCGATGAGACGTTTGGCCGTGGCCTAGCCGGGTGGGCGTCGTTCGGCGTCGTTAGATGCCTAATCGACCAATGCCGACCGAAACACACGGGCCGCGCGGCGCTCCGGAGACGGGGAACGCTCATAAACTACGTGACCGATTTGAGGCCACCTCTTGCCCCCCCCCCCCGCAGCCTAAAAAAAAAGTCACGTAGTTTGTGGACGTTCCTCCCTGGAAATGGCGCGCGACCCGTTGTGTTTTGGTCGAGTAGCGCGCTCCGCTTTCGGGGGCTCTCATTCCTGCCTCCGGCGGGCCCCGCCCTCCAGCCCCCGCCCCCCCCGCCCCCGCCCCCGGCCGCAACGCAATATTCTTAAGACCATCAGCAGCTCCTGTCAGCCCCCACCCCCCTCACAACGGCGCCACTCCCTTTAGGGGCGTCAAATTCGTGATGAAAGATCTCTTAGGAGTCGCTGCCTGCCGAAGTCGCCGCGGATTACGGGGACTCGTCGGAATAGAGGACGCTGGGAGAGGAGAGGGGGGGGGGGAGGGGGTCGCTCCTCCAAACAACTGGACTGTGACGTCGTGCCCCGCTACGGCAGAGACGCTCGAGCACGGGGTTGTGCCCGGCTCCCACCCCTCCTCCTCGCCCCTTTGAAGGTACTAATCGCCGAGGATTCGCGTGTCAGAGCGTCGCTCAGTGGTGGCAAGCGGCGAGGGGCGGGGTGCCGGTATGACTAATGTTCTCGCCGAGCTGCAGTGAAAGTTACCTCGTCACTGGCCACGTTTTCGGACCCCTCGCCTCTCTCTCTCTCTCTCTCTCTCTCTCTCTCTCTCTCTCTCTCTCTCTCTCTCTCTCTCTCTCTCTCTCTCTCTCTCTCTCTCTCTCTCTCCCTCTCTCTCTCTCTCTCCCCCCCCCCCCGCATTTCTCTCTGCCCGTCTAGCTCGCACAGCTGCTGTTGTATACCAGGTGTATCACTGGCCCCGAGCAGTTTCGGTTTTAGGGAGTCCCGCAACGCACTATCTCCGTCTCTGTCTCACGCCTCTGGCCGAGCCATAAAGAGACGGAGATAAAGCGTTGCGGGACTCCGTAAAACCGAAACTGCCCGGGGCCAGTGATACACCTGGTATATAACGATGATCGCATAGCCACTGATGTAGTATAAGCTGCTGGGCCCACATCTGTCCCTCTCCAACAATTAACTCGCAAACATTCGTCCGTGGCGCTTCCTGCTCCACGGGGCGCGCGCTGTGGGTTTGTGCGTGAGCCCTTGCGTGAGCCGGGCCCCGAGCCGAGCCCCGAGCCGAGCCCGTCACGGGGCGCCTAAGCGCTCGCGCCGCTCGTGCGCTGCGGGTAATTCAATAAGTGTGGCGTCTCTCCTGGCGCCGTAAGTGTTTGGGTCCACGGCGCGCCCAACCTCTCCCTCCAGGCCATTGTGCTCCTCAGCTCCTCGCCCTCCCCCCTTCGGCAATGACTTGTGGTTATTGGTTTGCCTACATTGAAGGCGCTGCTGCCGTGACCCCTCGGCCATGCCGCCGTCGCCAGCCCTCCCTCCCTCCAGCCCTCCAGCCCTCCCTCCCTCCCTCCCTCTCTCCCTCCCTCCCTCCCTCCCTCCTTCCCTCCGTCCTTCCCTCCCTCCCCTACGACCCCGGTGGCAGCCCCGCCACGTTCCCAGCGCGGTGTTTACACGTTCTCGCCCCGTTTCTTAGACGCCGCCCCGAACCTCTGTGGCCCGCCCGCCCGCCTATTCACCAGGGTGGTCAATCAATGGTCGCGAATCGTTTACTTTCCTGTGCCGTGTATAAATATTTTCACGCTGTCATTTTCTTATAAGGCAATTGCTTTGGAAGCCTTTTGTATTTCGAGGTTGCTCGCGCAACCGTAATGCCAGTTTGATTTTCCTCAAAATGCAAAGGTGTGATTTGTCGCAGTTCGCGCGAGTTAACATTGTAAGAAGATGACCGTGTTGGCAGCATTGGTCTGAAATCCCTACCGTAATCGTGTAATAGGTCGGTGTTTCGGCAGCGTGGCCTCGGCTGCCTCGGCTCCGTGTGGCCGCCATGACGGCTGAGTGAAACACAAAGCGGTACCGGCAGTGCCTGCAGAGACCCACCGGAGGGAGGGAATCCCGAGACGGAGAAAGAGCTTTGCAAGGCTAATTGCGAAAAGACAAGCGAGAACTCTTGCGAGAGTTTCTTTCTTTTGCTTTCATTTTTGCTCTTCCCGTCCTGTCTTCGGCTTGTTATACATCCACGAATAAGAAAACAGCAAAAGGTATGCAAGCCAAGATGGGCCAATCTGAAAGAAACAACGAAACGAAAGAAAAAAATACTATCCCACTGTGTGAGATACTGGTAGGCCCGGAGTTTCACGGGGGTTTGGTTAAAATAGACGTTAAGTTTATATTTTGTTCTTTTTGGTTTTGTTTGCTTTTTTTTTTTTTTTAGTTCATGGAATGAGGATTTTGCTTGAGCCTTGTTTCAGTTTTTGGCTGGTTTGGGGGTGGTTATAGAAGTTAATTTTATATTTTTTTTCTGGTTTTGTTTGCTTCCTTTCTTTTAAATTCATGGAATGAGGATTTTGTTTGAGCCTTGTTTCAGTTTTGGGGTGGTTCAGGGTGGTTTGTATCTCCTTCGAGGGGGAGAGGGAGTAGTTGAAGAGCTAGGGCGTCTGGGTAGCGGTCAGTGTAACGCATGCATTCTCATACGCGGGCCGCCTAGCGCTAGCCTCCCGCAAGGCTCTCGCACTGTTGTCCCCCCCACCGGTCCCAAACGGTCCTGACTCTTGAGTCGCCTCCCTTTTAGCGGGGCCTCGGCGTGCCTCGGCTCGGCTCGCCACATCGACAATGGGTACCCGGCAAAGGCTACGCAACAAAAAAGAAGGACGTCCGATTTGGCTGTGCTCTGGAGAAGGACAGAATGATACTGAGTCAGGCAGAGGTTGCTGATGCAGCCTGCTGACGAGTCGAGCATAGCTCGTCTAGAGGCGTTGTAACAGTAGCTCTGTCTCTTGCTATCACCATTGGATGGAGAGAGCAAGCTGAAGTTTGAAGTGGTTTTTCTGATCACTATGATATTTTTTGAATGTAACAACACGCTAGACCATTTAATACGACTATTGTCCGTAATTCTGTTAGACAGATTTTTGATTTTTTAGATCGTTTTGATTTTGGACTAGTGGTACCTGTTGACGAGGTGCTCTGTCTCTTACTTTCCCCATTGAAAGGAGTGAGAAAGCCGACTTTAAAACTCATTTTTAAACGGTGCGTGATATTTTTGAAGTGTAAAAACACGTCAGCGTGTCTTGTATGAGTACCCTTCGATAATCTGGAGAGTTTGAAAAACTTCTGTCAGAGGGCCATATGGGGCTATGCTTCCAAGAAAAAAAAAAAAAAAAAACAGTCGAATCTGACGAAACTATAAGGCAACTCCGTTTCACTCCGTGCCTAAAAATAAAGAAAAATTGGGATACTAAACCGCTTTGCAGTTATAAGACACCCTCTGCCCAAACACCACCCCAAAGCTTATAAAGTTTATTTGTAATTAAAAATACAAAAAGAAAGGCACCGTTCTAGTGAGTGTGCCTTTGCGCTGCAGATGTCAGTGCGCGGTCACGGCGGCGGTGAGTGTATTGAACGTTGGATTGCCCGCAGCGCACTCTCTCTCTCTCTCTCTCTCTCTCGCCTTCTCTCTTTCGCTCTTGCGCTCTTTTTGTGCTGGTCTCTTCCTCCTGCCCCAACTTTCTTCCGAAGGCCGGCCACGCCCTGGCGGACCCGGCGGGCCTGGCGGTCCCTATCCTATTCCGTCCCATCTCGACGAGAGCGTCATATCATATTTGTGTCCCCAACACTCCTACGGGAGCCATACTACAGCCACGCGTGGCCTGAACGCCCTGGCTGCCCCCGGCCCGGCTTGCCCCCAGCCTGCCCCCGGCTTGCCCCCGGCCTGCCCCCGGCCTGCCCCCGGCCTGCCCACGCCCCCGCCCCCGCCCGGTCGGCTCCCGGCAGAGCTGGCAGCGGCTGCAGCCCATGGGCCGCGCATCGCCCAGAATTGGCTTCTTCAAATTTATCGCCGCCAAGTTCCCGTCTCTCATCGCCGCCGAGAGAAAAACGATACAAAACGCGCGGAGCCCGGTCAGGCCTGAGCCAGCCCAGCCAGCCTGAGGTCTTGCGAGGTAATCCCGGATTACCTCGGATTACCCCGCATTACTCCAGGATTACTCCCGGATTACTCTCAATAAAATTAATTAGGGGTACACAAAAAACGTAAACATTGGCCCGGATTACCCCGGATTACCTCGGATTACCCCGGATTACCCCGGATTACCCCGGATTACCTCGGATTACCCCGGATTACCTCGGATTACCCCGGATTACCCCGGATTACCCCGGATTACCTCGGATTACCCTGGATTACCTCGGATTACCCCGGATTATCCCGGATTACTCCCGGATTACACTTAATAAAATTAATTAGGGGTGCACAAAAAACGTAAACATTGACCCGGATTACCCCGGATTACCTCGGATTACCCCGGATTGCCCCGGATTACCCCGGATTACCGCGGATTACCCCGGAGGAAAAATCGATGTCTGCCGGATTACCTCCGTCGTTTCCCCCTCGGGTCTTGACTCTGCTGGTCGTGTCCGCAGGCAGCCACTGCGGCGTCTCCTCCACGGACAATCATCACAAGAGAGAGAGAGAGAGAGAGAGAGAGAGAGAGAGAGAGAGAGAGAGAGAGAGAGAGAGAGAGAGAGAGAGAGAGAGAGAGAGAGAGAGAGAGAGATATGGTGGATTGGAGATAGAGAGAGGGTCATGAAACATTTCCATGACACTAAGATTTGATGCTGGAGTTGGACGTAACTATGCTAACGCGGAGAAAAAAGGATTAGGGGTCGCAACTATTATAGTTGATTGTCAGACAAGCAGTAACTTTTGGTTCTGAGACCTAAAATTTGATTGGGGGACGTGCCTGGTATTGATAAGGATGCGCCCTTTGTGCATGGGGCACGGAATAGGTGTGAGGGAGGGGTGGAGGGTCAAAGTGTCCCTGTGGTCTTTGAAAAATATACTCTTAGTTTGGGCTGTTGAAAGTGACGGCCTTTCCAGCCTTTCTCGCCTTCCTGGCAATGACATTTTCCACCCTCTATCTGAGGACTCGGTCGGATCTGGGCACAGCGGGCAACGCGGCACTGCGCATCTATCACTGTCCCGAGTTCAACAAGGTAGAAATTTCTCTAATTTGTCTCACGACGGAGCTAAAAGTTAAATTTCGCGACCATTTTGATGCATATTTTATAGATGGATAGCTTTTTGGTCTACAATTGCAACTGATTGGCTGCAAAATGCGTCTAACGGGTTGAATAGCATATCAACCCCAACCTGCGTTGACACGAGTCGTACCAAGGGGGTAACGACTTTAGGGTTCCGACAGACAGTCGTTGAGTAATCCGGGTTATCCGGGTAATCCAGGTAATCCAGGGCAATCCAGTGTAGTCCGAGGTAATCTCAGGTAATCCAGAGTAATCCGGGTAATCCGAGTAATCCAGGGTAATCCGGTGTAATCTGAGGTATTCCGGGCCAGGGAGTCCGGTATAAGTCGGGGTAATCCGGGGTAATCCGAGGTGATCCGAGGTAATCCGAGGTATTCCGGGTAGTCCGGGTAATCCGGGTGATCCGGGGTAAACCGGGGTAATCCGAGGCAATCCGAGGTATTCCGGGTTGTCCGGGTAATCCGGGTAATGCGGGGTAGTCCGGGTGATGCGGGGTAATCCGATGTAATTTTGGGTAATCCGGGGTAATCCGATGTAATTTCGGGTAATCCGAGTGGGTAATCCGAGGTAAGCCGGGGTAATCCGAGGTAATCCGGGGTAATCCGGGTAATCCTGGTAATCCGTAATCCGGTAGACACGACTTTTAGGAGTCGTTACCCCCTCGAGTCGTACACAATTAAGGGTCTGAAATTTGTGCCTCTAAAAATGTCAGCGTACACAAAACAGGGTGGAAGGATAGGTCGGCGGGATGAGATTGGGGGCCCACCCCATTTTTGCTGGCATTTCCGAGCCCGTGCGAGGAGGGTGGGGAGGGCGGGAAGCTACCGGGGAGACCTCTAAACGCGCTGCTCTTGTCTGCCACCTGTGGCCGACTGCTATTGGAGCAGCCGCCAACCGTCCTCCCTCCCGTCCCTCCTCCTGTTCCCCCTCCTCTCCCCTCCGCTCTGTCGCCGCAACCGCAATCCCTGCAAGAACAGCGAGACAAGAGAGGAGCGGCGCATAGCATACGGCTGCTGAGCGCGCGCCGACAGCTCCTGCCCACGTCGGGCTGGGCCCCGCGCATAAGAGGGAAACAGAAAGCTTCCCGCTCGTCAACCCCACCTCCACACACGGTTGCACTCCCCCCTCCTTTCCGGTTGCACTCCCCCCTCCTCCGCATCTGCCACCTTACCTGGCAGTGATTTTCCCTCTCGCCTGAGTTTTTGGGGTAGATCCCACAAACAATTTCCTGTAAATTTTACGATCAAATTTGTTGGAATTTTTCGAAAGAAGTAATACTTAATACTTACAGTGGCGCGCGGCTTTCATTAAGCGAGCACGTCTCGGAATAGAGGCGGCGCTGCGCGTCCATAAAGTTGGTCACGAACGAGGCTGACGCCGCTCAGTTTGATGGCAGCTTGTTTGTTGAGGCGCCCGAAGACAAGGAAGCGGTCCCGACCGCGCCCAGCGGGAGGCAGCGAGAGCCAGCGAGATAAGGCGGCGGGACATTCAAACCTCCCGCCACCCGGTCCCCGTGCTGGCCGTGGATACCAATCGCCATTACCCCGCTCATCTCTCTCTCTTCTCTCTCTTTCTCTCTATCTCTCTCTCTCTCTCTCTCTCTCTCTCTCTCTCTCTCTCTCTCTCTCTCTCTCTCTCTCTCTCTCTCTTCTCTCTCTCTCTCTCTCTCTCCCCCACCAGTCATTCCCAGCGCAACGGCACCTCAAGGCACGCGCGCCTCCTCTTCCCGCTCCGCTACTTCTTCTCCGGATTATTTTTTGTAAACCCTTTCCCGTCCTCCTCTTTTTATTCCTCCCCCTCTGCGCTCTGGCTTTTATTTCATTTTCTTTCCACCCACGCCCATCCCCGCCACCGTCGGAAGCACATCTGGCCCTCCCTCTAATGACCCTCTCTGTCGAGCCCTCAGTATGAATGAGAGTTTCACTTCACTTGTTTCACTTGCGGCGCATGAGAGATTAATGAGGCATTACTAAGGAGAGGCAGCGGCATGATGCCGGTTAGCCCTCCGACCGTCAACATTCCACTTCACGTCGAGTGCCCGTCCCTCCAAGAGACGCTGCTGCTTTTTCTTCGGCCATTCCAAGGCCTTTCGAAACCCGTGAGTTTTTGCATTTGGTGACTTTTAACATCCCCGCTCAGAAAGGCGACCTTCTATAGGATCTTTCCGAACAATCGCGCAGAGCAGGATGCAGGGAAGCGCCTGCTAGGTAGGCAATGCCCGAGTCTTGCATGCACGCGTGCCGTGCGGGCTGGCCTACCCTGCCGATTGCAGGCGCTCGCCTCTCCGAGCCCGCCGGCCGCGGACAGGACCGTGCCGTCCTGTTGGCACGCCCCAAACCATTAAAGCAACAGAGCCCAATCCCAACCAAAATAAATAATCTTTTCCTCGGAGTGCGGGAGATCCAAACCCGAACCCCGTGTTGTAGGGTCCGGCAGAGGGTCCCCGCGGTCCCCCGCCTCCTCATCGATAACCCTGGATTTAAATCTCGTTACGGCAAAGCCTTGCAAATCGCGCAAGGCAGGAGGCAAGTATGTGGAGGGAAGTGCGAGGAGAAAGGGGGGGGGGGGGCTGTCGCATGTCCCAATCGTACGTACGAATCCCTCCCCCCTAAAAAAACGCCCGCCCCCGTCCCCCTCTCCACTCCAAAAACCGCCGCACCCATTTCTATTCACCCCCCTCCCCTTCTTATCGTACCAGCTCCCGTGCAAATGTCCCCCCCCCCAGCCGGCAACCCTCTCTCAATCTTTAAACAGCTTCTCCCCACCCCCTTCCTCTCCTCTTCCTGCAACCCCTGGCCAAACCGAACAGGACTGAGCGGTTCGCACGACCGGCCACGTAAGCGTCCGCCCAAGTGCGATGTGCGGGGGCGGCGGGGGCGGCGGCCGGGGGAGGGCGAATGCGAGGGTCGAATAATTGTGTACACTCAAGGTTCCACCGCGACAAAGACCGCGAGGTGAAGCAATTAAGTAAGAAAGTGGGAGACTAAGGAAACAATGGTGACCGCGGCCGAGTTTATGTCCGCCCTACACACCTCTCGTTTACCTCTCTTTCCTGCTTAACAAAACTGAGAAGGCCCGTCGATAGCGCTGACTTCTTTGAAAGACTCTCGGAAGCTCTCGCCTAATTAAAATTTATACGAACTGTAAAAATATCAGCAGGGCGGATAGATTCGTTCCGATAAATGACTAAATTTCTCATATCCTTGTCGCATTCCTGGGCGGGTAGACCAAGTGGGTTCGGTAACAGAGAATTACAGTCCCTTCTCTCTCTCGCTCGCTTTCTCTCGCTCTCTCTCTTTCTCTCCAAACGCGTGTACAGCCACTCCCATATCGGCTTTAAAATGCCTTCCTGGCCTGGAACCTCCCTTCCCCCCTCTCCTCTCTTTCCTTGCGCTGCGTTGCTACCCCGACTTTTACCACCACCACCACCACCACCACCACCACCACCAAAAACTACTAGCAACTTCAGCGGAGAGTGCGGGAGGACATCTGACGGAGCCCGAACGCCAACGCCATCATAACACCCCTGTGCGCCAAGCACTCGCCAAGGACTGGCATCCTATGGCGAGCATTGGTGAGCACGGTGGCAGCCACAGTGACAGCCGATCGGGAGTGCTTGAAAAAATTGGAATTCAAAGTGGACGCAACAGGCTTTACAATGAAAATACGGAATGAAGGTATTTTAATAGGAAAACTCTGAAAAGCTATTGCTGCTTGTTCTCCGCATAATAAATAAACTATTTATTAAATGTTTTTTCCGCACACCGCTCTGAGCTTCCCCATGCATACGGTCATTTCGTTTTGATAAAGTATGCCGAGCCTCATGGATAATGGATGTCTTTCCCGACGTGCGAGATTTGACGACCCCGGCCTGGAGTCGTGGCCGTGAGGGTGGCGATCTGGAACGCCACCCAGACACCACTGCGATGATGAACGAGTGTCACGAGCCCAACTGCGGCATAAAGTCTTAAATATGGTGGCAACGTTTTGAAAACAACCCCCTATAGTCCCTCATCTACCAATTTCGGATGATGATCATGAATTTTTCATTCTCATTTCCATTCTCACATAGTGCGAGCGCGTGCACATTTTAATTATCCGCCCTGCTCTCCGCTCTTTTTATTGAAGAGATCTCGGCAGAAGAGTTCCGCTCCGGGTCACAAAGGTGAAGCCGGGCATGGTAATGCGCTGCGGATGCAGCCGCCGTGATATGCGGGGATCCGGGGGAGGGGGCGGGGGCGGGGCGGGCTAACGGCTACGTACCCTTCCTGCTTGCCAAATAGATAGGGGCCGGGGAGCATCCGGCACGCAGCGAGGGAACACATTCAAAAAGACACCGAGCCAGAAGATGGAGCATAGTAAAGTTTTTCAGACAAATTGCAGCTACGTGCTGTAACGGGGAGAAAATGATCCCCTTTGGAAAAATATCAGCGCGATTTGAAAATAGGGAGATAAGTTTTTGTTAATTGGTGGGCTGCACGCAAACGCATAGCCGTGCCCATGCTAGCTACCCCCCCCCCCCCCCCCTTCCTTATACACACTTACTTACTTGTCGGTCTTGATCGCTGTCTCTTGGTACACGCATAGCAGTGCACATGCCCCGCGCACACACATACACACTACTTATCGGTCTTTGATCCACGTCCATTGGTACTCGCAAAGCAGAGCTCGTGCTCCACACACACACAAAACACACACACACACACACACACACAAAACACACATATACCACTTATCGGACTTTAATCCCCGTCCATTGGTGATCGCGGTGAAACTGGCCCCGCCTTACTCCATACCGATCGTAGAGCCGGGGGACTCTTTTGGAACGAATGCGAGAGAGATTGAGCTAGAGATGGAGAGAGAGAGAGAGAGAGACGCAGACGTGCCGCTGTACAACAGAGAAGGCCGAAGGTGAAGTGCAGTCAACGCTTGTATACGCGCCGCGGCCTGTGGTCTTCCGTGCCGGGGGAGGATAAAGAGAGAGATAGAAAAGCAAACCCTCCGTGATGAGCCCCCAACATACCCTAACAGCGACAGTCGAACAGGCGCTTCCCAAGTGGTTTTTGTTATTTTTAATTCCCCCTTTTACTCGTTCTTTGCTTCCTCTACTACGGCTATGACGTAGAAGCAAAAAAAGGACGAGTATTGCGCTCGCCCTGTCAGTTAAGACCCCGATTCATCTCAAAAACTGCGTAACGGAGGGTTTCTGTTTTGGGGGCGTTTTGGTTGGGCGTTGATCTAGTTTCGAAAATGACATATTAGATTTCTGAAAAACAAAAAACAAAAAAACTCGTATTTAGAGACCGCAGATCGGTAGGAGTTTGACTTGGGACCAGCCGTCGCCCGCAGTCAACAATCACCTTTCGCGTACTCTGCAGGGCTCGGAGTAATAGATCAGTGGCTAAGTCCAGTAAAAATGCGAGAAAAACACAGAATTTAAAAAAAAATCACAAATACTGATTGTTCAGAAATTGTTCGTAAATATGAGAACCCAAAACATTAAATTATGAAATTCTCGAAAAACCGTATTTTCTCTCAAAACTCAACGAACGAAATATGTCCTAGGACGCTAAAGCGTTCTCCATGCCTGTCTTGTTTTTTTTTGGTACGCGCGGAGCTGGGCGTGGATGGGGTGTTGATGCTCCCACTACACGACGGTGCCATAAACCCCAACCCTCGCCGACAGCAGACAGGTGGTGGAACCCATTGTCTTTTCATTCGCAGAAACAGGCTCATTAACTCAGCCAGTGCTTACCGCCCAGCACTCCCCACTGCTCGGCACCCGGCCGCAGCAGAGTGCCCAGCCCCCCGGCCCCTGCTACTATACACCCCACTGCCCTTCAGTCCGCTTCCTTGTGAGTGTTTCTTTTCTTCTTTTTATCACTCTCGCTCCCTCTCGCTCCGCCGGGAGAAAGTTGTTTTGTTGGCAACAAAACGGCTGGCTGTTCATGTTCAAGGTCGAGGAGCGCACCATCATGATTGACGTGGGACGCAATGCTTGACGCGTCGCTGACGTCCCTGACGACGTCCCCGACGGTATCCCTGACGACGTCCCCGACGACGCCCCGACGACGTCTCCGACGACGTCCCCGACGGCATCCCTGACGACGTCCCCGACGACGCCCCGACGACGTCCCCGACGACGTCCCCGACGGCATCCCTGACGACGTCCCCGACGTCAGTCTGCTCGGCGTCGGCGTCAACCCCACGGCCACCACCGTCACCTTCGGCGGCAATGGTATTAAAATGAAGTCAAGCGGAAAACCATACATCAGGGCAGTGTGGGCCAACGCGGCGTCCCAACGAGGCCCACAGGTCCCCCCACCCAACGCCCCCGCCGGTCTCACCGGCCTCCGCCCAGAAAGAGTACTACTAACTAGGATGCGGTGCGAGCGGAGGGGCGAAGCGGGTGCATACATAGCATATACGGTGGTCTCTGGAGCGTCTTGACTCAGGACTTCTGCTGGTGGGCGCTCGAGCACGGGAATGCAGACGTCTCGGCCATGGAGACGGTGTCGAATAACTTGAATAATAATAAAAATAATAATAATAATAATTTCAATAGAACCAATTTTCAATTGAGAAATATTTCTGTTTTCTTGGACAAGTAATTGTAGATATCTCCTTTTTTGTCCTTTTTTTTATTTTGATAAAATCTCGTCACGCCGCTGCTACCTCCCTCATCTTCCCCTGTCCCTCAGTGTCCCGAGAACGCACGCCGCCTACCGGCTCCCTTTGTGCTTGGACCTTCATCCGCATGCACCTTTGACCTCCGCCCTTTAGTTGTTCCCGTCGGGGTCGGGTGTCGCCTTGTTCCACTCACCTACTCACCATACTCACTCATCACTCCCCCCACTCCCTCTATATTTTGTCTCGCTCCCTCCCGCAGCAGGTGCCTCCGTCTCCCGATGACATCACAGGCAGCTGCTCCCCGCCCCGAGCGGAGCGGCAGACATATTCACCGCCGCGGTGCGGTGCGGCCTCTGGACAGGAATGCAGTCGTCGGGTTGGGGGGGGGAGGGGGGGGGAGGGGGGGGGAGGCACACTGTGCAGGGGGATGACGGAGAGGTGGGGCGGGAGGGTCTCCGTGAGGGGGAGGGTGCTCATGTCATTGTGCCCTCTGGAGCCTCCGGACAGCCACCGGCAGCCCTCGCTGGCGATGCCTGTGTCATGAGGTACAGATGCAGCGGCACACTGTGGGGGCGCCGGGCCTTATATCAGGCACTGACAGTCAACAAGTCATCGCCCAATTTCGTGGCAAAGCGACTTCAAGTCCCTGTTCGCCAAGAAATGGGCTGACTTCTTCATCCTCAGCAATCGTTCTCACCCTGTCCCGAGCGCACGCACTACTCGGCTGGTCTCCCGCACCGGAGTCCCTGACGACGCAGCACCCGGCATACACGTGGTGGCTCTGCGCCGTGGCCGTGGCCAGGAGTGCGCCTTGAGCATTCAGCTCGTATACGAGATTGCTGCCTGCCTCACAGCTCGCATGAAAGGAACCCCCGCCCCATCCCCACCCCCTCCCCCGTCTTTCCTTCCCCTAAGCATAGAGGCTGAGGAGGTCTTAACCGAAACTAACATCCCTCCTAGCGCGGTACGGTTACCTTGTGTGCCCGCAGCTCATCCTGACGAGACCCTAAGGGTTTGTCCAAGCAGGATCACTTGCAGGTCGCTCCTAATACCCAGCCCGAGATACTTTTGGTTTTCGCGCCGCGCCCCTCTGGATGTGTGAATCTGCAACAGGCGGCTTAAATGGGCTCAGCAGGCGGCCGGGCGGGGCAGCCGAGGGGCCTGGGGTGGGTGCCGGGAGGAGAGTCAGCCCTGTGTCCCGCCGGAACAGCAGGAAATCACCCGGCCGCTGCTGGATTCGATCCGTCACCCCGCGGGTGATACGGAGGGCTCCCCGCTGGCTCCCCGCCGGCTCCCCGCTGGCTCCCCGCTGGCTCCCCGCTGGCTCCCCGCTGGCTCCCCGCTGGCTCCCCGCTGGCTCCGCTGGCTCCCCGCTGGCTCCCCGCTGGCTCCGCTGGCTCCCCCGCTGGCTCCCCGCTGGCTCCCCGCTGGCTCCCCGCTGGCTCCCCGCTGGCTCCCCGCTGGCTCCCCGCTGGCTCCCCGCTGGCTCCCCGCTGGCTCCCCGCTGGCTCCCCGCTGGCTCCCCGCTGGCTCCCCGCTGGCGCCCCGCTGGCTCCGAAGCTCCGCTGGCTCGGCGTGCGTCACACAGACACACGGTACACACTCGCACGGCGCACGCCACAGTTTACAGACGGTGTGTGATTTACGAGGGAATCCCATGCCGGTAAATTGAGTGGGAATTTCAATGTTCTTTTTTTCAGTGTTGTGTGAAATCTGTCTATGATTTGTGTGGCGATGTAGGCGGCATGGGGTGGTCAGCCATATGGACGCGACGTATCACACACACATGCACACACACACACACACACACACACATCTCCAGCCCATCGGACATGCAATCGGGCACGCTGCCGTTCAGCGGAGGGCATCTGTGTGTGCGCATGTTAGGCATGGTGAGAGCGAGAGAAAGAGAGAGAGAGAGAGGGAGAGGAGGGGGGGGGGGAAGACAGACAGAGAGGGACATAGAGACGGGGTTTTGGATGGGGGTGGCAGAGGATAGCACGTTGTTTCGGCGGCGTGCGCATAAATGAAACAATGAGCAGACGACGTGCGAAAGTCTGACGAGCACCGATCGTCCCCTGCACCCCGCGGGCTTCCTCTGGGCAGCTCCGGCCGGCTCTGGGCTACTCTGGGGCTGTCCGCTAATTGGCAATAACCGACTGGACAGCGGGCAATGGGATGGACTCAGACCAATAGAGGACCCTCACTCAAAAAAATCAGTGTGCACCCTGAAAAAGGGTCAGAACAAAATCAGAAAAGCGTAAGAAAATATCAGCGGAAAAATTTCGAGAAAGAAAACACACGGTGAAAGTAAATCCTTCTTTTAGCAGGATCTTTATGGGTGTTCAACGTGCATGATCCCTCGGAAAAAGGGGGTTTCTTTTGCCTCGCAAGGAAAAATCAGAGACAATAATCTGGTAAAAAATACCAGAAAATCAAATTTCGATTTTAAATCTTGTTAACGAGCGAGGAACCCCTCGACTCAGACAGGGCGGAGCAGCAGGCGCAGCAGGCTGGGCCGTCCTGTCCGGGTCAGCAGTGCAGATACCCCTGGAGTTCCTGTCGACGGAGAGACGGCTCGGCATCACCGCCTTCACTCACATTCCTCCGTTCTCGCTGCTCTCTCTCCCCCTCTCTGTCTCACTGTCTTCCTCCCTCTGTCTGTGAGTCCCTCTGTCTCCCTCTCTCGCGTGAAGAGAGACGTCACCAGCAAGCAGAGGGTGCGCTGCTGCTGCTGCTGCTGCTGATGCTGTGGGGTGCGCTGCTGCTGCTGCTGATGCTGTGGGGTGCGTTGCGTCCCACTTGTCACGACGGAGGGAGGTGGGTCTTGTAAGAAGACATGGCGGGGCGGGAAGGAGACGGAAAGGGTGCTGGATACCGGTGCGGTGCTCGACGTGTGTGCCACACAAACACACACACACACACACACACACACACACAGACACACACACACACAGACACACACACGGCGGCATTGCATCGTGATGGGTACATCGTGCGCCGTGTTGTGTGTTGACAATATTCTTGAGCACGAACGAGGTTGAACCGTCGTCATACCCCGCAGAAAGAGACGCGACGGCCTAGAATACAGTTGTTGAATTTTGTGTTGTGTTGCGAGCGCCCGCACCGACTCATACACAAAAGCGATAGTGATGATGATATTGATCATGGTGACGATGATGATGACAATGATCATGATGACGGTGATGATGACAATGATCATGATGACGATGATGATCGAAACAAAACCGTCTGGACGATGACGAGACGAGGCGGCGGCAGCGACTGGAGGCAGGAGGGCGGCCTGAACAAACGCCAATGCATGGAGCATGGGGGCCTCGATGTATGCGTGTGTGTGTGTGTGTGTGTGTGTGTGTTGTGTGTGTTGTGTGTGTTGTGTGTGCGTGTGTGTGTGTGTGTGTGTGTGTTGTGTGTGTTGTGTGTGCGTGGGTGGGTGGGTGGGTGGGTGTGTGGCGAGGAGGGTTTGTTTATATCCGTCGTGGAGACAAACAGACGAGCGGGTGCGTCGGACGCCGAACGCCGTGCTTTCGCGGCCGTATAAGTAGAGAGGCAAACAAAGCAATTTTCGCCAAGGGAAAACAACGACTCGCGCCGTCTACACTACAATACTTACCACGACTGCCCGCGGGGGGTTGTAAGAGCGCGGGCTCATCATATTGGGGCTCCGCCTGGCTCCGCCGCCCCGCTCCGCCGCCCACGACACACGCCACACTCGAGTTCAAAGGGCCCGACGGAGAGGACCCCGCCCACGACATGGGGATCGGTGGGAGCGTCACAATAACTACCCCCCCCCCCCCCCCCCTCAGCTAATCCCGTGCTGTTCGGGCCGCGGGAGGGGGAGGCGGGTGCAGGGGTGGATGAGGTGCCGCTGCTCGCCCTGCGGGCCACGATTCAAATTTCCCCGCGTGAAATAGCGCGCCGGTGGGTGGCGGGGGGGGGGGGGGGAACTATCATTGGCATAATTTGCAGATGGCGCTCGCTCGCTTGCGATCTGGCGGTGGCGGTGCGGGGGTGGGGGTGGGGGTGGTCACACCGCGGCCGGCCCTAGGCCACGGCCATAGCCAGCGGATCAGCCCGCAAGCCAAAGCCACTGAGCGGACGTAAAACATCGCGATCGTCGGCCATTCTGAGCGACAAAGAACTGAAAGAGACCGTTCAAAAAAAATTGCAATTGCGTATATTTAAGATTTTTTTCGAGAATTATTGAAAATGAGAGGTATAGACTTTGCCACGCGCCCACCCAACGTAGATAATATCTTTCGCATTTTATGTCAGAAACGGTCATGTGGACCTGTTTTTGAAATTGCGTCAACACAAAGTCCTCCGTAATGCAAACAACAGTTCTGCCTGAGGACGTTAGAGTGCGTGATATGTCGAGAGCGTCGAAATGTTGCGCAGAGACTGTGCCCGCTGTGCCAAAGCAAAATTAGATAACTCCACGAAAGCGATTCAGGAAAGTTAGTCACGGGAATCAGGTATATCCGCTGGCGTTTACGCTGAAAATTCATCCCGGATACGGCGCCCAGAGGATATGTTCACGGGCACACTTGTCTCTGGCAACGCTCATAGCGACACTGCTAGACCTTAGGCTCCAAATTGAAGCCGACGCGCTTCGAACGGCTGGACGTGTCAAATTGAAGGAGAAGAGCTTCAAACGGTGCCCCCCCCCTCCCCCCACTACCGCCGGAGTCTCCCCGACCACTACAGCCGGCCGATCCCCGGCCCGCTGCCGGCTCGGCTCGGTTCGGTCAGGTTGGGCTGGCTCGGCGCTGGGCGGCGCTCGGCTCGAATTGTCTCGGCGTTCACCCAGAGAAACGAATTCTTGATTCAAGCCTAGAACAGCGTATTCTTAAAGCATTCAAGAATATAATTATTGATCCAAAACTATTTCTTGATCTAACTCCAAGATTGGCTTGATTCAAGAAAATATTCTTGAATGCTTTTAGCCTAAGAATCTGTTTCTCTGGGTGTTGTTCGACTCGTTGCCCGACGAGGCGGTACGCGAAGTGGCGAGGAGTCGAACGACTCGAACGGACCTAGTGCGAATAAAGTATTAAACGTAATGCTGGTAACGATGCGCGAAGGGAATACAACGAATAACGCAATGCAGAAGTCCTCGAATCGTAGAGGGTGGGTGAATCTGCCCCTGGAAGGTAGGCAAAATTGGGCCCCCTTTCGGCCTTACCCGACCGGGCCCCTGACCCCCCAGTCCGTCCCTGCTCTATAGCAATGAGATCTGACAGGGATGAGCTGCAGTGGCCGTGCCTGTGCCAGGGCCAGGCTGTGCCGGGCCTATTCACCGCGGACAATAGGCTGACTGGGCTTATTGCATGGCTTTGTTTCGTACAGTCCGGTTGGGGCTATTATATTAGCTTACGCGGTAAATTCTGAACCGTACAAAAGTGGTAGTACTCGAGGCTCATACCGATCATTGAACATGGCGATTCCGGGTGAAAGGCGAGAGGAGAGAGTGAGAGAGAGAGGAGGAGAGAGAGAGAGAGAGAGAGAGAGAGAGAGAGAGAGAGAGAGAGAGAGAGAGAGAGAGAGAGAGAGAGAGAGAGAGAGAGAGAGAGAGAGAGAGAGAGAGAGAGAGAGAGAGAGAGCAGGGTCTCGTTGCTATTACCTCCTGTACTTACGGTGGGGTAGTGCGGGGCACGGGGAGCAGGGAGGGGATGGCCGTTTCCGCTCTTATCAGTAGCTTTCCGCCCCGCTAAAGAATTCAAATGGAAAATCGAATATATTGCCCCCGTCGGAGCGCAAATCAAACGGGACCAGACCACCCAACCCCGCGAGTCAAGCCAAGCCTTGCCCCGACCATCACGCGGCCGGGCCGGGCCGGCCATTAGCGCGACAGAGATAACACCCCTGTAAATTCCTCTCGCTCACACATACGGAGGCAGCTGCCGCACCGCACCTCCAGCTGCATAGCCACGACCTTCTCTCTTTCTGTCTCTGTCTCTCTCTTTCTATCTATCTATCTATCTATCTATCTCTCTCTCTCTCTCTCTCTCTCTCTCTCTCTCTCTCTCTCTCTCTCTCTCTCTCTCTTCTCTCTCTCTGTCTCTCACTCGTGTAAATTCTATCAGGAAATCAGAAATTCTATCAGAAATTTCTGATAGGATTTCCGATTAACTGATAGCTTCTCTGATTACCTGATAGTTTTACTGATTGCTTGATAGCTCCTCTGATTACCTGATTGCTTTCCTGATTGTCTGATAGCTTTTCTGAGTTTCTGAAAGTATTTTCTGATCTCTGATAGCTTATGCTAATAGCTCTCCTGATAGCCTGCAAGCAGTTTGCTTTCAGCGTAAGCTGTCAGAAGTCTGCTTTCAGTGACAACGCTATCAGGATGTTCTGAAAACTTTGATTTTGAAAGGGCCATAAAACCGAAACTTCTCAAAATTTCTGGTTGAAATTTGGTATGCGACATCAGTTTACTAATTTACTAGGGCCATTTTAATTTTATCAAAATCCAACACTTTTTTCTGGGATCTCGAGAACGGTTCGCGCTAGCTCAAATCTGACTGCAGATTTGGATGAGACTCGGTTTTCACTTCCCAATGTTAATTTTAGCACGACTCTTAGGTAATCGTGTCACTGATAAAATGCTCTGAAATGTTTTGAACTATCAGACAATGCTATTAGCAGCATATTGCTTTGAGAGATTCAACTACAGCTATAGGAACTTTTCTATCAGGGCAATGCTATCAGAAATTCGCTATCAGAGGTGCGCTAAAATTTATCAGAAATCAGAAATATTCCGATAGCTCAGGTCTGATAGCAAAACTATGATAGCTTTTCCTGATAGCATTTACACTAGTGCTCCGTCTCTCTCTGTAAGATTGGTCGTAAAACCTCACCGCACCGTTTCGTGCTGCCGCGCCCACCAATAAAAACCCGGCTCGTGGGCCTTGTAAACTCTTGTACTCAGGAGCTGTAAAAGGTAGCAGCACAGGGAGCATTCCACGACAAACGCAGAACTGCAGCGCCGCTCCGACAGTGAGAAGCCGAGGGCTCTCATACCAGCCTTGCGTGTGGAAGGGGTAAATTCGAAATTGCGTTAATTTCATTAAACGAACGAAAGTTCCTTACTCGAGCACGGAGGCTGCAAAGAGCGAGGGCGAATGGACGAGGGGAGTGCGGAAGTAGGGGGCACAGGGGTGGGGGAAAAAGGATCGGCCTGCTTCTGCCCTCATTTTCTCTTTCACCTTCAATGATTGGAAACACTCGAGGCGAAATAACGTCGCCGACCCGCTCTGGCTGGGTGTACTCGGGGCCCTGGAGGGGGAACGGAGTACTCCCAGACGCAATCAGCCGCCGTATTTACTGGACAGCCAAACAGGGCCAATCCTACAAAGAATGCCTCCCCCCGTGCCCCCCCCCCCTTTCCTCCGCTACATTACATGTCGATGGTTGATTGCATTCCGCTGTGCCTCCCGAAAGGCGAATGAACGCTCTTCATTTCATATCGCCTTGATCATAGGATCGATCCTTGACATTACGTATTCGCAAAGAATCCTCCTCTTCATTGGACCGCCGCGGCTGTCCTGCTCCGCGGGCAGTATCGGTCCTACACAGAAACAGAGGTCCCTTCCGCTCTCTCGCGACTCTATTACTTTATTTCTTAGCGAATGGACTTCCCTCCGGGAGCACAGAAAGCGAGGAGGGTCCAGTTCGCGAGAGACAGCAAGAGAGAGAGAGAAGAGAGAGAGAGAGAGAGGAGAGAGAGAGAGAGAGAGAGAGAGAGAGAGAGAGAGAGAGAGAGAGAGAGAGAGAGAGAGAGAGAGAGAGAGAGAGAGAGAGAGAGAGAGAGAGAAAGACTATGAAGTGGTGCGGATGCAAAAAGCGCGTGAGAGAGAAAGATCCCCCCATCCCTCACCTCGCCAATTCCCACCGGTTGTGAAAGGAAAGGCGATCCACCATCCATTATAGTCTGTCCCGATCCGAAGAGGAAACAGTAGGCAGGAGGGGCCGCGGCAGCAGCAGCGGTGGCAGCAGCAGCGGTGGCAGCAGCAGCGGCGGCAGCAGCAGCAGCAGCGGTGGCAGCAGCAGCGGCGGCAGCAGCGCAGGCCGGAGAAGCCGGATCCGCAGACGGAGCTCCTGAGCCCCGGACAAGAGCAGCGGCGTGATTGACTCTCTACCGACTACCACTGCTACCACCGCACCCGGGACCCGCCTCAGGGGGCCCGGCCCCCGGGGCCAGGAGGACAGCACTGCCTACAGGCCGTTTCATTGCCTTCATCCAGTGCGCGGCCACGCAGAAATTACTCTACGGAGGGCGAAAAAGAAATATACATTGCTGGTATCGTGGCACTATGTAGGATAAGTGCAGGTATGCCTCACGCCCTGTGCTCCAAGAACCCCCTCCCCGACATAGTAATGTGCGGAAACGACTTGCGTTATCGTGAGATCGATCAGGCAGCCACAGTTCAGACCCTTTCGCTTGCTCATTGCAAGTTTCATAGCTTTTAGTGCACTTATTAAGTCACGATAAAGTAGTTTCAACAACACGACATGCGACAGAGTGCTCACGCGAGCCGCCACTGCGCGGTATGAGAAATCACGGTGACTTCACCGGCTAAATCTGCGTAGCTGCGTACATGTTTTAGTGCAGTCTCACTTTAGTGCTGTTTTATAGTGGCTCTGAGGCATTTTTTGTGACGGTGTTAAAAGCGTCGTAACGTGGCTAGCTGCGGAATGGTGGTGCGGCGCATCGCTCCACTCCGTTCCAGGGGCGTAGCCAGGGGTGGGTTAAAAAACCGAAACAGGTGACCGTGGTTGGCAACTCGCATAACAAACGCCTGCATATAGGCAATCAGCGCGGCATACCCGCCTCCTAAACCCAAGTCTGGCTACGCCCCTAGTACAGGCTTATCCCGTGGTGGTTTCCCGTGGTGGTCCGCAGTCGTGTTGACGATCTCACTCGCACCCATGGCCCCGCAGGGCCCCGCAGGGCCCCGCGCCCCGCCCTCCGCTCGCGGCCGCGAATGTCTCAGTCATAAATTGGTATACGGTGTCATTGCCAGCCCGTTAGAGTGAGCGTCTTTGGCGCTGAGCACGCCGGCACAGCTGCACCACAGCACCCCCCTGGGGGCCCCCTGGGGGACACTCACGGGGTGGGGCAGGGAGGGGGAGGACCGACCCCTACCGGGGTGACAAAGAGGGGTCACGGAAAAAACTTTTGAAGAAAAACAATTAATATAGACCGTACGACACATCAGCGAGTTTGGCGCCGGTGGAAGGCGACCCGCTGGGAGCCACTGCATCTGTCCGGAGCAAGACGTACTGCAAAGGGGAGCCCGGGGGAGGGGCTGTGGGGAGTGGAGGGACCGTGGGAGGAGGCGGGGCCGTGGGAGGGGGAGGGCCGGGGGCGCTTCACTTTAAGATCTTTGAGGGCTCACACTCCAGTGCCAAACCCCACCCCCAGAGGGCGTGCATGCAACGGCTCTGATGTCACAGATGAGGGGGAGAGGGGGGGGACAAGGAGCAAACAATAGGTGTGAGTGTGGCCGACTTCCCCTTGCCTCTCGCCCTCTTTACTCTTACCTCCTAGCTTCCCCCGCCGCCCCCCACCCCAACCCCCTGGCTCCCTCAGAGACCGCAAAGGGCCCCGGGTGTGTGTGCCCTTCCGCCCCGCCCTTGCGGACCCAGCAAGGTCCTTACGAGTCGAGATCTTAACGCACCCCTCCCCCACCCCCACAGCCTCCTTCTTCTGCTCTGCTGCCTGCCACACTTCCTCCCTCTGACTGCGTGGCAGTGCGGCACGGTGGCGACTCCAACTGAGCAAAACCACACGCGGGTGCCGAAAACGACGCCCGGCCTCCGCCCTCCGGCCACAACGGACCTGGGCGAGGCGAGGTGGCGGGGGCAGCGGGGGCGGCGGGGGCCTCGAGGGCGGACCCCGGGCGGGGCCCTTCGCTGATGACGGCGGCAACACGTGGCCGCAACGTCCGCTGGCGGAGAAAGAAATGACGAGCCAACGTCAGCCCCTGAAGGGAGGGGGGTCATTGTGGGGGTCGAGGGGGGGGGGGGGATGGGGGGGGGGAGAATACGCCCGGCGCACCCTCCCGCCTCCTCACTGAGGCCGATCCCCTGCTTTGACAGGTTCCGCCGCACGTAAGCCCCCGGGAGATCCAGTACTAGTGGGCGGAGCTTGGGGGCCACTGTCAACCTGGTCAAAGACTGATTGACGACCATCTCTCTCTCTCTCTCTCTCTCTCTCTCTCTCTCTCTCTCTCTCTCTCTCTCTCTCTCTCTCTCTCTCTCTCTCTCTCTCTCTCTCTCTCTCTCTCTCTCTCTCTCTCTCTCTCTCTCCCTGAAAAACCAGTGGGGGTACCCTCACATGGGGAGTCTCCACCGTGTGTGTGAGAGAGACAGATGGCACCCCCCCAAGAGAAGTGCTGCCAACGTCTGAACGTTAAACATGCGGCTGCGAGTCGCCGGCACTCGATTCTCGCATGGGTCAGGCAACACGGGTTCGTTACCCGCTCGTGTCATTTTATTTTTACGAAAAAATTATTTTGACCCGGTCTCTTGGAGGGCGCCCCTAAAATTAGGCAACCTGACCTTCTCATGTCCTTCACGCAGCATTCAGTAAGCACCCTCTGGCCACACATGAGCGCCCCAGCACACACGCAAAGGCAACAGCGCTGCGCTGCTGGTCTCGCTTTTCGTTGCCGCCGGGTTCAGCAGGGATCGTCCTGAAGTAAGGAGAACAAAACGACTTCCAAAAGACGGTGGTGGGGGAAACCAGGCAGTGAGCGCGCAAGCGCTCCTCTGTTGGTATACCCTATAGAGATTTCCGAAACAAGAGGGCTGCGAAGCGGAAGCTCTTCCACACCGAAAAACTCTCGAGAGCAGCAGCAAAGTAAGAGAAATCTTGATGCACGCGCGCGCCGCGCCGGGAACTAACCTCCCAATCCACTGCTACAAGAGGCCAGCTCTGCTGTCGACTTGTTTCCGGCGTGGAAATATCTTCTGTTCTTCAGCTTCCGTTTCCAAGTTTAATCATGGAAACTCCTAACCACGTAGCCCAGCGCGTCCGGGCGCCGATCTCAAGCCTCTTCCGGCGAGGAGTAGGCCTACCACTCGTCGACCGGACTACTTTTCATATTTATTTTGTTGTGTTAACGACGTAACGGTGGCTCGCGTAACTAATGAATGCCGCTGTACTCTGCTGAGTCGCGGCGAGGAGGCGGCGATAAACACGGCATGATCTATCACCTCCACGCCGCGCGGCAGAGGTGGGGCAGATGAGGGTTGGGGTTGGCAGTGGGACTGCCGCGAGGCGGGGGCGGGGCTGCCTGCCCAACCGCACGGCACCGCACAGCACCGCCGCCTAGCGGAGTGGTCTTGCACCGCCTCCAATTTGAGGTCGCCCGGTATAGTCCATGGCCATATCTCTCTCCCGCCCGTCCTCGGGAGCGCCATTTCGTAGTCGACCGGCGACCCTACGCTGCGCGCCATCGCCTTCGCCTCCCCCGCCGTCCTCCCTTCGTCTGTCGCGCTTGTCCGCGCTGTTTATTCGTCGTCGCGTTCTCTGACAAGCACGTCGAAATCTTTGACATTCTAACCCCCCTCCCCGCTCTCTTCTCTCCCTCTCCTCTTTATCTCTCCGTATCTCTCACTCTCTCTCCTCTTTGTCTCTCCCTTTCTCTCTCTCTCTCTCTCTCTCTCTCTCTCTCTCTCTCTCTCTCTCTCTCTCTCTCTCTCTCTCTCTCTCTCTCTCTCTCTCTCTCTCTCTCTCTCTCTCTCTCTCTCTCTCTCTCTCTCTCTCTCTCTCTCTCTGTGTTCCTTCCGGACGCAGCGCGGACTAGACAAGGCCAGACGACAGCAGCAGCTCGGCGGCGTCGCGTCGTGTTGCGGCCGGCCGCCCCGGCGGGGCCCAGCGGAATCCCGATGACGTATCGCCGGCGCTAACGTAACTACAGGCGCCCCCACGGGACCTAGGCGGTTCGTGCTGGACATTGGGGCACAGGGTTGACCCCCCGCCTCCCCTCTGCGGTCGGGGTATAGCACCCCCCGGGGAGTTCTAAATGGTCGCCCCGGATCCGCCTCCCTTCCCTGTCTTGCATCGACAGAACAATGGTAGAGCCCGGCCCAGTCCGGCTCCCTCATCCCCCACGGTGGAGTCCCTCGGGCTCGAGCTGTCGCAGGCGGTCTGCGGACAGCGGCGGCCGCGGCGGCGGACGGGACCGACCCGGGGTCCGGACGGGTCTGGATGGCAAATAGGGTATTCCGGAGTAGAGCTTGATCGGAAACACGAATAAGACAAGAATCATAAAAGCGGATACGGAAGTCTACGGTGTTACGCAACACGTGCCGCGCCCTCAGCCACGAGCCGACTCAAAAATTTGGAGGCTTAGCTCTCGCTGACGATGTGACGACCCTTCGGTAGGGTCCACTGATGTGATTTTGTCTTCTTCGTGTTTGCGGTCAAGCTGTACTACGGAATACCCTATTGCGCTTCCGCAGACATTAAACTGTCTGCTTACTTCCGGTTTATGGTTTCCGGGCAGAAGTGGTGAACCCTTTGTGGACCGCACAGTAACCCTATCTAGGCTTTCAAAGAAAGGGTCCCAAGCGGAATCTCATGGACCAAATAAAATCACTTCTAGATCGCCAGAGCAGGTTGTGATCTTCGCTGCAAAAGAGCAGCACAGTTGGAAGTGGTGGGGGCATGAGTACCAACTTACCTGAGTGCGAGAAACTCGTGTCGTTCTTCCGCTGGGATGGCCTAAATATGGGTTAGGCTAGGTTTTCAAGTTTTCAACACGGCACGCATGACTCGACCAACGCGAGTCGCTTTCGGCAACTGTCAACGCGTGCCAGCAGCAGCAGGCAGTCACTGTCCGCGTTGGCAGCCATGAAGCCCGGCTTAGCTGGCAGCCATGACTGCCGTTGGCAACCCTGCGTGCCCTGCAGCAGTGGCAGCAGGGGAGGTAAAGGCTTACGCACGGGGAGAAGTGCGTCTTCCCCATGATCGTAACAAGTTTCCCACCGCCTGCGAAAGCCACAACGTTCTCGGGGAAGCCTTACAGCTGGCTTGGCTCGTCACGGACCGGACGGACCGGGCAGATTCAAACACGAGACGCGACAGGCGTTGAGCGCCGCGCGGTCCCCCTTTCCTGCCCGTAGCTCATGAACCGTCGAACTTAGATGGGGAGTGTAAGCGAGGCGTTTTTAAGATAAAGTCTGATGTGTGTATCTTTCCGATCCGACCATTTTAGATCGATCTAGAGCGCCCTGAAAGGCGCACCTTTTTGTGACCGGCCAGGCGGCACCCTTTACCTATACCTTTACCCAGCCGCTGCTCGTTAGGCCACACTTTCACCCTCCATCACACTTACGTAGATGATCGAACGTTGACAAATTTATGTTTTTCCGGTCAACGAGATCTTACTTTAATGACGAGGTACCACTTCGTCGCTATGCAAATATCGCTTTTGCTAACTTTTAAATATTTTGAGCGAACACAAGCCCGGGGCCGTTGTCACGTACCGAAGCATCAGCGTTATGGCTGAGCCAGCCGGGTTTCGCCCTCTCCCCACCACAACCCCCACCAGCTCGGCCGACCCGTGCGGGGCTGCCTTTTCTTTCGGTCATGGTACGGAAGCGAGGCTCACCGAAGTGATGACTTTTCGTGTCGCTAACTAAACAACCAGGAAAGGTCGGGGGAAATCAAGTTTACTTGTCAGTTATACCAGGTGTATCATTGGCCCCGGGCAGTTTCGGTTTTAGGCAGTCCCGCAAAGCACTATCTCCGTCTCTTTCTGTCTCACGCGTCTGGCCGAGCCAGAAAGAGACGGAGATAGTGTGTTGCGGGACTGCCTAAAACCGAAACTGCCCGGGGCCAATGATACACCTGGTATAAAGCATACTGAGTTCGCGCGCTAAGTTTAGTCGATATATTTCATTCCGTTTCGCTGCCAAATCGGGAGACAGAAGGGTCTGCAAATCGGCCTCTGTCGAATAACGTCTCCCAGTCTGTACCTTCCCTGGTGGCAGTATCGACGCTTCTGTCGTCTGCTCTCGTGTTGACGGACAAAAGCGAGAGGAAGTGTTGTTGTTGTTGAGCTGCTGCTGCTGCCTCGATGTGCTTGCTCCGCTTGCTGTTTTTGTTGTCGGTGGCGCAGCCAACAGCGCAGTCGTGTTCCCAACCGCACTGTAGCGACGGCGAACCCAGTCCCTTTACAAGATACGTCACATGACGCCGCCGCGGCATTATTTGCAGTCAGTCGCCAAAGGCGAGCAGACTGTGCCCGAGGTCTCCTAACTCCCTACGGCTCTGGCGTGCCGCGGCATTATTTGCAGGCAGACTGTGGCCTCCCGCTCCCACCCGCCCACGGTGTGTCGTGTTGTGGACCCAGTGTCGTCTGCTTCTGCTGCTGCTGCGCCCAGTCGAGCCCCAAGCCCCCAAGCCGAGCCGCGGCGGCGGCGGCAGGTGGGGGGGGGGGGGGGACGCTTCGCCGGAGCACCGTCTGCGCGTGGACAACAAGGCGTCTGCAGCAGCATTCCGGGTGATACCCCGAGCTCCCGACGGAAGGGCGCTCGAGCGCGGGGCACCTCCCGGAATGATTTACGGGACGTAATTTATGGACCACCCCTCGCAGCCGCCGAGCCTGCGCGCGCGGCTGCCACAACCACTTCTCATTTATTTGTGTTGCGGACGGCGCGTGGTCAATATGCCCTCCTTTCCGCTTCCCTCTCCCGGCCTGTCATTCCCCGGTACCCAGTTACGACGCAGCCCGCTTCGCTTTTCGGACTCCCGCTCGATGCGCGCTGCTGCCGCTGCTGCCGCTGCTGCCGCTGCTGCCGCTGCTGCCGCTGCTGCCGCTGCTGCCGCTGCTGCCGCTGCTGCCGCTGCTGCCGCTGCTGCCGCTGCTGCCGCTGCTGCCGCTGCTGCCGCTGCTGCCGCTGCTGCCGCTGCTGCCGCTGCTGCCGCTGCTGCCGCTGCTGCCGCTGCTGCCGCTGCTGCCGCTGCGCGCTCGCTGGCCGCCGGTGCGGAGCGGGGTAGCGGCATCCTGACGCACGGCCGCCGCCAAAAACTGAAGCACGAAAATAGGGTATTCTGCAGGGGCGTAAAAACGAACCGAGAAAGGGAGGGGCGGCGCTCTACGGGTTGCTTACCTTCGGGGTCAAATTTTAAAATTCTATTTCTGATATTCGTTATTATGCTTAACGCTTTAAACTCTCGCCGTTTTCGAGATAGACCATAGTAGAGATCTGCAACGAGCGAGCCGACGAGCCTACTGCCGCATCAGCCACCGCTGCTGCAGAGGCAAGCTGTGTAGCAGTGGTATCGGCTGAAGTGGCGGCGTGCTGTGGCAAGTGGAGCTCGCGAGCCGGGCTCGAGCTCGAGCTCGCCGGTGTAAGCGTGCAGGATTACCCCATTACCTCTGATACACGTTCCCTAGGGACCCTTGACCCCGGTAAACTATACCTAGGGATGGATTACCCCCCCCCCCCCCTGAGTGGTGGTAAACCATCCCTAGGGATCCTTTACCCCCCTCAAGGGGGGTAAGCCATCCCTAGGGATTTAGTACCCCTCCCAATTTGAAGCCGAGGGGGTAAAGGATTCCTAGGAATATATTACCCCCCGGTATTTGTTCACTAGGGAATCGTTACCACTCGGGTCGCAGAGGGGGTAAAAGGTCCCTAGAAATTTTTACCCCCCCCCCCCCCCCCCCTGAAATTCAGCAACCTAACCTAACCTAACCTAACCTAACCTAACCTATTACCCCCTCCATAGTCCTGAATTTCCGGGGAAGGGGGTAAAAAATTTCTAGTAGCCTTTTACCCCCTCTGAGACCCGAGAGGTAACGGTTCCCTAGTGACCAAGTACCGGGTGGTAATTTATCCCTAGGAATCCTTTACCCCCTCGGCTTCAAATTTGGGGGTACTAAATCCCTAGGGATACATTACCCCCGGTAAACCATCCCTAGGGATGGCTTACCCTCCTTGAGGGGGGTCAAGGATCCCTAGGGATGGTTTACCGGGGGTAATGTATCCCTAGGTATTAAGTACCGGGGGGGTTAGGGGGTAACCCTGCACGCTGACACCTGGCCGAGCCGGGCGAGCTGAGCTGACTGTTGCGGTGGTACCGACGAGCCCGGGCTCGGCTCGCTCGTCGCAGATCTCTAGACCATAGCCTCCTTGACCCCTGTTCTAGTGGTTGCCAATCCTGGATTCGGCGCCACCGTTTTGCCGTTTAACCTTGGTGGTATGACCGAACGCGTTCCTACGTGTTGACATTCTTGGCAACCCCCCCCCCCCCCTCCCGCCTTTCCTTTCTATCCCTCAAACGCCATTCTTCTAAGCGTGGAGTAATTGCTCGAGGAATGTCCACACGGGTCCACGGCCCCGGCCCGCAGCCGGCCCCGAGGCACCCTTGGCGGCACCGCGTCTGGCCCGAATAGAAAGGCCGAGAAAAGGGAGAGTGGTTGCTGCTTCGCTGCTCGGGGAGGATCAATTACACTCCAACGGCTGCCAACTTCACTGTATTATATCGCACGACAGGGGCCAATCCAATCACGGCCTGCCTCGCTCGCGCGCACGCAGGCTGGGGGCGGGCCAGGGGCGGGCGATCGTGCGTTGGCGGCCAACACACAGATGCTGCCGTACAATATCAGAAGAAAGGCAGTGGGGGTAGTGAGGGGGTGGGGGGACGGCCTCGGCCAGGGCCCCGGTAGATCGCTGACCTCAGCCAAGACGGCCGCGGCGGCCGCCGCCAGACGATTCCCAGTTAAATCAATTCCACCCATTCCACCCCAGAGTTGGCCCTCGGCGCCTCGACGGAATCCCTCGCCGCGCCCTTTTCGCGCGCGGGGAGCGCTGAAGGGTTTCGCCGGGCCCTACAAGGGCGAGACAGCGCCCTCGCAGCAGCCCTCCCCTCCCCCCTCCCTCAGGGCCCCGCAGGCACTCCTAACGTAGTTCCGGCATTCGCATGCATTTCCCTGCTCGACAAAACTATCCGCGGAGGCTCCGGGTGCGGTCCTCTAGCCGGCCTCCGAGGACCTCAACGAGGCCTTTACAATCTCGTTAAAGCCTTCTTCTTTTTGACAAAGTTGCCGTGAGCTTTTGCCGTGCCTTCCTTGCGGTCCCCGCTGAGGTCTTTGCCGTCGTCCTTCCCCTAGTTCTCCTCGCCGCGCGTCTTCGGTCAGCATTCTTGGCCGAGCAATTGCGGGCTAGTGCCACAATTGCCTCGTGGAGACGAGAAACTTTGTCTCCGAGGCTCGGACGGGGCGGCCAGGGGCAGCCGGGGGCAGGCGGGGGCGGTCGGGGGCGGCGCGGCCAGTGTCCTGTCGTGTGCCAACTATCGGAAAGTGAAGCAGTGCCGACGCACTGCTAAAAAAATAATTTGCCCCTCCACACGCAGAAAAATGTGTTCTTCGGTCTGACCTTAAAAACTCTAGTCCTGAACTTACCAAGCGTATTGACTTTGGTCCAAGCTGCTTTGAATCTTCGTGCAAGACTATTGCCTTGAGCGAGGTCAGGTAACCTTGGTAAGTTCAAGGCTAAGACTACGTTTTTCTTGGTGCACAGTGCACAGAGAGGCCATGTCAGTTATCTAATGTTCTCTATTTAAATATGCAAAACGTATGAAATGAGAAATTATTTCAGCGGTATGGACCACCAAGGGAATACTCATATTTTTCGCCAAACTTGTGTCTTTAATTATTGTGGAGGTGATGCACAGGCCTCGAAATTGCCGTGAAAGCATTTTCAGCCAGCGCCACTAGCGAAAACTCGAATGGTTCACGTCGTAGGCAGACGCTGGGTGGTCGGTTTGCTCCATTTTTACGTCCTTTGACTTTTAATTGTTTCGCTTCGAGGCTGCGTGGTCACACACACACGCACACACACACACACACACACACACACGTACACACACATTCAGCGTTCATGTTGACCATGTTACTAGGAGCTGCAATATATCTGCAAGGTTTCCAGCATATGAAGGAGCAGGCCACGACAGCGGAGTGGTTTCGTCGCGCTTGACCCCACTGTTTAAACTTGCAATGATATGTCACTGCAATATTCTGCAATTGATGCGTCATGCATCAATAATGAACGCATCATTGCAGTTTTCATCGTCATTGCAATTTCATTTACAGTGTGCGATCGGTCCCCGAAACCACACACGCGCGTGTCCACCGGCTGCTCGTCTCTGTTGGCGCAGCGAAAAAAGAGATAAGCGGCGTACGCGCCGAGGAGAAAGAGCAGAAAATGAGAGACCACGCCCACATAAGGACGGGCCTGACACACATGGCCAGATGCCATCGGCCCGCCAAAAGAAAGGGGCAGAAAAGTCGCCATTTACGCCACAACTGCAGCGAGGCGAATGTGGCGGACACAATGAGAGGCCCTTCTCGACAAAAGCGTGGGCGACTCTCTGTGCGGCCTGGGAAATCTGCTCTGAATGAGCAGACTCTACCTCACCAAAATTACAACACGCACACATATAGCCCTGGACGTGCACCAGATCCCTTACAAAACATAAACAAAAGAAAAAAGATCCTGGCTTTGTGTTTGGGGGTAAAATACGGCAATGAGGCATCATCTCCGTCAAGGTGGAGCTAGGGGACGTCCTCGTTCCCTGACTCTGCACTTGTGTTCTGTGGCCTTTAATCGGAGCCTGGGCCGCTGGGGTGCTGCTGCAGAGCCCTCGCCTCGCGCCCGTCGTCTTTGGAGGGTCTTCATCATCTCCCGCCCCGCTGCCGCCGACCCTTTCAGTTTAATTTCGAATTTCGGCGCGCAAAATAGTTTGCCGCAACTCCATCTGCTGCCGCTCGGATGGGTGGCTTCCTGGTGAATTATGCACGGAAGTTGCGGTGGTCGGTGGTGGTCGGTACTAACCCATCCACTGCATTCGATCCGGAGGCTTTGGCAGCTGGAAGGGCCAATGCAAAAGTGACTTTTCGCAGGAATTGGCTGTCTAAAGACGGGAGAGCAACTTACAGTCGAGAATGATTGACTGACTGTAAATCGAGTATTCTCCCCCCTCCCCTCCCTCCCTCCCTTCCTCTCTCTCTCTCTCTCTCTCTCTCTCTCTCTCTCTCTCTCTCTCTCTCTCTCTCTCTCTCTCTCTCTCTCTCTCTCTCCTTCTTGTTTGTTTTTTTGTTTTGGCAGATCAGCCGCCGCAAAATAAGGGGCAGGAGAGGGGGAAGGGTTGTGGATCGAATCGTTTTCGGCTGGCGATCCACGGCGCTGGTGAAAGAACCTCACGGAGAAGCAATATCGGGCGAGCAGGGTAGGGTGATATCAAACCTGAACGCACTGAGTGGCTGTGCGCGACCCCAGTGATTGCACCCCGCATGCCCCCTCCATTACTCTGTCTTCCACTTATTCACATTCCTACATTCCTATTTCCTCCTATATTTCATCCCATTTCATCCTCTCTGCTTCCTACTCACTCATATAATTCAAACAGAAGCCATCCTTGCCATACAGCCAGCAGAGATTCGACTCTCTCTGATGTGTTTTGCAGCGGCCTGGGCAGGGCAGGATAAAGGCAAAGCGGAGGTAAACAATTTGGAATTTGAAATTGTGCTCATTTGCTTGCGCTATTCAGAGCGTAAGTTTGAAGAGAGAGGGGGGGGGGGGGGGCACACGCACTTCCGAACGGAACCCCCGTTTGTCCAATCAGCATTGAGATGAGGATGGAAGGGCCTGACTGGGAAGGGGTGGGTACGGGAGGGGGAAGGGGGTAGATCACAGCGTACACGGCACACTGAAAAGGTCTATGGAAAAAAATATTTTATCGCCAGACTAATGCTATGCGTTCATAGCCAGTAAGAAAATTGTGACTCCAGACTGAGAAAATTGATACCAACCATGGGCGAAATGGAATTTTGTGTGTGGGGTTCGTAACAATAATAATGTTGTCCATCTTGAGTCACAATTATTATCGTCATTGGTCTACGGTTTCACAAAATCGTATATGGCCGTGGACAAAACGTGCGTTTTCCGTGCTGCTGCTCGTACTGAGCGTAGAAAACTTGGGTAAGACGAGGAGTGCAAATCCCGCCCTTCATGCCGACATGAACGTGCGACTCGGGTAGCAGGTGCACTCAGGGACTGAAGCCCACCACCCTCCCCCCGTTAACAGTGGGAGAGAGAGGAGAGAGAGAGAGAGAGAGAGAGAGAGAGAGAGAGAGAGAGAGAGAGAGAGAGAGAGAGAGAGAGAGAGAGAGAGAGATGTTCTGCTTTTGCACGAGGGAAATATTGCGCCATCAGCGATAAGCAGATGAGGGAAAACTTTTTTTTTTTTTTTTTTTTTTTTGTGGAAGCGCTCCTCGCGGCTTCTACGCTACGCCCTACACTGCAGGGGCGGGTCGTGGGCTGTGACGCGGAACTGCGGCCTCCCACAAAACTCGCACTACCTGTTTACTTGCTTTCTCTCTCTCTCTCTCTCTCTCTCTCTCTCTCTCTCTCTCTCTCTCTCTCTCTCTCTCTCTCTCTCTCTCTCTCTCTCTCTCTCTCTCTCCCTCTCTCTCCCACTCACACACATAGAGCGGTCACGCTCTGTCCAATTTCAGCCACTTGTATCCTGGACGCGCATCACCGCCGTACAACTAAATTTGGATTTGAAAAGGCCTAATAATGATAATTTTCATTCACAGTCACATCGCCCGTTATCCTAATATGTTCTTTGGCTCGCGGCACCGTATTCAAAAGAAGCGAAAATGAAAATGTTCTGGCCGGGTTATGGTTATATGTACAGAGGACGACCTTTTTCAGCCGGTATTTCCAACCGCGTGGGATCGCCGAATCAAAGTCAATGACTTTGTAACGCAACAAGTACCACGGACCTTTATTCACACAGTGTATCGCCGCTTATTTTGCTGTCCGTACTTCGAATATTGGACGCATACCTGAGCCAGTACAGGGAGGTAGAGGGAGAGAGAGAGAGAGAGAGAGAGAGAGAGAGAGAGAGAGAGAGAGAGAGAGAGAGAGAGAGAGAGAGAGAGAGAGAGAGAGAGAGAGAGAGAGAGAGAGCAGCAGCAGTCAATTTCAGACGTGGGAGTGGCGCTTGGCCGGCAAAAGTTGCGGTGAGCCGGAGCAGCACTGCCGGCTAGCCGCAGCGGCACAAGCCGAGGCCCGAGCCGAGCGTTCCTGCAAGGTAATACTGGGAAGCTGCGCTCTGCAACAACTGGCCGTTAGAGCGGAAGCCACTGTAGCACCTCGGAGTGGGCTGGAGCGGGCACACTGTATGATAGAAAAATTCGCATGCAGCACGAAAAACTGTTTGGAAAGTTCCAACCAAAATTTTTCAGTGTAATCACTGTTGTCTCGAAATTTGAAATACAGAAGGTATTGCAAAGAAATAGTGATGGGACGTTATTGGGCCCGGGCCTGTATCGCAAAGAGTCTGTAATACAGTGTGTTGCAAACCATTTGCGGTGACGGGCCCATTACGTCGTATGGAGAGTGTATCACTCTCTAACAGTAGCAATTCGTACTGCAATTTAAAATGGAGTGATGGGTTCTGTGCACTGCGGGCCGGCCTACCTTCCGGGCGCCGCCCCGTGCCGCCCGCCGGCGCACTGTGATGTGGTGCCCCCGACCACGGCCCTTGGCTACCGGCTGCCCGCTTGACCCTTGCTGCGTCCTCCGTTTGCGCCCCGCAACCGGAGCTCCCTGAGATGGGCTTGTCTTGTCTTGTAGTACCATAGGCCCCTTGGACCCTTCGGTGAGCCTGTACACGTGATCTGACACACCCGTGGCCGCCCCCTCGTCCCGGGTACCCGACAGCACCGGTGGAGGAGATGGGCTGCTTCCACCAAATTTAAAACACTCTGCATGGAGAAGCCCGTGCCGTCTGGCTCCCCCTGGAGCACTACTTGTCTCCGACCCAAGCCCATGCATTCGAAAGCCTGTACGTGATTCGTTGGTGTGTCTGTCCGTCCGCATGTCTGTCCGTCCGCCCGTCGCGGCTCCCCCACCCCACCTCTCCCTTCTCCTTGACTCCCGTTTTGGACGAGCGCAGCCGCCGCTGGATAAACTTTCTCCATGCGATCTTTGCCCCCTACCTCTCCCTCTCTCTCTCTCCCCCTCTCCCTCTCTCCCCCTCTCTCCCTCCCGCTCTCCGTATGTTTCCTCTTCCGGCAGGTGACACTCTCCAGGAAAGCTATACGTCGTGCGTGTGGTGCTCGCAACGCTCTCTCTATCTCGCTCTCTCTCTCTCTCGCTCTCTGTCTGTCTGTCTGTCTCTCTCTCTCTCTCTCTCTCTCTCTCTCACAAACACACACTTAAGTGTCCTTGGGACGCGTGCACACACGTAATACTGTCTGACTGGGTCCGGATTGAGCAGCAGAGTCGCTGCCCCCCCCCCCCCCCCCTCCCTGGTCCCACCCTCTTTCCCGGCCGTGACGGATGGCACGGTTACCCGTCATGACCGCACGCCCCGCACACCCCGCACACCCCACACGGTCCACCACGCTCCGCCACGCCTACGCCCCCCCCCTTTCCCGTCTCCGTCGCGCGCGCGCGTGTCGTGTATTTGAATTTCCCGCCACGCGCCGCCACGTATTTGAGTCCGCCGCTGGCTCCCACGTGATCCGCCTGGATTTGAATTTCTCATGGCGCCATCCATCAGAAGCTGCCCGAGCCCCCGTCCCGGCGCCGCTGCTGGTTCTCATACAAATCCTAACCCTTTTTGTCCCCAGGATAGGATGGAGGGCGGCAACAGCAGCCAGGCGTCCTGGAACGCGTCGTCGGACAGTCTGTGGTCGACGGCGGCGTCCGGGATGCCGGCTAACATGACGCTGGAGGACTACCTGTCGGCCATGCGCGGCCCCAAGCACCTCTCCATGTCCGTGGTGTGGCCGCTCACCGTCATCTACGTCGTCATCTTCGTGACGGGCGTCGTCGGCAACGTGGCCGTGTGCGTGGTGATCGTGCGCAACGCATCCATGCACACCGCCACCAACTACTACCTCTTCTCGCTGGCCATCTCCGACCTCGCCCTCCTGCTGCTCGGTGAGTGCCTTCAGTACCGAACCGGCCCTTTTCTGTTAATTCATTTCCCTCCCTTTGACTTCTCACCTCTGCCGTGCCCTGCCGTGCCGTGCCGTGCCGTCACGAAGAGTGGAAACGCTCTGCTGCCGTGCTGATTGGAAATGTTTCAGGTGTTACTGTGCGTACGGTGCGCTGGGATTGGGGAGAAGAGGGGGGGGGGGGCACTCGTAAAGAGGAGGGGAAAATGAAATGAAATGAAACGACCTCGGCTTAGACCGTTTCACGGATCCGCTTTTTTACGATAACGAAAATGGGGTGGCACCATTTCGTTCGAATGGGGTATAGTATTAACTGTGTAAAATTTCAAATCAATCGGACTTCATTTACCTCTGACGCACAGGCTCCCAAGTTCTATATGGGAATGCTATGGTAAAAAGTATCTTAAAATGAAAAACGCGAATACATTTTAAACCGTTGCATGTCAAGAGTCCCACAATATCTCATTTTGATCGCACTGATGTCTGCTATCGATCGCACTTCACAGATTTCATTATCTATTTCTGTTTACGAAATACTATTCTGAAATTTTGAGATTTTTACGGAAACTCTGAAATATTATTTTTTTTAAGCTGGGGGCGATAATTTAAATCTGTGAAGTGCAATCGATAGCAGACATCAGTGCGATCAAAATGAAATATTGTTGGACCCTCTACATGCAACGGTTCAAAACTAATTCGCGTTTTTCATTTTAAGATACTCTTTACCATAACATTCCCCTGTAAAACTTAGAGGTCTGTGCGGCACAGGTAAATGAAGTCCGATTGATTTGAAATTTTGCACAGTTAATACTAAAACCTATTCGAACGAAATGGTGGCACCCCGTTTTCGCTATCGTAAAAAAGCGGATCCGTGAAACGGTCTACCTCGGCCTCGAAAGAAGGTTAAAGAAGGCTTCCGCAATAAGTCGTTTGTCCTTCGACCGTCGTTATTCCATGGTGAGTCAGAAACGCCGCGCATTCTCTGGGATATAGGCAATCCCACACCTCACCCTCTCCGTCTCTTTCTGTCTCACGCGTCTGGCCGATACAGAAAGAGGCGGATAAAGTGCGACGCGGGATTGCCTATCCCAGAGCGCGGCGTTTCTGACTCACCCTATAGACCGAACCGGCCGAACCGGGACACTAACTACTAACGTAGGTGGTCCTGGTCTTTATTATCTGATGGTCAGAACCGGAGTGGACGGCTCGGAGACGCAGTTCCGCTCGGACTGTAGTGGTTCACAAGGCCGCCACCAGTGGCGCTAGAGCTGCATGGTTACCATGGCTACAGATACTCTGCAGCAGGCTGCCTCGCCTTAGGTGAGAGACAGTTTTAACAACGTATGCACCATGAATTTAAAAATAAAAATAAAAAGTTTCTTTTACCAATATACCAGGTGTATCATTGGCCCCGGGCAGTTTCGGTTTTAGGCAGTCCCGCAAAGCACTATCTCCGTCTCTTTCTGTCTCACGCGTCTGGCCCAGCCAGAAAGAGACGGAGATAGTGTGTTGCGGGACTGCCTGAAACCAAAACTGCCCGGGGCCAATGATACACCTGGTATAGTGGACAAAATTAATTTTTGGACACCCTGGCTGGATTTTGACTTGCTAGTTTCTAAAATGTTCCTTTTATGATGCGGGGA